>CM038722.1:36534681-37207181 GCA_021613375.1 Megaleporinus macrocephalus | reverse complement strand
AAAGCATTCTAATGGTGTGGAGAAGTTAGATGATGGATGTTCCTGACACCACTGTGTCACTGTCACTGTCTAGCACTGGTTAAGCCCCGCCCACAAAACATGACATGTCTGGTTACAAACACAGCAATAGTCTATTATGCTTCATTTTCTTTAATTATTTACTACACAAATCATTTTAGCTCCAAGTACAAACACACAGGTGTCACGTGTTGTTGTATAAAGATCTATTAGCAATCATATTAATATCAATCATGTCAGTAACTATCAAAACCAGTTCTATTGACAGCAGAACATGGCCTCACTGTGACGATACCTCCAGATGAGATGGTCTGCTTTGGATCACAAGCAGTTCTTTCCCTCCTCTGTACTCTTCCCATCATTCTGAAACAAGCTGATCTTCCGTGCCTCCGCAAGATGTAGTTCTAAAACTCTCCAGGCTTTTATTCCCCCTGTTTTACACGTTGAGGTGAACCGTCTGCGTCTACGCTGGTTTTTACATCTCTTGATTGTTGGCTTTGAAACAGATCAGCCACTCCAGTTGTTTTCCATTATCTGTGTGTTCCTGGGTTGACCAATGCTTTCTTTCTTTTGAAAACTGTTCCAAATATTTGGTTGGGCATTAATCCAGAGCTTTAGTCTGCTCACTAGTGAGTAAAGTAATAAGGGAATAACGCTCATGGGACAGCTAAGCAATCATTTTTAGACCCCTGAAAGTTGGTGGCTATGTATGGTAGTAATGGTAGTAATTTATTAATTGCTGTTTGCTGTTTTTGCTTCTTTGTCACATTAAATAGTGTCTTCATTACCAGATATAATACATTTAATAATAATAATAATAATAATAATAATAATAATAATAATAATAATAATAATAATAATAATCATTACAAAATAGGTTTTAAAGTAATATTTTGGATAACAGTATTATCAAGGATACAGATATTTTGCAGTTATGTTGACTGTGTAAAAAAAATAATTGTCCACCCAAACTTTGCCTTTAACAGCAACTACTGTAACCAGACACTTCCAGTAACCACAAATCATTTTTTCTGTGGAGGAATTTTGGCCCCCTTTGCCTTACAGAATTGCTCAGCCAGTTCAGCCACATTGGAGGGCTCTTGAGCATGAACTGCCCGTTTAAGGTTCTGCTGCGGCGTCTCAATGGGGTTCAGGTCAGGACATTGACGCAGCTGCTATATAGCCAGCTAGTGGCTATATATAAACCAATAAACCTGACCATCTAACCTTCTAATCATTTAACTATCTAACATATCTGACCATTTAACCTTCTAATCATTTAACTATCTAACCCATCTGACCATCTAACCTTCTAACCATTTAACTATCTAACCCATCTGACCATCTAACCTTCTAACCATTTAACTATCTAACCCATCTGACCATCTAACCTTCTAATCATTTAACTATCTAACCCATCTGACCATCTAACCTTCTAACCATTTAACTATCTAACTATCTAACTTATCTGACCATCTAACCTTCTAATCATTTAACTATCTAACAAATCTGACCATCTAACCTTCTAACCATTTAACTATCTAACATATCTGACCATTTAACCTTCTAATCATTTAACTATATAACCCATCTGACCATCTAACCTTCTAACCATTTAACTATCTAACCCATCTGACCATCTAACCTTCTAATCATTTAACTATCTAACCCATCTGACCATCTAACCTTCTAACCATTTAACTATCTAACTTATCTGACCATCTAACCTTCTAATCATTTAACTATCTAACCCATCTGACCATCTAACCTTCCATCTGACCATCTAACCCATCTGACCATCTAACCTTCTAACCATTTAACTATCTAACCCATCTGACCATCTAACCTTGTAATCATTTAACTATCTAACAAATCTGACCATCTAACCTTCTAATCATTTAACTATCTAACCCATCTGACCATCTAACCTTCCATCTGACCATCTAACCCATCTGACCATCTAACCTTCTAACCATTTAACTATCTAACCCATCTGACCATCTAACCATTTAACTATCTAACCCATCTGACCATCTAACCTTCTAATCATTTAACTATCTAACCCATCTGACCATCTAACCTTCTAACCATTTAACTATCTAACCCATCTGACCATCTAACCTTCTAACCATTTAACTATCTAACCCATCTGACCATCTAACCTTCTAATCATTTAACTATCTAACTTATCTGACCATCTAACCTTCTAATCATTTAACTATCTAACCCATCTGACCATCTAACCTTCTAACCATTTAACTATCTAACTTATCTGACCATCTAACCTTCTAATCATTTAAATATCTAACCCATCTGACCATCTAACCTTGTAATCATTTAACTATCTAACAAATCTGACCATCTAACCTTCTAATCATTTAACTATCTAACCCATCTGACCATCCAACCTTCTAATCATTTAATTATCTAACCCATCTGACCATCTAACCTTCTAACCATTTAACTATCTAACCCATCTGACCATCTAACCTTCTAACCATTTAACTATCTAACAAATCTGACCATCTAACCTTCTAATCATTTAACTATCTAACCCATCTGACCATCTAACCTTCTAACCATTTAACTATCTAACTTATCTGACCATCTAACCTTCTAACCATTTAACTATCTAACTTATCTGACCATCTAACCTTCTAACCATTTAACTATCTAACTTATCTGACCATCTAACCTTCTAACCATTTAACTATCTAACCCATCTGACCATCTAACCTTCCATCTGACCATCTAACCCATCTGACCATCTAACCTTCTAACCATTTAACTATCTAACTTATCTGACCATCTAACCTTCTAATCATTTAACTATCTAACCCATCTGACCATCTAACCTTCCATCTGACCATCTAACCCATCTGACCATCTAACCTTCTAACCATTTAACTATCTAACTTATCTGACCATCTAACCTTCTAATCATTTAACTATCTAACCCATCTGACCATCTAACCTTCTAACCATTTAACTATCTAACCCATCTGACCATCTAACCTTCCATTTGACCATCTAACCCATCTGACCATCTAACCTTCCATCTGACCATCTAACCTTCCATTTGACCATCTAACCCATCTGACCATCTAACCTTCCATCTGACCATCTAACCTTCCATTTGACCATCTAACCCATCTGACCACCTAACCTTCCATCTAACCCATCTGACCATCTAACCATTTAACTATCTAACCCATCTGACCATCTAACCTACTAGTCATTTAACTATCTAACCCATCTGACCATCTAACCTTCCATCTGACCATCTAACCCATCTGACCATCTAACCTTTTACCATTTAACTATCTAACCCATCTGACCATCTAACCTTCTAACCATTTAACTATCTAACCCATCTGACCATCTAACCTTCAAACCATTTAACTATCTAACCCATCTAACCATCTAACCTTCCATCTGACCATCTAACCTTCTAGCCATTTAACTATCTAACCCATCTAACCATCTAACCTTCTAGCCATTTAACTATCTAACCCATCTGACAATCTAACCTACTAACCATTTAACTATCTAACCCATCTGACCATCTAACCTTCAAACCATTTAACTATCTAACCCATCTAACCATCTAACCTTCCATCTGACCATCTAACCTTCTAGCCATTTAACTATCTAACCCATCTAACCATCTAACCTTCTAGCCATTTAACTATCTAACCTATCTGACAATCTAACCTTCCATCTGACCATCTAACCTTTTAACCATTTAACTATCTAACCCATCTAACCATCTAACCTTCCATCTGACCATCTAACCCATCTGACCATCTAACCTTCTAACCATTTAACTATCTAACCCATCTAACCATCTAACCTTCCATCTGACCATCTAACCTTCTAGCCATTTAACTATCTAACCCATCTAACCATCTAACCTTCTAGCCATTTAACTATCTAACTTATCTGACCATCTAACCTTCTAACCATTTAACTATCTAACCCATCTGACCATCTAACCTTCTAACCATTTAACTATCTAACCCATCTGACCATCTAACCTTCTAACTATTTAACCATGTAACTCATCTGACCATCTTTATTTATAGAGCCTTGTTTCACATCAGTGGCAGCTCAAAGTGCTTT
Source organism: Megaleporinus macrocephalus (assembly GCA_021613375.1). Lineage (NCBI taxonomy): Eukaryota > Metazoa > Chordata > Actinopteri > Characiformes > Anostomidae > Megaleporinus > Megaleporinus macrocephalus. Next base: position 37,203,041 of record CM038722.1, on the reverse strand, counting down.
CAAGAGAGGTTTAACTGAGGGTTTCTCATGTTTTTTGACAGGAAGGTCGGGACATAAAGCCCATGCTTCTACCTAAAATGGAACTAATAGAACACCATGAGGTTGATGGTGGAGACGAGGATCGTGAGAACAATTTGTTAGTAGTTATTAAAACCGAACAAGGTCATCTTGAAGACAGTTCCTTTGAGAACAATGGGGATGACCATAATGACCTGCAGGAGTCAGAGAATACATCCAGATTGTCCTCTTTTTCTGAAACTCCATCAATGTTCATGGAGACCTGGGAGAACGAGCACTCACTAGAGGAGGATGTACGTAATTCACTCATTGTTATTAAAGTGGAACCAGATGAACAAGAACTGAGTTCCAGCGACAACTATCATGTCCTTGATGAGCCGGAGGAGATGCCCAACTTCCTAACTGTCTTTAAAACTGAACCAGACTCTACGTACAGCGACGAAGAGCCACTGCATGAAATGTATGGAAACGAGAAAAATGAGGATTTAAATATTTCAGGTAAGTAAATTAAGCAACAGGTTTTATATTACTGGGTGTTTCAGGAATTCTTTGGCAAAGAACGTGGTTCTATATAGAACCGATAACACTTAACGAATCCTGATTGAAAGGCAAAACTTAATAGACAGTTTTGTTAAAGACAGTGGTTCTATGTTGTTGCTGTTCAAAGAAAAACAAGTCAAGTCAATGAAACCAAAGTTTTTGCAAAGCTATTTTGGAGCTTTTCTATTGGTCCAATTATCAAACGAAATGTTCACACAATGTAAACGGCAGCTGTTTAAAAAAAAATAAAAATAATTCACAATTCACATGCTTCAACAGTTCTTCAGATTGATGGAGAATCTGCTGTAGAGGGTTCTACACAAAACCTCCTTGAAAGTGAAAGGGTTCCTCTATTGTTATAAGCTTGACATTGTAACTATAGCAGAACCTTTTCTGGTTACATATGCCCACATGTATCAGAATATCTTGATTCTGGTTTGGAATAAACTCCAACCTGACAGGATTTGCTGTAGGTATAAATAAGTGACCACACCAGTCCATTGTGGTGATAACGATGGTCATGGACAAAGGAGGCAATTTGATAACTGGAGGGGCAAATCTGTGAAATTTGTATCGAGAAGGTGTATCGACAATGAACTTCTCAAACCTTGAGTGCCTCCCAGTGGTATAACAGTGGATTTCTCAGGGCCACAGATTCCATAGGGGGTTCTAGAGGGGAGCAACCACTCTGGTAAGTGGTCCAGAACAGTTCACAAAGGTTGATCTCTATAATGAACACAGGGACACCAAGAAATGCATCAGGGATCAGAATTGAGCAAACACTGTAATGGAAGGGTTGTTATTCACACTATTAAGCCGGTGGTCATAATATTCTGATATGACTGTGTATAGCACAAAATGGTCTTGTGTAGAACCCTCTACAGCACATTGTCCAGCAATCTCAAGAACCTCTTCACAATGCAGAGAACCCCTTAGTTAGCAAATGGGTCCATGAGTATTTATGGTTTTACATAGAACCATTTGGAAATGGAAAACCATATTTTTAGGTATGTACTATAACCCTTATGTTAGGAAAGTTAATAAATGATAAGGAAAAAAATATCAACAACTGTGACTGTAATGATTGTAATTGCTAACGTTTGCCATTTCAGGCGAGTGCAGCCGACCGCCCGTAGAAGAGCACAAAGGACTGAAGTCATATTCTTGTTCTGAGTGTGGAAGAACCTTCTCCCAGTCCTCATCCTTCTACAGACACATGAGAATACACACTGGTGAGAGGCCATTCCAGTGTTCTCTGTGCAATAAGACTTTCGTTCAGTCGAACACGTTTAAAAACCACCAGAGGATTCATACCGGAGAAAAGCCTTACGAGTGCACTGATTGCGGAAAGACTTTTAAACGATTGGACAGCCTACGAATCCATCAGAGAACCCATACCGGGGAGAAGCCGTACAAGTGTTCCCACTGTCCTAAGATGTTTGCACGGCTAGATATCCTACAGAACCATGAGCGGATACATACCGGAGAGAAGCCGTATCAGTGTCCTCACTGCTCGAAGACTTTTACTCGGTTGAGCGTCTATCAGGTCCATCAGAGGACTCACACAGGAGAGAGGCCTTACAAGTGTTTGGTCTGCGGAAAGCAGTTTTTAGACCTCTCGAATCTTAGAAACCACCAGAGGAAACACACTGAAGAGAGGCCGTATCGGTGCTCAGAGTGTGATAGGACATTTATTCAGTTAGCCCACCTCACAAGCCACCGGAGGACACACACCGGGGAGAAACCCTATCACTGTACTATCTGTGGGAAGAGCTATGGTGCATCGTACACCCTGTTTTGCCATCAGAAGAAGCACAAGATCTCTCACACATCATAATAAGAGCTGTCAAAGAAACCTGCTCTGGAGCATTTCTAGTACAAGGATGGTCTCCATGAGACTTGATCAGTCCATACATTGAGTATTTGGAGTGGGTTCATAGAATTGGGAATGGTGTTTAACGCTAAAGGACAGCTTGACTGTGATTCATGAATTCATTTTCTATGTTTTTTTTGTTTAAACACGAGTGACAGGTCAGTGTGGTTGTAAGGGCTGGGACCCTGAGGATCAGTGCTGAAACCCTGAGGATCAGGTTTGAATGAATGGTAGGTGAAACCCCTGTGCATGTAAAGGCCAAGTGCTTTTACTAAAAGCTAAAAGTTTTGGCCCTAATTCTTTGGGACAGTATTTACCTTTTGTAAGCTTTAGCAAACCTGCAATCAACTCAGAATCTTAATTATGAAGAGCTGATGGAACATTTGCACACAAATCGTTACTTATATCAGTGATTGATCGGTAGTGATATGCATCAGTATTCCCTCATATACACGTAGTTTATATAGTGTTGGTGCAAGCCAAAGAAAAAAGTGTTTAGTGGTCCACAATGGAAAAATTCCTCTTGTTCAAGGAGGGCTTAGTCACGTATTCAGAAACCTTAAGGACTGCCTTGATTGGTGGTTTGTTGTTCTACTCCTGCTTACCCACTTCTCTGTGGGATAAAGCAGATTTATTATTAGTTATATATATATATATATAATATCATTATTTTTTTGTGAGTGCAGATCACTTCTTCAGTTGGTGCTTATAGTATAAGCAGTAATTATGTAAGGAGGGAAGAACAGGCTTGCTGAAGAACCAAAAGAATGGTGTAGAAGTCAAGGAAAAGATGAAGGGTTGGCAGGGTGTGAAAACTATTTCACAAAGTCTGGTTGGGGTGAAGTTTTTTTTTTCCCCAGGCATCTGTTGTTGTACTTATTGGAGAACAGTTTCACCATGTAAATGGTTCCAAGTAAAACAATTCCACACTTGAGGGTCTTTAAGGAAAGTGCATGGTTCAATTTAGGAACCTTGAGATCTGTATAAAACTTTTCTGCATTAAATGGTTCTATATAGAACAACAGACACTTAAAGAGCTCTTTACATTATTGTAGGGTTCTTGGCATCATTAAAGGGTTCCTCAAGTTCATGAAGAATGCAGTTTAGAAGGTTCTGTATGGAGCCAAAAGCGTTCTATTGTTGTAATGTTTCTCCCTCTAGGCATCAGTTATTGTAGTTACTGAAGAACCATTTCACCATACAAATTGTTCTGAGTAGAATGATTCCACAGTCAAGAGTCTTTAAGGAAAGTGCATGGTTCTACCATTTACACATGAAATGGTTCTACATTTAACTTTTTATATTGTGAAAAAGGTTATATAGAACATCCATCACTTAAAGAGCCGTTTGGGTTCTTTGCATCATGAAAGGGTTCCTTAAGTTGATCGAGAATGTGTTGTAGACGGTTCTCTATGGAACTAAAGGGTTCTGTTGTGACGGTTCCTCCCAGACATCAGTTATTGTACTTATACATGAGTTATTGCATGTCATTTATACTTATCCTTTATTTATACATTTGGTATATAACATACTGAGTCCTGAGAACGTATACTTAGGATTCAGTTCATATATTTGTATATGTTTATTTTTTTTATTATTTTTTTTAGACGTCTAGAAAAATGTACTGAAAATATACGTTAACAGTGGATCTAACTACACAGTACTTGTTTATGTTGTTTGCGCTTCACTACTGAAATGTATTCAGTTCTGTCTCCTGAGTATCCAGTCACTTCTTATGAGTTATGAATGTTTTTGTATTGATTGTTTACATAAAATACAGGAGATTAAATCAAATATGATTAAGTGCATTACTTTATTAAAGCTAATAAATGTTACATCAGAGCTGAACTGTAGATTAATATTAGTCAGAGGTGTCAATTAATGAAGTACAAATACTTTGTTACCTTACTTAAGTAGAAATGTTGGTTATTTATACTTTACAGGAGTAATTATTTTTCAGCTGACTTTTTACTACTACTCCTTACATTTACACTCCATTATCAGTACTTTCTACTCCTTACAATTACACTCCATTATCAGTACTTTATACTTTTTACATTTACACTCCATTATCAGTACTTTATACTCCTTATATTTACACTCCATTATCAGTACTTTTTACTCCTTACATTTACACTCCATTATCAGTACTTTATACTCCTTATATTTACACTCCATTATCAGTACTTTTTACTCCTTACATTTACACTCCATTATCAGTACTTTATACTCCTTACATTTACACTCCATTATCAGTACTTTCTACTCCTTACATTTATACTCCATTATCAGTACTTTATACTCCTTACATTTACACTCCATTATCAGTACTTTCTACTCCTTACATTTACACTCCATTATCAGTACTTTCGACTCCTTACATTTACACTCCATTATCTGTACTTTCTACTTACTCCTTACATTTACACTCCATTATCAGTACTTTCTACTCCTTACATTTACACTCCATTATCAGTACTTTCTACTCCTTACATTTACACTCCATTATCTGTACTTTCTACTCTTTACATTTACACTCCATTATCAGTACTTTCTACTCCTTACATTTACACTCCATTATCTGTACTTTCTACTCTTTACATTTACACTCCATTATCAGTACTTTCTACTCCTTACATTTACACTCCATTATCAGTACTTTCTACTCCTTACATTTACACTCCATTATCTGTACTTTCTACTCTTTACATTTACACTCCATTATCAGTACTTTCTACTCCTTACATTTACACTCCATTATCAGTACTTTCTACTCCTTACATTTACACTCCATTATCAGTACTTTCTACTCTTTACATTTACACTCCATTATCAGTACTTTCTACTCCTTACATTTACACTCCATTATCTGTACTTTCTACTCTTTACATTTACACTCCATTATCAGTACTTTCTACTCTTTACATTTACACTCCATTATCAGTACTTTCTACTCCTTACATTTACACTCCATTATCTGTACTTTCTACTCTTTACATTTACACTCCATTATCAGTACTTTCTACTCTTTACATTTACACTCCATTATCAGTACTTTCGACTCCTTACATTTACACTCCATTATCTGTACTTTCTACTCTTTACATTTACACTCCATTATCAGTACTTTCTAATCCTTACATTTACACTCCATTATCTGCACTTTCTACTCCTTACATTTACACTCCATTATCAGTACTTTCTACTCCTTACATTTACACTCCATTATCAGTACTTTCTACTCCTTACATTTACACTCCATTATCTGCACTTTCTACTCCTTACATTTACACTCCATTATCAGTACTTTCTACTCCTTACATTTACACTCCATTATCTGTACTTTCTACTCCTTACATTTACACTCCATTATCAGTACTTTCTACTCCTTACATTTACACTCCATTATCAGTACTTTCTACTCCTTACATTTACACTCCATTATCTGCACTTTCTACTCCTTACATTTACACTCCATTATCAGTACTTTCTACTCCTTACATTTACTCTCCATTATCTGTACTTTCTACTCCTTACATTTACCCTCCATTATCTGTACTTTCTACTCCTTACATTTACACTCCATTATCAGTACTTTCTACTCCTTACATTTACACTCCATTGTCAGTACTTTATACTCCTTACATTTACACTCCATTATCTGTACTTTCTACTCTTTACATTTACACTCCATTATCTGTACTTTCTACTCCTTACATTTACACTCCATTATCTGCACTTTCTACTCCTTACATTTACACTCCATTATCAGTACTTTCTACTCCTCACATTTACACTCCATTATCAGTACTTTCTACTCCTTACATTTATACTCCATTATCAGTACTTTATACTCCTTACATTTACACTCCATTATCAGTACTTTCTACTCCTTACATTTACACTCCATTATCAGTACTTTCGACTCCTTACATTTACACTCCATTATCTGTACTTTCTACTTACTCCTTACATTTACACTCCATTATCAGTACTTTCTACTCCTTACATTTACACTCCATTATCAGTACTTTCTACTCCTTACATTTACACTCCATTATCTGTACTTTCTACTCTTTACATTTACACTCCATTATCAGTACTTTCTACTCCTTACATTTACACTCCATTATCTGTACTTTCTACTCTTTACATTTACACTCCATTATCAGTACTTTCTACTCCTTACATTTACACTCCATTATCAGTACTTTCTACTCCTTACATTTACACTCCATTATCAGTACTTTCTACTCTTTACATTTACACTCCATTATCAGTACTTTCTACTCCTTACATTTACACTCCATTATCTGTACTTTCTACTCTTTACATTTACACTCCATTATCAGTACTTTCTACTCTTTACATTTACACTCCATTATCAGTACTTTCGACTCCTTACATTTACACTCCATTATCTGTACTTTCTACTCTTTACATTTACACTCCATTATCAGTACTTTCTAATCCTTACATTTACACTCCATTATCTGCACTTTCTACTCCTTACATTTACACTCCATTATCAGTACTTTCTACTCCTTACATTTACACTCCATTATCAGTACTTTCTACTCCTTACATTTACACTCCATTATCTGCACTTTCTACTCCTTACATTTACACTCCATTATCAGTACTTTCTACTCCTTACATTTACACTCCATTATCAGTACTTTCTACTCCTTACATTTACACTCCATTATCAGTACTTTCTACTCCTTACATTTACACTCCATTATCAGTACTTTCTACTCCTTACATTTACACTCCATTATCTGCACTTTCTACTCCTTACATTTACACTCCATTATCAGTACTTTCTACTCCTTACATTTACACTCCATTATCTGTACTTTCTACTCTTTACATTTACACTCCATTATCAGTACTTTCTACTCCTTACATTTACACTCCATTATCTGTACTTTCTACTCCTTACATTTACACTCCATTGTCAGTACTTTATACTCCTTACATTTACACTCCATTATCAGTACTTTATACTCCTTACATTTACACTCCATTGTCAGTACTTTCTAATCCTTATATTTTAAATATAGTCTCGTTACTCCTATTTTATTTCAGTTTGTTTTCATTCATGTACATTTACATTCCAGTAAAGATTATTGATAAGATGTCTTTGAAGTTTGACTTTATTACAATACTTATAGACGACTAGTCATCATATCTTCAGCGACTAAAAAAGTAATGCAGAGCCCCGCCCACAGCGTAGGAAGCAGCGCCGCGTCCGCAGACCCGAGGGCCAATCACGAGTCAGTTCCGCGTACAGCGCTCTGATTGACGTGCGCCTCCACCAATCAGGTTAGAGATCTGCATCACGTTGGGGCGCCGCGTCACAGACTGACACATGAAGTGACGAACGCGGATCGTGTGAGAAGGTAACGTTGAAGAAGACGGACAGCGGGTCACGGACACAACTCTGACCAGCTGCGGCCAGCAGAGTGATGTGTGACCACACTTTATAGAGCTCCGAGCGCGTGTTCAGGTTCTCCTCCTTCGTTCCTCCTCTCTCTCTTCACCTCCTGATCGGGCTCGGCTGTGTTCTCCCGCTCCTCCAGGTCTGGGAGCCACTTTGTAAGTTGACCACCTCCTCCGGACGGATGACCGCTAGTTCGGGGTTGTGAGTCTTTCTGGATGTCCAGGATGATGAAGAGGTGAAGGATGGAGCTTCATCTGTGTGGAGAACCGAGCAGGGACCCAGTGGGATCTACTGTCTTTATGGAAGAGACTGTAGATCAAACAGATGAACAGAGTCACTGGACTGAAGAGGCTTCATCTGAGGAGAGGCTGAGCCTGAAGGAGGAGGTGGAGGAGGTCTGTAGATAACTTTTATAGTGTTCCTAGGCACACTAGATTTAAAATAAAACTTCAGAGACAAAGATTGTCGGTTCTTCAGGGGTTCTTGATAGAACCATCAACACTCATGGTAAAGTAGTTCTTCAGATTGATGGAGAATGTGTAGTACGTGGTTCTGTATACCAGAAAGTGGTCTTCTATGTTTGCAAGCTTGACATTATAACAATGGTAGAACCCATTATGTTCAATAAGGTTCTATAAAGAACAATATAAAACACAAATTAACAATTTGAGGTATGGTTCTCCATTGAAATCGTTCCAAGTAGAACCATTCCACCCTCTTTAGAACACAAAAAAATGTGACTTCTTGAGTTTTTACGAAAAGGAATGGTTCTATTTAGAACCTTGAGTTCCTTATAGAATCACTGAAGCATGAAATGGTTCTATGTAGAACTTTGTGAAAATGTTTTTTTAGAACAAAGATCACTTACAGAGCCCTTTGGGTTCTTTGCATTGGTAGGTTTCCTGAGGTTGTGTTAAAGGCTCTGTAGAAGACCTTTTTGAAAATGGTTCTGCCTAGCACCAGAGGGGTTCTGGCGTTGTTGTGATGTCAGGCTTGTAACCATAGACGATCTCCTATTGGTGCTACATAGAACCTTTTTTTTTTTGTAGCTGCGCATCGCCGCTGTCCAATGAAAAACAAGTATCTCTAAAATAGTAACTTTACAGGAGACGCCAAAAACTGTCTTTACTTTCTTTACAAGTCTATGGAACCAGATTTGTTTTTAAAGTGATTTTGGAGAATTTCTATTGGTTCATTTATCAAGAGAACTTTACACCATATCAGCGGCGGTTGTCGTGTTCCAATGATGTAGAAAAATTAAAAATCAACAAAAATGGAGATACACGTTTTTCATTGGACAGTGACTATATACAACACATTCTCCATCCGTCTAAAGAACCATGCAGATAGTTTCTATAGAACCATTACCTTCACTAAAGAGCCACTGAAGAACCTTTTACAACTGCACACAGTGGACCTGCAATTTCAATATAAAGTCGACAAATAGTTTCAGCCTTACTGTTTACACAATGTCCACATTTAGGAGCTGCAGAGTAATTCACTGTTAGATTTTACATTTAATACAAACTATACACACTTGTACCACAGTGTTTGAAAAAGTTCTATATAGTCTTCAACTTACTATATGTTTCACCAGCTGTGCTAAAATAATCCAAATTAAAATATATATATATATATATATATATATATATATATATATATATATATATATATATCTGTAATCGCAGCGATAGTGAGATTTGAGGTCAATATTGGGTTCAAGATTCCGCTAATAAAAAGCATAAAACAGTAGAAGCCAGAGGTCCGTGAAGGAAAACATGTAAACAGCTCACTATATAGTTTATTCTGACCAATATTGTGGAGACACTGACTAAATTCATAAAAGAGAAACTGGTGCCTGAAAAAATATATATAGACCAAAGGTTCTTTAATCAAGTCATCTACAATATATAGTATCTTTAAAAAGTTTTCACCAGCTCAAGTGGACACATAAACTGGATCGATTCTCAGACGTAATGTAGGAAAGTGTAATGTAGTGGTTAGTATGGTGGTGTAGTGGTTAGTATGGTGGTGTAGTGGTTAGTATGGTGGTGTAGTGGTTAGTACGGTGGTGTAGTGGTTAGTATGGTGGTGTAGTGGTTAGTACGGTGGTGTAGTGGTTAGTATGGTGGTGTAGTGGTTAGTACGGTGGTGTAGTGGTTAGTATGGTGGTGTAGTGGTTAGTACGGTGGTGTAGTGGTCAGTACGGTGGTGTAGTGGTCAGTACGGTGGTGTAGTGGTTAGTATGGTGGTGTAGTGGTCAGTACGGTGGTGTAGTGGTTAGTATGGTGGTGTAGTGGTTAGTACGGTGGTGTAGTGGTTAGTACGGTGGTGTAGTGGTTAGTATAGTGGTGTAGTGGTTAGTACAGTGGTGTAGTGGTTAGTAAGGTGGTGTAGTGGTTAGTACGGTGGTGTAGTGGTTAGTACGGTGGTGTAGTGGTCAGTATGGTGGTGTAGTGGTTAGTACGGTGGTGTAGTGGTTAGTATGGTGGTGTAGTGGTTAGTAAGGTGGTGTAGTTGTTAGTACGGTGGTGTAGTGGTCAGTATGGTGGTGTAGTGGTTAGTACGGTGGTGTAGTGGTCAGTATGGTGGTGTAGTGGTTAGTATGGTGGTGTAGTGGTCAGTACGGTGGTGTAGTGGTCAGTACGGTGGTGTAGTGGTCAGTACGGTGGTGTAGTGGTTAGTATGGTGGTGTAGTGGTTATTATGGTGGTGTAGTGGTTAGTATGGTGGTGTAGTGGTTAGTACGGTGGTGTAGTGGTTAGTACGGTGGTGTAGTGGTTAGTACGGTGGTGTAGTGGTTAGTACGGTGGTGTAGTGGTCAGTATGGTGGTGTAGTGGTCAGTACGGTGGTGTAGTGGTTAGTACGGTGGTGTAGTGGTTAGTACGGTGGTGTAGTGGTTATTATGGTGGTGTAGTGGTTAGTATGGTGGTGTAGTGGTTATTATGGTGGTGTAGTGGTCAGTACGGTGGTGTAGTGGTCAATACGGTGGTGTAGTGGTTAGTACGGTGGTGTAGTGGTTAGTACGGTGGTGTAGTGGTTAGTATGGTGGTGTAGTGGTTATTATGGTGGTGTAGTGGTCAGTACGGTGGTGTAGTGGTTAGTACGGTGGTGTAGTGGTTAGTACGGTGGTGTAGTGGTCAGTACGGTGGTGTAGTGGTCAGTACGGTGGTGTAGTGGTTAGTACGGTGGTGTAGTGGTTAGTACGGTGGTGTAGTGGTCAGTATGGTGGTTTAGTGGTTAGTATGATGCTGTAGTGTTAGTATGGTGGTGTAGTGGTTAGTATGGTGGTGTAGTGGTCAGTATGGTGGTGTAGTGGTCAGTATGGTGGTGTAGTGGTTAGTATGATGGTGTAGTGGTCAGTACGGTGGTGTAGTGGTCAGTACGGTGGTGTAGTGGTTAGTACGGTGGTGTAGTGGTCAGTACGGTGGTGTAGTGGTTAGTACGGTGGTGTAGTGGTTAGTACGGTGGTGTAGTGGTTAGTACGGTGGTGTAGTGGTTAGTATGGTGGTGTAGTGGTTAGTACGGTGGTGTAGTGGTTAGTATGGTGGTGTAGTGGTTAGTATGGTGGTGTAGTGGTTAGTACGGTGGTGTAGTGGTTAGTACGGTGGTGTAGTGGTCAGTACGGTGGTGTAGTGGTTAGTATGGTGGTGTAGTGGTTAGTATGGTGGTGTAGTGGTTAGTACGGTGGTGTAGTGGTCAGTATGGTGGTGTAGTGGTCAGTATGGTGGTGTAGTGGTCAGTATGGTGGTGTAGTGGTCAGTATGGTGGTGTAGTGGTCAGTACTGTCTCCTCACAGTAAGATGATCTGGGTTGGATTCCCGGTCCGGGTGGTTCTGTGTGGAGTGTGTATGTTCTCTCTGTGTTTGAGTGGGTTCCTCCGGGTACTCCGGTTTCCTCCCACTGTCCAAACACATGCATGTTAGGATCCTCACTCTAAACTGCCCGTAGGTGTGAGTGAGTGTTGGTCATGTGATGGACTGATGACTTGTCCATGAAAAGTGAGTCTATAGAACTAAAATGGTTCTAAGAAAGATCACTTTGGTAGCTTTCTTGAGGTTGATGGAGGATGTGTCAGAGTGCTCGTGACCCAGACTAGCAGGATAAAGCAGACATATTGAATGGATGGACTAAATTCTTTGCCTAAATATACGGGGGTCATTAGGGTCCTATTGCTTGGTGTTCGTACTGGTAAGCAGTGGTTCAAACTTTGCTTATTTCTCATGGATCCCATTTTTGCCCAGTTTCTTTCTAATGGTGGAATTAAAACAGCTGACCAGAGACAGCACAGTGTCTGGGTTGTTTTAGGACCTCCTGAATGAGTCGTCACTGTACTCTCAGAGGAATGTTGGTGGGCCAGCCGCTTCTGGGAAGTTTCCCCACTGTTCTAAGTTTACTCCAGTTAGAGATAATGTCTCTCGCTGTGGTTTGTTGGAGTGCCAACGTTTTAGAAATAGCTCTGTAACCCTTTCCAGACTGACAACTTCCATGCTCATCTCTCTTCTCTTGATCTTTTCTTTTAAAGCTTTGCTTCCCATCCATGGATATCATTTTTGCCCAGTCTCTTGAATATGTAATTGCCCCATTAGTTAATCACTGTACAGTTAAGCGCTGTATGTTAAGATCTGTTACACTTAATTACCAAGGTTCAGCAGAGCTGACCAGTTTAGTTTCTCACCATTCTCAACTGAACCTGGTTAGTTAAGTAATTAAATAATGGGGCAATTACATATTCAAGAGACTGGATCTTATCTCTTATAAAGAGACTGGTATCCATTGACGAGAAGCAGAGCTTGAACCACTGCTAACCAAGACAAACATAAATGAGTTTAATGACCCCCATATATTCTGCCTTGTTGTTGTTATACTTTGTATATTTTGTATATATTTTTTTATTATATAAAAAAGTATATATTTTATTTGTTATCTTTATCTACTGGTGAATGGAGGAGCAGCAAAGTAAGAATTTCATTGTACAGTGTAACTGTCTGTTCTGCTGTACACATGTCAATAAAACTCTTGAATCTTGCCTGAGAATATTTAGCCATCAGCCTTTGCTCTGAAACTGAAGCACAACTGGGTAATGGAACTATTACAATTGGAAATAAATCGTGGTTTCTAGCTTTTCAACCTACTGACTTGGTTTTGGTCAGGATTTGGTATCAGGAGTGGAAAAACTTGTCTCCTTTAGTTTTAACGTTTTAAAAGTATTTGCCAGCAAAAGAACCCAGAACAGAAGCCAAAATGGTCCTTATCTACAGTAGTTCCTTTTTGTGGATATAGCATACCTTTCACATTAATTAGAAATATAAAATAGATTTAAAGAATCAGGATTAGTAGTTAAGGGTGAGGCTTCTTTTTATTAAAGATTATGGCATCGCAAGAGCTAATCTTGAGTTGTAGCCAAGCAGCCACAACGGTTTTACCCCAAAAAACAGGGTTTTTATACATTTTCTTGGGGCGAGGAGGGAAACCTTATCTCACCATGCCCCTCCTTCATGACTTCGTACCTGTCACCACCACTATTTCCCCTATAGTTTAAGATCCCAACCGTGGGGGTACATGGTCTTCCCAAAGATGTCACATTTATTCTATATTAAAAAAGTTATTTTCCCACCAATCAGCAACTACTATCAAAAATACTCCTTCATGTCCAAAGAATGAATTAGTTAATTAAAAGGCAACTATATCAGGGTGTAAAGCCAGAGGCTTCATTCTAACTGGGTCTCTTTTTAAGCACATAACATCCTCTCCAGATTTGTGTGGACCACCAAATTTTACTTTCCTTTTTTAATGATCTTCTCCACCTGGAGCAATAGCTGATACCACCAGACCAGAGCCCACCAGCCCCAGACAGAGAGCCATGAGAAGTCTTGCACCCTTACACTGATCCTACAGCATCAACAAATAAGAATTAAGCCATCTATTGTTTTTGTTGCTGGCAGTATGGGGATGGTGTAAAGGGGTTTTAAAGTCACTTGCTGCAGCCTTGATTGGGAAAGTCTTCTGTAACATCAGAGGCTTGTGGGACAGTTGTAAATGCAAAATAGCTGTGTTTGGGGCAGTTGGGAGGGAGGTTAGGCAACATGACAGCTAGGTTTAATCCACATCCACAAACCAGACTTTAGAGTCCTGGTGGCTCCAAAATGATTTCAGAGTTGCCTCTTTACTTTTCTTGTTAACAACATGCAAAATACAGACAGTGGTATAAATACTGGAGCAATGATGTAAACCTAGACATAGGTTCCTCATCCTCTGTTGTAGATTCCTGTGAAGTCTTCATCCAATTCCCGAAACATTGAATGTTTTAAGCAGAAAGTCGCTTGTACCTCTTTAATAAATGGGATATTCTCATGTTTTCTAACAGGAATTCCAGGACATAAAGCCCAGACTTCTCCCTAAACTGGAGCCTATAGAACACCTAGAAGAAGGTGTTGAAAACCAGGAGTGTGAAAACAAGCTGTTAGTCATTATTAAAACAGAACACGGTCATCCTGAAGAAAGCAGTTCCTTTGCACACAGCAGTGAAGACCAACATGTCAAGCAGCCGTCTGAGAATGTATCTAGTCAGTCCCTTTTTGGTCAACCTCCATCAGTTTCTAAGGAGACATGGGAGAACCAGCACACACTAGAAGAGGATGTACGTGATTCACTAATTGTTATTAAGGTGGAACCAGATGAGCAAGAGCTGAGCAACCGGTATAGCCTTCATGAGACTGAAGAGGTGTCCAATCAGTCAACTGTCTGTAAAACTGATCCAGGCTCTGCTCACGGTAATGAAGAGGCACTGCATGATAAATGTGGGAAAGAGGAAGGTACGTATATTGAACAATAGGTTTTGAGATCTAATATTGAGCTTTTAATGGTTATAATTGTTAACGCTTGCTGTTTCAGGCGAGTGCAGCCAGCCGTCCGTAGAAGAGCACAAAGGACTGAAGTCATATTCTTGTTCCGAGTGTGGAAGAACCTTCTCCCAGTCCTCATCCTTCTACAGACACATGAGAATACACACTGGTGAGAGGCCATTCCAGTGTTCTCTGTGCAATAAGACTTTCGTTCAGTCGAACACGTTTAAAATCCACCAGAGGATTCATACCGGAGAAAAGCCTTACCAGTGCTCTGACTGTGGAAAGAATTTCAAACGTGTGGATAGCCTACAGATCCATCAGAGAACCCATACCGGGGAGAAGCCGTACAAGTGTTCTCACTGTCCTAAGACCTTTACACGTTTACATATCCTACAGAACCATGAGCGGATACATACCGGAGAGAAGCCGTATCAGTGTCCTCACTGCTCGAAGAGTTTCACACGGTTGAGTGTCTATCAGGTCCATCAAAGGACTCACACAGGAGAGAGGCCTTACAAGTGTTCCGACTGTGGAAAGCAGTTTTTAAACCTCTCGAATCTTAGAAACCACCAGAGGAAACACACTGAAGAGAGGCCGTATCGGTGCTCAGAGTGTGATAGGACATTTATTCAGTTAGCCCACCTCACAAGCCACCGGAGGACACACACCGGGGAGAAACCCTATCACTGTACTATCTGTGGGAAGAGCTATGGTGCATCGTACACCCTGTTTTGCCATCAGAAGAAGCACAAGATCTCTCACACATCATAAGTGAAGAGCTTTTCCCAATACCTACAGTCTGCACTCCCTTTCTTCCCCTTCTTAGGTCGAGAGCTGTCAAGGAAACCTGCTCTGGAGCATTTCTAGTACAAGGATGGTCTCCATGAGACTTGATCAGTCCATACATTGAGTATTTGGAGTGGGTTCATAGAATTGGGAATGGTGTTTAACTCTGAAAGCACAACTTGACAGTGAATCATAAATCTATGAAATATGATTAATGATCAAATGATTATTTGGAATGAGGCCCCACTGGCATCCTGAACCAGCTGTAGCTCTTAAATACATAATACAGGTTAACAGTTCATGACTTTCCTCTTTTACTTTGTGTTTGTCAAATAATAACAGTAAGAATAAAACATAGTTTTATGTTTTTATTGTGCATAGAATGTTTGATATCCATCCAGATAACTCAATATGGTCTTCACCAACACCAGAGTGTCACAGTCTTGCTGTCCCGCAGGTTTATTGTCCAGCTTTCACGTCCATAAAGAAACTTAGAGGTAGCCATAGCTTGGACAGTTCTGTTTGTTTGTTGTAGTTAAAGATCTTTTGCTTCATCCTTGATCTACTGGGTTCTCTGTTCACCAAGCTGTTCACCATTTCCACGTGTTCCACGTTTCCTCCTTATACTGAACTGAAGTCCCATCAACCCTGTCCCACTAGGCCAAAGCAGATTTATACCAGAAAGGTAGACCCTACTTGCTGAACGGGTAGAGGAAGGAGAAGACATCAGTGATTGTGTTCATACATCATCTTTTATTTAAACATTCTGTGTGTATCATTTAGACAGAATCCTGCCAACGTGGGCTAAAGTGCTGGGTGGTTCTGCTTGGATGGTACTATCTAAGACAGGAGGTGGGGTGGCGTTATGGATTGTTAGATTGGAAGGGGTTTCAAGGATGGTCCTCACCCAAAATTCCAGAACTTCATTATATCCTTGCATTGATGCAGAAGACATCATGGGGAAACCTGGCTTTGAGCAAATGCTCTTTTATTGAACACAGTGTCACAGCTGAGGTAGCAGACAGGTTACGTCCAGCCACACACCTACATGGTTCATGGTAGATGGTAAACTCCAGCTACCCCACAGCTCGGCACAAGTTAGAACAGATTAGTTGAGAGTAACAACTTACTTACAACATTAAAGTGTGTTCTAGTGTGTCTCAGCAGGGCCGGCTCCCAGCAGCCTCCATCTGTCAGTAGTGGTGTGATCCAGTAGCTACACAGCGCCCCCTTCAAAAGGTCCATTATTGTGCTGCTCTGCTGTCCAGGTGTCTTCACTGCCACCTCTTTGGCCGTCTTCCAGCCAGGCTCTACTGATCAGCCTTGTGGCATGTACACATCTTTTAACGAACAACTTCTTTACACCATTAAAGTCCTACCATAGTTGTTGTGCCCATGACAAACACCTCTGTTCATGTCATGTCTTCAGTTGTCCAGGTTATTTATATTTATATTCGCCTCAATACATTTAAAAACTCCGCTGTCAGAGTATCAATACCCACTATGGAACCTGCCCATATCACCACCGTTCTTCATCAGTGGCTACACTGGCTACCAGTTACAGAACACGTCTGCTATGAAATCCTGCTGGAGACCTTTAAAGTCTTGTATACCTCATCGCGCAGTCTAAGGTCCTCTGATTCTAGTCTTCTGGCTGTTAGTATGCTCAGGCTGTCCTCTGTGGGTGGCAGGGAATGATAGTGTTGTTGCCTCCACCCTCTGGATCTTACCTTCCTCTTTTCGCACCTTTCCTTGTCTTACCATGTTCAGATCTCAGCTAAAAATCTTTCCTCTTACTACAGCCATTCTTATATATATATATATATATATATATATATATATTCATATTATAATTAATATTATCATTTTATAATGTACAGAAAATCAAATCAAATAAACTTGAGTCCAGTACCCTTTGTAACCAATTACAGTTCTGAATAAAGAACATTAAAGAACAGCATTAACTTAAGCATTAACAGTGAATAAACATCACACAAGTCCATAATAGGTCTTGGTATCTGCCATTTATTGCTGGTCTGATAAAAACAACAGGTATCTCTATAGGGTATATTTTGGAAGGCGATATTGTTCAACATAAAAATATATCATTTGAAAATGGTAGATTAATCGCCACAAGACTGATTATCTTGTAATCACTGAGTAATTAACAACGTGTATCAAAAGTGGAATCATTGCATCATCAGATATAAATGTTTATTAATGTCTAGGTATTATTTTGGTTGTTGCAACAAAGAGGCAAAAACTGTGTGTGGTCACGAGTTACATATTAACTATGTTGGATACACTAACAAACACTAATCTTATATTAGGTGATATTCTCAAAATCACAGTATCAATCAGATGGTTGTTGTTGCAAGTTTGTGTTTATAACATTTGAACCACAACAGATATTGATTCCATCAATTGATTTCTAAGACAATTCCACTCTTCTTTGATCTTCTACATGACCACCTTCCCCATGGGAAAACTTGCCCTTGATCCAATATGGCGAAAAGATCAGCCACTTCACCCGTTACTTGCTGGGGTATTCAGATACGTCATTTTCTCTTTCTGAAATCAAAGGGTGTCCTGAGACTTTTGACTCACCTGTATAATAGTGGGTTTTTTTTTTTTTACAGTTTTCTAAAATTAAAAACAAAAACGAAAAACTTAAAAACCATCACAATTTATTGCCCAGCTTACTGTATTGCAATATATTGTATCGTAACCCTTGTATCTTGTATGTATCGTACTTTACCAAACCATCAGCTTTTGGTAGGGAGGACCAAAGTATAAATCTCAGATATTACATTGAGTAACTTATGAATATATACAACACAATTAATACACACTGATAAAAGACAAAAGTACCATAAAACAATCATAAGTTAATGTAATTTAGTATCATTTTATTTATTGAGAACTTTAAAGTCACTGGATGCACAAATTTGTATAGATGCTACCTTTGCAAAACAAACAAAAGAAATAAAAATGTTTTGCTCAATGTCACTAATTAATTAAATACTGCACTGTAACAAACTGAAAAATAATTATATGGCAGCATGTTTTGTAGTTTATAGTTTTTTTATAGTTTTATAGCATGTTAGTTTGTGGCTAGTAGTGCTCCAAAATACAGTCCATTGCTATAAACAACTATTGTTATAAATGATTTATAATCTATTTGTTTTTAATATTTCTAATGTTAAAATCAAAACATTAACATATGAACATAAGGCACTTTTGGCCATGTACTGTTTTGGCTGTACCAAAAAACCAGTCTTACTGAAAAACGTATAGTACTGAATAAAAACATTAGTTTTATAAATGTATTTACAGGCATCATAATACAACTTTTGTCAATTTTCCACATAAGTCAACACATCCTGTACAGAGAACACGCTTAAATAGGGCTGCTTTCTGCAAAATTGTCATAAAATTTGAATAATAATTTTAAAAATGTGTACTTTTCCTCCAAATATGTTAAACGTGGATGTGTTAACTTAATTTCACTTAGAAAATCAACAAAATGTGATTTAACCTGTGGTGCCCAAAATTTGCACGAGTGTAACTTGTTTGCCTGTTTTTTATGTAATCACTAAATAATAATTATTGTTGCGCAAATATACTGTTATTAATTTTTTACTTCCTGCCAGATTCCAGATGCACGGAAAACAACAGATTCTTTCCGGATATTTTCCCATAGAGAATGAATAGGACAGCATGAAAAGTGCACACCAATCTACTGAACTTCTGCTCGACCAACAGACACCCTTTCACATACGCTGACTCAGGACAGAGCCCCGACCACGACTGCAGTGTTGGTTCGACCCACACTCCCCTATTTGTTGTTTCTTTTCATCTTTCTTTATTCCCCATAGAGTCCCATTCATTTTCAGTCACACCCAAACATCATGGTTTTATTTAACCTACAGCCTCCAAACTGCCTGTACTCACTCAGAGCAGATCCGTAAACTCTACTGCACAGACGTACTGACCTGCACTCCTCTATTAGTCGTTTATCACACTTCTCTAGTTAAATAAACATGATTTGATCTCCGTTAGGTCTTTCCTGCTGTATGTGTTTTCAGATGTTTGGTAAGGTGTCCTGACTGAATGAAAGTCTTATCACACAATGAGCACCGGTACGGCCGCTCCTCCGTATGCGTCCTCTCGTGGTTCCTGATGTTTGACAGGTACAAGAACCGTCTTCCGCAGGTGGAGCACTGGTAAGGCTTTTCTCCGGTGTGAATCCTCTGGTGATTCTGATAGACGTCCAGCCGCGTAAAGGCCTTGGCGCACTGGGAGCACTGGTAGGGCTTCTCTCCGGTATGAATCCTGTGGTGGTTCTGATAGACATCCAACCGGGTGAAACTCTTGCCGCACTGGGAGCAGAGGTAAGGCTTCTCTCCAGTGTGAGTCCTTTGGTGGATCTGAAGCACGTCTGTCCGCGTGAACGTCTTCCCACACTGACTGCACTGGTAAGGCTTTTCTCCGGTATGAGTCCTCTGGTGGATTTTAAAGGATCTGGACTGAGTGAAGGACTTCTCACACTGGGAGCACTGGTACGGCCTGAGACCCGTATGTATTCTCATGTGACTGTACAGGGCTGATGATTTAGAGAAGGTATTTCCACATTCTGAGCAGGAGTACGACTTCAGTCTGCTGGGCTCTTTACTGCGTTTGTCCAGGCGATCGACGCACTTCCCAAGTTTTCCTTCTTTGCTGATTGTGTCTGGAAGCTGTCGGCCAGCTGAAGATCTGTTTCCATTAGCTGAGGATGGCAGACTGGCGTCACCTGAGAACAGGAAATTTCTGTTAAAACATCATAAAATCTGGGTCTAATCATGTTCTAACAACACATATGACTTACTGAACTAATGATGGTTCTTTAAGGGTTTCTAAATTCTATTGAGAAACATTTGAATGGAGAAATTAGATTAATGGTGAATGTGTTGTACATGGTTGTTCTACTGTTGCAAGCTTGACATGGTCAACAATAGCAGAACTGATGAAACATGATCAATATATGATGATCCTATGTAAAGCCATATCATCACTGTCCAAAGAAAAATATGTATCTCCAATTTTGTTTATTTTTTTATCATTTGAATGCAGCAGTTACTAATTACATTGTTTGATAATTTTAAAAATGATCCAAAATAGCCTGGAAAGAATTATGGTTCCATTGACTAACACTGAAAGTAAAGACAGTTTTTGGCCTCTCCTGTAAAGTTACTATTTTGGACAGAGACGATATATAACACGTTCTCTTTTAATCTAAAAGAACCATTTTACCATGCAACGAACCATCTAAGCATGGTTCAATGTACAACTAGAACCATTTTATTTACTGAAGAACTTTTGAAGAACCATCTTTTTATGGCTGATTTGGTTTGGAGAACTAAAACTTGGGCTTTTTTTATTGCCTTTGGTCAATAACTAATATTACTGAATACAATGATCATTGAAATAATAAGCATCAGTTTAAAAAAAAAGTCAAATGTGACCCAACTGTCATTTTAGTTTTTATATCTTTGCAAAAAAATGTTTCATCATTCAAGCTTCCATGAATTCCTCAATTTACTTGTTTTTGATCATCTCAAATACTTATTTCAATTTTATTATTTTTGCTTATTTAAGAAATAATTATTTATTTAATACAAATCACGAATTAAACCTCATGTTTTCACTATGGAGTTTGATAGGAACTATTGACATTTGTAAACATTTGCAGTCAGGAACATATTCACAAACACTATTTTTGTTCATGAAGTAAATAAATAAGAATTAAAATAATGGTTTAAGATTAAAGGCTAGATTTTTAATGAACACTTAGAACATTTAATAATGAAATTAACTGATTTCAATAGATTTACCAAAGACATAATCAGCAGTACATACAGTAATATAGGAAATTAATATGGGTCCCATGTTGTGAAGGGGTTTGCTTAGCTTGTGCATCAAAGGGTTAATGAAACCATTCTTCAATGCAGAATTTCTCCTTCTGAGGTCCACACTTGTGAACTATTTTTATGTTAATGTGCTTTGGATCATTGTCGTTCTGATAGATCCAACCATGACCCAGTTTCATGACCCAGAATCTTTCCTGGCTAAAACAGGTTTTGATTCAATATCTGTTGGTACTTGATGAAGTCCATGTAGCAGTGCATCACAGATACACCACCGTACTGCAGAGTGAGGAAGAGTTACTTACTGCATGTTTATCTTCGCGTCTATGCCAAACCCACCTGCCATGTTCTGCCAAAACGCTCCAATTTAGTCTTATCTGACCGCAGAACACGGTTCTACCAAAAGTTCCAGTAACATCTGGGAAACTGTAGGCGCTTGAGTTTGCTGGTCCTTGACAGCAGACAACCCTACCAAACAACTTGTGGTCATGTGGGTGGCGTCTTTCTGAAATTCCCCAGATCTTGTGCCACATGAACCAACATCCTCACTGTGTGTGTGGGGTCAGTATAGATACACATTCTCTTCACAGCAGTTTCTTAACATCTCCAGCTCCTGGAAGTGGGACTTTTGAGCTTTTTGTATGGCTCAACAACCTTTTGTTGCATAACCACTGCTGTAGTGTCTGGCTTTTCTCATAGTGGTGGACAACTGAAGGATTCTGGCCTGAGTGTCACCTCATGTTTATACTGCAGTGAAACAGAAAATCATGGTTGACCTAATTTTTTGACTTTTGCCCATGATCATCAAAGGCACCAGTGTTCGTGGAGAGCTCTGTAACTATCATTATCAATAACTCAGTAATATTAGAAGTAATTATTATTATTGGGCGGTCGTGGACTGAAGGATAGGGATTTGGACGGATGCTGGTTCGGTCTCCTGGACCAACAGGACATGCCTAAAGTGCCCTTTAACAAGGCACCTAACCCCCAACTGCTCCCTGAAAACTGTGGATAGGGCTGCCCACCGCTCTGGGCAAGTGTGCTCACTGCCCCCTAGTGTGTGTGTTCACTAGTTCACTGTGTATTTGGGGGTGTTTCACTGCACAGATGGGTTAAATGTGGAGGTCAAATTCTGCTGTGTGCAAAACACAAGTGGCAAGTAGTTCTAAATTGTAATTCTAGTATTAGCATTTTAGGAGAGAGTTCCTAGCTATAATACTATCCATCTTCATTCTGTAGAGCAGGGCAGGACTGTCCAAAATGAAAGAAATTCTAAAAGATACCTAGAAATTTGGACTCCTAACAACCACCTGGAAGACCTGCTAGACCCACCAGCACTGCCCCTGCTAGAAAAGCATCGCTTTCATTAAAAGTTAGGAAAACATTAAGCTCCACCTTCAGATCTGAGAACATCCATAGATGTTTCTGTCTTTTCTTCCTCTGTGAGAAGACACCTCCACCCTGTGGGTCTGAAAGGATGTGTAGCTGTTTGAGAAACAAACTTAACTTACCTGTATTTGAATTCTCATCATTTCCTGTCATCTCTGGCATTGATATACAGATCCTATGCTGGACTGACCATTTCTTTATGCCAATATGTTCCTCATCTCCACCACCACCGTACAGGGAGTAGGAGCCCTCCACAGTGCCTGGTTCAGTTTTACAGAGAGGAGGCAGGTGAGCTTCTTCCTGCTGAGGTTTGTGATGGTTCTCACTTTCAGATTCAGACTTTATTCTCTGTAGGTCTGGTTCTGCTTTAATGACCACAAAACTGGGTACGTCAGAGCGGTGGTCCTCATTTTCATTCTCATGTTCACAGTCCTGCGCTAGGAGTCTTTGTAGTACATCCTGGACTTCACTACCTTGTACAGATGTGTTTATGTCTTCTGGCTCTGTTTTAATAACCACTACCAGACTTTCCACACACTCTGAATCCTGGACTGTGTGCTGATCCTCCACTGTGCCTTCATGATGCTGCAGTTGTGGTGATAGTTTATGCAGAGCAAGAAGAGGAGGTGCATCATGGAGCTCCTGTTAAAACATAAGACAAAACATTTAATGAAATTGCCTGAAATTGTTTCCGCTACTTTCTCTGGAGACCTGGAAACTGTATGCTTCATCATACAATTATAGCATAGTTATAGAACCTAAGCTTTGTTCCGACATATGAGAAATGTTCTTCATTTTTAAATGTAGAAGAAGATTTACTGGTCTCCTTCTGATCAATGGTCAATGGAACTTTATTATATTAGTTCTTAATATTTTCTATTATTATAGTTTGTCTGCTTTTAAAAATTTCGTATTGATTGACTAATACAGATATAGTACCCTGTTAGAAGAGATGGCTGGCGAAAGGTTCTAGATTGAAGGCAATGGTTCTATCTAGAACCATCATAACCTTTTCATGCTTAAACAGTTCTTCAAATGTGTTGTATATGGTTCTGTATAGCACCAAAAGGGGTTCTGCTATTGTCATCATGTGAGGGTTGGAACAGTAGAAGAAACCCTTTGTTACAGTAGAAGAACCCCTTTGTTACAGTAAAAGAACCCCTTTTAGTGCTATGGTCACCATGTCCACAGTAGAATAACCTCTTTGCTACAGTAGAATCCCTTTGGTGCTATGGTCACCATGTCAATAGTAAAAGAACCCTTTTGTAACAGCAGAAGAACCCCTTTTGGTGCTATACAGGACCATTTCAGTCTTATAGATTGATGGAAAATGTGTTGTATATGGTTCTGTATAGCACATAAGGGGTACTGTAACAACAGCAGAACCATTTTCAGAAAGGTTCTGTATACAGTCAACTCCAGAAATACAGGTACCCTTTAAGAAAGTGAGGGTGGGTCGGGGTGGGGTGGCTCAGGCTGGGTATTTCCCACCCAGGGATAGTCTTTGCCCACACAGTGAAGACTTCTGCTGGGCTATTATGAGCGTTCACAGTTTTCTGTAATTCCTGCATTCCAATTGGCCAAATTTCAAGGCATGAGTGTGCTTGAGTGTGAAACAGCCCCCACCCAAAACATGACGTCCTACTGACACCGCTGTGGGACAATGACCAAAGACATGGATTCACGGCATATAAGGTATCCCATCGACTTTTGAGGAGGTATTAAAAAATATAAAGACTACAGTGTGGTGAAAAGTAAAGTTAGTTATCCAATGACGGCTATGATTCTTATTATATTATCACTGTGCGTACATAAAAAATTATAAATGTTTGGATACTGCAGCACCCACATACTTTGATGAAAATCAAACCACAGAAATAATTAAAAGTTTCAGTGGGTGGTCCAGTGAGTCCAACAGTCAGTAATGGTACTATGTGTGCTTTCCTGATAGGTCGATATCACAATATAAGGAATTCTAATAGTTTAACTGGTGTTCCGGGGCTGTTTCCAGATCCTAAAGAGACCTAAAAGTGGAAACTGATGGTCTCTAGTGGTAACCATTAATCTGGTTTCTAATTCTAATGGTCTTTTTTCCATCAGGGAAGTCCAGTCAGCAATATATTAAGGTGTAAGGCATCAACTGTTCCCGCTTGTTTATAGATAAACAACTGTGCAAAAGTACAAACCTCCTCCTGGAACCAGTCCTCCTCCTCAGTCTTTACATTTGCCTTCACTGGTACATTCTTTGGGTACAAAGCATCTTCAGTATCCACTGTGACTGCTGCCCCTCTGCTGCCCTCCTGACCCTGCACTGCCATTCTGCTGCTGCTGCAAGTCCAAGTCGAAGTGCATGAACTCATGATCCCAGGTCCACAGACTGAAAACACGTGACGCTCAACACAGGAATCCACTCCAGAGGGTAAATACAGCGTTAGACTTAGACTTACATCAAAAGAACTGGTGCCACCTGGACGGGGGTCTGAGCACTAAAGGACTTTACACGACCACTTTCTTACTGCTGCCTGTCAGCAAAGATTCTATGAACTCTGAGCTACTTCTTCTTTACACCAGGCTGAACACCAGTCGGCGTATTACTGCCATCTACAGTGCAAAGTTTTGAGCAATAATTTTAACAACCACTAGATGGCACTCAAAAGCAAAAATGCACTAACATCTCCAAATGAACCCAAATATTAAAACCACCTCCTTATTATCTACACTCACTGTCCACTGTATCAGCTCCACTGACCATACAGGACCTCCACTCACTGTCCACTGTATCAGCTCCACTGACCATACAGGACCTCCACTCACTGTCCACTGTATCAGCTCCACTGACCATACAGGACCTCCACTCACTGTCCACTGTATCAGCTCCACTGACCATACAGGACCTCCACTCACTGTCCACTGTATCAGCTCCACTGACCATACAGGACCTCCACTCACTGTCCACTGTATCAGCTCCACTGACCATACAGGACCTCCACTCACTGTCCACTGTATCAGTTACAGACTGTAGTTCATCTGATTCTCTGTATACTTTATTACTCTGTTCTTTAATGATCAGGACCCCCACAGGACCACCATAGAGCAGGTACTGTTAGGGAGGTGGGTCATTTTTAGCACTGCAGTGACACTGATGTGGTGGTGCTGGTGCGAGTGGATCAGACACAGCAGTGCTGCTGGAGTGTTTAAACACTGTGTCCACTTACTGTCCACTCTATTAGACACTCCTACTACTTGCTGGTCCACCTTGTAGATGTAAAGTCAGAGACAGTAGCTCATCTGCTGCTGCACAGTTTGTGTTCCTCTAGTTCTTCATCAGTGGACACAGGACGCCGCCCACAGGACACTGCTGTCTGGATAGTTTTGGTTGGTGGATGATTCTCAGTCCAGCAGAGACACTGAGGTGTTTAAACACTCCAGAAGCAGCACTGCTGTGTCTGATCCACTCACACCAGCTTACAGTATCATCGCTGCTCAACCTCTATAGAGTTAGAGTGGCTATGTCTAATAACGATGGCACAGTGTTCTATAATAATACTATAACAATACTGGTGGATGGAAATCTGGGAGGTAGTTATAAAAGCTTTAGCTGTGAAGATGATGTGTATATTATTACATTCCTCATTTCAAGATATTCAATAATTCAATAATGTGGAGTGCATTACATTTTTTAACCCATTTTATTGTTGCTTGTGCTTATATTTTACTATTATTGTTTCTTTATTTACAGCTGAATCCAGACAGCAGCTGCTATATATCTATATATCTCAGTGTACTTGCTTCATTACCTGGGATTTGCTGGCATGACTGAACTCTGAAGTTAAAATAGTCTCAACACTGCATGGAATACCATATAATCCAAGCATTATATTGTTTATTCAGATTTTGCTGTACATTGTATGCAATATCTCTATATTAGAATCTCTCTATTAAAATGTATTGTGCTATATTAAGGTGCTTTCCTACAGTCTCAACACATTTACCATAAAACAATAAAGGTGACCTTTGGTTTCTATGTGACGATATGGAACATATCGGGGAAATAAACATATAGGGAATACGAGGTAAACCTGAAGTGCCAGCCTTTAGAATTTACAGAGAACTGAGAACGTTGCAGCTGTAGTCGCTTCTAAATTAGCTAAAGAGCTGTTTTCACATCCACTTGTGCTCTAATAGGTTGCATATTGGCCTCTGACTGAACATGGAGTTTATATTTGAGCTGCTGTTGGCCAGCTTGCTGATCGGTCTGACCACCTGGGTCTGGAGAAGAAGAAGTTTAACTCAGAGCTTACACACTGAGCTCAGCACAGGTAAAACACTATACCATTTATTAGTACTTCATTAGAACTGTGAGGAGCTATTGTTGATCACTCTGCCAGTACTTCATTCATGAAATCTAAAGGCATTCTAGTGATAACATGCATGTGTTTGGACTGGAAACCCAATGGACTGGAAATTATACCCGGAGGAATCCCACTCAAGCATGGCAAGAACATGCACGTTCCACAAAGAATGGCCCGGACCAGGAATCCAACCCGGATTGTCTTGCTGTCAGGCGACAGTGCCTCATAGTGGCGATCTGAACAAAGGATATTTGTTTAAAGCCAATAACTTTAATTAATAACAGGGCTGTGACTAACTACAGTATAATTGAGTAACTATAGTAACTATATCATCTGGTTTCTGCTTTTCTTTTTTTCTGCTTTTCTGACAGCCCACAATCCCACCATCCAGACCACCAGCACAGCACACACTGCATCCTTTCATTCAACCTCTATAGTCCAGACTCCCTCCGTCCAGTCCCCCACCACAGCCCAGAGTCCCTTTATCCAATCCACCTCTACAGTCCAGACTCCCTCCATCGTCCCTCACCACAGCCCAGACTCCCTTTATCCAATCCACCTCTACAGTCCAGACTCCCTCCATCCAGTCCCTCACCACCGCCCAGACTCCCTTTATCCAATCCACCCCTACAGTCCAGACTCCCTCCATCCAGTCCCTCACCACCGCCCAGACTCCCTTTATCCAATCCACCTCTACAGTCCAGACTCCCTCCATCGTCCCTCACCACAGCCCAGACTCCCTTTATCCAATCCACCTCTACAGTCCAGACTCCCTCCATCCAGTCCCTCACCACCGCCCAGACTCCCTTTATCCAATCCACCCCTACAGTCCAGACTCCCTCCATCCAGTCCCTCACCACCGCCCAGACTCCCTTTATCCAATCCACCTCTACAGTCAAGACCCCCTCTATCCAGTCCCCCACCACAGCCCAGAGTCCCTTTATCCAATCCACCTCTACAGTCAAGACCCCCTCTATCCAGTCCCCCACCACAGCCCAGTCCCTTTATCCAATCCACCTCTACAGTCCAGACTCCCTCCATCCAGTCCCTCACCACAGCCCAGACTCCCTTTATCCAATCCACCTCTACAGTCCAGACTCCCTCCATCCAGTCCCTCACCACCGCCCAGACTCCCTTTATCCAATCCACCTCTACAGTCCAGATTCCCTCCATCCAGTCCCTCACCACAGCCCAGACTCCCTTTATCCAATCCACCAAGACCGCCCAGTCTGGAGGAAATGTCAGCGATCTCACAGTGAGCCACAGTGTGCTTGAATCAGTCACTGTCAACTGTAAATATGATTAAACACTTTTGTAATTAAATGATTAATTATTTACTTTATTACGCACCTCAGTTCCAAAGTTGTGACAGTATGTGAAATGCTTATTAAAACAGAATGGTTAGTAAATGTTATGCTTTACCTGTATTACCTGAACACCTTCCAAACAAACTTTTTTATCACTGCGTTACATCACCTTTGGTTTTATCAACACTTGCTACTTGTTGATTCAATTTTGAAAGAAGATTTTTGGAGCCTTGTATTTGGCCCGATATCAGTTTTTTTTTACTATGTTTCATTATGCAGGCATTCGTTTGGGGTCCTAATAGTTGTACTTTTCATAAAGCAACACAAGTTTTTAATAGAAGATATAACTGCAGTGAGGGAGCCTCACCCCATGCTTGCTCCTAAAGGACTAGGCCTTTCTTGAATACCTGTTTTATGCATGATTGTAAACCCTGATTAATTTTAATATTTCACTATGTTCGCAAACATATATTTAGAAAAACAGTAAGACTGCTATAGTAAAGGCCATTTTTTCATTTAAAACCAGTTCAAAATAGATTTAAAGAGCACCTCTTTTGAATATCTTATACTTTCCCAATTTTTGGAATTGAAGTGTGTACTAAAAAAAACAATCAATATGGTGTAGACATCATCAACAGAGATAATAAACACCAATCTCTTTCTCAAAGATATTTCAGAAAGAAGAAAATCCGAAACATCTGAAACTACTACTGGTAATATAATAAAATTTGATTCAGTATATCCACAAATGCCTGTAAACTCAATGCTTAGTATTTATTATTTCAAGCTATGTAATGAAAGCAAATTACATATATTTTTTGTAGTTCTGTAATATCATTGCATATTCCTGGTTCTCCAGGTTAGCCAGATATTATGTTTAATGTAGTGTAATGTAACATAGCTACTGTAAAAACACCTTGAACTCATGTTGTTTTCAGTGTTAAAGGTAATTGCAGTCATTGCTTCAGTTATGGGCCAGTTATTCTGTTGGTGACTGTCAAGCCAAGCCTGTAATTAATACACTGGTTTCTCCATTTCAGATGATAGCAGTTTGTCCAAAGTGTGTAGTCGGCTGAAGTGTTGGTTTAAAGACAAGTTTGTTATGATTGATGGGACAGCAGCGGAAGGAAAGCAGATCTTTTCAGATGTTTACACCGAACTTTACATCACTGAAGGAGAGAGTGATTCAGTAAACAATGAGCACGAAATATGGCAAATTGAGAGAGCATCTCGAGTACAGACCGTGCATGACACTTCAATCAACTGTAACGACATCCTCAAACCCGCTAACGATGGCAAGAGAAGCCGAGTCATCCTGACCAAAGGCATTGCTGGCATCGGGAAATCGGTTTCTGTGCAGAACTTCATCCTTGACTGGGCAGAGAGTAAAGCCAACCTTGATATAGACCTTGTGCTGTACTTGCCTTTTAGAGAGCTCAATATGTACAAAGATAACATGAGCCTCCATAAGCTCCTTCAGAACTTCCATCCTGAGTTAAATCACCTAAAAGCTCCTTTTAACGTCCTTTACGATAGTTGCAATATTGCGTTGATATTGGACGGCCTGGAGGAAAGCAGACTGCCTTTTGATTTTGAAGGAAACCAGTCTTTGACGAATGTGATGGAGGAGGCATCGTTGGATGTGCTGATAACAAACGTTATAAGGAAGAACTTGCTGAGCTCGGCTAAAATCTGGGTGACATCGCGTCCAGAGGCAGCAGCCAAGATCTCCGAATACACTGATCGTGTGACGGAAATAAGAGGGTTCACTGATGAACAGAAGCAGGAGTACTTCAGGAAGAAGATCAAGGATGAGGCTCTGGCTAACACAATCATCTCGTACATCAAGATGTCTCGGAGTCTCCATATTATGTGCCACATACCGGTGTTCTGCTTAATCCTGGCCTCTGTGCTTCAATCCGTTGCCAATGGAGGAGAAAAGGTGGCACCGAAAACTTTAACTGAAATGTATATACATTTCCTGGTCATTCAAACAAGTAGGGACAGCAGTAAACATGGGATGAAGCTTCCCATGAACCCTGTGATGATTTTAAAGTCCAACAAAACTTTGATTTTGAAGCTGGCTAAGCTGGCCTTTAAAGAGCTGATGAGAGGCAACTTGATTTTCGCAGAGATAGACCTGAGAAACTTTGACAGTGACCTTACCGAAGTATTGACCAGCACAGGGATGTGCACGGCCATCTTCAAAAGACAATGTGGCCTCTACAAGGAAAAGTTCTACAGCTTCATTCATATGAGCTTCCGGGAATTCCTTTGCCGCTTTACACTTTTTCCTAGCTTGTGCTATGAAGGACAAAAAGACACTTGAGATTTTCTTGGGACCTAGCACTCAGTGTGAACACATGTCCCTGCAGGAACTGCTGAAGCATGTGGTGGATAAAACACTTGTAAACACACATGGATCCCTAGACCTTTTCCTTCGATTCTTGCTCGGCATCTCTCTGCCATCCAATCAGGACCACGTGCAAGCCTTGCTCACGCACAGAGTGGACAGCGCAGAGACTATTGAGAGCATGTGCAAGTACATCAAAGGCATAAAATAGATAGACATATCCCCAGAAAGATGCATCAACCTTTTCCTTTGCTTGCTCGAAATGAATGACAGCACATTGCATTCTGAGATTCAGGAGTACCTGCAATTAGACAAACACTCTATCAAAGAGCTCTCGCCTGCTCATTGCTCCGCACTGGCCTATATGCTGTTAATGTCTGAAGAGGTGCTGGATGAGTTTAACCTGAAGAAATACAACACGTCAGTGGAAGGCCGGAGGAGACTGATCCCAGGTGTGAAGTGCTGCAGGAAGGCACTGTAAGAATGCATTACTTGAAAATTTGGTATCACCTTTAATAATTAGATTCATTAGATCCAGTATTCCTCAAAATTATTTAGAGTGCACCATCCACTTCATGGGAAAACACAATCATAGGACAGTCCTCTTTGGGAAATTCACTCAAATTGAATCAACGCTTGCACTGTTTTCAAGGGCTTGCAATGTTCTCAGATTTGTTGGTTCATTAAATGTGAAATCAATTTAATGTGCAAGTGCTTTTACAGTTGTTCTAAGCATGCATCTTTGTGCTACGTGCCAGGAAGCCATGGATAACACAGCAATGAACTAAAGAATGACAAACCAATTACTTGTATTTATAAGTTTCAACATGTGAGATAAAATCCATAAGTACCAAACAATATGTTGGATTTCTATCAGACACTGTAGGGTGGCTGTGTTTTTACACATGAGTATCACTTCTAGTTTCACAATAGGTCACTACCTACAAATATCCTGCCAAGAGAAGCTCTCGGGTCAGAAACTGACCACAAGCAAATGCTAGAAAGCAGTTAACATAAAGTTTACATCAATAGACAGTCTACAGTCTAAGTTCAACAAATGTAATGTATTCATGTCTGTGTGCTTATGTTTTTCAGACTAATAGACTGTGAACTTTCTGAGAAGTCCATTGACAGTGTGGCTTTGGCTCTACAGCTTGCCAATTCACACCTGACGGAACTGGATCTGAGTTACAATGATGCAAGAGAATCCTTCAGGACAAGGAATAAACGTGAGGGTTGTAATTTAGGGGTCAGCCTGATTTCAGATGGACTAAAAAGTTCATACTGTAAACTGGAAAATTTGAGGTTAGTGTTTCTTATTTATATCTACAAATAGTTAATTAATTAAGGATTGTTATGAGATAAGATAATTAGTTGAATCAGGTGTGCTAGATAAAATCTCAAGGGTAGTTTGGACTTTGTACTAGCTAGAGATACATACATTTTCTGAACACAAAGCACTTTTGTAAGTTGCTCTGGATAAAATCTTCTACTAAATGCTGTAAATATAAATGTAAATAAAACAAAGTACAAAAATGTGCATAGTGTGCTGCCAACAGTGCTGCATTTGGGAAGTCTACAGACATGTTATTCCAACACTTGGTTTTGCACATTTAAGTGTTCTCCCTGCTCCAACACACATAATTCAACTAATATTAATTTACAACCTCCTACTGAGTTAAACTGTGTGTTAAAAGCAAGAAAACCCAGGATTAAGATAGACTTGTCTATGTGTGTTTTAAAACAGTTAAATAAAATAAATATGTAACACTGTAGCCTAATTTATTTTTAGGCTGCAGTGGTGCCATCTAAAAGAAGAAAGTTGTGAAGCTTTGGCTGTATCTTTAAGCTTGAAATCTTCCTGCCTGAGACAGCTGGACCTCAGTAATAACGATCTACAGGATTTGGGAGTAGAGAAGCTCTCGAATGGACTGAAGAGTTCACACTGTAAACTGGAGAAACTTGGGTCAGCATACATTACAAGAAATATTTATTTTGACTCAATTATTAAGGTTAATATTGGTAAAACAAAACATTTATTGGTGTGTGTGTAAAAATTGTTTCAGACTTAATGGATGCAGTCTTACTAATAACATCTGTGAGACACTAGCCTCAGTTCTCTGCTCAGTTTCAACACTGCTGGAGCTGGACCTGAGCAACAATGACCTGCAGGATGTAGGAGTGAAGACACTTTCATATGGGCTAGGAAGTCCAGACTGCAAACTGGAGAGACTCAAGTAAATGACTTTGCTTTTAGACATTTTGTGGTTGAGTCACATTTTCTGATGTTTCTGGTGAGGCCCATCATTGCAAATGGTTTCTAAACAGGAATAATTCTCTCTGCAGGTTATCTGGCTGCATGATCACACAAACAGGCTGCTCTTCTCTGGCTTCAGCTCTGAAATCAAACCCCTCCCAACTGAGAGAGTTGGATTTGAGTTATAATCACCCAGGGCCGTCAAAAGAGGAGCTGCTGTCTTGCAGTAAACTGGAGTTACTGAAGTGGGTATAATGTATTGTAAGGTTTACAATGCTGTTTACTGCTAGTGTTAAACTGTTCTTAGGTCTAGATATATCATAGATATCCCTCTACGGGTTTGATATATTTCATAGCAGGCATATTTCATATTCCTGGTCCTGGAGATCTACCACCCAACACACCCTACTCTTATATTCAGATGCCCCTGAAAGACTTCATTACCTGGATATGGTGTATTGAAGCAAAATGCCACCCACTATGGCAGACATCTGTGTATGCCCCTCCCATGACCATAATTTTTTAGTTTTTATTTTAGTCTTAACAGTAATTCAATATGTACAAAACACATGTGCTGTGAAAACATACAGTCGGGCACTACTGGAGATTGAAAAGGTCAGCAAAAACTTTCTTTAACCCTATAACCTTCAAGATTCAGGAGTGAATAGGCTCTCAGGCAGACTGAGAAGAGTTTAAAATGTAATTTGTCGATTCAGTCTAGGTGCATGTGACAAGGACTGAAACAGCTCACTGATTATCAGAACAATTATAAAGGGGTAGTATTTGTATAGGATGAATGGACGAATAGAAATGCTCCAAAATAGCTTGGAAAACGTACTGTTTATTATTTCTATTGTATTTATTTAGTAACTTGTAGTTCGGAAGGTACTACAGAGCAACAGATTTTGCTGGAGCTAAACTCTGTAGGGTGGTAGATGATAAGGACCAGAACTGGGCACCCATGTTCTATATGTTACAGAGTTTCTCAACCAAGTTCCTGGATGTCCACTGCCCTGTACCTGCACCTTTAGTGTTTTCCATGCGGACCACACCTGATCCAACAACTCAGCCCACTGAGTAACAGCGGCTGTATTAAGGCAAAGAAAACACCAGGACAATGGGCATCCAGGACCAGGATTAAGAGACACTGGCCTATACTAATCCTGTTTGTGTTTTTCTTGTTCTAAATGTAGCACAGACCATGGAGGGCAGGGTCGGATCAAACCAGGCCTTAGGAAGTGTTAGTGTAATGAGGACTGTAACTGGTTTGTATGTGAACTAGCAATCACCTCAGGGATCTGGTCAGGATAACAGTTATGTGTGTTTAGGTGAGTTGAGAAGAAAGGAGAGAATGTTCAGGTCCAGGATCAAACTTGGAATTGTCACTAACGTTGGGTTTATATTTGGGTATATATATTCATACATAATTTCTGCTTCCATATGATCAACATCTTCATCACTGCTTTCCCTGAACAGAAGCTCTTCTATTTCCTTCTCAGGTATTTCAATTATTTTCTGGACATTTTTTCCACTCTTTGAGAGCTACACCATCTAGCTAAAAGCTTAGCTTTAGTAGAAAAAAAGAAATCTCTGTAGCTAATGATTCCAGATGTAAATTAACATTAGCTACATGTTACTCACTTGTTAGCATGCCATAGTAAAAAGGCCTGTTACCGGATGACAGCTGTGGATTAAATGGGGCAGAGAATGTGGCTGAATGTTGTTTCCCTTGAAAAGTGCAAAGAGTGCACTAAAATATGTTACTCTCTATCACTAATGTCCGGTGAAAATCACCCGAACTCATGCCTCTTGAAAAAACCATAGATGGGAGGAGGTAATCAACCATACCATTAATGACATCAATGAGTGCCCTGAAGCTACCCAAAGTCCCATTCAACTCAGACAGCAGCAACACAATGAAAATCACATGCCAAAAATCTTGTGGGTGAAAATCGCCCGGCGTTAGCGCTCTAGGGTTAATTTGACTTGTGCACCAACATTATCCTGGTACAGGAATTAATATGTGTGAGTGTGTGTGGTTTGCTACAAATAAATAATTATATAAATATAAATTATAAGTATTGTTTTCTGGGTGCTTCTCTTACTACAAATACAACTTAAGGACCAACAAAGGGATTAAACATGATTAAAGGCCTGCCACAAGGCTAAGACCTGGCCTTTGATTAGCTATGAATGTACAACATAAATACACATAAAATAATTACCATGGCTACCAGTGATTCACGCTGCATTAATTATACATCACACAAACATGGTATTGAGGCATTTTAGCTGGAAAACACGAGCCTACAGGCCCCAATTAAGTAATGTGAGGTGGCTAGCAGTTAGCTTCCCAAAATACTTAGAAAGGGCTTTAAACAATCATTGCATTTGACAGAACTTAGTGAAAATGCAGCTTTGTGGCTTACACAAAACAAGGATAAAGCACAAATAATGTTACTCACTTTTAAAGGAGTGAGCGCAGGATTATGCATTCGGAATGGAAATGAGAACTACATGCAAAATGCTAAACTACAGCCATACTAACTAGAGGGCTGAAAACAAGTAGTCTCAGGGCTGTACAGTAATCTCAGGAAAATACTAGCCATACAATAACTTCTGATATTCCAACACACTTGTACTAGCACCATCTGTACATACGACCAAAGAACATCAATCTTCTTTCTTACCCGCTTCTTTAATGGTCAGGACCCCCTCAGGACCACCACAGAGCAGGTACTATTTGGGTGGAGGGTCATTCTCAGCACTGCAGTGACACTGACATGGTGGTGGCGTGTTGGTGTGTGCTGGTACAAGGGAATCAGACACAGGAATTTTAAACACTGTGTCCACTCACTGTCCACTCTATTAGACACTCCTACTACTTGCTGGTCCACCTTGTAGATGTAAAGTCAGAGACAGTAGCTCATCTGCTGCTGCACAGTTTGTGTTCCTCTAGTTCTTCATCAGTGGACACAGGACGCCGCCCACAGGACGCTGCTGTCTGGATGTTGCTGGTTGGTGGACGATTCTCAGTCCAGCAGTGACACTGTGGAGGTGTTTAAACACTCCAGCAGCAGCACTGCTGTGTCTGATCCACTCACACCAGCACAACACACACTAACACACCACCACCTCGTCAGTGTCACTGCAGTGCTGAGAATGATCCACCTCCCTAATAGTATCTGCTCTGTGGTGGTCCTGTGGGGGTCCTGATCATTAAATAACAGAGTAATAAAGTATACAGAGAATCAGATGAACTACAGTCTGTAAGTGGAGCTCCTGTATGGATCAGTGGAGCTGATAGATAGATAGATAGATAGATAGATAGATAGATAGATAGATAGATAGATAGATAGATAGATAGATAGATAGATAGATAGAACAGTTATACAGATAGATAGATAGATAGATAGATAGATAGATAGTTAGATAGATAGATAGATAGATAGATAGATAGATAGATAGATAGATAGATAGATAGATAGATAGAACAGTTATACAGATAGATAGATAGATAGATAGATAGATAGATAGATAGATAGATAGATAGATACTTTGTCACCTGTTTTGTTTTCTGTTCTCAGATGCTTATGATCTCACGCTGGACCCAAACACATCAAATGTTAACCTCTGGCTGTCTGAGGATAACAGGAGGGTTGAGCGGCGTCAGGAGAAGTTCGAGTGTTTCAGCCACAGGGAGAGATTCGAGTTCTGCAGACAGGTTCTGTGTAGGGAGCCGCTGTCTGGACGTCATTACTGGGAGGCTAGGTGGAGACGTAAAATGATAACTGGAGTGACGACTGTAGTCTGTAGTCTGGGCTTCAACGACAAGTCCTGGAGCCTGGAATGTGACAACTTCTGCCAAAGTGTTTGCCACCACAGTAAGAGCACAGTGAAACGAGGCTCCACCTCCAGAAAAGTGGGCGTGTACATGGACTGGCCAGCTGGAACTGTGTCCTTCTATGGTGTCTCTGATCAAAACAAACTGACCCACATACATACATTCCAACATACGTTCACCGAGCCCCTCTATGCAGGCTTTAAGTTTGGAGTGCTCGGGTCATCGGTATCACTGTGAATATGAAATGATCTTATGTGCTGTAGGTGTTGCAGTTTAACAGCACTGCCACTCCCCCCCAAAGTAGGCACAAAGAACAGACAAGTTTTGAGGATTGACTATATTTACTTTTAATATGTTTTGTTAAAAGAGAAAAAAAATATTGTTACTAAAATGAGTTTTCAAGTAAATGTTCAAATTTTTCAAGTAAATCAGATTTTAATTTGGAAAACCTAGTTTTTTCCTTCTTTCTCTTCTTTTCCTCAATTTCCCACATTGGAATTGTGGTAAATTGCCCAACAACATAATCACAGAGTTTTTTTGGAGGTTTATAAATTGGTCTAGGTCTTCATAATTTGTTTTCATGTTTGAAATATGAAATTTTAAACGGATATCTGTTTGGCGATTACAGGTAGATTACAGGTATTCTACATTAGAAGACTCAATTTAAAGGATTTTAGTCACTAAAGATCCACGTTCTACAAGTTAGTCTTGTAAGATGTTGTAGAGAAAGAAGGAAAGAAAGATATAATGTCATCACAGTGTTGATAAAAACTGACCATAGAGGGACGAACTGCTTCCACTAACATACGTCACGGCCTCGTTTTAGTTTCAGTGAGTGGACGAGGTCAGAAAAGCTGCTATAGTTCAGTTTATCAGTGTTTTTGTTCTGTACAAGCAAACAGAGTGATTTAATAAAACAGCCTCACTGGAAATAGATCACAGACAGCTTTGTGTAGGGGTCATACAGGAGCACGTCTAGTGAACGGAGTGTATTTATACAGTGTGAGTATATAAACCGTAACCTGATCATTCACAACGAGCTCTTCAAACATACAGAACTAGATCTCCTAGATTGCACACTGTAGGTCTGACTTCACTAAATTGGAAGTATATATGTGTAATAAATATATACTGTTCTCAGTGGAGGTGATGGTAACCAGACGACTGAAGAATTTAAAGCCTCTAAAAGCTCCTTTAAAAAAAGTTATTATATGAGGAGGTTATGAATTCACTGCCTGGCGTCTGAAACCTGCTCGTAGTTAAGTGTTCTGGATTAGTCTTTAATTAAAACACAGGTTGCTGAATGTATTATTCGGAAACTCTGAAAATTCGGCGGAGGTCCCCTTCAGCGCTTTCTCTTTTTTCACCCGGTCGACGACAGTAAGAGCTCCGTCCTCGGCCGGCGGGCGGCGCTTTGCCCGGTTGCTGCTGTTCGTCTCCGTCAGTTTCCTGTAGAAGAAGAAGAGACGGAACAGATGAAGTGCGCGCGCTGCGTTTCTCCAGAACACAGACCATAAACTCCGCTTCTGGAGGAGAGAGGAGAACCCCTGGAGGAGAGAGGAGAACCTCTGGAGGAGAGAGGAGAACCTCTGCAGGAGGAGGGCTTCCAGGTTTGAGCAGCCACCTCTCTCTCTCTCTCTCTCTCTCCCTCCCTCCCTCCCTCCCTCCCTTTCTCTCTCTCTCTCCCTCCCTCCCTTTTTTCTCTCTCTCCCTCCCTTTTCTCTCTCTCTCTCCCCCCCTTTCTCTCTCTCTCTCTCTCTCTCTCCCTCCCTTTCTCTCTCTCTCTCCCTCCCTTTTCTCTCTCTCTCCCTCCCTTTTCTCTCTCTCTCCCTCCCTTTCTCTCTCTCTCTCTCTCTCTCTCTCTCTCCCTCTCTCTCTCCCCTCTCTGTATCTCTCTCCCTCCCTTTCTCTCTCTCTCTCTCTCTCTCTCTCTCTGTATCTCTCTCCCTCCCTTTCTTTCTCTCTCTCTCCCTCCCTCCCTTTCTCTCTCTCTCTCTCCCTCCCTTTCTCTCTCTCTCTCTCCCTCCCTTTTCTCTCTCTCTCTCTCTCTCTCTCTCTCTCTCTCTCTCTCTCTCTCTCTCTCTATATATATATATATATATATATATATATATATATATATATATATATATATATATATATATATATATATATGTCTCTCTACACCAGTCCAGCCTTATCAGCGAGGATGTCTGTGGACATGAGCAGGACTGATGATGGGGAGGAGGTTACTATCACCATCCAGCTCACGCAGGACTCCGGAGACCCCGGGACCTGCAGCAGGGCGGTGGGCACCGACCTGACCATGACGGACATCGGTACCCTGGAGGACCTGCAGAGCGAGAACTTGCAGCTGAGGAGGCTGGTGGCGTCGCTGGAGGCCAGACTGAAGTGGAGGGAGGAGGGAGAGCAGCACACACAGGTCTGTACATCACAACCTGCTGGTGTCTGTCTCGCTCCAGCACAGCTTCAGCCTCAGGACAGACGTGGTGTTCTGCTTCAGCCCATCAGACTGAACCCATCAGCAATATTGAAACATCACAACTAGATGTTCTCTACAAAACATGGTGTTCTTCAGATTCACTACCACCTTCATCATGAAGGGCTTGGTGAGAGCCGCTCAGTTAGAACTGAAATGTGACCTGTGTGGTTCTTCTTGCAGTCATTTTGGTGGTGATGGAGGAGGAAGACAGGTCCAGAACTTACCAGCGTGTTAGAGATCCAGCTGCTCTGAACAGAGCGTTATTTTAATACTACATAAAACAAATCTGACATGCGGGTCTGGAGGAGGCCGATATGGCAGCAGTACAACTTCATGATACTTGATATGTCATGATATTTATTGATCAGTCTAAAATAGTATTAGAAAAATACTGTCACTATACTGTGAACCCAGTGTTTGTGTTCAATAGGTCTACATACTAACTGAAATTAAATATATATATACACACACACACACACACACACACTACCATACATATAGGACCACTATATGTATGTATGTATGTATATATATATGTGTGTGTGTGTGTGTGTGTGTGTGTGTGATTTTATAAAAAGCAGCTTCATTTAGGTGCATGCATAGCATAAGCCCCGCCCACTCTTGCTCACTGCTCACTTAGCTCTGTCAGGTTGTGCAAAGTTGACTAGTTTGAGTGTTAGTGGTTTCGCAGGAAGGCAGTAACTGAGTGGCCTTAGTTTCGTCTTTACTCTCTGTTAACCCGCGCTGTTCAGGTCGTGACGGGGCTGTTCAGGTCGTGACGGGGCTGTTCAGGTCCTGACGGGGCTGTTCAGGTCGTGACGGGGCTGTTCAGGTCGTGACGGGGCTGTTCAGGTCGTGACGGGGCTGTTCAGGTCGTGACGGGGCTGTTCAGGTCCTGACGGGGCAGTTCAGGTCCTGACGGGGCTGTTCAGGTCCTGACGGGGCTGTTCAGGTCCTGACGGCGCTGTTCAGGTCGTGACGGGGCTGTTCAGGTCGTGACGGGGCTGTTCAGGTCGTGACGGGACTGTTCAGGTCGTGACGGGGCTGTTCAGGTCGTGACGGGGCTGTTCAGGTCGTGACGGGGCTGTTCAGGTCGTGACGGGGCTGTTCAGGTCCTGACGGGGCTGTTCAGGTCGTGACGGGGCTGTTCAGGTCGTGACGGGGCTGTTCAGGTCCTGACGGGGCTGTTCAGGTCCTGACGGGGCTGTTCAGGTCCTGACGGGGCTGTTCAGGTCCTGACTGTCCAGTCCGGCTTTGTGATCAGGATTAGTGTTTCTGGCTGAACTGGGTTTGTACTGGAGTAATCAGTCGACAGTGACTTCAGGCCTGGATATATGTGTTAGCTGAGTTATAAACACAGCAGTGCTGGGCGGAGGCCGCGGCCGGGTGCTGTAAATGTGTTCAGGTTGTAGAAGAACTGATTCAGATTTAAATCTAAGATATGAATCTGGTGCATTACAGCAGTAACACATTCACACTGAGCTGGTGTTTCCACCACTGAGCTTGTGAACCACCTGCAGTGCTCGGTTTCTGATTCAGCTCGAGACCGCCGATCATGAGCTACTGACTGTTGTGCAGTGCAGGTGGAGCCAGCGAAGCCTGACGCAGGAAGAAAGGCAGCTTGCAGAAGAACAGGAAGCCGTTGAGTGAAGAGTGGAGCACGTCTGCTTGTCAGTGGTCACATTATGACAGTGTCGTTTCCGGTTTTAAGAGGCCGAGTGCTAAATGTGTTCTTTCTCGTCACCTCTGTGTCGTTTCCCTCCTGTATGTTGAACAAGGCCTGCTAGATTTTGTTCCCCAGGCTTAAAACGAAAGCTAGAGTAGAGATCAACTGATATAGCTGGTGTAGCTGATGCTGATGATTAGAGCTCAGGCTCAGTCGATGGCTGATGTGCTGCTGATTTTTAGAGCTGATATCTGGAAGTTTTCACTTTATTTACTGCTGAAATGTCACATTAATAACAAGTAGATGGACAACATTTCTGAACATAACATCATTTACTGAATACTTTTATTGAATACTGCCCCCCAAAAATACAGTATGACCACATTACTGCTAAAAGAGTATAACATACTCTTTATAGTATCTGATGGTATAAGTATAGTATAGTATAGTATCTTATAGTATAGTAGCTCTCTTTATACCAAAAACAAACAAGTTTTTACTTTATAGTATCTGATCGTATAGTATAGTATAGTATCTTATAGTATAGTAGCTCTCTTTATACCAAAAACAAACAAGTTTATACTTTATAGTATCTGATAGTATAGTATAGTAGCTCTCTTTATACCAAAAACAAACAAGTTTGTACTTTATAGTATCTGATAGTATAGTATCTTATAGTATAGTAGCTCTATTTATACCAAAAACAAACAAGTTTATACTTTATAGTATCTGATAGTATAGTATCTTATAGTATAGTAGCTCTATTTATACCAAAAACAAACAAGTTTATACTTTATAGTATCTGATAGTATAGTATCTTATAGTATAGTAGCTCTCTTTACACCAAAAACAAACAAGTTTAAACTTTATAGTATCTGATAGTATATTATAGTATAGTACAGTATAGTATAGTATCTTATAGTATAGTAGCTCTCTTTATGCCAAAAACAAACAAGTTTATACTTTATAGTATCTGATAGTATAGTATAGTAGCTCTCTTTATGCCAAAAACAAACAAGTTTGTACTTTATAGTATCTGATAGTATAGTATCTTATAGTATAGTAGCTCTATTTATACCAAAAACAAACAAGTTTATACTTTATAGTATCTGATAGTATAGTATCTTATAGTATAGTAGCTCTCTTTACACCAAAAACAAACAAGTTTAAACTTTATAGTATCTGATAGTATATTATAGTATAGTACAGTATAGTATAGTATCTTATAGTATAGTAGCTCTCTTTATGCCAAAAACAAACAAGTTTATACTTTATAGTATCTGATAGTATAGTATAGTAGCTCTCTTTATACCAAAAACAAACAAGTTTATACTTTATAGTATCTGATAGTATAGTATAGTAGCTCTCTTTATAC
The DNA here is from genome assembly GCA_021613375.1 of Megaleporinus macrocephalus. NCBI lineage: Eukaryota > Metazoa > Chordata > Actinopteri > Characiformes > Anostomidae > Megaleporinus > Megaleporinus macrocephalus. Next base: position 37,160,596 of record CM038722.1, on the reverse strand, counting down.
CAAAAACAAACAAGTTTATACTTTATAGTATCTGATACTATAGTATAGTATAGTATCTTATAGTATAGTAGCTCTTGTTTTACAGAGACCCTCAGTCTAGTTTAAATAGCCACCATCAGTAGTTACATTTGAAAGGAAGGAAACTGGCCACTGTCTAAAGAAAAAATCATTTTCTGCTTAAACATGACGACTGCCGTTTACATTGTGTGAAAGTTTCATGATGAGTGGACCAATAGAAATGCTCCGAACTAGCTTTGAAAGATTTCCGGTTACATTGACTCGCATTGAAAGTAAAGACAGATTTTGTCCTCTCCTGTAAAGCTGCCATTTTGGAGATACTCGCTTTTCTTTGGACGCCAACAATATTTTATTTTGGTTTTGTTTATTTGGTGATAGTTTCATTTTCTTAGAATATACACAAAGGTAGAGGCAGCAGAATGAACCAGGAGACAATGCAGAGCCTCCTATGCCAAAGTTCCTTTATGCTCTGGAAGGGAATTCCAAGCTGGGTCCCAGACTTCAACTGGAAACCAAACCAAGTGCTCTGAATGAACCAACGTTCTGAATCCAGTGTGGTCACCTCATTGATGTCAGCTCAAGAACGTCCAGCACTTTCTATCTCTGAGTGTCATTGACCCCATCCTGTGTTTTACAGGTGGCGTTTAAAGACTTGCAGGATGAAGACAGCAGAGACCAGCTCACGGTGCAGGAGCTGGAGGACGAGCCCAGTTTGTTATCTGTTTTGAAAGCGGAACCGAACCCGGAAGAAGTCACTCCGTTTGCATGTGGCGGTGGAAACGATACGCCCTGTTCACTCTCCGCTAGTGAAACTGGACTGACCGCCACAGAAACAAAGGACGTCACATGTGAAATCAAAAAAGAAAACCAGAGCACGCGCCAGAAACCAGGAATCTCCACCCTCGCTTTGGTCTGTAAACCTGAACCAAACCATGTGGAACTACCTTACAGCGCATACAGCCAGGAGGAACAGCAAGCGCCACTAGATCTGTGTGCAGTGAAATCGCTAGAACACAGGAAACTGATGGAGTCCAGTGATGAGAAATCAGAGATTTCAAGTAAGTACGTTTTATTCTGCTTTTCTTCTTCAGTTAAGTATGTGGAAGCATCGATACAGCAAACGTGATCTATATAGATACTGATACTGACATCTACACAGTCATAGAATGTGGAAATTGAAATTAACCCTAGCATTAGCATATAACCATAACATTTATATATATATATATATATATATATATATATATATATATATATATATATATATATATATATATATATATATATATATATCTATAGGATTACAAAAGCATTAAAAATGAATATAATGGTAATATAACACTGATTGTAAATTACATTAGCATTAGCGCAGAAATATAACCATAACATTTTTAGCTATCGTGTTACAAATGCATATAAAATCTGAACAGCCCCGTCACGACCTGAACAGCCCCGTCACGACCTGATAAAATTGGGATTTAATTAGCATTAGCATGTGTTTTTCCTCCCAGAAATTTGAGTAATGCCAGATAGAATGTTTTATGTAACTTTTTTACTGTCAGATGGAAGATCATTATTATGTTTACTTGTTATTTTATTTTTGTGTGATGTTAAACCTTAGGACAACCGTGAGAAAAGCAATTCAGACTTTTAACACTAGAATTTTATAAAAGTCTTATGAAAATTAGTAGTGAGAAGTAGAATAAGTAGATGATTTTTCTTAGGTGGGTAAAGCTGGCATTACAGTTTGTAGTAGAGAGAACTGACAGTCAGATTCTTAATAACATGCTCTCAAAAATTGACTGTTGGGCCACAAAATGAAATCTCAGTTAACGTGTTTAATGGTAAATTAGTGCTGTCTGTTTGCCAACACCGTGATTATCGCCTCATCACCATCTCATCACCATGAAGACAGCAAAGAACCAGCTGATAGAACAGCTTACAGGAGCTGGAGGACGAACCCAGTTTCTTATCTGTTTTGAAAGTGTAATCAAAACCGAACCAAAGTAACTTTTAATGTTTGTATGCGGTGGAGGAGATGATGATGATAGGCCCAGTCCACTGTCTGGTGGTAAAACTGGACTGACCACCACACAAACAAAGGACGAGAGTTTTCCTTCTAGCTGTCAGCTTCACCAATTCTACCCATCCAGAGTTCAGGATCTTATGGGTTATGGGTTACAGAATCATTGTGTGTACCTAGTTAAAATAAAATGTTGTTAAATTTTTGTGTCTAGAAATTACAGGAGAGCCCAAGCGGTTGTGCTCTGACACAAAGAAAAGTCTCTCTACGTCACATCCGCTAGACAACCACATGAAACCCTACAGTGGACTCAAGTGTTACCCTCAGTGTGGCATCCCTTTTGCCAAGTCATCTCCTCTTCGAAGGCATGTGAGGTTACCTGGTGATGACAAACGTTTCCATTGCGTTCAGTGCGGGAAAACGTTTGCACAGTTGAGAGACTTTAAAAGCCACTACAGGTCACATGTGGAGAGGCGGTCTTACCAGTGTACCCAGTGCGACCGGACTTTCATTTGCCCGGCAAGCCTTACCGTCCATCAGAAGGTTCACACTGGGGAGAAGGTCCACAGGTGCGCACAGTGTGATCAAACTTTCGCTCTCTCAGGAGACCTTAAGAAACATCGCAAAGTTCACGCCCGAGAGAAGCCTTACCAGTGTTCCGCCTGCGGGAAGACGTTCCTGCAGTTATCGATACTGAAAATCCACGAGAGGATGCACACGGGAGAGAAACCGTACCAGTGCTCTCAGTGCGGCAAGACCTGCACGAGGTTGGACAACCTGAAAATCCACCAGAGGACTCACACCGGAGAAAAGCCCTACCGGTGCCCCATCTGCGGCATGCAGTTTTCCTACTCGTCCATCCTCAAGAACCACCAAAGGACGCACACCAAAGAGAAGCCTTACCAGTGCCCTCAGTGCGAGAAGACGTTCACCCACTCGGCGAGCCTCACCAACCATCAGAGGATACACACCGGAGAGAGGCCTTACCAGTGCTCGGGGTGCGACAAGACCTTCGCGCGACTGAGCGACCTCAAAACCCACAACAGGACGCACACCGGAGAGAAGCCCTACGAGTGCTCGCAGTGTGGGAAGAAGTTCTCTCACCCCTCGAACCTTAAAAACCATCAAAGGACGCACCTGGAAGTGAAGCCGTACAGGTGCGGTCAGTGCGGTAAGACCTTCAGCAGGTCGACGTACCTCACGGCGCACAAGAGAATACACACAGGAGAGAAACCCTACCAGTGCTCTCAGTGTGACAAACCCTTTGCACGGCTGAGCGACCTGAAAGCCCACTACAAGATACATACCGGAGAGAGGCCCTGCCTTTGCTCCATCTGCGGAAAGGGTTTCATCAAGTCTTCTGCGCTTCACAGGCACAAGTTGACTCACAGAAACTCTACTGTAACGTAGCGCTCCGTCTAGTAGACAGCACTGCTACAGCTTTTCCGTGTGGGGTGAGCAATCTGGCCAATGTTTGGCGTCCCAGGAACCTTGAGATATCTCAACGGTGCATTGCAATGTTTGGGTTGTCCGAGGTTCTACAAGAGGGAAGAAAGTAAAGAAGCAGTGGCCCCTCGTTTAAAAGTCGGTACATTCATTTTACTCAACATTTGACAAACAACATGTGCTGCACTTGCTTCTGATTAAACATGTCTAACCACGATCTATTTATAATTCAGACATACGGACCAAGAGTCTTATTGCCCACCTCAGTACTCTTTGACTGTGTCTACTGGGATCATTGGTAATGCGAGGGATGTTAATACCCACACTGTGTTAAAAAAATGCAGTCGTATGCAAAAAATTGCACTTTCCTGGTTAAATTTCATGGTTGGTTGATTGTATACGAGTAAATAAGCTAACACGTCCTCACTAACATGGAGCACACTTAAATATGGCGACTGTCTGCAAATTTTAACATATAGTTTCTATTTATTTGCTGAGTTTAACATAGAAATAAATAAATATAACATAAAATAGGCCAGAACTTTGGTACCGGTTATATTTTATGTTGTGTTTTTCACCAAAATGCTTTAAAAAATTATTAAGTAGTGAACAGTAGTGGAGGTGTGTAAACTAAGATGTGGACCAGGTTTCGGTTGTGGATCTACAACAAGTCAAGAAACATCATCAAAATGCTTACAATGTTTGCTTGTTTGTACATACACAACCAGTAAAACATGGAAATTAACCGAGAGTGTGCAGACTTTGGTGTACAACTGTAGAGTTTATAGAAATGGAAACTGGCTTGCATTAAAATAAATAAATAAATAAATAGCTCTTCACATTCTGTTTTATTGTGATACAAAATAGTGTGAATGAAAAATAGCGTTCTTTATCTTCTGCTTATATAAAAAAAAGACGATCAGCCACAACATTAAACCCACTCACTGTCCACTGTATCAGCTCCACTGACCATACAGGACCTCCACTCACTGTCCACTGTATCAGCTCCACTGACCATACAGGAGCTCCACTCACTGTCCACTGTATCAGCTCCACTGACCATACAGGACCTCCACTCACTGTCCACTGTATCAGCTCCACTGACCATACAGGACCTCCACTCACTGTCCACTGTATCAGCTCCACTGACCATACAGGACCTCCACTCACTGTCCACTGTATCAGCTCCACTGACCATACAGGACCTCCACTTACAGACCGTAGTTCATCTGATTCTCTGTATACTTTATTACTCTGTTCTTTAATAATCAGGACCCCCACAGGACCCCCACAGAGCAGGTACTATTAGGTAGTGTATCAACATGCCACCGTATGTGTTGTGCTGGTGTGGGTGGATCAGACACAGCAGTGCTGCCGGTGGACAAATTAGTCCACCAGCCTATCCAAACTATCCAGACAGCAGTGTCCTGTGGGCGGCGCCCTGTGTCCACTGATGAAGAACTAGAGGAACACAAACTGTGCAGCAGCAGATGAGCTACTGTCTCTGACTTTACATCTACAAGGTGGACCAGCAAGTAGTAGGAGTGTCTAATAGAGTGGACAGTGAGGGGACACAGTGTTTAAACACTCCAGCAGCACTGCTGTGTCTGATCCACTCGCACCAGCACCACCACATCAGTGTCACTGCAGTGCTGAGAATGACCCACCTTCCTAATAGTATCTGCTCTGTGGTGGTCCTGTGGGGGTCCTGATCATTAAAGAACAGAGTAATAAAGTATACAGAGAATCAGATGAACTACAGTCTGTAAGTGGAGCTCCTGTATGGTCAGTTTATGGTATTGGAGAAAGAAGGAGGTGGTTTAATGTTCTGGCTGATGGGTGTATATATAAAAACAGAGCAGTCACAGCATGCAAGTAGGTTAAAAAGTAGATTTGATCCACGACAACATCTAAAATAAGAAGAACTTCATATTACACAGTAGGTGGTTTTGGTCTTTAGAAACTGGTGCTGTAGTCCCGTAAACACAATAACATTCAACATCTTCATTCATTTAAAGTTCATAGTCACAGGACCGTGGTAGACGCCACCGGACAAAACAGGGGCTGAAACATTGCTGCTGCTATCAGCCGTGATGGTTTGTTGCACACCAGGAGCTGCAGGTGCCCCAGGAGCCCCAGGAGCCACAGGAGCATGAGCAGCAGCCCCGTCCACTTGGTTTGCCTGGTTTGTCTGGTCTTGCACTGAAAAAGAGAGGAAGAATGTTGGTAGAGCTCACTGGAGGACTCGTAGTAAAGCAGTCACAGGTAAGTTTCAGCTAAAGTGAGAGGAGTTCAGAAAGAAATGGGCCCCTGTAGATAGAGACCACCCTGTACACCATAGATCTGCATTTCCAGTCAGCTCAGAACCCAACAGATCATTAAATACTGAGTATTAATTCAGTCTGTTTAGACCTGCAGAGCACTGACCCCCCTGACCTGGAACTGACCCTAGTGATGCAGTTAATGACCCACACGACCGATTTACATATCACTCACAAACGTTTGTTGGGCCCCATGTGGTCTTTGATGTACTGCATGTAAATAAGCTACACGTCCTCTACCGAGAACACTCTTCTGTACATAGTAATACACAATGGCTGTGTCTCAAATCCTACTGAGCTCCTACATAGGCAGTTATTTACGTCATAGTATGTGCTCCCGACATGTAGACTGTCCCAATTCTTACACACCTTAAACATGCTGTCTACTGAGGAACCTTATTTAGACCTGATTTTAAGGAAGTATTGCACTCTTCCTCAGCCACTAAGACAATCCCATGATGCACTGCAGGGTAATCTAGGAGCAGTGAAGTGGTTTTAAAAGAGTTATTTTGATTCTCTGGAGTTTTAATGTGTTTCTGGTCATATAATCACACAAAACAGTATTTTATTATCAACTCTGTAACGAGTCCTTCACCATTTACACTTTATACTCCAGACATTAGCATTTATATTTATTTTATTGTTTTGGATGCAGGCCGGTAACTTAGCAACCAGCTAAACCACCGGTGGCGTGCTGTAGTGGGCGGGAACAAGCCGTGACGCAGTCTCTCTCTAACTAGAGCGTCTCAGTAATCTGTTTTATGAGGAGAGATGAGGAGAGAACACTGCTACTTACACAGCTGCTACCTAGACAGCCTACTTACACACTCAGTAGGTTTTGAGACACACCCATTAACTGTTTACTTATGAAATTTTTATTTTTATTTTTTATACAATTTTTGACCCCAATTTGTAGTAAATATGCAGTAAATTAAAACAACCATGTCGTATATAAGCACGTTCTCTGTAGAGGAAGTGATGACTTATTTACACTCAGAAAACCAACAGCAGCATAGAATTTGGTGGAAACGTCTGTATAAGCCTATAGAACAAGAAGGTCTGGGTGATAAACTGTATATATTGTCGCTGTTCAATGAAAAACAAGTACCTCCAAAATAGTAACGTGCAATAGAGTTCTAAACTTTCAATATAAGTCAGTGTAAAGAGGTTTTGGAGCATTTCTATTGGTCCATTCATAATTAAACTTTTACAGGATATAAAGAAGAGCTGTCGTGTTTATCTGTATGGACAGTGACGAGATGTACATTGTATTTTAGTAATTAGGATATTTTTCTATTGGCTAGTTAAAGCACATCATACAGTGTAGTGTAAATAAATGGTACTATGCTTTTGCTGCGTTACCTGTTGCGAGTTTCTCCTTCAGCTGGTCGGCGAGATTGTTCTGTTGCATTTGCTGAAGTACCTGCACGGCGATCTTCCCCGCGTCTGCCCACCCGTATCGACTCTTCATCAGTTCCACCACCTGCTCCCGTGATGTGTTCTCCAGTGTACCTCGAGGTATGGGGCTGAAGCCTTGCGCCATGCCATCCGTCATATAAAATTTAAAGCTGTTAAATTCTTTCTCCAGCAGCTCGTAAAGGTGGTCTAGGAGCACTTTGGCGACAGTGGTCATTTTGCCTCACTGTGAGGGGACGTAGGGGTAATAACACATATACATAAGTGACACTGGCAACACATTCATGTACAGTTGCTGTCATTACATGCAAACGGTTGAAAGCAAAAGTAAGTGAACTCTTTGAAATGACCTGGTTTTCTGCATTAATTGCTCATAAAACTTGGTCTGATCTACATCTAAGTCCCAAGTTTAGACAAACTCACTGCTTAACCTAATACCACACACAGTTATAATATTTCATGTCTGTATTGGACACACCCATTAAACATTGCTGGTTTAATGGATGTGTCCAATGGATGTGTTCACAGTGCTGGTGGAAAACGTATGTGAACCATTGGAACCATTGGTGGAACCTCCTTTGGCAGCAATAACTTCCAACAAGCATTTCCAGTAGCTGCTGATCAGACCTGCACAATGTTCAGGAGGAATTCTGGACCATTCTTCCTTACAGAACTGCTTCAGCTCAGACATATTCTTAGGATGTGTGGTGTGAACAGCTCTCTTGAGGTCATTCCACAGCACCTCTGTTGGATTTAGGTCTGGAACTGGGCTGCTCCAAAAGGTGGATTTCCTTGTTTTGAAGCTGTTCTGTAGTAGATTTACTTCAGTGTTTAGGGTCATTGTCCTGCTGCATCACCCACATTCTACTGAGCTTCATAAACCTGAGAATTAACTTTCCCCTCAATGATGGCAAGCGGTCCAGAAGCAGCAAAGCAGCCCCAAGTCATGATTCTCCCACCATCGTACTTCACTGTTGGGATGATGTTTTCATGTTGGTATGCTGTGCCCTTTCTGAACATTCTGCGTTGTGCCTTTGGAGTCAACTTGTTGGGCGCCCACTTCTAGGAGTAGCCACAGTACTAAATCGTCTCCATTTGTAGACAGTGTGTCTAACTGTGGATGGTTAATACCTAAAGTCTTCAGGATTACTTTGTAACCCTTTCCAGTTTTATGCAAATCAACCATTCTTGATCGTGGATCTTCAGTGATCTCTTTTTTGTGAGGTATGGTTCACATCAGCAGATGCTTCTTGTGAAGAGCAAACTCTAAAAGTTTGAGTGTCTTTTATAAGTCAATGTAGCTCTACACCTCGCTCCAATCTCATTTCATTGATTGCACTCCAATTTCTAATAAGCTTATTATAACTGTGTGGTATTAGGTTAAGCACATTGAGTTTGTCTATACTTGGCACTCAGATGTAGATCAGATCACATTTTGTGACCAATTAATACAGAAAACCAGGTCATTTCAAAGAGTTCACTTACTTTTTATTGCCACTGTATATTAGAATTAGAACAGATGGAGGCACACAAGCTTTCGGTCGGTGTATCCTAAATACTACTTCAGAAGGCAGGTACTAAATTACTCATTTAATCTTGTTTTTGATCTTAAATCATTATTTTAATTCCTAATTATTTACTTTATGAACAAAAACAGTGTTTGTAAATATGTTACTGACTGCAAATGTTTACAAGCATCAACAGTTCCTATTAAACTCCATAAGTGAACACATAAGGGTTAATTCTGAGACATGTTGTGTGTTAGAAGGCAGCCACACAAAAATTATTATTATTATTATTATTATTATTATTATTATTATTAATAATAATAATAAAGGAAATAATAAACTGAATTCAGGGTTTGTGATCAGAAAAAAGTAAACTGAGGAATTCATGGAAGTTTCAGAGATGAAAGGAACGTACTGCAAAGACACAGAAGCTAAAATATGTTGGGTCACTTTTTGATGCAGGTTGTGCATCAAAGGGTTAATCTAAAGAAACACAACAAGAGTAAGTATAAAAATGCTCTTAATCAGGTCAGTGGAGCTGATACAGTGGACAGTGAGTGGAGGTCCTGTATGGTCAGTGGAGCTGATACAGTGGACAGTGAGTGGAGGTCCTGTATGGTCAGTGGAGCTGATACAGTGGACAGTGAGTGGAGGTCCTGTATGGTCAGTGGAGCTGATACAGTGGACAGTAAGTGGAGGTCCTGTATGGTCAGTGGAGCTGATACAGTGGACAGTGAGTGGAGGTCCTGTATGGTCAGTGGAGCTGATACAGTGGACAGTGAGTGGAGGTCCTGTATGGTCAGTGGAGCTGATACAGTGGACAGTGAGTGGAGGTCCTGTATGGTCAGTGGAGCTGATACAGTGGACAGTGAGTGGAGGTCCTGTATGGTCAGTGGAGCTGATACAGTGGACAGTGAGTGGAGGTCCTGTATGGTCAGTGGAGCTGATACAGTGGACAGTGAGTGGAAGTCCTGTATGGTCAGTGGAGCTGATACAGTGGACAGTGAGTGGAGGTCCTGTATGGTCAGTGGAGCTGATACAGTGGACAGTGAGTGTAGGTCCTGTATGGTCAGTGGAGCTGATACAGTGGACAGTGAGTGGAGGTCCTGTATGGTGAGTGGAGCTGATACAGTGGACAGTGAGTGGAGGTCCTGTATGGTCAGTGGAGCTGATACAGAGGACAGTGAGTGGAGGTCCTGTATGGTCAGTGGAGTTGATACAGTGGACAGTGAGTGGAGGTCCTGTATGGTCAGTGGAGCTGATACAGTGGACAGTGAGTGGAGGTCCTGTATGGTCAGTGGAGCTGATACAGTGGACAGTGAGTGGAGGTCCTGTATAGTCAGTGGAGCTGATACAGTGGACAGTGAGTGGAGGTCCTGTATGGTCAGTGGAGCTGATACAGAGGACAGTGAGTGGAGCTCCTGTATGGTCAGTGGAGCTGATACAGTGGACAGTGAGTGTAGGTCCTGTATGGTCAGTGGAGCTGATACAGTGGACAGTGAGTGGAGGTCCTGTATGGTCAGTGGAGCTGATACAGTGGACAGTGAGTGGAGCTCCTGTATGGTCAGTGGAGCCTATACAGTGGACAGTGAGTAAAGTAGGTGGAGCTAATGCAGTGCTCAGTGAGTGTATATATTTATCTGTATATGATATTAAAGTCTAAATTAAATGATAGTGATGTTGTGCATATATATATTATATAAAACCAGAATATCTACCACGTTATGATATGTGTGTCCATGTCAGAAGAAACGACAGTGTTCTTCTACTTTAGCAACACACTGACTCGTACAGCCTCTAAAACCAGATACAGATGAGATGTCCAAACCGGAAAGACGAGTCTTGGCTTTAAAACTCGACCAGCGCGGGTATGTCTGACCTCTCCAACCCCTCCAGATCTGCTCTCAGACCCTGCTCTCAGCCCCCCACTGACCCCACCAAACATTCAACTTAGGCAGAGTTTAAACAGAGACTTACCTCCAAGACGAACTTCTCAAGAGCTTCCTGAACTTTTTTCTAACAGTTCTTTCACTTTCGCTCTTGCATCATTTCCTTTACATCCAGCCGCGATAGCGCGCGCTGCTCCCCGCCTCAGAGCTTCACTCAGTCCTGTTCAGTCGCAGTTAGCGGCTGTTCATGAAGCAGGTATGCAGGAGTTAATGCGCAGTTAGCGCTAATACCAGTATCCGGCCTGGTCCAGTGTTCGCACTGCAGGGCTGAGTATGAGCTTATATCTGTATGTATATGTTACTGGGGCTGTAACGGGGAATTATGGAGCTCTGGCTCCCCCTTGTGGACAGAGAGGGGAACTGCTCCAGCTCCTGATCTCTACTGTCTGCGGCTCTTCCAGAGCTGAACTTCAGTATGATTTCAGAACCATATTGGAATGAGTGAGATGATTGTTTTTGAAAGTGATTGATCAGATCAGGACACGTGATTAGGTCAGACTGATATTTCAAGCTACTATCTGATGATGTGTTTGTTGTAGTGTAGAATAGCAGAACGTTGAGGTGATGTTGGGCTTCTAACTCATTACAATCTCTAACTTAGTCTCAACATCAGCTCTGATCAATAGTTTGTGGTCACTTGAGTTTTTTTTTAGGTATAACTTGAATATATGAGGTATTATATACTGTAATTATAATTTTATGTATTATTTTATATATTAACTGCAGTGTATTCTGTAAATACACCCTGTTTAAATTATTATGGTATATAAAATGACTGTGGGTGGCGTATGTGTCGTTGATTTGGAATTCCAGTCTATATGTAGTAAAACAATGGGGCGTTGTTTGTTTTGAATGTAATAGTTTATATAATAAACACACTAAATGGTATTTAACTGCATATATAGGAGTGACGTTAATAATCAAATAGTCAATAAAATACAGATACATACCAATGTCTATAAAAAAAGGTGTGCTCTTTAAAAATTTCACCACTGTGGATTTTTTTCTGGAAATATAATAATAATAAAAACAATAATAATAATAATAATCTTTATTTATAGAGTACTTTTCATAGCAGTGGCAGCTCAAAGTGCTTTACATACAGTTTATCAGTAATAACAAACTTTATAAGACAAAGTTCAACTTTATAGCTACTACAGTGTTAAAGTTTAGTTAGAGTTAAAAAATTATGTTTTTAATTGTTTCTTAAAACTGATCACTGATCCTGACTGTCTAATGAACACTGAGCTCCACAGTTTAGAAACAGAGGAGCTGAAAGAGTCTCTCCAGCTGGAATGTGTGGATATTAAACATTTCATGTATGTACTGTAATTATTTTGTATATTAACTGCAGTGTATTCTGTAAATCCCTGTGTAAGTTATTATGGTATACAAAATGACTGTAGGTGGTATAGTGTCATTGATTTATAATTCCAGTCCAAGCGTAGTATAAGAAATGATGGGATGTTGTTTGTTTTGAATGTAATAGTTTTTATGATGAACACACTAAATATTATTTAACTACATATATAGGAGTGACTCTAATAAACAAATATTCAGTAAAACACAGATACATACCAATATCTATAAAAAAAAGGTGTGCTCTTTACAATTTCACCACTGTTGATTTTTTTCTGGAAATATAATAATAATAAAAATAATAATCTTTATTTATGGAGTACTTTTCATAGCAGTGGCAGCTCAGTGTGCTTTACAGTTTATCAGTAATAACATAAACGTAATTAACCAAAGACAGAGTCCACCAACCAAAACTATCCAGACAGCAGTGTCCTGTGGGCGGCGTCCTGTGTCCACTGATGAAGAACTAGAGGAACACAAACTGTGCAGCAGCAGATGAGCTACTGTCTCTGACTTTACATCTACAAGGTGGACCAGCAAGTAGTAGGAGTGTCTAATAGAATGGACAGTGAGTGGACACAGTGTTTAAACACTCCAGCAGCACTGCTGTGTCTGATCCACTCACACCAGCACAACACACACTAACACACCACCACCACATCAGTGTCACTGCAGTGCTGAGAATGACCCACCTCCCTAACAGTATCTGCTCTGTGGTGGTCCTGTGGGGGTCCTGATCATTAAAGAACAGAGTAATAAAGTATACAGAGAATCAGATGAACTACAGTCTGTAAGTGGAGCTCCTGTATGGTCAGTGGAGCTGATACAGTGGACAGTGAGTGGAGGTCCTGTATGGTCAGTGGAGCTGATACAGTGGACAGTGAGTGGAGGTCCTGTATGGTCAGTGGAGCTGATACAGTGGACAGTGAGTGGAGGTCCTGTATGGTCAGTGGAGCTGATACAGTGGACAGTGAGTGGAGGTCCTGTATGGTCAGTGGAGCTGATACAGTGGACAGTGAGTGTAGGTCCTGTATGGTCAGTGGAGCTGATACAGTGGACAGTGAGTGTAGGTCCTGTATGGTCAGTGGAGCTGATACAGTGGACAGTGAGTGGAGGTCCTGTATGGTCAGTGGAGCTGATACAGTGGACAGTGAGTGGAGGTCCTGTATGGTCAGTGGAGCTGATACAGTGGACAGTAAGTAGAGCTCCTGTATGGTCAGTGGAGCTGGTACAGTGGACAGTGAGTGGAGGTCCTGTATGGTCAGTGGAGCTGGTACAGTGGACAGTGAGTGGAGGTCCTGTATGGTCAGTGGAGCTAAAATCTATAAAAATATGAAGATCTAAAATAAGAACTTCATATTACACAGTAGAAGGTTTTGGTCTGTAGAAACTGGTGCTGTAGTCCCGTAAACACGATTACATTCAACATCTTAATTTATTAAGAGTTAAAATTCACATCGCCTTGGATGTTGGTATTGGATATAACAGGGGCCAAAACTTTGCTGCTGCTATCAGCCGTGATGGTCTGGTGCACTACAGGAGCCACAGGAGCCCCAGGAGCATGAGCAGCAGCCCCGTCCACTTGGTTTGCCTGGTTTGTCTGGTCTTGCACTGAAAAAGAGAGGAAGAATGAAGGTAGAGCTCGCTGGAGGACTCGTAGTAAAGCAGTCACAGGTAAGTTTCAGCTAAAGTGAGAGGAGTTCAGAAAGAAATGGGCCCCTGTAGATAGAGACCACCCTGTACACCATAGATCTGCATTTCCAGTCAGCTCAGAACCCAACAGATCATTAAATACTGAGTATTAATTCAGTCTGTTTAGATCTGCAGAGCACTGACCCCCCTGACCTGGAACTGACCCTAGTGATGCAGTTAATGACCCACACAACCTATTTACATATCACTCACAAACGTTTGTTGGGCCCCCATGTGGTCTTTGATGTACTGCATGTAAATAAGCTACACGTCCTCTACCGAGAACACTCTTCTGTACATAGTAATACACAGTAACTGTTTACTTGTGAATTTTATTTATAATTTTTATGTTATTTTTTTTACCCCAATTTGTAGTAAATGTGCAGTATATTAGAACAACAATGTCATATATAAGTATGTTCTCTGTAGAGGAAGTGATAACTTATTTACACTTAGAAAACCAACAACACCTTGGAATTTGGTGGAAACTTCTGTATAAGCCTATAGAACAAGAAGTTCTGGGTGATAAGCTGTATATATATCAGTTGTGTATCTAGTAACTCCAAAATAGTAACTTTACAGACCAAAAAAGTTCTTAAATTTCAATGTAAGTCAATGTAAAGAGGATTTTGGAGCATTTCTGATGACGAAGAAAAATAAAAATCAACAAATATGGACGTTTTTCTTTGGACAGCGACAAGATACACATTGTTTATCAGAAATAACAATATTTTTATATTTGCTAGATATAAAGAACATAACGTATTATAATGTAAATAAAATCTGATATATTTTTGTCAAGAGATAGTACGTTTTGAGTTAAAATAAGTGTTATATAGTGTGTATGCCTCCTTTTGATATCATTTTAATAAAAGCAGGCACATTGTCCAGTATGTAGGACTGCTGGTATATATTCAACCTTAAATATGATCTTATATCATATTAATAATATTGTGGTATTCATTTGTGTCGCTACCAGCCAGCACTAAGAAAAGAGCTGTCACACTAACTGAAGCCCTACTGCACTGATTTACATTTACATTTACCTACAATAATGTTCTCAGATTCCAGATTCTTATTTAATGGTCCAAAGAAAAACAAGTACCTCCAAAATAGTAACTTTACAGTAGAGAACAAAAACCTTCTTCACTTCTAATGTAAGTCTATGGAACCAGAAATATTTCCAAGCCAATTTGGAGCATTTCTATTGGTCCATTGATCATGAAGACAATGTAAAACAGCAGCTGTTGTGTTCAAATGATACATGGTTTCCGTTGGACAGTGACGAGATATACACTTGAGAGTTTTAATGATTTCTAGAAGTGCTGATAAGAACCAGATGTCTGATGTGAGTCTGATTCACATGAAGCTCCCTCACAAAAGGCTACTACATCAGAAGTTCTGAGAAGATAAATACACTCAATGTCTTTCAGTCCACAGATACAGATTACTGCGTTACCTGTTGCAAGTTTCTTTATCAGCTTCTCAGTGAGATTGTTCTGCTGCATTTTGACTCACTGTGAGGGGACGAAGGGGAAATAACACTTACACAAGGAACACTGGAAACACATTCATCTACAGTTGCTGTCATTACTATATTGTGAGAAGCTCAATAGAAATAGGTTCTTTGCTGCTTTGATTTCTTATTTGAGTCACACAAACTGGCCATTTGGCCCATTTAGCTTTAACCAATAAGAAAATTCACTTTTTTAACCCTTTGATGCTCAAGCCAAGCAAACCCCTTCTAATGCCCAACATTAGACCCGTATTCATTTCCTATGTTACTGTATGTACTGCTGAGTATCTCTATGGTAAATCTATTGAAATCAGTTTATTTCATTATTTAATGTTCTAAGTGTTCATTAAAAACCTACAACAACAACCAACAATTACAACAACCAACAATTTCTATCAAACTCCACAGTGAACACATTATAGTTAGTTCTGAGCCATGTTGAGCTGGTAGTGATACAAACATGATTATTATTATTAATAAAGAAAATACTGAAAATCAGGATTTGTGATGATCAAAAACAAATAAATTAAGGAATTCATGGAAGTTTCAGTGATGAAATGAATTTACTGCAAAGATACAGAAACTAAAATCTCAGTCAGGTCACTTTTTGACCAGGTTGTGCATCAAAGGGTTAATCTAAAGAAACACAAGAAGAGTAAGTATAAAAATGCTCTTAATCAGGGCCACCAGTCGTATTCCTGAAGGACCAGAGTCACCAAACAGCCCAGTTTGGCTCTTTCTCACATCAAACACACTTTATTTACTTCTAAGTAAAGTAAGTTTAGTTGGTAACTGTAAAACTGTACTGGACACTGATCACTTAGAACTACAGCTGATCCTTAGCACTGCCCGATCCATACAATCAGAGTGTCTAATGCTCTGTTCTTTAGAAATAGTTTACAGTGGAGTGGATAGTGACCAGACGTCCACCTCCAGAAGTTCATATCTACCATGTTATGATATGTGTCATATCATGAGAGGCAGAAGAAACCACAGTGTTCAGTACTTCAGAGTTAACACACTGACTGTACTGCCTGTATAACCAGATACCGGAAAGACAGGTCTGGCTTTAAAACGCAACCAGTGCAGGCAAGCCTGACCTCTCCAACCCCTCCAGACCTACTCAGTCCCTGCTCTCAGCCCCCCACTAACCCACCAAACACCAAACAAAACAGCTTAGGCAGAGTTTAAACACAGACTTACCTCCAAACCCAACTTCTCAGAGACTTCCTGAACTTTCTCCTAACAGTTCTTTCACTTTCGCTGTTGCGTCATTAGCTTTACGTTCAGCCACGATCGCACACACAGCTCCCCGCCTCAGAGCTTCACTCGGTCCTGTTCAGTTTCATGTTGTATATACTGTAATTATCATTTTATATATTAACTGCAGTGTATTTTGTAAATCCAGCCTGTATAAATTATTACTATATATAAAAGGACTGTATATGGTAAGTGATTCCATACTGTCATTGTATGGAATTCCAGTCCATACATAGTAAAACTATTCCAAACTAGCTGTGGATCTGATGGTGGATCTGATGATAATAGAAAACAATTAAGTGGTTGCTTACTGCTTGTTTAGTGCTCAGTCATTATTCTCCAATACTCCCCTCAGCTTATTAGATACACAAAAATGGGACCTTGTTTCATTTGAATGTAATCATTTCTATTATAAACACACTAAATAATAGTTAACTGCCTATACAGGGGTGAATGTAACAAACAGTCAATAACATACATATAAATACATACAAAGAAGGCTCGCTAAAATTTCACCATTCTTGATTGTTTTTGGTGGCAATATAATAAAGAAAGTCACAAATGATATTAAAACTGAATAAAGCAAATAAAAAAACATAATTTGATTGTTTATATCTTTGATAACAAGCTCTGTTTATAATTGTTGTGCTTTAATATTACGATACAATACAATATGTGTCAAAAGACACAGTTTTAATTTGATTAGTCTTTGGTAGCTTATTGTTGCATTTTAATTGGTCAGAATATTTCATCGCTGTCCAAAGAAAAACAAGTATCTTCAATCTGGTAAGTGAGGGCAAAACTTTCTTTACTTTTAACGTAACTCAATGTAAAATTTTATTCATCATGAAATTTTCATCCAACATAAAGAAACGCTTCTGAACTGAAAACTCAAAATTGCTAAGGATGGACGTAGTTTTCCCTTGTTTGGACAGAGACCATACACTTTCTACTGTTCTCCAGACTGACCATCAGACTAAACCTAGACCACTGATGGTAATCCACCTAATCTCCAGCAGAGCTGGTTCTTCTCTAAATCTCAACCTCCGGAACTTCACTGATCTGTTCGAATCCAGAGCTGAACCTGAAACTACTGACAAGCAGCAAACTGTATAAGTAAAGCAAATGTTGGTCAAACTATAATGGTTCCTTATTTCAACCTGATATATTAAACATAACAGCATTAATCCAAGTGTTTAACTGGTGATCCATTCCAAGAATTTGGCCCCTTAGACTCGTTTAAACCTGTCGCTGGAGACATTACAGCATGTGCATGTCCAAGCTGTCCACAGTAAAATGTAGCAGTATGTAGAACCTGAACTTTCTGAGTGCTACAGATTTCCTATCACTGTATTAAATATAAACAAGGCTTTCTTATTGGTAAAAGCGTCTTCTTATATTTTGATCATAATAATGATACAACATGTTTGATAGGTGCTTTATATGCCTATTCATCTGTTTACTTGTTCAGTTTGTGACATACATCCACACGTTTTTGGCTTTGTTAGATTTCATTCATAGCCCTTTAAAGAAATGCAAGAAAACAGACCTAAAGGGTTAAATCAATAAAAATAATATGCCAACGTTGGTACACAGTTCAAAAACATAATCAAGTTAACTTTTTTAGTACACTTTAGAGAAATCACTGAACAGAAAACAACAGAAGCTGAGAGTCATTTTGGTGGTGGTTGAAAAAGAAAAGAAAGAAATGCTTGATCTGTTGGTAAATATCAACCGTTGATCGGTAAAGTTCAGAACATCCATTTACCTTCAATCATACAAACCAAAATTTACAGTGATGTTCAAACTGGACGCTAGAAAGTTATATGTAGGAGGTGGGCTTCCCACTAGGGTCACTGTTTGGTCTCCAGATGTCTGTTTAGTCTGTTTGGGGTTTTTGTGATTCGGTTGAAACAGCTGAACCTCTCTGACTCCGCCCACTGAATCTCTCTGACTCCGCCCACTGTGCTTCCTCCCAATCAGCACTAATAATAAAGCTGCTTTCTGCTTCTGTATCAGTGTATCAGTGTGAGCTTAGCTGCTCAGGTGATGATGCTGGAGGAGCTGAATCAGACGTGGCTGTTATTGGGGGTCTGGTTTGGTGTTTAGCAGCAGCTGGTGCTGCAGGAACGATGAAAGTCTGATGATAAAACAGAGTCAGCTGACGGTGTGGAGCGACGTGCTGCTAGAAGAAGAAGAGAGATCTACTGATGAAGCTCCTCGTATGGTAGAACATTTTTTGACTCGGGCTGGAAGTGGGTCCAGATCTCTGACCAGCTCACTGTCTGTATCAGTACCTGCAGCTGTGTTCGTCTCAGACTGATGAGGATGTTTGTTCATTTCACTACTGAGATGTTTTTCATATTTGGGTCTCTGTTGAGATTTATGTTGATTATAATATACAAATATTTAACTGTTAATTAATAAGTTAATGTTATATATGCTTATATGACTTAAAGTGATGTGACCAGCCCATTGCCCATTGCATCCTCCTGAGTAGACAACTAGAGGGTGCTTCTTGGCCCACAGGTTGAGAAACACTGATCTAAACCAGTGGTCACCAATCCTTCTGCAGCAGAGTTTAGTTCTACCTCGCCATCTAACATGATGCCCCTCCACTATTTACTCACGCCAATCAGACTGTGGTTGGAACTAGACTTCTCCAGGACCAGGGTTGGTGACCACTGATCTAACGTGTATGATAAAGCACATAGACATCTGTAAGGAAGGCCAGTCCCTGTAATCTGTACTGTCCAGTCCAGTCGGCCTAGTGATGTTTCTGTAAGTCTGCTCCAGCAGAGTGCTACATGTCCCTATAGCCTCATATTAGCAGTAAGTTTATAAGAAACCCTTAACGTCTGACCGCTAATGCTAATGTGAAACAGAAGCATTTCTGGCAGAATACCATTCGACCAATCAACAGCTTTAATCCGGACAGGCAGCCGATCCCATGCTGAGCCGCGGCTGGTCGACAACCTTTGAGTAAGATTTCGCTGTCGCCGAGTCACCCTCAACCCCAAGGTCCTCCACCTCCATCGGCCTCATCCTCATCTCCATCGTCGTCCTTCTTCTTCTTTTTCTTCTTGTCCTCCACTTTGTATTTGAGCCGCCTGATGGGGTCCGTCATGCTGCGCATCTTGCTCTCGTCGAACTCCTCGTTCATCATGAAGTTCCTGTCGATGAGCTCGGCCCCTTCCTGCCAGTTGCGGAAGCAGTCGGGCCCCAGCGTGCAGATTTCAGTCACGGCATTCTGAGACAGGACCGTGCAGTCCGGCCGCAGGACCACGACTGTGGGCAGGTCCTCCACCTCAAACATCACCCCCAGCTCCCTGTGACACAGAGACACAACACAGGAACTGATAAACACTACTCAGCCAACATGTCCATTGGGTTAATTGGGTTAAAGATGGTTGCCTAATGGGGACACAATTGGTAGCCCAAGTTGGGGCCCACAAAGATTTGTCCATTGGCTCCATATGGGTGCTGTGTGTGTTTTTAGCCATGTGGGCCACTAATAGGGACAGTCAGGGCTGCAAGTGGGGTCCATGTGAACAATAATCTATTGGCCCCACGGTCAAAAGAACTCTAACCCTGCTGGGACCACAAATGTAGCCAAATTGGGACCCATAACTTTAAACCAGATGGGCTGGAACCCATGACTGTAGCCCAGCTAAGGCCCAACGTTATAACCCAACTGGAGTCCGAAGTTATAACCCAGCTGGGGTCCAAAGTTTTAACCCAACTCAGGTCCATGTATTACCAATCAAACAGCTACTACAAGCCCACAAACAGCCCAGATAAACCCATACGGGGCCCACATGGCCATGTTGGCTGGGTATGTTCGGAAAGGTTTAGGCATAAACTCCCAACATGACAGTGATAAGACTAGATAAGAGAAAACAGGCACATTTGCATGCATGAACAAGTGCACCAAATATGAGATCCACACTGGGGTTAAATATAGGAATGTGGTCTTTGATTAACCAGACAGCAGTGTCCTGTGGGCGGCGTCCTGTGTCCACTGATGAAGAACTAGAGGAACACAAACTGTGCAGCAGCAGATGAGCTACTGTCTCTGACTTTACATCTACAAGGTGGACCAGCAAGTAGTAGGAGTGTCTAATAGAATGGACAGTGAGTGGACACAGTGTTTAAACACTCCAGCAGCACTGCTGTGTCTGATCCACTCACACCAGCACAACACACACTAACACACCACCATCACGTCAGTGTGACTGCAGTGCTGAGAATGACCCACCACCCAAATAATAGCTGCTCTGTGGTGGTCCTGTGGGGGTCCTGATCATTAAAGAACAGAGTAATAAAGTATACAGAGAATCAGATGAACTACAGTCTGTAAGTGGAGCTCCTGTATGATCAGCTGATACAGTGGATTTGTTGGCTGATCCGTAAAGGACAGCCAGTATAGCTTATTCTTCAGTAGCACTCACACCCTCTTCCACCTCTCAGAGTTTAGTTCCAGCTCTAATCTAACACCTCAATCAGCTAAGCAAAGCTTTTAGAAGCATCTGATCCAGCTATGGTAGATTAAGTGTGGATCTTAACCCTGCAGATCAAATCTCCAGGAGCAGGGCTCCCATATTTTATTCCATATAATAACGTAAGGGTTGATTTTCTAATCGATCAGCCGAGACTAGATCACTAGAACAGTAGCAGCATTGAAGTCTGAACATCTTTCAACCCATATTTAAAGACAATAGTATATACTACAATGTCTGAAACCACATAAACAATCTATTAATGAACAACTCCACACAAATTGAGATAAATGTGACTGCAGACCAATCTCATCCCAGCTTATGAACAACATTTGGGATAGTACGAATTCAATTTTTCACCAAACTACCTAGAACACCCCAGAAGGTCTCTAGCAAGTAACAAATAAGGTCATTCCTGATTTCCAACCGTCATTCCAACCGTAATTGGTTAAATATAAGTTTATAATGACCAAACAGTGAAACCCATCAATTACATATTGTGAAGCATTGTGCTCGTACTTCCTGTAGGTGTCCTCGTAGGGCAGGAACAAGCAGCGTTTGGGCAGCTCCTTCAGAAACTTCTCCTGCTGGTCCTCTGAGGTGTCCAGAGAGATGTAGAGCAGCACCAGTTGTGCCGAGCGCTCTACGTAGAACTCATCTGTCAGTTTTTTGAAGAAGGCTTTGAGCGTGGGGGCGAAGTCCTGACACCTCTCGCAGTCGCCCGAGCCGAAGAACAGCATGAGGATCCGGTTCTGGAGGCGCAGGATGATCTCGCGCTCCGTGTCAAGCTCATCCTTGTCCTTGTTGTTCTTCACCAGGACTTTGCCCAGGAACAGGTCTACCATGGCAAGTTCTGCTAAGAGAACAGAGAAGATATAAACCCAGAAACCCACATGAACCTTATAAATGTGACGATGTTGATGTATCATTTTTTGCCAGAATATCAACAAGAAAGTTCCGTTTCCCACTTGGACCATCCACAAACCAATTCCTACAATTCCTACAAATCAGCTTTCTATATTATCTTAATTTTAAGTCAGTGACAATTATAAACTTCAGAATCTACTAAAAATGATTGAGTAACCATTATAAATCATTCAATAATTACTATGAATTACTCAGAATCTACTATTAATTATTCAATAATTACTATAGATGATTCAATAACTACTATATATTAATCAATAATTACAGTATCTACTATTAATTATTCAATAATTACTATAAATTATTTAATAACTACTATAAATTATTTAAGAACTACTATAGATTAATCAATAATTACTACAGATTATTCAATTAATACTATGAATTATTCAGAATCTACTATAAATTATTCGATAACTACTAAAGGTTTTCAATAATTACTATAGATTATTCTCTAACTACTATAAATTATCAAATAAGTACTATAAATTATTCAACTTACTCAAATTATTCAACTACTATAGACTATTTAGTAGCTACTATGAATTATTCAGTATGTACAACAATTATTTAATATCTACTATAAATTATTCAGTATCTACTATAAATTATTCAGTATCTACTATGAATTATTCAGTATATACTATAAATTATTTAGCATATCAATTATGAGTTATTCAGCAACTACTATACATTTCTAGTGTCTTCCAATAATTATTTTGTACTATGAACTACGAATCATGCAGTTCCTATAATCAATATATAGTATCTACTCTGCATTTTTCAGTAAAATTAATTCCTTCTCACTATGAATTATTTAGTATCTATCATGAACTGCTGAGTAACTACTAAGAATTATACCATAAATGCTATAAATTACATAACACTATTAAAATATTTAGAATTATTCAATAACCACTATAAGTTCTTCAGTTTCGGTTTTTAAATATTCAGTATCTTGTATAGATTGTGTATTAACTTCTATAAGTTATTAGGAAGTCCTATATAAATCTCAGTTACTACTATGAAAGTTATGAAGTTATGTAGCTATACGAGTGAGGAACAGAGCTGAAGGCTCTGGGTTAAAACAATAATAAGGGTTAAAACAATAATAATCAGATAACAGAACAGTGATAATCCTACATGGTACAGCGTATATTATGTTCTGTACATGTTCCTGGTAAATAAGGCCCCACCGTGCTGACAGCCCCTCTCAGCTAAACAAGCTCCTGCCAGTAATCTGACTCACCAACAGCCCGTAGCTGCAGCCCCTGACGAGCAAGACTGAAACAGAGACCCGAGTGGGTAACGCAGCGCTCGTCCTCTCACCTGTTCTGTTGAAGAGCTGACCTTCCGAGGGGCTTTGGGTCGAAGCTCTGAAGTTTCTGGGTTCACAAACCGTATGGGAGGTTCCTTGCCTGCTCGCTGACGGGCTCTGGCGCTGGACGTGCTCTGGAGTCCTCTCCCTCTAAACGCTGCATTGTGGGAGATTAAGGAGGTAAATCCGGGCAGCAGACAGAGTTGAGTGTTATCCAGCAGCCAGCTTGTGTGTATGTGCAGGAGGCAGTGAAAGGCCCGGCACCTCTGCACTCTTGGACACGACTCTCTGACCACTAAAGCGTCCAGCTAATCCTATTTCCTGTTGAGGGAGAGTCTGACAGACAGAGACATGCCAGCAGAATTCTTGGTATGATTCTGAACACCAGTGTTGAAGAACTGACGGCCAGTAAGGCAGGACTTCCGTCCAGCGTCACTGGAATGGCCAGGATAGCAGGAAGGTCCAGCCAAGTATCTCTAAATCTACACAACCCACCCCAATGGCCTTCCCCTAGCAGGCTCCCCCAGGGCTACGTCCACTGGAGCGAAGAGGGTCACCTCTGTGTCTCTGTCCCCAGACATGGCAGAACTCCTAGGTGAGCACTGGAGCTCCAAGTCATACTTTGGCTATAATGTATTAAAGGTTGTCTGGTGAGGCAAGCCTGAGCAATCACACCAGTGACACCTGGCCAGTGCGTCGCCGGAGGGTTATGTTCAACGCTGCTAGGCCGCCATACTGCTCCACTGGCAGGTCCTCGCTGAGAGTTACTGTCTTTGGTATCATCTCCAAGCCACTATGGGGGTGCAATCCCACTTCTGACACCAATTGTAGCATCTTGGCACAGAAAAGCCAGAGAGAAACGTTTGTACGTGGGCAAATGCCCAGTTTGATGCCAGAGGGTCATGGTCAATGCAGGTAGACCTTCATGCTGCCCCACAAGCAGGTCCTCACCGAGAGTTATGGTCCAGGCACTCTCCAGCCTGGCTCTTTTTCCTTGGCATCTCCAGTCCCACTTCTGACACTGACTGTAGCATCCTGACACTGAAGAGCCAGAGAGAAATGTTTGCATGTAGACAAATGCTCTTTTATTGAATAGGCAGCAAGGGAGGACCTATAGTCAGGCCTCCTCTAGCCAGGCTGTCCAGGCTTTGTTTCATTGTCCAGATGTTCTGGAAAGCTAGACTCTGAATTTGCAGGATATGGGGGAATGCTAAGGTGCTTCATACTCTTTCATTTCTAAAATAATCATGTTTAGGAACAGCGAGGCTAACGTAGGTAACAAGCAATGGAAGCTCACCATCTACACTCTAGAATGAGGCTAACTGGATGGCTAGGTCATCACACTCAGCTCAAACTGTGTTGGGTCGTTTACTAACGTCAGACAGACTTGATCATGTCGTTTTCAACACTGTATGATATGCAACATAAGGACGTCACAAAACCATGAACTCTACAAAACCATGCAGCAAACTTCAGATGGCAAACGTTTCTGGGTGAACTGACTCCATTTGCAGCAAATATCTGGTGAAACATTCGTTTTTGGATCACTTTTGATCTAAAACAGAGCAAACCTCACATGTTCCTGTGTTCTTGTTTGGATCTCACTCTCTAAAGAGAGTAGCTGTGTTGTTAAAGGATTGTGGTCTGGGTCGTCAAAGATCCTCTAAGCTGCCTCGGCCCAAAATACACCTGGGCCTTAATCCAATATAGGGATAGTGAAAGAGAGAGAGTGAGTGAGTGAGCGAGCGAGTGGGAGGGGGAGCTGTGAGAGGGCAAGGAGAGATGAAGGGGATTAATAAAAGGTAGAAACATAGTCAAGCACTCAAACACACACACTGACCATCAACATGTCCAGCATGTACAGACACATAAAGCAGCCTGTGTGCAGTCAGTGTTACAGTCTATCAGCTACATCATCACTGAAACCTTCTTATCTCCTCAGTAGGAACATTACAGGAGGAGGAAACGTCTTCACCTTACCGCATGTGTAAGCTTGACCAAGCGTGGGGCTAATATCATAAACAGATCATCGCTGTCGAAAGAAAACTACGTATCTCAGTTTTTTAAAATTCTCAACATCATTCAAGCATAACTGCTGGCATGTACACTGAGTAAGAATTTCCTGATCAATGGACCAATAGAAATGCTTCAAAATAGTTTGGAAATCATTCTGGTTCTATTGACTTACATTGAAAGTGAAGACAGTTTTTGTCCTCTCCTGTAAAGTTTGATATTTTGGAGCTGATATATTATTATATATTATAATCTGCACACAAACTGAACAGTATACTAAATGTTTCTACTGCACTAAATTACTCCAGATAATAAACGCTAATTTAGTTTGTAAGTAGTTTTTTGATGTGTTTAAAAGCCATTTGATGGGTGAAAACGGCTAAATAATTTATTTCTCTTCAATTCTCCTACATTTTATCTGATATAGACAAATGTTTAGCCCATTATGATGGACTGGCGGCCTGTCTAGGGTGTTTTCCTGCCCTCTGGCCAGTCAGTGCTGGGATAGGCTCCAGGCGTCCCCCTTGACCCAGAAGGATAAATTACTTAGAAGGTAAATAAATAAATAAACAAATACATTAATGACCAGGTGGTTTTGTTTTCAGCACTGCACAACTTTTCTAGCTTTTTGTTGAATCTGTCGCAACAGACATGTATTTTTCATAAAAACAATACAAATTTCTTGGTCTTCGTAAAATTTTCAATGACATACAGTGTCCAGCACTTAACCCGCGCCAATGCAGAATAATATAAATGTTACACATGAAAGAATAAATTAACTCCATATATATATAGAGAGAGACAAATAGAGATAGATAGATAGAGACAGAGAGAGAGAGAGCAATTTTGGATTTTTTTTAATATTTTGTTGCTGTTGAATGTTTGGACTTGTGGTTTCTATTCGTTGCTTTGTTCTTTTATAAGTAAAATTCAGTGTACAACATTTTCAAGAACGTGGAGAAATAAGTGTTTAGACTGTCTATAATACGCTACAAATGGCTCCTGTACAACTACAGCCTTTTAACATTGTGCCCACCAAACAACAGGTTCAATCATGAACTGAGTCCTTAAATACTAAAGATACAAACTCTAATTGTTAAAGATCTCAGCTCTTTACTCATCTTAAACTATGCTGCCCTTACACCAAACGATTTTCAAGCGAGTTTACGGTCGCAGACATATTTCCATTGTCAGAATAAAATCATGAGGGTCTTGGTAGAGTTGAGTCACGCTCGCGTCATCTCGATGGTTTAGAGTGAGGTGGTCTAGACCGCAGGTTTAAGTAAGTCTGTTTCTCGTCCTAGCGTTCCGATAAAATCAACCGTGTTTAGTATTATTATAAGTCTGAAGTCTTGGCTCACGCAGATAGTCACGTGAACATTGTTGACAACCAATAGGAGAGCTCTGTTCACCACCAAACGGGAAACCGCGAGAAACAAGCCTCCGCGTGCAGCTCCGGAGCACGAGCGCACAGGAATGTCTGGCGGGTAAAGACGTTAGACATGGAGGAGAGTTCGGCGAGGGCTCGGAAACTGGGGTTCTCCTGGACTTTACAGAAGGAGGAGAAACTGGTGGAGCTATGGAGTGAGCTGTGGAGTGAGCTGTGGAGTGAGCAAGAGTGCCTCTTTTACGTCCCTTCACATTTATACCACCACAGAGTGGAAAAGAAAAATAGGTGGACAGAAATCATTAAAACTCTCGAAATCCGCGCTGACTATGCTAAGCTAAAACACTGCTAAACGGAGCTACGGTGTTTACAATTAGCCTAGCAGCTAACCGTACATTAGCTGAATATACTAGCTTCAGTCATATCAATAGGAAATACTCTCAGAAGGAATCTGGTAGCAGTCTTGTTGTAAACAGTGACTCTGAAAGACCCCCAGTCTTTGTAAAATCATAACCTGTGACTAGTCTGTGACTAAAAGTCTGTGACTAGTCTTTAGATGTGAGAGGGCGTCAGACTTTTGTCTATTAAACGTCTTTTCAGAGTCTTCTAGTGTACAGTCAGCATGAAGATTGTTGTATGTAGAAGCCGTGACCTCCACAGAGCCCTGACCCCCCAGAACACCTTTGGGAAGACCTCCAACATCTTGGAAAGAGTTAAATAAACACACTGGCATCTGCAAAACCATCACTTACTGTATTAATATTAACATTAAAAGTATTTAATAAATAAAGTATTAACACTCACTAATGCTCTTTTAACTGAACAGACATAAACATGTACCCAGAAGAGTCAAGACCACAGTAGCCACCCAGTAAGCTCACATAGCGTCCACATACTATTGGCCACATAGTGTATAACGGTGGTTTCTACACATACATGGTCCTCGTTAACGCGTACAAGTCTGAAACATGCTGCCCGTGTGTTGCGGCCAGTTTAATTTTAGCTCACTAATTATCACCCCGGTTGTGAGTAATGACAGACACACTGCTCATTGCACTCTTTACGACCCGCGACACACAGCGAGGAAAAAGTGAGACCACACGACGAGCCCATCACGCGTGCGGCCCTCAGCCGGCTGAGGCGACAGCTGCAGTGAAATAAAGTTCATACCGTGTTGTACATCCTAAAACAAGCTCCAGATCCGAGAAGCTAGAACAGAAAAATTACACCCTGTAAATATGTTGCTCTGTGTGAAGCGGAGTGAGTCTGTAATACACGCTCAGGCACGCTGCAGATTTACTGTTCGTCCCTAAATATAAAGCAGTAAGTTCAATTATAACAAACTATAAAGTACAAAAGGAGAGAAATCATATGCTGCACCCGCGTCTCTTCTGTAATTACATAAACATATCATCTCTGTCCAAAGGAAACCACGAAAATCGATTTTTATTTTTCAACATCATTCGAACGACAGAGCCGACATGCACACTGTGTACAAATCTCCTGATCAATGGACCAATAGAAATGCTGCAAAACCGCTTGGAAAACATTCTGGTTCCGTTGACTTGCATTGAAAATGAAGACAGTTTTTGGTCTCTACTGTAAAGTTAAATATTTTGGAGCTGCATACAAACTAACTAGTATACTAAATATTTCAGCTGGTGTTCAGTACTGCACTACATTACTCTTTATAATAAACAGTAATTTAGGCTGTAAGCAGTTCCTTTAATGTGCTTAAAAGCCATTAGATGGGTGAAAATAGCAAAATTATTTATTCCTCTTCAATTCTCCTACATTTTATCTGATATAGACAATGTTTAGCCCAATATGATGGACCCTGTAATACACACGCTCAGGCACGCTGCAGATTTACTGTCTGTAAATAAAAAAGGAAGAAAGTTTAATTATACTATAAAATGCAAAAGTGGAGAAATCATATGCTGCATTCACGTCTCTTCTCTAATTACAGGCTTTCAGTCTGAGAAATCATTGCGCCCTGCCAACTTTGCTCCGTAAATCAATAAGAACGTTATTGTACGATCCAGCTTTCTAAAAAAAAAAGTTGGGATGATGTGCAAAATCTATATAGAACAGAATGTAACAATGTGCAGACAATTTAAATCCCACTTAACGGCTCAACAACTGTGGAGCTCAAAGCTTTTCAGAACTACAACATTCATCTCCTCATATTCAAACAGTATTAATAGAGTAAGTAGTGCTTTTCCATACGTCAGTGTGTTTATTTAACTCTTTCGAAGCTTCTCCTAAACAACCCAGTATTATTATCAGTTCTCATTTAATACCTGCTTTGACTGCTCAGTACTTCATTAAGATAAATCAAGATTTGCTGCTGAAGGAACTGAATACATTCATACAATGTCTGGAGCGTCCAGGAGAAATCTGGAACCTAACTTTGTTCTTCAAACTGGATAAAGATCTGATCTACTTCTCTCACAATAACATATTCATGATACTTTGTATTTTATGTATGATTATTTACATCTGTTCTAATCAGATCTGCTGTTCTTACTAGTGATCAAGCACTTATTGATCAGATAAAGACTTTTACACAATCAGTTCAGGAGACTCAGACTTTTACACAGTATATTGTATGACTTGACATTAAGTGTTTACTAAGCCAAGCAGGCAGTTGTTCAGCATCGGACCGCACAGGACGGGCAGTTGTCGAGTATCTAACTGTACAAGATGGGCAGTTGAGTATCCAACTGTACAGAATGGGCAGTTGTTGAGTTTCTGATTGTACAGGATGGGCATTTGTTGAGTTTCTAACTGTACAGGGTGGGCATTTGTTGAGTATCTAACTGTACATACTGGGCAGTTGGTGAGTATCTAACTGTACAGGACGGGCAATTGTTGAGTATCTAACTGTACAGGTCGGGCAGTTGTTGAGTATCTAACTGTACAGGACGGGCAGTTGTTGAGTATCTAACTTTACAGGACGAGCAGTTGTTGAGTATCTAACTACAGGACGGGCAATTGTTGAGTATCTAACTACACAACGGGCAGTTGTTGAGTATCTAACTGTACAGGACGGGCAGTTGTTGAGTATCTAACTGTACAGGACGGGCAGTTGTTGAGTATCTAACTGTACAGGACGGGCAGTTGTTGAGTATCTAACTTTACAGGACGGGCAGTTGTTGAGTATCTAACTACAGGACGGGAAATTGTTGAGTATCTAACTGTACAGGACGGGCAGTTGTTGAGTATCTAACTGTACAGGACGGGCAGTTGTTGAGTATCTAACTGTACAGGACGGGCAATTGTTGAGTATCTAACTGTACAGGACGGGCAGTTGTTGAGTATCTAACTTTACAGGACGGGCAATTGTTGAGTATCTAACTGTACAGGACGGGCAGTTGTTGAGTATCTAACTGTACAGGACGGGCAGTTGTTGAGTATCTAACTGTACAGGATGGGCAATTGTTGAGTATCTAACTGTACAGGTCGGGCAGTTGTTGATTATCTAACGTTACAGGACGGGCAATTGTTGAGTATCTAACTACAGGACGGGCAATTGTTGAATATCTAACTACAGGACGGGCAATTGTTGAGTATCTAACTGTACAGGACGGGCACTTGTTGAATATCTAACTACAGGACGGGCAATTGTTGAGTATCTAACTGTACAGGATGGGCAGTTGTTGAGTATCTAACTGTACAGGATGGGCAGTTGTTGAGTATCTAACTGTACAGGACGGGCAGTTGTTGAGTATCCAACTGTACAGGAAGGGCAATAGTTCACAGAATTAGAATTTTTTACTATCATTAAGAAACTGTTAGATAATCGGTTGTCAATGCTCGGCTTTGTTGACAATAAGCGTCCCAAAGTGCATCACAAAGTAAAAATCAATAGCTGATTGACTGAAGTTATTTAAAGGCGGCGTGTTATTTAGAAGTGTTCTGTTACAATCCTTCAGCTGGGTTTACAACAAACAAACAAATAAACAAACAAACAAACAGATATAAGAAATATATTTTTGCTTTATTGTTTGGTATAAAGGCACGTCTCGATAAACATACAATGACAAAAGTGACAGGAGTGAAAATGAAAGGAGGGTGAAAGAATAGTCTGTTCTAATCAGCAGTCTAATCGGTACTGCTTTCATTAATCTTTCATTTTTAAGCCCAAACAAAGAAACTTAATGATCAAAATCTGGAGCACTATCATAATAAAACACCAAACATCAACCTTTTACTGCTCTACCCTCCAATACAATCTTAACATAAGATAAACAAGAAGATAAAGTCAACATACAAGAATAAAAAAAGAAAGAAAGAAAGAAGAAAAGAAGTTAGCTCCCTCTGCGGCAGTTCACACACTGGCCAGCAGGTGGAGAACTTCTGGCTCTACTTGGCATTCATTCAACACTATCTGCTCCGTTTATTTACAGCTACGAATCTGCTTCAGCGAAACCAGCAATAAATTAGTCGTCAGCAAGCAGGTTATCTTACACTGTCAGAGGGCGGACGACGCCACCTTCAGCTGATCAAAACACCTTTACACTTACAGAAATAAGAGTTCAGGGTCATGCGGGTCACTGAGGTCCAGATGACTTCCTCTCTGAGGTCACTTTTTTATTCAAGGCACACGGAAATGACAGCACGGGTTCAGATAAACGGAAGTTGGTCGTGCAGGTTCTAGTTGGGTTTTTTAGGTTATGGTGGGTTTTTTAAGCACTTGGCAACTCTCTGACTCGGTACACACATTAAGAATAATGCTCTGATCAGATACAAAGACCAAACCTGGCAGTAACTGGGATTTTCTAATATTAGTAGATATTCAGATCTGAAATGTGCAGTTTTTGCATTTTTGCATTGGAAAATTCAACCAAATACAAGTCAAATAGGAGTCAGTCCTGGTTCTAGATTTTCTTAAACACTTGGCAACTCTGACTCGCATCTGTACACACATTAAGAATAATGCTATGATTGGATATGAAGACCAAACCCTGATGAATAAAACCATTTCTTTCTCCAGAGAAGAACATATTTCTATACACAGGGTATCGATTTTAATTTAAACCCACATCTGAGCTGTCAGTCAAGTATTCCAGATCCTTGATCTTCTGTTCTTTCAGTAACTTGGATTTTCTAATATTAGCTCTTAAAACCAGATATTAAGATCTGAAATATGCAGTTTTTGCATTCTAAGCACCATAAGCTGCAAAATCATATGTAAAATCTTAGATTTCTAATTTAAAAATTTGTGTTTGCTTATTATTCAAAACAGATAATTTGGTTCATTACAATCAGTTAAAACAAGAAATAAAAAAGACAAGAAGTAAGTTAAAATGTGTTTTACAGTTAAAGAAATAAGAGTTTAGGGTCATGTGGGTCACTAATATCCAGTTGACTTCCTCTTCGGGGTCACTTTTCATTCAAGGTACATAAAAAATGACTCTATAGAAAAACTCAACCAACATACGAGTCAAATGGAAGTCAGTCGACCTGGTTCTAGTTCTAACGTTTTTTAAACCCTTGGCAACTCTCTGACTCTGACATCTGTTCACAATAAAAGAATAATGCTATGATCGGATATGAAGACCAAACCCTGATGAACAAAACCATTACTTTCTCCAAAGAAGAACATATTTCTAAACACATATTTCTAAAACCCTCGACCTCCTGATCTCTCGAAGTAACTGGGATTTTTTAAATATTTGATCTTAAAACCAGAAATGTGTAGTTTTTGCATTTTAAGCAGCAAAAAGCAGGAAGTAAAATCTTATATTTCTAATTTTAAACTTGGTGTTTGCAAAATTTAATGCTTATTCAACTTATTTCTAGTCGATCTTTTGTGTAAAGCAAGTCAGTAAACCAAATTTCTTTCACTGCTTTGGCAAATCAAATTTCTTATAGATCATTTGGTTTACTACAATCACTTAAAACAAGAAATAAAAAAAATGACTAGAAATAAATGAAAATGTTTTTTACAGTTCAAGGAATTAGAAGTTTAGTGTCATGTGGGTTACTAATGTCCACACGACTTCCTCTCCAAGGTCACTTTTCATTCAAGACACAATGAAACGACAGCATAGGTTGAGATAAAGCTCTATAGGAAGAAACAATGACTAGAAATAAGTTAAAGTAATGTCTACAAGGAAGTTTACACCAATCTTCAAATGAGAACTATACATTATACCAACCAGACATAAGAACCAGTTATATCAACCAGATGTTCTGCAGTGCAGAGCTCCAACACGCAAACCAGCTCAAGATTTCAAAAATAAAAGGCTTCCAAATGGTTCTTGGCTTAGACATGTGGTTCTAGGAAAAGCCTTTCAACCCCTAAATTATGTGTTTCTTTAAATGTTAAAAAGGTTCCTCACACTTGAACATCTCGCATACCAGAACAAAAAAAGAAAGTAAACCAAGAAAGCTTCAAACAGACAACATGCAAACACATCACAAAACCTGGTACACTCGAAGAACCATTTGCTTGCTTTTCAGGTTATTGGAGAATGAGTTGTACAAGGTTCTAGCAAACTGCTGATGTGTAGAACGGCATATGTGTAACGATAGCAGAGCCCAATTTGGTCCAGACCCGTTTTCCATCAATCTGAAGACCCAGTTTAGCTTGCACAGGGTTCTCAGGTCTATATAGAAACAAAGAACCGTAGCAGAACATGACTTTTAGTACTGGAAGACACTGCGCTAGTACATATCATGCTGCATGTCAACTCTGATGGGACAACTATAGCAGCAATAAACATGCTTAATCTATCAATGTACTGTCCACCACTGCCCACCCTCTCCTTGTTATTGGTCCATGTCTCCCAGCAATTCTTACCCTGTTACCCAGTAAAGCTCCACCATATGCCCACCCGAATACTTTTGGTTACTTCTACTCAGACTTCAGACTTTAAGGCCTTATTTGAATGTTTTTGCATAAAAGGGTTTGTTTACTGGGTCCAGTCTGGTGACACGATGCCCCCAACACACACTGGCCAGCAGGTGGAGACCACCAAAACCCTCCTAAACCTCTGCCGGCCAGTTAAAACCACTTGAACTGCAAAAGAGAGATCAGCCGTGAACCTGCTGTGTACAGTTACCTGGTTATAGGAGTGAATGGCTGAACTGCGGACCCCCGTACAGGGTTCTCCCACACTTCAGTTCCTCCGTCTCGCTTCAGAGTAGTTACAGAATAACTGACATTTATAAATTACTCACTAATCCCCTCCCAGCCCCCCGACACCCTCAGTCCCGCTCGCTCTCAGAGCTCATCCCTGGCCGTGGTGTCCAGCGCCGACTGCAGGACGTCCGAGTTCTGGGCCTCGGAGCTGAGCTCCTCCTGCTCGAGGGTTTTGCGGGAGCGTGCTCGGTCCCAGTCCGTCCGCATGGTCTCGTTGTCCCACAACGTGGACGTCTCCGTGTCACTGATGTAGCCAGGGTCTCCGGTGTAGTGAGTGGGGAAAACCAGCAAAGGCTCGGCCGAGAACGCCCGAAGATCTCTGGGCTCGAAGTGGGCCATGTAGTCCTCCCTGGAGTGAGTGAGTGAGAGAGAGAGAGAGAGAGAGAGAGCGAGAGAGCGAGAGAGAGAGAGAGAGATATGAGATATTAGCATGTGCCAGGTATGTGGCCAGTCAGTGGAAGAACAAGGTAGGTGTTTCTAATAAAGTGGCCAGTTAGTGGAAACACAAGGTAGGTGTTTCTAATAAAGTGTCCAGGTAGGTGTTTAGTAAAGTGGGTGGTGGGTCTATATGCAGAGGCTAATTTAAGTCTGATGTTATGTCAGTAAAGGTATCTGATCTACTCAGAACTGGCCTGAGAATAAGAAAGTTTGGTATTAAAGCTCTTACACTGGGTGCTTGTTGTACATCACTGGTAGAAACTCGTCCACTGGAAGCATCTTCTTCAGAGGCTCCGCCCTCAACAGCTTCTTAGCGCCTTGTAACGAGATCATGTAGCCCAGCGTCCAGTAGGAATAGTCAGCCTCCACCAGGTTGTGGATGTTGGGCACAGATTTTTCTGGATGGTCCACCTGCATCCTCTTCCTTCCAATGTAACTGTCCATGTGTAAAAATAAACAATCCACAATATAAATAAAATTCATTCATAATTATATACAGAACTGCTAGGAATTATTCAGTTAGTACTATTATACATTATCTAGTAGGAATTTCTTACTACTTATACTTACCACTATAAATTACCTATTATGTACTACAAATTACTTAGTATACACTAAGAATTATTCAACATCTAATATAAATTTGATGTCCATTATGAATTGTTCAGTATCTACTATAAATTATATAGTAAAAATATTTTTTTTCTGTAAATATAACTACTGTGAATTTTCAGTAACCAATATGAATTATCCAGTAACCAATATAAGTCAAACAATAACTACTGTGAATTTTTCAGTAACCAGTATGAATTATCCAGTAACCATTATAAATCAAACAATAACTACTGTGAATTTTTCAGTAACCAGTATGAATTATCCAGTAACCACTATAAATCAAACAATAACTACTGTGAATTTTTCAGTTAACAGTATGAATTATTCAGTAACCGGTGATAGTTACAGAATGCCTACTATGAATTATTAAGTAACTACTATGAAATGAATGATTCAGTATCTATTAATTGTTTAACAGTTATTATGAATTATTCAGTAACTACTAAGAATTACTCAGTACCCACTATTAATTAGTAACTGATATTTATTATTGAGTATGCAGTATAAGCTGGTATTATATGGTTGTAATTGTATGTTATCTGCTGCAAAACTAACCTGTAAAGTTCTGCAGGTACGAGTGAGCAATATTCATATATAAACCCTGAAGAGTTTAAGACCTTAAAAACAATCTGTATTTACAAACATGTGCTTAAACTGATTATTTCATTTTATTTATATGATATAAACTGAGGAGACAGACCGGGAGGTTAATAAAACGTGAGTATTTCACACTGGAGTATAAAGTCAGTGTAACAGAGTTAAAATTACATTACATAGTTACTCACTAAATTTACTGTATTATTGTAGAAAAGGCTATTTATACTTTATAAAAAAAAAAAAGCTTAAAACTCCTAAAGTTATTGACTCCATGTATGAACGACCGGTTTTTACATTAGGTTGGGATTCGGAACCCTACAGAGATGACTGTGTGGTGATGGTGTGATGTATCCCAGCTGTGGAGCAGCAGTGTGACAGTTACTCCAGCTCTGGGGAGTGTTTGTATATACTCACATTAAGTCCCAGTCCAGACCCTGTGCTTCCACCTCCCGCATCAGATTCTGCAGACGCCTCTTAAAGAAGATCTCAAAGCGCAAATCATCCTCAATCACCAGAGACGCCTTCAGACCTCGCTCTGCGATCTAAACATTGACTGTAGGTCAGCATTCATCCCCCAAATCCCCTCCCTGCTGGTCAGCAATCTCAGTAACTACAGCAGTGATGGACATATAACCAGTAACCCTATTCAAAATACACATTTTAAACAACCAGTACTCAAAACTCCTAAATAAACTATGTTTTGTACAGATAACAATGAAGAACGAAAACACTAAAGCATAAATGATGTACCTTCACATTATAAACGCCCAGCTTTTGTTTATTTGCTTAATTAATTCAGAGAAAACCATGTACAGTATCTCTGTGTCAATTTTAATTTTTCTATATCATTTGAACACAACAGCTGTCGTTTACATTATGTGAGAATTTCATGATGAATAGACCAATAGAAATGCTCCAGCTTGGGAAAACTTCTGGTTCCATTGACTTCCACTGAAAGTGAAGACAGTTCCAGTAAAGTTCCTGTTTTGAAGATACTTGCTTTCCACTGAACAATGACCATAAACATACACACCTCGTTCCAGATGTTGTAGTGGGACAGGAAGCAGCCCAGCTCCCCTTTAGTGAGCGGCCGGCCGTGATACGGGTCACTGTATCCCGGCAACATATCGATCCCCAGAGTACGGATATGACTCGCATTCATCGCCCTGAAAAGTAAACATTAATTTTTTTCAGTACTAAAATAACTATCCATAACATGCATTCACGACTCCAGCCCTGTTTATATGGGGCTTCATCAGTACTGCTGAGATTTCAAATAAAGGTTGAATGTATATCACAATACCTATATTTATTTAGAGTTATACATTCAACCTAATGTACATGAAACCTAGACTCGGTTTAACTGTATAACTGTAGAAATGTAGGTATTGTATATAAACTGAGTTACAGTTTCTCATTAGGTTGAATGTATAACTGTAGAAATGTAGGTATTGTATATAAACTGAGTTACAGTTTCTCATTAGGTTGAATGTATAACTCTAAATGTAGGTATTGTATATAAACTGAGTTACAGTTTCTCATTAGGTTGAATGTATATCTCTAAATGTAGGCGTTGTATATAAACTGAGTTACAGTTTCTCATTAGGTTGAATGTATAACTCTAAATGTAGGTATTGTATAATAACTGAGTTACAGTTTCTCATTAGGTTGAATGTATAACTCTAAATGTAGGTATTGTATATAAACTGAGTTACAGTTTCTCATTAGGTTGAATGTATAACTCTAAATGTAGGTATTGTATATAAACTGAGTTACAGTTTCTCGTTAGGTTGAATGTATAACTCTAAATGTAGGTATTGTATATAAACTGAGTTACAGTTTCTCATTAGGTTGAATGTATAACTCTAAATGTAGGTATTGTATATAAACTGAGTTACAGTTTCTCATTAGGTTGAATGTATAACTCTAAATGTAGGTATTGTATATAAAGTGAGTTACAGTTTCTCATTCGGTTGAATGTGAGCTCAAGACACAGACTGTGAAGGGAAGTCATAAGATGATGTGAAACATTGTACATGGACGCTCATGCAGTCTATATGAGTAGCACGTTGGTGAGAAACAACATAGCAAGTGTATGTGTGACCTACTTGCCGTCCACTGCGTTTACGATCTTGCAGGTGATGTCCATCTCCCACAGAGTCCTCAACATCCTCTCTCTACGGTCATGCCGTCTCACCAGGTTAATCATAAATATCTGGACACGAAGAGAAGAAAGCTAAACATTCAGTCTCTTCACAACATAACAGCATAGTTATTCATTTGTATTAATTAATTATAATTGTGTCTGAAATATGTAAAGCCCTCACCTCATCAAAGCCCATTTTATCTGGGTGTTTAGCAGGAAGAGAAAGATGCACTGAGGGCTCCAACGGAGAACCACGCACTGAAAGTCAGATTAAATATTATATACATGAAAACAAACTCTCAGGATTAACACAACAGGTTGATCGAACATGTTTACAATGAACGGAATCAGTTAGAACGACGCCATTGCTGCCCATTCATTTTTATTCACACTAGCGTCGTTGGCTGAGCTAGTCCACCAGTTCTTAAATCTGCATATTTAAATAGTGAAGATGTAAACATCAAAGGTCATTCAGGCAGATTTGGTCTGAAACGCCCCATTCTAGAGAAACTCGGGAGTCATAATTGTTCCCAGTGATGGTGAATGGAACCAGACGTCTGAAAAGTTTAATGCCTCTCTGGTCATAATCTTTGTTTTTTGACCACAATGAAAACATGTTTTCCCACTAGTGCTTGAACACTTGTGGTCATTCTGTGAATTTCTACATAAATGTGACGTAAAATATGACCGGATTCTGAAATCAGCACAAAAAAGAAATGTAAATAGGTTCTAAATATGTTTACTAACCAAAGTGATCCAACATTAAATATCCTGGTCAGTAAACTTATGTGAACCTCTATGGTGATCAGTTGTTATTGAGGGTCGAGAGCTTCAATCAAGTGGATGACTATCCGGTATGAGAGTGTCTGAACCTACCCTTCTCAAAAACATCACCCTGAGTCTTTACCATCAATGTCTGGACTCTGGACCGAACACATCTGTCAGTACATGTCTCAGTCAAATGAGGTTTACCGCAGAAAACTAGTGATCAAAGCTCATAAGGCTGGAAGAAAACTGTTGTCAGGCACATGGAATACAAATGGAGAAAACTCAGCATCACTGTTACTTTCCCTGAAGTAGTCATCCAACAAAAACGACTCCAAGACTAGAATATTCTGGGAGATCACAAAGACCCCCAGGGCAACATGTAAAAATCTGAAATGCCTGTCTTACACTGGCTAATGAAGGAGCCTGAATATCACTGAAATGATGTTGACTTGGACAAACATGGATAATCTAATATCTTTATGGACTAAATGGAAGTTGTTACTTTGGGCAAATACTGAATACTGCATTGCAGAACCTCATCCCATCGCAGTGAAACAGAAGTTTGACAGACGTTCTAAGAACACCAGTTAGTATATAAGGCATAGCAAGAGCAAAGGAAGGTGTTGCATTTCAGGGCCAAGTGCAGACGTAAAGAGTAACAGGCTGAGATTTCTCCAGGTCAGTATGTGGTACTGATCAACAGGCAGTTACTGCTGCCCAAAGGAGTCACAACATCTACTGACAGCAAAGGTTCACATACTTTCTGCCAACAAAGACATTTAACGTTGGATTATATTGTTTTGTTGATGGTTCTCTCTATTATAAGTTGAACAAATATCTGATCATATTTTACCAGAGATATTTTCTTTTTTGAGATATAACAGTAAATAAAACATTTTTTTTTGTGTTACAGACATGGAGACCACTCCCATCACCACCATGACCTTGACTTGTGGCACCTCCAACTTACCCATGACCTCTAATAAGGAGTGAAGGAAGCTGTCTGCCTCGTCTCGCAATGAATTATGGGACCGCAGTGGAACGGGAAAATACCCGTACGTCTCCCTGTTACACACATACATCTGAACATCTGGAGGGAGAGAGAGAGGAGAGAGAGAGGAGAGAGAGAGGAGAGAGAGAGAGAGAGGAGAGAGAGAGATTATTACTGTTGGTTTATCGTAGTTGATCAAGTAAGTGATATTAAAACTGAATCAGATTTGCAGACAAAAACAAATCACTCATCAAAGGAAAGGTCGACCCCCAGCTGAGGTGCTGAAAGTGGCGAGCGGGTGTTGCCCACCTGCCATGCGAGCCGAGAAGGCGAAGATGATGATGTCATCGAAGGCCCAGCTGTAGTCCGGGTGCGGCGGGTAGAAGGCCAGCTGGCCGGCTGCCTCCTTCCTCAGGTCCACCAGGAACGTGGAGTGGACCATCGGAACCGGAAAACAGCCCCTCCGCTCCTGCCTCCGCATGGGCATGTAGGCCGGAGTGCGCTTGTAGTAGCCCTACGTACACAATCAGGTTAACACAGTCACATCTGTCCCTACCAATGTTCTGGAAGAGCAGAAGTGTTCCTAGCGTTATCATAAAATGGGTGGATCCAACTAATTACTGGATTACAGATGTCCCCCTGTATATATATATATATATATATATATATATATATATATATATATATATATATATATCTTGTGTATGTTTTGTACAGTCCTTTATATATTTCAGTTATAACTATATGTATATTTTTAGCTTATTTTTACTTTAATATTGTCTATTTATTGTATGTTTGCACTGTTCTTCATTTATAATGCTGCCCTGCTGTAGAGTTTTATCTGAGCCTCACCCAAAGCATTTCAATGCATGTTATGTCATGACATGATGTGCAAATGACAAATAAACTTGAAACTTGAAAAACAGCAGCAGGCTAGAGGCATGGGGGGGTATATTAGGTGGAGTGGTAGTAGTAGGTGTTAGGGGAGTAGTAGGTGTTGGGGTTGGGGGAGTAATAGGTGTTGGTAAATTGGGGAAGTACTAGGTGGAGTGGTAGTAGGTGTTAGGAAATTGGTGGGGTACTAGGTGGAGTGGTAGTAGGTGTTAGGAAATTGGTGGAGTACTAGGTGGAGTGGCAGTAGTAGGTGTTGGAAAATTGGTGGAGCGGTAGTAGTAAGTGTGGGGCAATTGGAGTAGTAGGTGTTGGGGGAGTACTAGGTGGCGTGGTAGTAATAGTATGTGTAGGGGAGTAGTATGTGATGGAAAATTGGGGGAGTACTAGGTGGAATTGTAGAAGTAGGTGTTGGGCAATTGGTGGAGTAGTGGGTGGAGTGGTAGTAGTAGGTTTTGGGCGATTTGAGTAGTAGGTGGAGTGGTAGTAGTAGGTGTTGGGAGTAGTATGTGGTGGGAAATTGGGGGAACACTAGGTGGAGTGGTAGTAGTAGGTGTTGGGGAGTAGTAGGTGGTGGGAAATTGGGGGACACTAGGTGGAGTGGTAGTAGTAGGTGTTGGGAGTAGTATGTGGTGGGAA
This sequence comes from Megaleporinus macrocephalus, assembly GCA_021613375.1. Classification (NCBI taxonomy): domain Eukaryota; kingdom Metazoa; phylum Chordata; class Actinopteri; order Characiformes; family Anostomidae; genus Megaleporinus; species Megaleporinus macrocephalus. The sequence goes on along the minus strand of CM038722.1, from coordinate 37,119,706 downwards.
ATTGGGGGACACTAGGTGGAGTGGTAGTAGTAGGTGTTGGGGAGTAGTAGGTGGTGGGAAATTGGGGGAACACTAGGTGGAGTGGTAGTAGTAGGTGTTGGGGAGTAGTAGGTGGTGGGAAATTGGGGGAAAACACTAGGTGGAGTGGTAGTAGTAGGTGTTGGGGAGTAGTAGGTGGTGGGAAATTGGGGGACACTAGGTGGAGTGGTAGTAGTAGGTGTTGGGAGTAGTATGTGGTGGGAAATTGGGGGACACTAGGTGGAGTGGTAGTAGTAGGTGTTGGGGAGTAGTAGGTGGTGGGAAATTGGGGGAAAACACTAGGTGGAGTGGTAGTAGTAGGTGTTGGGGAGTAGTAGGTGGTGGGAAATTGGGGGAACACTAGGTGGAGTGGTAGTAGTAGGTGTTGGGGAGTAGTATATGGTGGGAAATTGGGGGAGCAGCAGATTGAGCAAGAGTAGCAGGCATAGTGGAGGTGGGGAAGTAATGAGTGGTGAGGGAGTAGGGGAGTAGTGGGTGGTAGGGGGAGTAGTAGATGGTGGGGGTTGAGGGTATGAAATGGGTACCAATGTTGAGACCAAATAAAACCGGTAAACACAGTGGGTTAGCACTGATTAACTGATTAGACTATTGATTAAGGGTACTAAAACCAGGGTTCTAGCTGTGTTCTAGCTACCTTCAACTCATACACAGACAGTACCTGAGAGGTCATTCCACACCAGAAGTTAGAATATGCAGCTCTGGACTCCAGCATCGGCGCCACAATGGTCTTATTCTCCTTCATCAACTTCCACAGAACATCAGGATCAGTCAGCAGATTATCACAGTCCATCACCTACAGAGAGAGAGAAAGAAAGAAAGACAGAGAGAGAGAGAGAGAGAGAAAGAAAGACAGAGAGAGAGAGAGAGAGAGAGAGAGAAAGAGAGAGAAACAAAACTGTTATCTACAGTACCAGCTTCATCCTGCAGGGGTCAGTGTAGGCTGGGGACACACGTTAGAGGACAGTAGTCGTATTCAGAGTCTCTGTAGTGGTTTGGACGCTCAGACCGGCTATAATAACTGTTATACAGGCCTCTGTAAGACACGGTACACTGAACTAGAAATAACACGCTCTACAGATTAGAACCTCTAAACTCTGCTGGACAGATCAGAACCTCTAACTGCTGCTGGACAGAGCGCTCAGAGAAAGAAGACGCTAATCAGAGAGTAGCGCTTCTACAAGCAGAGTCTAAAACAGAGCACAGAGAAATAAAATAAAGCACTTCTGGCCTCAGAACTGAGACGACTATGTATAGACCACAACATTCTTCTGCTGCTCTGGACGACTGACTGAGTACTCTGGACAGGGACAGTTAAAGGGCTGCTTTTCCTGGAATGAGGGATTTCTTCTCTCTGCTTTTACACTCCCAGAGTCCAAATTACAGACAATCAGCCAAGACTAGTCGTCTAACACCACCTCAATTAGCACTGTGCTAATCGCAGGTCTAAATCACTTCATATTCATATTCGACTCTGAGCGTCACAGCCACCGACTCAGACCGTCACAGCCACCGACTCAGACCGTCACAGCCACCGACTCAGACCGTCACAGCCACCGACTCAGACCGTCACAGCCACCGACTCAGACCGTCACAGCCATCGACTCTGAGCGTCACAGCCACCGACTCTGAGCGTCACAGCCACCGACTCTGAGCGTCACAGCCACCGACTCTGAGCGTCACAGCCACCGACTCTGAGCGTCACAGCCATCGACTCTGACCGTTACAGCCACCGACTCTGAGCGTCACAGCCACCGACTCTGAGCGTCACAGCCACCGACTCTGACCATTACAGTGATCAACTCTGCTGTAACAAACAGTTTCTCAGAGTCACTCTGTGACAGACAAGGCTGAACTTTAGTGAATAATCTGTTAACCTGAGAACAAGTATAACCCGGGGACCCCAAAAAGGCTTCTACATTCCATTTATAATCTGTGAACCTTATAGTACATGTTCAAACCTAACAGTGTTTACATGCTACACTATCCTCTTGTTTAACCAGAAACTTGACATCAGGAGATCCCTGTGAGCTATGGACTAATCTCTAGCCCGTATGAGATGCTGTTAGGAACAAAAACCTGAATTCTGCACAGTGACAAGGTAGATCTTCATGTAGTCTAGACGTTTCCTGTGCATGTGGTCAGTTTGCCTTGTTTTCAGACAGAGCAGGAAAGAATCTGACTGCAGGTAGGAGTCCAAAATAGCTCTCCCTCCTTCCTTCCCAACAAAGTCTCTGACTCAGTACACAAAAACTACCTGAGCTGCAACTCAGATCCCGGAGTGAGCATAATACTTCAGTACAGGCTTCACTAGAACATGGACCGCAGACAGCAGATAGAACCTCTGACTAAGAAACAGACAGACTGTAATACACTACAGGAAGCGTAGGGGGCGACGGTGGTTCTGACAGACTGTAATGCACTACAGGAAGCGTAGGGGGCGACGGTGGTTCTGACAGACTGTAATGCACTACAGGAAGCGTAGGGGGCGACGGTGGTTCTGACAGACTGTAATACGCTACAGGAAGCGTAGGGGGCGACGGTGGTTCTGACAGACTGTAATACGCTACAGGAAGCGTAGGGGGCGACGGTGGTTCTGACAGACTGTAATACGCTACAGGAAGCGTAGGGGGCGACGGTGGTTCTGACAGACTGTAATACGCTACAGGAAGCGTAGGGGGCGACGGTGGTTCTGACAGACTGTAATACACTACAGGAAGCGTAGGGGGCGACGGTGGTTCTGACAGACTAATACACTACAGGAAGCGTAGGGGGCGTCGGTGGTTCTGACAGACTGTAATACGCTACAGGAAGCGTAGGGTGCGACGGTGGTTCTGACAGACTGTAATACACTACAGGAAGCGTAGGGGGCGACGGTGGCTCTGACAGACTGTAATACACTACAGGAAGCGTAGGGGGCGACGGTCGCTCTGACAGACTGTAATACACTACAGGAAGCGTAGGGGGCGAAGGTGGTTCTGACAGACTGTAATACACTACAGGAAGCGTAGGGGGCAAAGGTGGTTCTGACAGACTGTAATACACTACAGGAAGCGTAGGGGGCGAAGGTGGTTCTGACAGACTGTAATACACTACAGGAAGCGTAGGGGGCGACGGTAGTTCTGACAGACTGTAATACACTACAGGAAGCGTAGGGGGCGAAGGTGGTTCTGACAGACTGTAATACACTACAGGAAGCGTAGGGGGCGACGGTGGCTCTGACAGACTGTAATACACTACAGGAAGCGTAGGGGGCGACGGTGGCTCTGACAGACTGTAATACACTACAGGAAGCGTAGGGGGCGACGGTGGCTCTGACAGACTGTAATACACTACAGGAAGCGTAGGGGGCGACGGTCGCTCTGACAGACTGTAATACACTACAGGAAGCGTAGGGGGCGAAGGTGGTTCTGACAGACTGTAATACACTACAGGAAGCGTAGGGGGCGACGGTGGCTCTGACAGACTGTAATACACTACAGGAAGCGTAGGGGGCGACGGTGGTTCTGACAGACTGTAATACACTACAGGAAGCGTAGGGGGCGACGGTGGTTCTGACAGACTGTAATACACTACAGGAAGCGTAGGGGGCGAAGGTGGTTCTGACAGACTGTAATACACTACAGGAAGCGTAGGGGGCGAAGGTGGTTCTGACAGACTGTAATACACTACAGGAAGCGTAGGGGGCGAAGGTGGTTCTGACAGACTGTAATACACTACAGGAAGCGTAGGAGGTGATTGTAAGGAATCGGTCGTACCAGGAAGTAGTCGGCCCACATCTCCCGCGCCGTCTCCAGCGCCGCCTGCCGCAGCTTCATGATGTGTTCATAGCGTTCGTTGGTCCAGTGTTTCGGACCCTCCTCATCTTCGTGCTCACTGATAAACAGACCGGGCGGTCAAACAGATCGTTAGACGAGGACAGAAGGTCAAGTTTCTATTGAACTAGAGTTAATACTACCACCAGCAGGTTACAATAGGAACGGATGGCGCTAACTATCAGGTAGCACCCTCTTAAACAGAAGGTTCTTCAAGAGTTCCTTAATAAAAACTTTGGTTCTGTATGGAACCTTCCCATGCTTAAGTGGTTCCTTACAAGGATATAGTGAAACAGCTTATCAGAACATTGGAAAACGTGTTGTTTATCGTCGCTGCCCATAGAAAACCATTTCTGTTTTTTTAATGATATTTTGTTTTCAACATCATTCGAATGCCTCTTCCTGAGGTAATGACTGTCCTCCTGTCTGTTGAACGCTGTTGGAGGACTGACCATCAGGGCCTCCTCCTCACCAATCACTAGCCAGCTCTCCTGTCCATCTGTGTTACTGCTACACCCTCAGTTACATCACTGTACCATCCAGATGCACCAGCATTCAGATAGGATGGGACTGTTTCAGCTCACGCTCACTTTACATAAAGACTCAGTCAGAGACTGCGCCTCAGTCAGAGACCGCCTCAGTCAGAGACCGCCTCTACCTGTGCAGCTTCTAAAGCTTTGCTATCCAGATTTCAAACAGAGACTCTTTTCTTTGGAGTTTAGTTTATTAAACTGTAAATACTGTTTGATCAGAGGAGGACGCGTCTCCACTTGTGAGTCTGATTCCTCCCAATGTTTCTTCCTCCAGTCTGAGGGAGGTGGTCTTGCTAACTGGAGGGGAATATGTTGTAACTAACTGTTTTCAAAACTCTGTAAAGCTGCTTTGAGACGACATCATTTAAAAAAGCGCTACACAAATAAACTTGACTACACTGTCTGAACGTTTCATGATGAATGGACCAGTAGAAGAGCTCCAGAATAGCTTGGAAACATTTCTGGCTCTATTGACTTGCATTAAAAGTAAAGTCTGTTTTTGTCCACTCCTGTAAAGTTACTATTTTGGAGACACTCCATTCTCTCTGGACAGCGACGATACAGTTCTATATGGAACTTGTTGAGCTTGTGATGACGTCAGGCTGGCAACAATAACAGAGCAGATACCAGACATTCTCCACCACTCTGATAAACACTTTGAGCATGAGAAGGTTCCACAGAGAACCACCGTGTTTAAGCATGTAGGTCAGCTGGTAGGGAGTTAAATCCATAACCAGCAGCCGAGCGCTCACCTGGGCTCCTCCTGCGGCCTCCACTCCACATAGTGGTACAGGTTCTGCACCTTTATCAGCCACTCTCTCAGCATGGCTGTGGTGTTGTCCACGTTGTGGTCCGTGGCCACCCTGTGGGAAAGACAGAACGAGGGAGGGATGAGACAAATAACTACAGACAAACGGCCAGAGAGAGACTGTGGAACACTCTAGACACTCTAGTGTGTCATATCATATCGTACACAATAATATGGCCAACATTTTTGAATATGGTGAACGATATTATACCCTGAAATATCATATATCATATCACCCATCACTAATTATCACATCAGGTACTACTTTTACTGTTTTTAACAAAAGAAATATTCACACTTTTCTCATTTCTCATTATATATCTACTAGAGACAGAGTTTATCTCCAGTATCATTCACTTTACTTCAGTCCTGGATATATAGAGATAGTTGGAGTGTATTATTTATTATCATGACATTCTGGATCATTGACTTCTGTTACAATCTGATGAAAATTCTTGTATTTTTTAATATCTCAGTTAGGGGTGTGCCATATCATATCATATGCAATAATAAAATTTAATTTTCATTTTGTTGCAGTAGTGTATTCCTGATTTTTTTTTATTCAATGTTTGGTCATATCACCAAGAGTATCGTTATCACAAAAATCCCATTAAATATCATGATATTATTGTAGGGCCATATCGCCCACCCCTACTCTAGACACTTTTCTGAAAGTGCTGAAGCTGTTCAGTCACTCCGTGTTCTGTTGTAACAGACAGACTCAAACAAAAGGAGATACAATCACCGTCCTCTGAAGTATCAGTGTGTAAGATTTAAGGAGGCTGAGTCAAAAGTCTCAGGACACCCTTTGATTTCAGAAGCTAAAGGGAAAGTGATGTATCTGAATACCCCAGCAAGTAACCAGTGAGGGGGACTTTCTTTTAGGCTATCTTGAAAGCCACCATATTGGTTCAAGGGCAAGTTTTCCCAATGAGAAGGTGGTCGTGTAGCAGATCAAAGAAGACCAGAACTGATCAGATATCTATTGATGCAATCAGATTCCTGTTCAATGCGGTTGTTGTTCCAGCTTTGTTTTGATAATGTTTGAACCACAAGAGATATTGCAAATATTATTAAATTCTGAGACAGTTCTGGTCTTCTTTTGATCACCTTCTCATTGGAAAAACTTGCCCTTGATCCAATATGGTGGCTTTCAAAGATAGACCCCCTCACCTGTTACTTCTTGGGGTATTCAGATAAACCATTTTTTTTCAGTTCTGAAATAAATTATGGGAGATGGTATATAATATACGTAAAACTATTGTTTATATTCATGTATAATAACCTGCAAAGAACTACAAATCATGTCTATCAGTTTACAATGATCCTTCATAGCTACACAGTAGCAGCTCATCTTCCAACAGAAGCTGCCACCACCATGTTTCTACAGCAGCCCAGAACAGCGATCCACACACTGACTGTAGAGAGATCTGATGTGGTTGGATTTTGCTGGTGCTATAGCTCCGACCAGAAGACCTGGAATGAAGGAGAGTTTGAACTGAATGAGGATGTTTGATGGTGTAAATGAGTTTATCAGTAGTCAGTAGTGATTATTAAACTGAGTACTGAACTGAATGAACATTAAAAGAATAATGAGGATGTTTGATGGTGTAAATGAGTTTATCAGTAGTCAGTAGTGAGTCTGAGTGTGTGAGTAAAGAGGGGTGAATGAGGGAGAGCAGGCTGGACTGAGAGTGAGCTGGTATATCAGACAGTGGAGGTACTGCAGGTGTCTGAGAGGCCGGATGCTGAGTTATAGCTGGCCTGCCGCCGTGATGTTTCGAGTCTTTCCATTATGTTCTCACACACGAGCGCAAACCTCACGAGTAGACGTGAATCTGTCTCTCTCTCACACACACACACACTCACACACACACACACACACACACACACACACACACACACACACACACACACACACACACACACTCACTCTTTCTCTCTCTCTCTGAAACATTCTTCTGAGATGAGATTCAGTCTTTCTGCTTCTGTACTTTGGGAAATAACTATAATACCACAGAGGCTGCTGACATCACGGGAAATATTAAAAACAGTGTGGGGAAGGGGCGCGCAGGGAGGAGAGAGAGGAGCAGTCAGAATAACTGTGTGAGTGATTGTGTGTGTGTGTATATATGTGTGTGTGTGTGTGTATGTATATGTATATATATATACACACACACGCTCAAAAGTTTAGGATCACTTTAGAATTTCATTTCATGCAATTTTAATGCAATTCACAAACAAAACTGTCCATTTCACAATTAATGTAAGTGTATCAGATGATTTTTAAAGAATAAAAATGTTTGTATTAAACTCTATTTTTGTATAGAGGCTTATTTTACATATAGTTCTATTATCAGTAATTCTCAGTCCTCTGTCTAAATCTCCTGGTACGACCACCAATCCAAGTTAAGGATGTTATTGGACTAATTGGTTGTTAGGACACTCTTGATCAATTGTGATCACAGCTGAAAACCATTCTACTAATAAGTGAGTATAAAAGGGAACAACATTCTAGGTTAGTTTAGTATCTGAAGATCAGCAGTTGATGGCTTGCTGACCGGCTCACAATAACCAGAAAGAAACAACTTTCATTAGAGACCCGTCAGTCCATTGTTGTGTTAAAGAAGAAGATACTCCATTAAAACAAGAACATTTCACTGTGATCCCAAACTTTTGAGCAGTAGTGTATATATAAACAAACAAACAAAAACAACACACATTTGGGGTGTTAGAAAATATTGAAATATCGAATATCAGGATATTATATTTAGTGATACTGTATTGATTCTCAAAAACACAGTATCGATACACAGATTCCTGGCAGACAGTGAATCATTGTGTGTTGTGTTTAAACCTCTGTCCACTAGATGGCAGTGTTGTAATACATTTTCAGCTCCACTCCAACATTAACAAGCAGCACAAGGGTGCAGTGCTATTGTAAACATTGATAAACCTGTTCATACAGTGGTGTGTTTTAATAGTAGGATTTGAAAAATCTGAGTACATCACTTGTAGTATCATGATATATTGAATCGTGAGGCTGTATCACGATATGTATTGTATCACCAGGTTCTTGGCAATACACATATATGTACATATTATATATACACACATACATATACACACACACAGCTTCTCCCTCATTTCCCCTCCTCATTACTCAGACGTGTGTGTGTGTCCAGGTGTTCTCCTCAGCAGGTGAGGAGCAGCTGAATGCCCTGAAGCTGTAATATCTAAACTGTGTGAAAGCTGTGGACGGGGGGAGGTGTTGTGGTGATTTATGAGTTGACCACGCTGAACTTGCCAGCACCCTCACTACAAAACTCAGAGGTTTACAAAGGAGCATCTAAACAGGGTATTTGGGAAACTGGTGTTGTGGACTGATGGGAGTTAAATAGAAAACCTCGTCTACAACATCACGCAGAGACACTTTCAGAGAACGCAGATGCTGAATTATTAAACATCACACTGTCTGTGAAAAACGCTGAGAAGGATAATGATCCCAAACACTCCTCAAAATCCACAATGGACCACCTCAATATGAACAAGTTTAGCCAGACTTAACCTCAACCCCTACCCACCAGCCCCCACCAGCCCCTGACCTAAACACCATCCAGCAAGATGACCCAAGTGGAGGTGGTGATGGTGTTTACAGTGGTGGTGATGGTGTTTACAGTGGTGGTGATGGTGTTTACAGTGATGGTGGTGGTGATGTTTACAGTGGTGGTGGTGATGTTTACAGTGGTGGTGGTGATGATGTTTACAGTGGTGGTGATGGTGTTTACAGTGATGGTGGTGGTGATGTTTACAGTGGTGGTGGTATTTACAGTGGTGGTGGTGGTGATGTTTACAGTGGTGGTGATGGTGTTTACAGTGGTGGTGATGATTTTTTACAGTGGTGGTGGTGATTTTTTACAGTGGTGGTGGTGATGTTGTTTATAGAGGTGGTGGTGGTGGTGGTGTTTACAGTGGTGGTGGTGGTGTTTACAGTGGTGGTGGTGTTTATAGTGGTGGTGGTGGTGGTGGTGTTTACAGTGGTGGTGGTGTTTACAGTGGTGGTGGTGTTTACAGTGGTGGTGATGGTGTTTACAGTGGTGATGGTGTTTACAGTGGTGGTGGTGTTTACAGTGGTGGTGATGGTGTTTACAGTGGTGATGGTGTTTACAGTGGTGATGGTGTTTACAGTGGTGGTGGTGGTGTTATTTACAGTGGTGGTGATGGTGTTTACAGTGGTGGTGATGGTGTTTACAGTGGTGGTGATGGTGTTTACAGTGGTGGTGGGGATGTTGTTTACAGTGGTGGTGGTGATGGTGTTTACTTTGATGGTGGTGATGGTGTTTACAGTGGTGGTGATGGTGTTTACAGTGGTGGTGATGGTGTTACAGTGGTGGTGGTGGTGTTTACTTTGATGGTGGTGATGTTTACAGTGGTGGTGATGGTATTTACAGTGGTGGTGATGGTGTTTACTTTGATGGTGGTGATGTTTACAGTGGTGGTGGTGTTTACAGTGGTGGTGGTGATGGTGTTTACAGTGGTGGTGGTGTTTACAGTGGTGGTGGGGATGTTGTTTATAGTGGTGGTGGTGTTTACAGTGGTGATGGTGTTTACAGTGGTGGTGATGGTGTTTACAGTGGTGGTGATGGTGTTTACAGTGGTGGTGATGGTGTTTACAGTGGTGGTGAGGTGATGTTTACAGTGGTAGTGAGGTGATGTTTACAGTGGTAGTGATGGGAACCAGGGATCTCCATGACTACAACACTAATCTACACATTGTATTTACTCTGAAACCCACCAGTGAAGCTACACGTGTCTTCTGAGTTTATCTGGATGTTGATGGTAAAATGTGGAAGATCTGAAAATACTAGGTTTTCTTTGGGGACTATTTTAACCTCACAGCGTTCTGCATGTATCCCTCCACCATGAATGGAGTTTAAGACTGAGATCTTCTCTAAACTATCATAAACAGCGTCTCAGAATCAGACAGTGTATTTATAACATCTACTGTAAGAACTTTCTGTGAGGAGCTTTTAGAGGTGGACGTCTGGTTCCATTCACCTTCACTGTCAACAGATCAGACTCCAAGTTTCTTTATAGCGAGGCATTTTACACCAAACTCACTCTGAATTACTGCATCTTAATTATTTAATTATACAGGAATTTTATTAAACATTATAATAATATATACACTGTCCGGCATGTTTAGACACATTTTAGTCTAAATCATATATATGAATGTTTATATATAAATATGTATTTATAATTTGTTGTGTTCAGGTGTTTAACTCATTTTGGCCATCAGTTTGGAGAAAACCGTAGATCTGCTCTTCATACCAGAGAAGAACATCAAGCTGATGGTTGAAGATAAATATACACCTTTGATTTAAATATGGTTTGTGGGTCAGTTAGTAGCTTCCTGGTCTGAAGATCTAATAACTCTCTCACTCGTAAAGGAACGCAAGAGCTCAGTGAGGTTCGCTAGGGCCTGGTAAAGCCTGATGAGCACTTCTACAGCTCACTGATGAGAGGTCAGCCCTAATGCACCGGACCCCTGTGCCCATTACTAGTGAGAAGATGGTCTGCTCCATATTAACTGACCAGCTACGTCTTTGCTGAAGTCAGGTGTCTTCCAAACAGGAGTCAGTAAAGGCAGCCATTTCTCAATGTCCACCAACAGCAAACCTGAGGAAGCCTGTGAGACCTCCAGACGACTAGCACCACAGACCAGCCTACCAACATCATTTCAGTTTACAGAAGGATAGACGTGAGAGTGTCGTCGGCATAGAAACAACACTAAGTATTAAAACTACACTGGAGACGTCCTAGAGGAGCTTACACACAGAGAGGACGAAAACTGACCCAGAACAGAACCCAGTGGCACCCCACTGCTAGGAGACGTCCTGTCACCACCAGACACCGAAGACCTCCTATTAGAGAGTCAAGAATAAAACCCCGCCCACTGTTTTCACTGTGCTACTAAAACATCATGATCAAGGTGTGAATAATTAAAACTGAACCTTCACATCATCAGTGCGCATCACACGAGCGTTTATATATACGAGCTACTAAACAGACCGTCCAGAGACGACGTGTATGTAAGTGTGAACTCTGGTGAACGTTTATTTACACTAGTAACCCAGTGAAACACACTGCAGCTGTTTATTACAGCGGAGCTTTAACTGATCTGTAACTGGACAGAGTTTAAAGAACACACGCCGTCCCCAAACTTCTGACCAGAAGAACGTTCCTCGTTCTGGAAGAGACCACCTCTGTGACCAGCACTGCCAGCGCGGTCCCACCCACATCACAGGCTCACCACCTCACCACCTCACAACCTCACCGCCTCACAACCTCACCGCCTCACCGCCTCACCGCCTCACCGCCTCAACGCCTCAACGCCTCACCGCCTCACCGCCTCAACGCCTCACCGCCTCAAAGCCTCAACGCCTCACAGCCTCAACGCCTCACAGCCTCAACGCCTCACAGCCTCAACGCCTCACAGCCTCAACACCTCACAGCCTCAACACCTCACAGCCTCTCACATCATAAACAATCATCTGAACCCAGAACAGCTCAGCACACACCTCTCTCTCACACTCCTCTCATTCTTCTCTCTCTCTCATACTATATTCTCTCTCACTCACTCTTTCTTCTCTCACTCTCACTCACCCTCTTCTCTCTCTCTTTCTTTTCCTCTCTCTCATTCTTTCACACGCTTTTTTTCTCTCTCACACTCTTCTTTCCCACTCTTTTACTCTCTCTCCCACCCCTTCACTCTCTCTCTCTTTTTCCTCCCTCACACTGTCGCTCATTCTTTTACACACACACTCTTACTTTTTTCTCTCACTCCTTCTCTCTCACTTTCTTCTCTCCGTCTCACTTTTTCTTCTCTTTCTCATTGTCTAACACTCACTGTCGCTCCCTCTCCTTCTCTTTTTCACTCATTCACTCTCTCCCTCTCACTTTCTTCTCTCACTTTCTCACTCATTCCTCTCTGTCACTTTTTCTTCTCTCTCTCTCTCTGTGTTGTTGTATGTAAACGAGCCGTGTTGGAGGAATGAGCGTGCAGATTCTGGCTGAGATTGGAAACGAGGGAGTTCATTGGATAATTCAGGTCTTTACTGTGGAGAAGCTGGCAGGGCTGGATATCACGCTCCGCCTGACGGGACACCCAGCACGTCGTCTGCCTGCACAACCTCAGAAAGCAGCTGTTAACAGAGGCTGGCGGTGTAAGAGTGGGTGTTTATAGGAGAACTAAGTGGAGGGGGGTGTCCACTAAGAACAGCTGGGAGCATCCGAGCCCACCTGTAATAACGTCTGAGACCACAGCGTGGGCCGTGTGCCTGGAGGACAGGTGTGAAGGTCCCAGCAGGTTAATGGAGTAGAACCTTATTAAACAGCTTCTAAGAGCTCATAGACCCCCATTCCATTATTTCACCTCCAGTCAGAACAGCCTCAACACTTAAACATCTACTGCGTCCAGTCTTCTCCTTCACAGCGGCGTCCAGTCTTCTCTGGAGACTCACTTTCAGTTCAGTCTCACCTCCAAAGTTCAGTCTTTGAAGCTGCTTCTGCTTCTCACCATTCAAACAACCACAAACACATTCAGAAATGTTGAGGTTCTAGACTCTGGGGTGGTCAGTCCATTTAGTGGTGTTGAGAGTCTGGAGTCTGGTGTGGTTTGTCGTTTCAGTGGTGTTGAGGTTCTGGACTCTAGAGTGGTCAGTCCATTGAGTGGCGTTGAGGTTCTGGAATCTGAGGTGGCCAGTCCATTCAGTGATGGTGAGGGTCTGGACTCTGGGGTGGTTTGTCGTTTCAGTGGTGTTGAGGTTCTGGACTCTAGAGTGGTCAGTCTACTTAGTAGTGTTGAGGGTCTGGACTTTGGGTTGGTCAGTCCATTGTTCTGCAGCAGCTTTTTTGTTTGATGTGTCTGTATCCCCTTTTCTGAGTGAGGAGCTTCTTGAATAGATACACATCCTTTCAGACCCAGTGTTGGGGTGTCTTCTCTGAAGCAGTTGGTCTTCATCTTTCAAAGACCGTGTTGATGGGTCTAGCAGGTCTTCCAGGTGGTTGTTATGAGTTACAGGTTCTTGGTTTTTAATTACCAATGTTCCTTTGATGCTGGTCTCCTACACTGACTGTTTTTACATTGGCGTCAGTTCTACTGCATCGGTTTGAGTCAGAGTCTGATCCTGAAAATTGGGCAGGACAAGTTGGTTGATCCACTGTTGCAAGCTGGACGTTTCAAACTGGTCAGTTTTTACTGGTTTGCCTCGCTGTGTGATGTGGGAGGATGTGCTGAGCTTGCCAGTAGGCAGGCTAAAATGCTTGTGTTACAAGATGACATCACCTTGCACAGTCCACAATGTATGTTTTACATTAATCCAATATATTACAATAAGACTTCTCCGTCAGCAGGACACTCGTCACTGAGCACTGACCGACTTTAAACGCTGGTAGGTTGACTGTGTTTAGCCAGTACGCAGTGCACAGTCTTGATTCAGATCATGTCTGTCTGGGCAGATCCCAGATCAGCGCTGCAACACATTTCTAAATACAGTTGTTTTGAGGTTCTGGTGAAAAGAGAAACACAAATGACAGCAGGCCATGCGCACCACACTGAGACCGCCACTAGGCCAAGAGTCTTGATGTTGAAGATGTATCCAGACCACAGCGGCAGCGGTGGCTGAGGCTCGGTTACTTAAGTGCAGTACAAGCGCTCTCCCACTCTTTCCCACTCTTTCCCAGCATCTCTCGCTCTCTCACTCTCTCTCACTTAAAATATCAACTGAATAAAAAGTCTAAAAGTCATACACATGGTTCAGATTTCAATTCCTTTTAAAACTCTACTGTACAACCAGTGCCCCCCACGCCCTGACCACCAGGACCCTCAAAAACCCACTGAAGATTGTCATATAATTGACACCTACAATTTAAAACATATTTCTAAACAAGCCCTAATGTGAAAGCACTGTATACAGATCAGCCATTACATTAACTCCACCTCCTTATATCTACAGACATGGTCCACTGTATCAGCTACACTGACCATACAGGACCTCCACTCACTGTCCACTGTATCAGCTCCACTGACCATACAGGACCTCCACTCACTGTCCGCTGTATCAGCTCCACTGACCATACAGGACCTCCACTCACTGTCCACTGTATCAGCTCCACTGACCATACAGGACCTCCACTCACTGTCCACTGTATCAGCTCCACTGACCATACAGAACCTCCACTCACTGTCCACTGTATGGTCAGTGGAGCTGATACAGAACAGTGGACAGAATTCATGATGAATGGACCAATAGAAATGCTCCAAATCACTCAGATACATTTCTGGTTCCATTGACTTCCACTGTAAGTGAAGACGGTTGTTGTCCTCTCCTGTAAAGTTACTATTTAGGAGACACATGTTTTTCTTTGGACAGAGACGATATATATATATATATATATATATATATATATATATATATCTCAGAGGTCAGCAAACGTGGCCTGCTGTCCAGCCCCACCTCGGCTCTCTGGTGCATTTTTAAAAAGTGACACACGAGGAGTGACTCTGTTTTTAGCTGAAGCTGAATATAAACTCATTGACAAACTTAACAGACAGAAACGAGGGACTACTTCAACCGCGGACCTATAAAAAACCCTGTGTCCACTGATGAACTAGAGGAACACAAACTGTTGTGTTCACTGCTGTGTCTGATCCACTCACACCAGCACCACGTCAGTGTCACTGCAGTGCTGAGAATGACCCACCTCTCTAATAGTACCTACTCTGTGGTGGTCCTGACCATTGAGGAACCAGGTAACTAAGTATATAGAGACTACAGTCACTCCTATAGGGTCAGTGAAGCTGATAGAATGGTTCTAGAAACATGAAGGAGGTTTTAACCAATAGAAACGCTTTAAAATAGCTTGGGAAAATTCTGGTTCCATTGACTCCCATTGAAAGTGTAGAACGTTTGGCCTCTACTGTAAAGTTGTCTTTGGACACTGACCTTACAGAACTGGTAATAGATAACGTGGACGTAGCCTGGAGAGCTCAGGCTTCAGTAGACCAACCAAGCATGGACAGCGTGTTCACAGCCCGGCATCCTGACTCACCTCTAACAGCTCCAGCCTGTTGAAATTAACCCCTGCATTCCAGGGCTGACCCCGCAGGGCCTCGCTCCACATCTGTTTCAAATCCGCAGGGTCCCACAATGCGAGCAGTCTGTGGCTGCCACCTCACAGCTGACCGCCGTGTATAAACACTGAGAGGACACACGGGTGGAAAGGTGTAGTTTTTTCTGCTTTCAAACGCAAAGTGACCGGTCTGCGCATTCAGAACCCGCTGCTCCTAATTTCACAGTTTAATCCTGAAAAGCGTTACACCTAAACTCAAGAGGTCTTCTTGGTCTTCTCAATTACGTGTACCATCGTAGCCTGTAGTTTTGAGATGGGTACAAATTTTGTTTTCACAAAGTTTGCTGTCTCGGTTGGTTGTCTGGTATAATGAAGTACAGCTGTAAGCATTTCATACGTGTATTAACTTCTTATTGACAAATATATCCAGTTTAAGTGAAGACTTCATATCTAGAGTGTTGATCTTCTTTAAGACTTCACCTCAGCATGCTGGAGATCAGATTCTGGGCTAAATCTTGAATGATGGCGATTCATTCTCACCTAATCTGTTAATCACAGTTTCTGGGTTTTTTTGTTTCTCCACCCTCTTTTTGAGGATTGACCACAGGTTCTCAATGGGATTGACATCTGGGGTAGTTTCCTGGTCATAGAGCCAAAAATTCATGTCCAGATTGCTCCTGGATGGTTGGGAGAAGTTGCTCTTGGAGGATGTTTTGATCCCATTCCTTATTCATGGCAGTGTTCTGCAACGCTGAGTGAACCCACTTCCCTGGATAAGAAGCACTCTCACACATGAACGGTCTCGAGATGCTCCACTGTTAGGAGGACACAGGACTTGTGGTAGCGCTCCTGTTTTCTTCTCCGGACCTTCATTTTTCCAGACGTCCCAAACAGTCTGAAGGGGCTTCATTAGAGAAGATAACTTTACCCCAGTCCTCTGCAGTCCAATCCCTATACTTCCTGCAGGTCTGTCTGTCCTTGATGTTCTTCTTGGAGAGAAGTGCCTTCTTTGCTGCTCATCTTAACACCAAGCTGTCCTCCAAAAGCCTTCGTCTCACTCTGCGTTCAGATGCACTCACACCTGCTCTCTGCCATTCCTGAGCAAGCTCTGCACTGGTGGTGATCTGATCTTGTTGCTGCAGTCCTGACTATTGCTTGACTTTCTTGGGCGTCCTAAAGCTTCTTCACTGCAGTTGAACCACTCTCCTTAAAGTTCTTGATGATTGGATGAAGGGTTGATTGGGGTGTCTCTTACAAGCAGCAGTAGGACACCTGTGAAACCCTTTTGATGCAATGCAGGGACTACTGCACATGTTTCCTTGGAGGTAACCATGGTTACCAGAAAAAAAAACTAGCACCACTACCCATAACCAGTCTACTCTTCTAATCAGCAGGACAGAGTGCTATCAGTGGTCTTGTCCTCATTAACCTTTTCTCCTGAGTTAAGGAGATCATCACTGAGATGATATTTGAGGTCATTCTGCAGGGCTGGAGTGACTAATTGCAATTCCTCTGATCATCTTCACAATCTAGAGTTAATACTAATCACCACCATAAGAACTGAGGCAGCAAACGCGGTGAAAACCAAAATTTGTCTCTGGTCAATCATGTTGGAGGTAGTGAAGTAAGAAAATAATATATATGAAATATAAGCAATATTAAGTCTTGTGGCGCAGACAGTGGATTATACATTACGGGTGTAAAAAAATATTGAATATCGGGATATTATGTTTAGTGATACTGTATCTATTCTCAAAAACACAGTATTGATACACAGATTCCTGGCAGACAGTGAATTTGTGTCGAGATGAAAGGATTGATCGGCTACGTATTGGTATCGGCCGATTTTTAATCGAAAAATTATATTTCTCCAATTTAGCCGATCCCAAGAGCCGATCAATGCAGTTAAACAAATGAGCCTAATTTCTGTATTTCCAGTTAGCGTTTCATCCAGGAAGAGGAGCCCTCCAGCCAACTCCCTGCAATTCCTATCTGAACCACTAGGTGGAAATACACACCCTTTCATTTTCCACATACTGACTAAAGCAGCAGCCTCACGAGAACAGTTTACAGTGTTTATGGCATGCACTGAAAAAAAATGTTTTTTTTTTTTTCATTTTAAATTAAGGGTCTATATTTAATGATTGCAGTATTGGGGATATTTGTCTGATTTACTTTGTTTATTTACTGTTAATTTTGTTTAAAATATGCTGTTTCACATGAGCTCGTTAAAAATGGTAATAAACAGTTTAGATCATGTTTCATGACTTGCTTGTGCTAATAACTGCATGTAGCCCTGCCGCGGCCCTCCACCGGTATTGGCTATGGGCCGATCATGCTGAAAGGTGATCGGCGATCGGAATCAGCCTCAAAAACGCTGATTGGTTCATCTCTAGTACTGCGTTTAAACCTCTGTCCACTAGATGGCAGTGTTGTAATCTTCATTTTCAGCTCCACTCCAACATTAACAAGCAGCACAAGGGTGCAGTGCTATTGTAATCATTGATAAACCTGTTCATACAGTGCTGTGTTTTAATATACTGAGATTTTTAAAATCCTACTATCACTTTACTTGCAGTATTGAATCGTGAGGCTGTATCACGATGCATATTGTATCACCAGGTTCTTGCCAAAACACAGCGCTACCATTTTCCATCTTCAGCCATTAGACTCTTCCACTCCAACATAAACAGGCAGATATCTGCACATGGTGGTGAGTTTTTAGACTATAAACACTGAATCATATCCACTGTAACAGGATACACATCACTTCTCACCACTACAGACTCAGCAAGATCTACACTCCAGCCCGTGTTCAGAGAACACCAGCAGACAACATGATCCAATCTAATCAGGCCTGGAAATCAGCCTAGCGTAGAATCAGAGTCAGCAGATCAGACCACTGCCTCTGGCTTGATTTGGAAAGCAAACAAGGAAGTTAATCAGTGCAGCGGGGGCGGCACTGTTCCAGAGAGGGAGTCTTTATGTAGACTGTGTGAGGGACTCTGTTTACAGAGTTCCCAATAATAATAATAATAATAATAATAATAATAATAATAATAATAATATCATTACTATACTGTATCACATAATTCATCCCACAGTTTGAGATATCAACACTGCTCCAGCTCCAGACTGTCTGGTATGATTGTGTAATTCGCGCTTATATACAGCTTTTTGATTGGATGCGCAGATTCTGGATAACAACAGATTTTTTTCTGGAATTTTCTCCCATAGAGAATGAATAGGATGGAAAAGTGTACACCAATCTACTGAACTTCTGCTCGACCCACAGACACCGTTTCACATACACTGACTCAGGGCAGACCCCCGACCACGACTGCAGTGTTGCTTTGAACTACACTCGTCTGTTTGTTTTTTTTTCTATCCCTCTTTCCCCACCCCATAGAGTTCCATTCATTTTTAGTCACACTCAAACCCCATGGTTTTATTTAACCTACAGCCTCCAAACTACCTCTACTCACTCAGGGCAAGTCCCCAACCTCACTGACCAACACTCCTCAACTTGTCCTTTATTTATTTCTCGTTCCTCTCACTGCCTCTCAGGGAAGATCCCCAACCTCTAATCCACAGACACACTGACCCGCACTCCTCTGTGTGTCGTTTATGCGCAACCATCCTGCGTTTCCTTCAGGAAATACACTCTTCCAGGTGTGCATACATTTTCACTAACTAACAATAACATGCAGTGATCGTGTGTAAAACCAAGAACTTTCAAAGAACCCTTTGCATGAGTAAAGGGTTCTTTGTATGGAGAGATGGTTCTCCAGAGAGATGGAGAACGTGCTGTAGAAGGTTATACACAACAATCAGCCATAACATTAACACCTCCTCCCTGTATCTCCACTCACTGTCCACTGTATCAGCTCCACTGACCATACAGGACCTCCACTCACTGTCCACTGTATCAGCTCCACTGACCATACAGGAGCTCCACTCACTGTCCACTGTATCAGCTCCACTGACCATACAGGACCTCCACTCACTGTCCACTGTATCAGCTCCACTGACCATACAGGACCTCCACTCACTGTCCACTGTATCAGCTCCACTGACCATACAGGACCTCCACTCACTGTCCACTGTATCAGCTCCACTGACCATACAGGACCTCCACTCACTGTCCACTCTATCAGCTCCACTGACCATACAGGACCTCCACTCACTGTCCACTGTATCAGCTCCACTGACCATACAGGACCTCCACTCACTGTCCACTGAATCAGCTCCACTGACCATACAGGACCTCCACTCACTGTCCACTGAATCAGCTCCACTGACCATACAGGACCTCCACTCACTGTCCACTGTATCAGCTCCACTGACCATACAGGACCTCCACTCACTGTCCACTGTATCAGCTCCACTGACCATACAGGACCTCCACTCACTGTCCACTGTATCAGCTCCACTGACCATACAGGAGCTCCACTTACAGACTGTAGTTCATCTGATTCTCTGTATACTTTATTACTCTGTTCTTTAATGATCAGGACCCCCACAGGACCACCACAGAGCAGATACTATTAGAGAGGTGGGTCATTCTCAGCTCTGCAGTGACACTGACGTGGTGGTGGTGTGTTAGTGCGTGTTGTGCTGGTGTTAGTGGATCAGATATAGCAGTGCTGATGGAAAGGTTTAGGTTTTTCAGGTTTCTCCTGGATGTTCCTGTGGTTCTCCAGGTTAGAACCTCATACTGTCCATGCACAGACAGGCAGAGCTGGTTAATAAGTGTCTAGCGAGGCAGAGAATAACGCAGCCCTGTCTGTGTGTACAGTGAGAGTGTATACAGCCATTCACGACACTAATCCCACACGGTCGCCGCAGGGAAACCTTTCAGCACCTCTCCAAATTCCATCTCTCCTTCTCCTTCTCCAACTCCTGACGTGAAATTCCCAGAACCGCTCAATACTCACTACACAGGCCACGAACACGAGGCCTTCCACGCCCAAACAGTGGCACCTCCAGCCCAAACGGAAGCAGTTCTTGTACTGTGCCTACAAGGCTTGGACATAAAGTTCTAGGGAAAACATCTCAATTACACAATGAGGTTCTCAGGGAACCAAAACCAGATAATTCAGGAGGATCTCTCCAGAACTATCGACTGATTTTCAGCTAGAGTTTGTGAGAAGCCAATGTTTCTCCAACCTAGGCGACCCTGAGAGCTGCTCAGTGACTTAAACATGGGAGTCGTCTTTGGCAAGGTAAGGATTGTTGCAGCTCTGAGCGAGACCCCTCCGTCACAGGACCCTGTCACACTCCATTAGATTGAAATTGCTCAAGACAAGAAAAAAAAAGTAAAAAGTAAATAATAGAATACAAATAAATAAATATTAGTAACAAATAAATTAATTAATTAATTAAAATACAGAAAAGGGTGAAAGACAACAGGCGCTGGAGAGGCAGCCGGTAAGAGTGGGACTGCTGCTGAACCGGAGTTGCTCTGTAATGAGAGTTATTACTAAACTGCTAGCTTGTTTTTAGCTAAGTCTTAAACTCTAGTTTAAGAGTTCATTCAAGCCAGATACTCCGCCAAACCTGTGAAGTTAGCACAGCTCAAGTTAATGTGTTTACAGAGGGTTTGTGTTAGGATGTGTTAGATCTCAATGTTTCTGAGGTTGTTTACATGTGTATTCTGTTTCTCTTCTCTGGATTTCTTGTTTAAAGGTTTTTCAGCTGACTATCAACCCAGCTAACCAACCAGCCACTGAATCAACCACCACATGAAAATAAATGTGGATAAATTACAAACTAGAGACGGACCGATCAGCGTGTTTGAGGCCGATTCCGATCGTCGATCACCTTTTAGCGTGATCGGCCGATAGTCGATACCGATCGAGGGCGGGGCTATATACCACAGCAGAGCTACATGTAAGTATTAGTGCAAGCAAATCATGAAACATGGTCTAAACTGGTTTATTACCATTTTTAAGGAGCTCATATAAACAGCATAATATTTATAACTAAATTAACAGTAAATAAACAAAATCAAACAAATATCCCCAATACTGCAATCATTACATTTAGACCCTTAATTTAAAACTAAAAAAAGATAATTAAATAAATACAGTAAAAACTGCAGTCATTAAACTCAGACTCTGTTATTTTAAACTAAATCTGTAATCATTAAATGTAGAATATTAATTGTTGATGCTGTTCTGTTAGTACCGGTCAGATCTGGTCTGTATGGTGTTCTGGGTTGTTTGTTTTGTGTTAGCTGTGTGTGCTAGCTCTGCTGTTTACTGATACTCTCTGTATTCAGTTGTGTGCAGTGCTGTATCAGATTAGTAGTTAAATATCTTTGTCTTGGTTCCAACAAGAGAGGCTGATTTAACTAATTTTAAAAACGTCCTGGATGAGTCACATACGGTAAACACTGCCAGACGGACGATGTTTTCTATCAGCGCATGCTTTTTTCGCAAGGCCGCTGCTTTAGTCAGTCTGTGGAAATTAAAGGGTGTGTATTTCCACCTAGTGGTTCAGATAGGAATTGCAGGGAGCTGGCCAGAGGGGGAGGTCTCCTCTTCCTGGATGAAACACTAGCTGTAAATAGAGAAATTAAGCTCATTTGTTTAACACCATCGATCGGCTCTCGGGATCGACTACATTGGAGAAACATCGGCCGATCACCTATTTTAATTGAAAATCGGCCAATACCAATACATAGCTGATCGATCATTCCATCTCTACTACAGAGATAACTGAAAAACTGAAAATCAACTGAAGGTACTGTGGAAATCAATCTTAAATAAGAAGCTAACAAACTGAAAGTCTGTAATCTGCTAATTAAAGGAAGATAAAATTGAAAGAAGAAACGGTTATTGAGTGAAATCCAGTGGGTCTCCAGCAGGGAAGCTGCACAAGACTAAACTGACTCGACAGAAATATGGATGTCTGGACTAGTTGGCTAAAAGAGAACAGGGTGTCAGTCAGGCAGGTTTGACTGTATTGGGCTCAAAGCTACTATATAACCTGCAAAACTGATTAAAGACTAAAGACTTTCAACACCACTAACCTGACACCACACTGAGAGAACTTCACTCAGCCAGTGCACTGAGAACTAGCTAAGACCTCTGATGCTGCGTTCACATGCTGGCTGTAGACGGACGATGACAACAGACCAGATATTCCACTGTTTTCCCAAAAGAGCTGCAATGGAAAATTCTGCCACTGGAAGCAGCAACATTCCCCGAACCACAGCACTGAGCGGAATGTTCTAATGAAAGTTCACTTTCCAAACTTCTACTGTTTACTGCTGAACTGAAATAACCCAGATGCTGGTTTTATTCAGAGGTCATATACACTAAATGTCTCGCTGCTGAATTTCAGAAGAACCCGGTACATACAACAAAAATAATTAAAGACTACAAAAAGGTCCTTCTGTGTTTCTCCACCACAAATTAACAATCCACAGTTAGGACCGGGCGATAAAACGATAACGATAATTATCATGAAATAACGTTTCCTTGATAGAACTATAAGACGTAGTCGATATGAATAAGTTTCGTCCATGTTTTTAGAGACAACATGAACAATGAGAATGAGAATAGCGCCGCTCCAAACCAATCAGGTGGCCGAACTAGAGTTCCAGACATTTCATGTTTGGTTGAAGCTCAAACAGCACAGAGTGTAGACGTAGTGGCAGCTTAACCCACGTACTAGTAATCTGGTTACTGCAGGCGTCACAGTCGAGCAGAGAGAATAAAATAAGAGAAAATAACAGAAAACGTTAAACTACTACTGAAAGAAACATGATACACGTGTTAATAATCTATAAATAATCTATAAGATAAGATAAACAGGTAAACAGGTGCTGTCCTGCTGCTGTGTTGATGAAACTCTATGGGATGTTTGATCTTCAAGGTCTCATGTGTAGCAGTTGTACTGTTGTGATCATCTCCACTGTGCAGAGCTGACAGAGCACCACACTGTTGTGTTTCTGTGTGAAACACTCTCACAACGTTAGATGAACGTGAGTGATTGATTGTAGCTGCAGCTCGCGCTCCGGATAAATCCATGCTTTCAGTAGGCGCGGCCACCGTAGCGACGCATCGACGCACGTTGTGCTAATAGGTGTAATTTGGTAACAGATAAAGATAAATATAGATATTGTAAAGATATATATATATATATATATATATATATATATATATATATATATATACACTGTAGGAGTTCGAGTGAGAGCGCTGAGACAAAGTTGACTTTATAACCAAAAGTCCCAAGAAGAGAAACTTTATTTTCTACTGAAAACAGAATCACTAAACCAACTCATCATTTGATTCTCAAGTAAAAGGCAATAGTGATATGATTTATTTCATGATATATCGATATCAACTGATGTTGTGATAAGATCCCATTTCCCCCATATCGCCCAGCTCTACTCATAGTGATAAAGCTTCTCTGAAAATCAGCCATGTTCACCAGAAACACTGTAACTATGCCTGAGCTTGCATGGCCTCATGACGCCGTCGGCTGCCTACAGCTACTAAGAGCGGAACCCAACGTTGCTCAATGCAAACAGAGTCAGAGTCAGCATCACCCTTGACTGGTATTTATCATCAACTCATCTCTTTGAAACACTACTGGAGATCAGCCCACTTCTATCCAGAACCCTTTATTTCTAAGAGCTTGTAATCGAGACCCCTTCCTGTACTGATCCTATACTGATCAAGACATCCATGGACTTGGCCTCAACACTAGATGCCAAAAGAGGTTCTTTAAATTAGCTTTTGGTTCCTTAAATGATGTTTTAATTGACAGGTCCTTACAAAAACACTTGAACTGAAAGTTTTGAGGAACCAAAGGTAGGCATCTCTCTACGGGTGTTTTCAGTAATCACACTCGGGTGTGGACCAAAACAACCCAGACCCTCGAGAGGAGGTGGTCTCGGTCCAGTTCCACTTGAACTCCGGAGCGGTTAGTTTGTGGTAAGAACGTGATCCAACCTCGATTTGATCCAAGTATTAGGTGTACTCCACAAGTTTGATCTAAACATCTTCTGCAGCCAGGTGTGCTTTGCATTATGGGATGGGGCAGATGGCGTAAACAGAGAACTGGAGAACTGTAGCAGCTAACAGGGCGAGGACAATGAAGCGAGGTCTCTCTTGGACTAGCAGTGAGGGACGTTGTCTACTTGATGTTTGGAGTGAGCTGGGTGGTCTGCAGGTGGACTGTAGTTTGGTATATTATCAGATTATTATTACAGCTATGAACAGATGCTGTCTCTGCCGCTGCTCCGTGATACGCTCTACAAGAAATGTGCAGTAGTTTAGAAAACCGGATCTTCTCCCTGTGTTTACTTTCTTGCACGCCAGACAGCTCTGACCAATCAGAGGAGACGACGTGCTCACGTGGTTTGTTGGGGCGCACTTTGGTGTGTTTAGGTTTTTGCCTGTGAAAACAAACTTAACCGAGGAAACACTCCAATAAACAAACTCATTAACTGATCCAGACCCGTGAAACCAACTGGAGGTGTGAAAACTAACCCACTCTTGCAACCTTTGATATAGAAGCTTTGACAAGTTGTTGTGCAGGACCTGTAAAGGTCTCAAGAAGGTTCTTAGAACCACTTTCTGTGCCAAACAACCTTTCAGTGGAAAGCTCTTTTAAAAACAAACTCAATGGAAAGACCAAAAGTTTTCTTATGGGGATCTAAACATGGTTTCTCTAGGCCATCACTCTGAAGAACCACCTTCAAGCAGCTTCAATAAGAGTGGAAGCTTCCAGCACAGCCAATCTCACCAGTTGGCTCCTTCCCCCCCAGTCACACATCGGTGGGACTGAATGAGTGAGCTGAGCGGGGCTGGACTGGGCAGGCTGGGGCTCTAGCCCGGAGGGAGCAGCCGTGGTATGGGAGGGAGCGTGGTGGGGGGATGAAGGGGCTCACTGTGTTGCAGTCTGGACACGTTTCAACTCGCTCACTTCCCCTCCAAAGCTCCAGTCAGGGCACAAACCCACAACCCCTGGAGATGAAACTTCAGCAGACTGAGCACGAGCTGCCACCACTGCCGCCCATCTGTCTTCTGAACTTGAGCCCACGGCAGACGAGGTGCCGTTTTCTGACTTCTATAATTCCGTCATCTGCAGAGAGAGGCTTCCAAGCTTGGATTCCCTCCTACGTTCCCTCCCTCCACCAGAGTTAGGAACACATCAGCCTCCTGCTTACTTTCAGCCATGATCTCATATGTCAACAAGCACTGAGGAGAAAGCTGCAGCTGCTCACAACTAAGGTCAACCTAAACAGAAGCGAAACCACAACTCAGGCTTTTTAATCATCTACATGACCTGAAGCTCAAGAAAAGGAGAAGTGGAACTCGCTCGCCTTGGTTGGTTCCCTTTTTCAAAGAGCATGAACATGAAGCTCCTTCCTGAGGAAAAACAGAAGAATGAACATTTTGTCTTCTATCTTGGAACAGATCAAGCCTGGCTTGCTTAATGTTTTTTCCAGTTTCTTGCTGGAGCCAGTCAGCTGAGCTCCTGTTTTCCATTCATTTCAAAGACATGCCAGTCTATTCCAGTCTAGTCCCAGCCAACAGAACATGCTCTCCTGGTTCCTGTTACTGAAGAACCTGAAGACTAACTAACAGGCCATTTCCTACCATTTCCTGCAGCATATGAAGTTATGAATTAACTTAAGTTTGGGAGAAGGACCACACCCAAACTCCTCCTCACACTCATTACTTCCTTACTTACCTCTTATAAACCCCTCCTATGTCCTCACCTTCTCGTGACGAAATTCGAAATTTGCCCCTGCCCCTCAGCAGCCGAAGCCACCCAGAACTCAGAGTTCCCCTTCCTTGCCCCGTCTTCAGTGACTCAATAAACCCCAAAGACCAAACACTCACTTCCATTTACCGGATTCATGGACAATCATCTCAACTACCTCAATACCCTGAAGATGAAGCTGGCTAACTTAGCATGTGCTCTCAATTCCTGAGCCCATACAACCAAAATATGGTTCTTCAAGGGTTCAAGTTTCTACTTAGAACCAAGAACTCTTCTGGTTAAATTTGTTCTATATGGCAACAAAAACTGTTCTTTTTCTACAGTTACAAGCTTCACATTGTTTACTCCTAAAACAGATGGTTCTTCAAGGGTTCTTCAGTACAAATGGTTTAATTCAGAGTCAATAACTCCTCTCTGCATCATGAAAATGGTTTTATATAGCACCAAAAACTGTTCTTCTACAGTTACAAGCTTGACATTGTTTACTCCTAAAACAGATGTTTGTTCTAGGGTTCTTTAGTAAAGAAAATTCTATATATATGTTTAATTGGTTCTCTGTATGGTGAAATGGTTCTTCAGACAGAAAATGTTTTGTATACGGTTCTATGTAAGCTTAACATCTTAACAAGACCAGAACAGATTTGGTGCTACACAGAACCACTTCCAAATAGATTCTATGTAAAGCCATTAGAACCTGTGAAGAAACGTAACTTCTGAACCAATACACTTTTGAAAAAGAGAGTTCTTCAGCAACGCTAATGGTTCCATTTAGAACCACAAATTCCATGTGAAAACTTCTATGCATGGTGAAAATGGTTCTTCTTCTAGGCTACAAGCTTGTCAGTACAACAGCAGAACCATTTTTGGTGCTACATAGAACCCTATATACACACACAACACATTCTGCATCAATCTGAAGAACCGTTTCACCATGCCAAAAAAAACAAAAAACAAAAAACACAAGCATGCAAATGGTTCTATGCTGATCTTATGGTTCGAAATGACTATAAAGAACCCTTGAAGAGCCAAGTACCTTTGATATTGTTCCTTCATTTCTGAACCCATACACTTTTTTTTTCTATGTAGCACCAAAGGGGTTCTTCTTCTAGGTGTTACAAACTTGATATCATTACAACAACAGAACTCTATACACAATACATCCTGCATCAATCAGGAGAACCGTTTCTCCATGCAAAGAACCATTTAAGCTCGCAAATTGCTCTATATAGAACTTCTGAAGAACCCTGTAGCTTCTGAACCCATAGACTGTTGAAAAAGAGGGTTCTTCAGTAACACTTATGGTTCTATTTAGAACCACAATTCCATGTAAAAATCTCAGGCTTACACAATTTTTTGCATGGTGAAAATGGTTCTTCTTCTAGGTTTTATAAGCTTCATGTGATTACAACAGGAGAACCCTTTTTGGGGCTACATAGAACCCTATACACAACACATCCTGCATCAATCTGAAGAACCGTTTCACCATGCAAAGGGTCATTTACACCTGCAATCTGCTCTACATAGAACTCTTGAAGAACCATGTACTTTCTAAACCCATAGACTACTGAAAAAGGATGTTCTTTAGTAATGCTAACGGTTCTATTTAGAACCACAAATTCGCAAAATGTAGAAAGTTTATGCTTACATGATTCTATACACATTGAAAATGGTTCTATGTAGCACCAAACAGGGTTCTTTTTCTATGTGTTACAAGTTTGATGTAAAAACGGAACCCTTTTGGTGCTATATAGAACCCTATACACAACACCTGTTGAACCATTTCACCATGCGAAGAACCATTTTGCGAACGGTTCTGCACAGAACTTATAGTATAACACAACTAAAGGACCCCAAGACATACACTCTTAAAAAACATTGTTCCTCAGTAATGTGAATGGTTCTATTTAGAACCATGAACTCTATGTAGAAGTTGCATGAGTAGATGATTCTTTGCGATTTGGAAATGGTTCTATGTAGAACCAAAAGGGTTCTCCGCCTTTTTAAAGAAGCATATGCACAACATATCCTGCACTAATCAGGAGAACCATTCCTCCATGTCATTATAAAAGCAGAACCTTTTTTGAGCTATACAGAACCTTATACACAACACAACCTGTTGAAACATTTCACCATGCGAAGAACCATTTAAGCTTGCAAAGGTTCTGTACAGAACTCATAGTATTACACGATTAAAGAACCCCATAACCTCAAAAAAACATGGTTCCTTAGTAATGTGAATGGTTCTACTTAGAACCATGAACTCTATGTAGAAGTTGCATGAAAATATGATTCTTAGCCAGGTGGAAATGGTTCTAAGTAGAACCAAAAAGGGTTCTCCATCTTTTTAGAGAGACATATGCACAACACCTTCTGCACCACTCAAGAGAAACCATTCCTCCATGCAAAGAACCATTGAAGCTTGTATATGGTTCTATATAGAACTTATGGTTCTAAAGTTACTAAAGAACCATCTTTCAAATAGAAGTAGAAGTTCTACATGAATACAAACATGAGTACAAACTAACGGTACATTGTTCTCAATGTTCTCAAGAAGACCGAGCCCACCCAACCCAACAGTGCCCCCCTCTTCCTCCCTGACTACGTAGGCGCCACATCTCTCCGGCTGACTCACCACAGCGCCATGCGGTCCTTGGGGTAGTTGAGGCGGTCGACGGCTCCCAGCACATGCGGCAGAGAGTGCTCCGCGTTCCGGCAGAGCAGCGCCATCAGCAGCCGCGGAGCCAGCAGCGGAGACTCGGGGCTGAAGCGCTCCTCCGGGAAGTAGGCGCGACTCAAGCCGGCCAGGAGCAGCCACGACGCGGCCAGGAGGAGCAGCGGGGCGAGCCGGTGCATGATCGCGGAGAGAGGAGGGAGAGGAGCAGGGCGGTCAGAGAGAGAGCTCACACGGCCGACCCCCACAGTCTCAGCAGACAGCCCTGCACCAGGACCCGCGCGGTGGGCTGAAGTGAAAGCGGAAACTCCTCCGCAGCGTCCTCGGCGGAGCAGCAACAGACTCCCGCACACAGTCCGGTCCGTAACCTCCTCCGGAGACCCGCGCGCGGCTGAGGGAGGACAGGCCGTGCCTGAAGCGCGCGCACCAGTGATGATGTGTAGCGTGTAAAAGATCCCGGGGGTCGTGTGTATGTGTGAGTTCTGGGGGGGACTGGCTCTTTAAGCACGCGCAGCTGTGTCCAGTTAGAATGTGCCAGAAACATGCGAGGCGTGACCAAGCGCTAGGGGGCGTGGTCATGTCTGCGTGGTCATGTCTGCGTGGCCTTCAGGAGCGCTTTAAATGAACAACACTGGCATTTTATATATATATATATATCTTATAAGAAATTAAATTAATTCATTCACATAAATCAGTATTTTTTAGAGTAGTTTCTGTAGACCATGTACTACAGCTAGTTAACTATACTAACTATTCTAAGTATAGTACTATATATAGGTAATAATATGAAATTAAAACGCTATATCTGGTTATATATGTGTGTATAGATTTTTAAGATATATAAATCTCTTAAGAGCTAATGTTAAGAGCCAATCTCATCATAGGTTCCTTATCAATACCAAAATCAATCATAACAACAGTAACCACAGTATTATAATATTAGATTTTGATCTTAATTTCTTATCATTATTTAAATTAAATATTCACTTTTTTATATTACGTTAGATTCATATGTGACTACTCGTCATATAAATTTTATAAACATTAACAGGTTAAGGTTACTGTAACAGAGATGCTACGTGATAAGGTCCTGCAGTCCACCTGCATTGATTAGTTACATCATTAATAGTAATAATAGTGTTTTTCACCACATGTGAGTCTGGACTGTCTGCTGTGGGATGTTTAATCTTGAATAGCTGTGCCAAGAGTGACCCCTAGTGGACAGACCACGAATGACCAATATATAGAATCTGTGCATTTAAAAAAGTCTGAGGAGGCAAGAATTAGTAAGATCTTGTACACAGGACAGTAATTCGGCTGGTCTGAAGATGGACCAGCACAGGGGTGTACTCACTTCTGTTTTGTATATATATATATATATATATATATATATATATATATATATATATATATATATATATATATATATATATATATATATATATACACTTCCACTATATACTGTATATCTACTATATACTATATACATCATACCTCTACTATATACTATATACCTACTATATACTATATACATCATACCTCTACTATATACTATATACCTACTATATACTATATACATCATACCTCTACTATATACTATATACCTACTATATACTATATACATCATACCTCTACTATATACTATATACCTACTATATACAGTATATCTACTATATACATGATACCTCTACTATATACTATATATCTACTATATACTATATACCTGCTATATACTATATACATGATACCTCTACTATATACTATATACCTACTATATACTATATACATCATACCTCTACTATATAATATATACCTATTATATACAGTATATCTACTATATACATGATACCTCTACTATATACTATAAAACTACTATATACTATATACATCATACCTCTACTATACACTGTATATCTACTATATACCATATAACTACTATATACCTACTATATACTATTTACATCATACCTCTACTATATACTATATACCTACTATATACTATTTACATCATATCTCTACTATATACTATATACCTACTATATACTATTTACATCATACCTCTACTATATACTATATACCTATTAAATACAGTATATCTACTATATACATCATATCTCTACTATATACTATATATCTACTATATACTATTTACATCATACCTCTTCTATATACTGTATACCTACTATATACTATATACATCATACCTCTACTATATACTATATACCTACTATATACTATTTACATCATACCTCTACTATATACTGTATACCTACTATATACTATTTACATCATACCTCTACTATATACTATATACCTACTATATACTATATACATCATACCTCTTCTATATACTATATACCTACTATATACTATATACATCATACCTCTTCTATATACTATATACCTACTATATACTATATACATCATACCTCTTCTATATACTATATACCTACTATATACTATTTACATCATACCTCTTCTATATACTTTATACCTACTATATACTATTTACATCATACCTCTACTATATACTATATACCTACTATATACTATATACATCATACCTCTTCTATATACTATATACCTACTATATACTATATACATCATACCTCTACTATATACTATATACCTACTATATACTATATACATCATACCTCTTCTATATACTATATACCTACTATATACTATTTACATCATACCTCTACTATATACTATATACCTACTATATAATATATACATCATACCTCTACTATATACTATATACCTACTATATACTATATACATCATACCTCTACTATATACTATATACCTACTATATACTATATACATCATACCTCTACTATATACTATATACCTACTATATACTATATACATCATATCTCTACTATAAACTATATACCTACTATATACATCATACCTCTACTATATACTATATACCTACTATATACTATATACATCATACCTCTACTATATACTATATACCTACTATATAATATATACATCATATCTCTACTATAAACTATATACCTACTATATACATCATACCTCTACTATATACTATATACCTACTATATACTATATACATCATACCTCTACTATATACTATATACCTACTATATACTATTTACATCATACCTCTACTATATACTATATACCTACTATATACTATATACATCATACCTCTACTATATACTATATACCTACTATATACTATATACATCATACCTCTTCTATATACTATATACCTACTATATACTATTAACATCATACCTCTACTATATACTATATACCTACTATATAATATATACATCATATCTCTACTATAAACTATATACCTACTATATACTATTTACATCATACCTCTACTATATACTATATACCTACTATATAATATATACATCATACCTCTACTATATACTATATACCTACTATATACTATATACATCATACCTCTACTATATACTATATACCTACTATATAATATATACATCATACCTCTACTATATACTATATACCTACTATATACTATTTACATCATACCTCTACTATATACTATATACCCACTATATACTATATACATCATACCTCTACTATATACTATATACCTACTATATACTATATACATCATACCTCTTCTATATACTATATACCTACTATATACTATTAACATCATACCTCTACTATATACTATATACCTACTATATAATATATACATCATATCTCTACTATAAACTATATACCTACTATATACTATTTACATCATACCTCTACTATATACTATATACCTACTATATAATATATACATCATACCTCTACTATATACTATATACCTACTATATACTATATACATCATATCTCTACTATAAACTATATACCTACTATATACTATTTACATCATACCTCTACTATATACTATATACCTACTATATATTCTCAAGTCATACAATATGCATCCACAGGTTTTCATGGTGCCATCTATTAATGTCATCTCCCCATATCACACTCCCACCTCCATGCTTCAACTGCTGGGACTGTGCCCTCACTGTGGTGGTCCTGGCCAGGTTCCCACCAAACATGCTGGACCTCATCTTAGCCGAACAAACGTATCTTGGTCTCATCGGACGAGAGAAGGTGCTGGCAGTATTCCTCAGGCTTCATGTTCTCTAGTGAAGTTTAGTGGTGCAGGTTTGGGCTGAAGGGTAAGCGAGGGGTCCACAGAGGTTGACGTTACGTAATGTCAGAGTTGTCCTGTTTACACTGATAGCCTCTGTACCGAGTCTGAAGCCTTTGCCCGTCTGCTGTTCAGAGCTGGACTGTGAGTTGGTGTTATTTCAGGAAGACGGCCGTGGTGTCCAGTTCTTCTCTGTGCGGAGCCCTGATTCAGACAGGCAGGTAGACACAGGTCCAGAACTGAGACAGGTCTGGAGTTTACTGGTCATGTTATAAGTGTGCTCGTGCAGCTAGGCTAACTGGAAATCACAGGCGCACTCAGTTTACTATTGTGTGTCAGTGATTACAGGTGTGTTGACTGTTATTGTCTACTTTGAGGCCTGTACTCTCAACACGAAGGGAACACTCAATTCGCCAATTTAGAAATTAGCCATTTATTAATTATTGACTGATATTGGTATTGCACAGCGGTGTACACACTACTGTTGTGTGTGTATATATATATATATATATATATATATATATATATATATATATTATATATATATATATATATATATATATATATATATACATGTTTTAATGAATCAGTTGTATATATATATATATATATTTTTTTTTTCCTTAATATATATATATTAAGAAAAAGTAAGAAAGGGTTTTTTCCACAGGGGTTGACGTTACGCAATGTCCTGCACCTGATCTGAGTTGTCCTGGCTGCAACTGAGTTTCCAGTTCTTCTCCATGTGGAAAAACAAAGTAGAATTTTATAGCAGGCAATTGAAATGTTGAATTTTGAATGTCTGTGTAACACGTGACCCCTAGTGGACAGACCATGAATGACCAATAATGATATACATACAAATATAAAATCTGTGTATTTAAAAAAGTCTGAGGAGGCAAGAACTATGAAGGACAGTAATCTGGCTGGTCTGATGGTGGACCAGCACAGCAAGATGATCTGTGGTCGATTCCCGGTCCAGGCTGTTCTGTGTGGAGTCTGCATGTTCTCATGTTCTCTAGACTACATTCATATATACACTACCGCTCAAAAGTTTAGGATCACTTTAGAATTTCATTTCATGCAATTTTAATGCAATTCACAAACAAAACTGTCCATTTCATAATTAATGTAAGTGTATCAGATGATTTTTAAAGAATAAAAATGTTTGTATTAAAGTCTATTTTTGTGTTGAGGCTTATTTTACATATAGTTCTATTATCAGTAATTCTCAGTCCTCTGTCTAAATCTCCTGGTACGACCACCAATCCAAGTTAAGGATGTTATTGGACTAATTGGTTGTTAGGACACTCTTGCTCAATTGTGATCACAGCTGAAAAACTTCTACTAATAAGTGAGTATAAAAGGGAACAACATTCTAGGTTAGTTTAGTATCTGAAGATCAGCAGTTGATGGCTTGCTGACCGACTCACAATGACCAGAAAGAAACAACTTTCTTTAGAGACCCGTCAGTACATTGTTGTGTTAAAGAAGAAGATACTCCATTAAAACAAGAATCCCAAACTTTTGAGCAGTAGTGTATATATATATATATATATATATATATATATATATATATATATATATATATATATATATATATATATATATATATATATATATATACGTATGAATCAGTTGTTTTACACCTAACAAGGTATTTGGCTCCACCATTTTCACCATTTACATGAGATTTTTTCTACTTTGAGCTCTATCTGCACAGAGAATTGTGGGTATTTTCAGTTCTCCACATCATTCGAACAGGACAGCTGCTCTTCATATTGTGTACCAATTTCATGATGAACGGACCAATAGAAACGCTCCAAACTCTCTCATAACAAATCCTCCTTTCATTCACTTACATAGAAAGTGTGGACAGTGTTTGGCTTCTCCTGTAAAGTTAGTGTTTTGGAGATGCACGTGTTCCTCTGGATCAGTCTTCTACAACCCAATGGCTGAGTAATGCAGCCCAGGCTTCGGCACGCAGCTGTGTTCACCTCCTCTGGAGGAGGGGGAGGAGCAGCACAGTGTGGGGAAGTCTGGGCTGCCTCACTTCCTGTTTGCTCTCTGTAACTCGTGCTTCTGCTTCCTCAGATCTCCCGTTGGCTGACTGTGTTCTGCTCTCTCGCCGTCTCCATGGCTTCTTCTCTGGAGGACGACCTCTCCTGCTCCGTGTGCTGCGAGGTGTACCAGGATCCTCAGCTCCTGCCGTGCGGACACAGCTTCTGCCGCCGCTGCCTGGAGCAACACTGGGCAGTCAGCCCCGGACGAACCTGCCCCGTGTGCCGCCACCCTTCTCCGCGGAAGCTGGTGGCCAATCTGGTCCTGAGGAACACCTGTGAGTCGTACCTGAGGGAGAGGGAGAACGACGAAGAGGTCAGATGTTCTCAGCACGGAGAGAAAATGAGCTTGTACTGCGAGACGGACGGCGAGGTCATCTGTTCTAGGTGCAAAAACCACAACCACAGGTCTCACCGAGTGCAGCCGCTGGCCCACGCTGTACGCCAGCTCAAGGTGAGGAGAGAGTTCCAGTTCCAGTAGCTAACACTGGCAGTGGCAGTGGTTATGATGGTTGTGGGATCAGTGGGCTTCAAACTCACAACCTCCTGGTGCTGGACAGGTCTTTATATCATTAATACACTGTGAACTTAATATGGTATATATTGTTATTGGTTTTCATTTTCAGCTGAAGCCAAACATCATGGTTTCATTTAACCTACAGTCTTCAAACTGCCTGTACTCACTCAGAGCAGATCCCCAAACACACTGACCAACACTCCTCTACTTGTCGTTTATTCATCCCTCGTTCCTCGTTCCGTTGTGTTGAATTTGGGAAGTGCACCAGTAGTAACAGTAGTGGTACAGTGGTCAAACAATACTTCCCAATATCAGGAGGTTGTGAATTTGAGTCCCATGTATACCGCAGCTATTTAAATCTAGAGACTGAAGAGGAGACAATACCTGGTGGATATCAGGTGATGGAGAAAAACTAATCCTGCCTTGTTTACTTAGCTGAACATGTGAGTTAGGAGAACTAAGACGGTTCCGTTGGATGAATTCTGCTTCCCTTGAGTTGAAGTTGAAGTTAACAAGAAAAGCAGTACTCGCCTTATAATTCAAAGTTGAGCCAAAAAAAAAAAAAAAAAAAAAAAAAAAAAATATATATATATATATATATATATATATATATATATATATATATATATATATAATCACACACACACATACATACACTACCCGTTAAATGTTTTATGTAACGCTGCAGCAGGACAGACGAGAAGAGGAAGGACGGAACAGATGGTCGGACGCAAACGCAAGATTTAACAGATTTTAATAAACACAAAACAGAAACGTAAAAAAAACACAAAGTTAATAAACCAAAACTGTGAAACACAGAGAGACATTAAACAGAGTAATCACAGCAACCATAGAAAATGAACCACAAGATAGAGGGCAGAACAGAGGCACTACATATACAGCATAACAAGAGAGAACAAGGAACACCTGAGAACAACAGGCAGAGTCACAGATGGGAAACAGGTGAGGGGCGGAGACAAGCGAGCACATGACCAAAACAAACAGAACCACATGGTGAAAAACATAAATACAAGCACATGGACAGACAAGGGAATGTAAACAAAGACAAACAGGCAGGAAAACAGCAGGACGAGACAATTTAGTACAACTTAGTACACTACCAGCCAAACGTTCTAGAACAGTTCTAAAACTTTTAACAGGCAGTGTGTGTGTATATATATATATAAATTCTCCCAAATCGCTTGAAAAAAGTTCTGCTTCCATTGACTTACATAGAAAGTAAGGATAGTTTATGGCAGGTGTATTTAATTAGAGTCAGTAAGGGCCAGTTAGAGGAGATCTCCGCAGGCCGGTCCGGACCGTCATCATTTCTAACGTGTGTTCTGATTCAGTGGTGTATCCTGTTTACTGAAGTAGTCTAGTATCAGCATCTTAAATGCTGAACTGAATTAATTATTTATAAACTAATAATAAATGTTTTTTCCTCACTTGAAGTAAACAAGGGCTGTATTTAAAAAAAAACAGAATGCTTTTTTTTAAAGTGAGAAAGTAAATAAAATAAGCGTCTTCTACTTAACATTTAACAGTTTCTCTCTCTCTTGTGTTCTTCTCTCAGACTTTCTCTTGTTCAGTGAGAGGAGTGAGCTCTTGGTTGTCCAGCCAGGACTTTAAACCTGGGCTGAAATAGTGTGAGGGCCATTCTCACACACATAAGAGAGATACGGGAGCTATGTTTAATTCTCCACGCTCTCAGAACATATGAGATGTTAGTGTGGAGCTGTCTGTGAGAAGAATAAACATGTCTTGCTCTATTCCCAATCTTTGGTGATCTCACATCGCAAGTGATTGGTCTGTGAGTTTACTGCACCGCAAAGCCCGTATACCGTAAAGAGAAGAAACATTCCTCCGTTTAAAATAAACTGTCGAAACAATGTTTGGGTCCACATTGGACGTCTGGGTCCAGACCGCTGTCCGCCTATTGGTTTATGGCCTCTCCTGTAAAGTTGCCATGTTATATACATATATATGTCGTTGCTGTCCAATGAAAAACAAGTATCTCCACTCACACTGGCCACTTTATTAGGTACCTCTCTGCTTGTGTCTACCCTCATCGTCCATTGTATCAGTTTATTTGATTAGTTCTGACCACGTATAGGACCACCTGTACGCGTGTTTAAGGAGTCTTATGTTCATCCAGAAACAACCTCACAGAGTCTCATCATCTCTCCACAGACACAAGTCAGTGCTGCCCTCCTTCCCTCTGAGGATGCCTCGGAGTCTGAAATCCACAGATACATACAGGTGACCTTTCATTTAATGTGATACATGCTAGCACTTCAGTACGGTAGCGTAGTAGTTAGTATGGTAGTGTAGTGGTTAGTATGGTGGTGTAGTGGTTATTATGGTAGTGTAGTGGTTAGTATGGTAGTGTAGTGGTTAGTATGGTAGTGTAGTGGTTAGTATGGTGGTGTAGTGGTTAGTACGGTGGTGTAGTGGTTAGTACGGTGGTGTAGTGGTTAGTACGGTGGTGTAGTGGTTAGTACGGTGGTGTAGTGGTTAGTATGGTGGTGTAGTGGTCTGTATGGTGGTGTAGTGGTTAGTATAGTGTTGTAGTGGTTAGTACGGTGGTGTAGTGGTTAGTACGGTGTTGTAGTGGTTAGTATGGTAGTGTAGTGGTTAGTATGGTGGTGTAGTGGTTAGTACGGTGTTGTAGTGGTTAGTATGGTAGTGTAGTGGTTAGTATGGTGGTGTAGTGGTCAGTATGGTGGTGTAGTGGTTAGTATGGTAGTGTAGTAGTCAGTACGGTGTTGTAGTGGTCAGTATGGTAGTGTAGTGGTTAGTATGGTAGTGTAGTGGTTAGTATGGTAGTGTAGTGGTTATTATGGTAGTGTAGTGGTTAGTACGGTAGTGTAGTGGTTAGTATGGTAGTGTAGTGGTTAGTATGGTGGTGTAGTGGTTAGTACGGTGGTGTAGTGGTTAGTACGGTGGTGTAGTGGTTAGTACGGTGTTGTAGTGGTTAGTATGGTGGTGTAGTGGTTAGTACGGTGGTGTAGTGGTTAGTATGGTGGTGTAGTGGTCAGTATGGTGGTGTCGTGGTTAGTATGGTGTTGTAGTGGTTAGTACGGTGGTGTAGTGGTTAGTACGGTGTTGTAGTGGTTAGTACGGTGTTGTAGTGGTTAGTACGGTGGTGTAGTGGTTAGTACGGTGGTGTAGTGGTTAGTATGGTGGTGTAGTGGTCAGTACAGTGGTGTAGTGGTTAGTATGGTAGTGTAGTGGTTAGTATGGTAGTGTAGTGGTTAGTATGGTAGTGTAGTGGTTAGTACGGTGTTGTAGTGGTTAGTATGGTAGTGTAGTGGTTAGTATGGTGGTGTAGTGGTTAGTACGGTGTTGTAGTGGTTAGTATGGTAGTGTAGTGGTTAGTAGGGTAGTGTAGTGGTTAGTACGGTGGTGTAGTGGTTAGTATGGTGGTGTAGTGGTTAGTACGGTGGTGTAGTGGTTAGTATGGTGGTGTAGTGGTTAGTATGGTGGTGTAGTGGTTAGTATGGTGGTGTAGTGGTTAGTACGGTGGTGTAGTGGTTAGTATGGTGGTGTAGTGGTTAGTATCGTGGTGTAGTGGTTAGTACGGTGATGTAGTGGTTAGTATGGTGGTGTAGTGGTTAGTATGGTGGTGTAGTGGTTAGTACAGTGGTGTAGTGGTTAGTATGGTGGTGTAGTGGTCAGTATGGTGGTGTGGTGGTTAGTACGGTGGTGTAGTGGTTAGTACGGTGGTGTAGTGGTTAGTATGGTGGTGTAGTGGTTAGTACGGTGGTGTAGTGGTTAGTACGGTGTGTAGTGGTTTAGTATGGTGGTGTAGTGGTTAGTATGGTGGTGTAGTGGTTAGTATGGTGGTGTAGTGGTCAGTATGGTGGTGTAGTGGTTAGTATGGTGGTGTAGTGGTTAGTATGGTGGTGTAGTGGTTAGTATGGTGGTGTAGTGGTTAGTACGGTGGTGTAGTGGTTAGTACGGTGGTGTAGTGGTTAGTATCGTGGTGTAGTGGTTAGTACGGTGATGTAGTGGTTAGTATGGTGGTGTAGTGGTTAGTATGGTGGTGTAGTGGTTAGTACGGTGGTGTAGTGGTTAGTACGGTGGTGTAGTGGTTAGTATCGTGGTGTAGTGGTTAGTACGGTGATGTAGTGGTTAGTATGGTGGTGTAGTGGTTAGTATGGTGGTGTAGTGGTTTGTACAGTGGTGTAGTGGTTAGTATGGTGGTGTAGTGGTCAGTATGGTGGTGTGGTGGGTTAGTACGGTGGTGTAGTGGTTAGTACGGTGGTGTAGTGGTTAGTATGGTGGTGTAGTGGTTAGTATGGTGGTGTAGTGGTTAGTACGGTGGTGTAGTGGTTAGTATGGTGGTGTAGTGGTTAGTATGGTGGTGTAGTGGTTAGTACGGTGGTGTAGTGGTTAGTATGGTGGTGTAGTGGTTAGTATGGTGGTGTAGTGGTTAGTACGGTGATGTAGTGGTTAGTATGGTGGTGTAGTGGTTAGTATGGTGGTGTAGTGGTTAGTACGGTGGTGTAGTGGTTAGTATGGTGGTGTAGTGGTCAGTATGGTGGTGTAGTGGTTAGTATGGTGGTGTAGTGGTTAGTATGGTGGTGTAGTGGTTAGTATGGTGGTGTAGTGGTTAGTACGGTGGTGTAGTGGTTAGTACGGTGGTGTAGTGGTTAGTATCGTGGTGTAGTGGTTAGTACGGTGATGTAGTGGTTAGTA
The DNA here is from genome assembly GCA_021613375.1 of Megaleporinus macrocephalus. NCBI lineage: Eukaryota > Metazoa > Chordata > Actinopteri > Characiformes > Anostomidae > Megaleporinus > Megaleporinus macrocephalus. The sequence goes on along the minus strand of CM038722.1, from coordinate 37,079,505 downwards.
TGGTGGTGTAGTGGTTAGTATGGTGGTGTAGTGGTTAGTACGGTGGTGTAGTGGTTAGTACGGTGGTGTAGTGGTTAGTATCGTGGTGTAGTGGTTAGTACGGTGATGTAGTGGTTAGTATGGTGGTGTAGTGGTTAGTATGGTGGTGTAGTGGTTTGTACAGTGGTGTAGTGGTTAGTATGGTGGTGTAGTGGTCAGTATGGTGGTGTGGTGGTTAGTACGGTGGTGTAGTGGTTAGTACGGTGGTGTAGTGGTTAGTATGGTGGTGTAGTGGTTAGTATGGTGGTGTAGTGGTTAGTACGGTGGTGTAGTGGTTAGTATGGTGGTGTAGTGGTTAGTATGGTGGTGTAGTGGTTAGTACGGTGGTGTAGTGGTTAGTATGGTGGTGTAGTGGTTAGTATGGTGGTGTAGTGGTTAGTACGGTGATGTAGTGGTTAGTATGGTGGTGTAGTGGTTAGTATGGTGGTGTAGTGGTTAGTACGGTGGTGTAGTGGTTAGTATGGTGGTGTAGTGGTCAGTATGGTGGTGTGGTGGTTAGTACGGTGGTGTAGTGGTTAGTACGGTGGTGTAGTGGTTAGTATGGTGGTGTAGTGGTTAGTACGGTGGTGTAGTGGTTAGTACGGTGGTGTAGTGGTTAGTATGGTGGTGTAGTGGTTAGTATGGTGGTGTAGTGGTTAGTATGGTGGTGTAGTGGTTAGTATGGTGGTGTAGTGGTCAGTATGGTGGTGTAGTGGTTAGTATGGTGGTGTAGTGGTTAGTATGGTGGTGTAGTGTTTAGTATGGTGGTGTAGTGGTTAGTATGGTGGTGTAGTGGTTAGTAAGGTGGTGTAGTAGGGGATAAAGTAGAAGATAATTGATGGATGGATGAATTGAATCTAATTGAATTGGGCCGTGGGAGGATGACCTCAGCACACTGTAAAACCATCTGTTGTTTTAGTTTCATTCCAAAGTACACAGTTCACTCCAGGAACATTCACAGTGAATGAACGTTCTTTTCTTTCTTTCTGCTCCTCACTGTTTATCTCTGGTACGTGCTCCTCAGTATCAGGCCCAGCAGACCGAGAGGCTGATTAGGAAAGACTTCGAGCAGCTTCATCAGTTCCTCAGAGAGGAGGAGGAGAACAGGATCGCCGCGCTGAGGGAGGAGGAAGAGAGGAAAGCCGAGCACAGGGAAGACAGAGTAGAACAACTGGGTCCGTTCTTCTGGGACAACTGGAGAGAGGAGGAAGACCAGGAGCTGGAGAATTCCATGTTCCTGCTGGTAACAGTGTGCAAAACCTCAATTGTCCAATTCACCATCTCCTCTTCAGCTCTTCAGCCTGACAAATCACTAATAATTCACTAGTGAACACACACACATACACACACACACACATTAGTGAACACACACACTAAGGTGAGTGAAACACCCACATACACACACACACACACACACACACACACACACACACACGCACACACTAGTGAACACACCCATTAGAAGGCAGTGAAACCCCCCACCAACACCCCCCCCCCCCCACACACACACACACACTAGGGGACAGTGAAATACACACACACACACACACACACTAGTGAACACACAAACTAGGGGACAGTGAAACACACAAACACACACACACTTTAGTGAACACACACTAGGGGACAGTGAAACACACATCCACACCCACCCACACACACTAGTGAATACACACACTAGAGGGCAGTGAAATACACAAACACACACACACAAACACTAGGGGACAGTGAAACACACACACACACTAGTGAACACAAACACTAGGGGGCAGTGAAACACACACCCACACACACACTAGTGAACACACACTAGGAGACAGTGAAATACAAACATACACTAGTGAACACAATATTCATTATTATTATTGAAATGTATTGTTGTTGTTGTTGTTGTTGTAACGTGAAATGTATTTCTTCTGTTTCAGAACTTTGACTCCGCCCCCTGGAGGTAGGTGTTTATCTTCTCTACTGTCCTCCTGTTCTCTCAGAGCTGTGTTTACAGTACAGCCGGTGTCTGAGTGGCTCCTCACAGTGTGTGTGTGTGTGTTTAGATCTCCCGGCGTGGCTCCAGACGTGGAGCCTGGAGCTCTGATCGACGTGGCCAAACACCTGGGCAACCTGAAGTACGGCGTGTGGGAGAAGATGAAAGACCTCTGTCCTCGCTGTGAGTGGTCGTCCTTTCAACTTCTCATAGAATTACAAATCCTTAAACATCTCCTCACGCGTCTCTCCTCCTCCTTCTTCTTCTCCGTCCTCTAGACCCTGTGGTGCTGGACCCAAACACGGCCCCTGCGAACTTCTCTGTGTCAGACGACCTGGTATCTGTGAGGAAGTCCAGGAGAAAGCGGCGATACTCCATCTCCAGCCGCAGGAACCGTGTAGTGCTGGGATCTGAGGGCTACACCGGAGGATTCCACTGCTGGGACGTGGAGGTGGGAGACAGCCAGCACTGGAGCGTCGGGGTCTGTGACGCGACAGCTGCAAGGAAGCCCGTGGAACCTTTGACCTTTAGGAATGGGTTCTGGGGCCTCGGGCGTGAGGGGAACGTGTGCAGAGTTCTGGGCTTCGAGAATCCCTGCCAGGAGCTGAAGAAGCTGCCCAGGACGGTGCGCGTGAAGCTGGGAAACAATCTCATGTGCAGGACAGTGAGCTTCTTCGACGCCGACGATGGAACCATGATTGTAGGTTGTATCGAAATGCCCGTTGGCATGAAGCTGTTCCCGTTCTTCGTCCCCGGAGAGAACAGCTCGGATCTGCACGTCCAGCCGGACCGTGTGGTGGTTACGGTGAAGCAGAAACTGGGCCTCTTAGGGAGGTTACTGGATATGGAAGAGAAGAAAGCCATCATCTGTATCGCCTTATTTGTATTTATTTTACTGATGTGCATTCTTTCAAAAAAATAGCTGCACATGCTGAAACTTACATGCAACTTAGATTGTTCTGCACAGTTTTGGGTGCTCAGGTTACACGTACTGGTTGAATTTCCAAGCAGGTACGTTTTAAGCAAGCGTTTAAATGGATTCACCACATTTAGAAAGCTGTTGCCCCCTGTCTGCCGTGTTTTACACGTTTATAATGTTTTTATTGTTTATACACTATAAACCAGCATAACTGGCTATGTATCGTAGTCAAGCTAAGCCCACTGTCCCAAAAACAGAAGCCAGCTTTTCCGAAAATACATACTGAGGTAGTAAAGCATGGCGGCATTAGCCAGCGCTAGTAGAGATTGCTGGAACTGAAATACTGATTTTACGTACCTAAACTCTACTAATATCAAACCTATAGAGCTGATCGCTATAGTGGTCAGAGTTGATCGCTGTAATGGTCAGAGTTGATCACTGTAATGGTCAGAGTTGATCACTGTAATGGTCAGAGTTGATGACTGTAATGGTCAGAGTTGATCGCTGTAATGGTCAGAGTTGGTCGCTGTAATGGTCAGAGTTGATGACTGTAATGGTCAGAGTTGATCGCTGTAATGGTCAGAGTTGGTCGCTGTAATGGTCAGAGTTGATGACTGTAATGGTCAGAGTTGATGACTGTAATGGTCAGAGTTGATCGCTGTAATGGTCAGGGTTGGTCGCTGTAATGGTCAGAGTTGATCACTGTAATGGTCAGAGTTGATCACTGTAATGGTCAGAATTGATCACTGTAATGGTCAGAGTTGATCACTGTACTGGTCAGAGTTGATCACTGTAATGGTCAGAGTAGATCGCTGTAATGGTCAGAGTAGATCGCTGTACTGGTCAGAGTAGATCGCTGTAATGGTCAGAGTTGATGACTGTAATGGTCAGAGTTGATCGCTGTACTGGTCAGAGTTGATCGCTGTACTGGTCAGAGTTGATGACTGTAATGGTCAGAGTTGATCACTGTAGTGGTCAGAGTGGATCACTGTAATGGTCAGAGTGTATTGCTGTAATGGTCAGAGTTGATCGCTGTAATGGCCAGAGTGTATCGCTGTAATGGTCAGAGTTGATCACTGTAATGGTCAGAGTGTATTGCTGTAATGGTCAGAGTGTATTGCTGTAATGGCCAGAGTGTATCGCTATAGTGGTCAGAGTTGATCGCTGTAATGGTCAGAGTTGATCACTGTACTGGTCAGAGTTGATGACTGTAATGGTCAGAGTTGATCGCTGTAATGGTCAGAGTTGATCGCTGTAATGGTCAGAGTTGATCACTGTAGTGGTCAGAGTTGATCACTGTAATGGCCAGAGTGTATTGCTGTAATGGTCAGAGTGTATCGCTGTAATGGTCAGAGTTGATCACTGTACTGGTCAGAGTTGATGACTGTAATGGTCAGAGTTGATCGCTGTAATGGTCAGAGTTGATCGCTGTAATGGTCAGAGTTGATCACTGTAGTGGTCAGAGTTGATCACTGTACTGGTCAGAGTTGATGACTGTAATGGTCAGAGTTGATGACTGTAGTAGTCAGAGTTGATCACTGTAATGGTCAGAGTTGATCGCTGTAATGGTCAGAGTTGATCACTGTAATGGTCAGAGTTGGTCACTGTAATGGTCAGAGTTGGTCACTGTAATGGTCAGAGTTGATCGCTGTAATGGTCAGAGTTGATCGCTGTAATGGTCAGAGTTGATCACTGTAATGGTCAGAGTTGATCGCTGTAATGGTCAGAGTTGATCACTGTAATGGTCAGAGTTGGTCACTGTAATGGTCAGAGTTGATTATTGTAATGGTCAGAGTGTATCGCTGTAATGGTCAGAGTTGATCGCTGTAATGGTCAGAGTTTAGCTCAGTATTTCCAGCATGGGCATCGTGGGTCTTTGGCTAGTTATAAGTAGGCGCATTTTTTATATTCTTTAATGTTTTAATGTTAATATTTTAATGAAGCATGTATATAATAATGAGCTACATTGTGATAAATTACTAATAAAAAATAAAATAAAGGAATAAATCCACAACCCATTGTACTACACAACTTCTGTACTTCATTGCTTTCGGCATTGTGTTGATGTTCTCACTGTTAAAGTAACGTGTAACTGATTTATTTGGGGCTTGTGTTCAGTTTCTACTGTTAGAAGCAAGAAATCCAACTAACGTGCAGTTAAACCATGAACACCTATAACTATAAGAACGTGTTGGCGCGGTGTTCCCTCTGGCTGGTTATAAGAAGAAGCTAGCTCAGTATTCCCAACATGGACATTATGGGTCTTTGGCTAGTTACAAGAAGAGGCTAGCTCAGTATTCCCAGCATGGACGTAATATGTCTTTGGGTAGTTTATGAGAAGAGGCTAGCACAGTATTCTCAGCATGGACATCAGTGGAGCTGATAAAGTGGACAGTGAGTGTAGATATAAGAGGTGTAGCTAATGAAGTGACCGGTCAGTGTAGAACCATTGTCTTTACTAAACCCTTAAACAGAGTGTAGAGGACAGACTGTATGTAACATGAGTGACAGGCTCGGACACTAATTGTTAGCTATGCTGACACCTTTCACTAACAAACAATAGTGTTGGTGTTTAATAACAAGGAACTGAATGAACCGACATTCCAGTTTAAGATCCTCAATCACAGTTCAAGATCTACACTCTAAAGCATATCTCGGGCTCACTATGTCTCAAAGATCTTCAAAACAAGGTGTAGATCTTGCCCACGAAAACCGAGCCAGCAGCCTGAAGCCAAAACCAAACTAGGACAGGGAAACCGGAATAACAGCGTTCAGAATAGTAGGACATGGTTAATACCAGAGCCTAGAAGTTCTCACGCCTTATATACACAAACAGGGCAGCTAGCGCTAATCAGGTTGCTCTAGTGGGGCTGTTCCAAGACTGGCTTGACTAATGTTACCACGTCTGAGACAGAAACTCTCCAAAATAGTAACTTTATAGAAGAGAACAAAAACCTGTTTAACTTTCAATGTTAGTCAATGGAACCAGAAGGTTTTCACAAGCTGTTTTGGAGCATTTCTATTGGTCCATCCACCATGAAACCTTCACACGATGGAAATGGCAGCTATGGTGTTCGAATGATGTCGAAACATGGAAATTGAAAACTATAGAGACGCATGTTTTTCATTGTTTAGTGACAATACGCAAAGTGGTTTAAATCAAAGTCTGTATGATTACATCTATTTCCTCTTCTCTAAACCCTTCCTGCCTCGTCCTTCCATGATTACATGCTTTGCTCAGAACAGAATGTCTGAACCTCGTTCCTCTTTGTTCCTCATTCTGCTTCTTATCCGGAGAACAATCAGGAGAACGTTGCTCTCTCTTCCGCTTACAAGGACAGCTGTTTCTACAGTGCTTGCTGTCCAATTACATATCACTATCCATAATTTACTAAAGGATACTGTAGGGGTGGTCCTCTGGGGGTCCTGTGGGGCCCCCATTGAAGAACAGAGTAATAAAGTATACGGAGAATCAGATGAACTACAGTCTGTAAGGGTAGCTCCTGTATGGTCAGTGGAGCTGATACGGTGGACAGTGTTTGTAGATACAAGGAGGTGGACCTAATGTGAGCCACAAAGGAAGAGTAGAAGATCCAAGAGCACCAACAGTTGTTAAACCTATTCTTTTCCAAAGAAACCAAAGATTTGAGCAACAACATTGCAGGATGTGGATCTGGAATCTCAAAGTCCATGAAAAACATTTGTTTACCCAGCGAGAGGACTCTGGTTTCGTCCCCGCCTCCTAATTCTACACGTAATCCAGCCCAAGCATCTGATTTCTACTCCTCCTCCGGAGAGGGAGGAGCTACACAGTGTTAGAAAGCAAAGCCTGCTCTGTTTTCACTTTCTGTTCCTTCCCGTTCGCAGCTCGGAAACTTTCCGGACTCGTTCACTTTGACTTCCTCAGGCTTGTTATTCAGCTTCTTTCCCTCGGTCTCCATGGCTTCTTCTCTGGAGGACGATCTCTCCTGCTCCGTGTGCTGTGAAGTTTATCAGAATCCTGAGCTCCTCGAATGCGGACACAGTTTCTGCCACCGTTGTCTGGAGCAACACTGGGCGGTCAACCCTGGACGAACCTGCCCCGTGTGTCGTGGGTCTTCTCCCCAGAAACCGGTGGCCAATCTGGTCCTAAGGAACGCCTGTGAGTCGTACCTGAAGGAGAAGGAGAAGAAGAACGATGGAAAAGTCAGATGTTCTCAACACGGAGAGGAGCTCCAGCTGTTCTGTAAAACGGATGGACAGGTCATATGCCCCGAGTGCAGAAAACACCAGCACAGCTCTCACAGGGTGCAGCCTCTGGCACACGCCGTACGCCAACGCAAGGTGGGTTTGAGAGAGTTGAGAGGAAGTGAGTAGAGGCTGGGGTGGTTCTTCTCTGTGCTTTGAGACAATGTTGAGTTCTTGACTATGAAAATACTTTTAGTTCTTCTCATTTGCACATTGAACATTTGCTACCTTGGACTGTATATTTCACTCCTCGGTGTGTGACAGCGTCTATACTGCTCTGTGATTGGTCCCTGACTTTTGAGAGAATATCTTACTGTTTTAGTCCAACAAGTCTGAAAAGGTGTGTGTTCACTAGTGTGTGTGTGTGTGTGTGTATATGTGTGTGTTAAATTGCCCCTAGTGTGTGTGTTCACTAGTGTGTGTGTCTATATGTGTGTGTTTCATTGCCTCTAGTGTGTGTTCACTAGTGTGTGTATATGTGTGTGTTTCATTGCCTCTAGTGTGTGTTCACTAGTGTGTGTGTCTATATGTGTGTGTTTCATTGCCTCTAGCGTATGTTCACTAGTGTGTGTGTCTATATGTGTGTGTTTCATTGCCTCTAGTGTGTGTGTTCACTAGTGTGTGTGTGTGTGTGTGTATATTTGGGTGTTTTGCTGCCATCGTGTGTGTTTACTAGTGTGTATGTGTTTGTGGGTGTTTCGTTGGCCCCAGTGTGTATGGTCACTAGCAGATGTGTTAAAAGTATTCACATTCATTACTCAGGTAGAAGTATAGATACTAGGGTTTAAAATACTTTTGGAGAACTTGAAGTATCAACTGAAGCGTTTTACTCCAGTAAAAGTGTAAAAGTACTGCTTTCAAAACTACTTAAAGTATAAAAGTAAAAGTAATATAAGAAGAAAAAAGCCATTAAGGATAAAAGCTTAGTCTGCACCACAGGGGTCTATAGTGCACTAGCCCACCTCCCCAAAAACCCCATTCTTCTAAAAGCCATAATGACTATAATGTTATATTAATGTTAATGTTGATAAATTTGGGATGCGCTAGGCTTCCTGTTTCAGCTCATATACACCCATTAAACATGAATGTAGTTTAGTACAATGTAAATATATTAAAGAAGCATATCTGTTACTACTGAACATTAACATGTGTTTCATGGAGCAGAAGATATAATGATTAGTTGACTATAAGTATTGTAATGAAGTCAAACTTCAAAGACATGTTATGAATAATCTTTACTGGAATGTAAATGTACATGAATGTAAACAAGCTGTAATAGGAGTAACGAGACTATGTTTAAAATGTAAGGAGTAGAAGGTACAGGTGTGTACGGGAGAAGATCAGATAAGATAGAAAAAGGTGGTACAGGGCTTTGAACAGTATGTGGTACTTTAAGGGAAGGCAGTGGAGATTTTGGAGAGGAGATGTAATGTGATGAGGTGACCATGGGCAGGTCTGGACCTTCTAGAGCAGGGGTATTTAATTAGAGTTAGTATGGTCCAGTTAGAGGAGATCTTCTCAGGCCAAGGTCTGGACCGTCATCATTTCTAGCGTGTGTTCTGATTCAGTAGTGTATCCTGTTTACTGAAGTAGTCTAGTATCAGCATCTTATACCATCAGCTACTGAAACACCAACACACCACACATACCGTTCAGTATATTTCAGTATATTTACTGATTAAATGCTGAACTGAATTATTTATAAACTTCTAATAAATGTTTTTTAATTACTTCAATAAAAACAAGAGCTACATTAAACAAACAGAATGCTTTTATAAAAAGTGCATCTTAAAGTGTTTATTTATAGAGAAAGTAAATAAAGGTGGTTCTTCTTGTTAACGCAGCTTCACAGATGAACATGTTGGTTGTACAGAGCGGTGTTCTCCAGAACTAGACGAGCAGGTTCATTCCAGAACCGTTCCTGTTCACTTTTCTGATTTTAGAGCTCCTTATTCTTTCTGACTCGCTTTAGTCTCCGGCTGCTGCGCCTCGCTTCCTACCTCGCCTGTGTGCCACATGTCCCAATGTGCACTGATCTGATTGGCTGAGGAGCCTTCTGTGATCTTACAGTGCACGTGATTGGTCTCTGAGTTCACTGGGCCGTAAAGCTCGTATACCGTAAAGACAAGAAAAGCTCTGCCGCTTAAAATGAACACAGTCTAAATTAAATTATTCTCAATAGATTATCGGTTTGGGTCTGCATTGGACAACGTCTGGGTCCGGATCCGGACCGCGGTCCACCTATTAGTGACCCCTGATCTAGAGCTTCTGACGAAAAGTCAGGGCATGCAAGATAGGAGTTGCAGTAGCCCAGATGGCTGGAGATGACAGCCTAAAGCAGAAGTTCAGCAGCAGATTGGGAGAGAGCTGGTCTGATTATAGTGATATTACAAAGGTGGAAGAAGGTTTTAACCACAGACCTGACATGGGCATCTGAGCCTGAGAAGTTGTCTCTTGTCAGGATCTGTTTATTGCAGAGAAACCACAGCACATGGTCACTTTTGTTGGATCTCACAACAGTTTGATCTCATAATCTCTTTCCAGAGCCAAGTCAAGGCAGCACTTCATCCAGCCGAGAAAGCCCTGGAGGCTCTAAAGAACGGCACCACCCAGAACAGCCAGATCACCAGATACATCGACGTAACTCAGTGAAATCTACGTTTTATACAACACTGCAAAAGCCAGGATCAGGAGATGTTCCTAACCATATGTCTCGTATGTCTGGTTTAGTCTCAGGTCCAGCAGGCCGTGAGGCTGATGAAGAAAGAGTTTGAGAGCTTTCACCAGTTCCTCCGTGAAGAGGAGGACGCCAGGATCACCGCGCTGAAGAAAGAGGCAGCCAGGAAGAGAGGCAAGGTGCAGAAAAGCATAGAGCGAGAGATACGGTCTCTCACTGAGAGAGTGAAGGAGGTGGAGGAGGAGATGGAGAGTGATGGAGCCACTTTCCTGCAGGTAATATTGTCCGAGAAGTACGGCCCCCCCTGTGCAAGAATGTGTGTGTGGGGGGGCATGTTTTTAATACTGGGTGTGTCTGGAATCCAACAATGAGACATTAAGCATCCACAGCTTCCAGACGAATCAGCAACCAGTTTACTTTACAGTGGAACATCTGGTTTCTGGCTTATATTACAGTGAATGGAGTGAACCAAGGGCGTAGGAGGGGGTTCAACATTGGGGGGCACTTAATATGAATGAAAGCCCACCCTATCCCCTAAATATTACCTATAAGCTGATTCCACTGTAGGTAAGGTAGTAAATCACTGTATGTATAGAGACGTAGAACAACTTTTGTGGAATTACAGTAAATTATAAATAAATAAATAAAATATAACATTATCTGTACGTCTAATTATTATTAGATAAATCAAATTAAAGATCACTTTATAAACTAAACTAGATACTCCACATTACATGCTACTGTTAGAAAGCTTTCAAACTATACATGCAGTGTCTGGATTATATACATATATAACCAAAGTATAATGTATGTTAAGGTTTCCTGACTAGACTAGACTAACACTAATGTTAGACAGTAAGGCTGTGTCCCAAACATCGCCCTCTGGAACATTACATACTGCACTACTGACAGCACTTCTAACGATGGGGTCCTTTTATTTATTCATTAATTAATTTATTTTAATTATTATATTTTATTTTTTTACGTATTTAGTGTAGCAGCAGTCTGCAGTTTGGGGGCGTGGCCAGAGAGTAATGTAACTTTATGTTTCAGAGTGCTTTCTGACTAAAGTTAATATAAACGTTAGCTAACCCAAACCCTCCTAGTCTGTTACCATAACAACACATTATACTAAAGCTGTTTTATTGCAGTATATATGATCATCATTGCTGTTCACTGCTCTCATCACTGACCTCGCGTTTAAAGTCGGCGCGAGCTGCCTGGCGCTCCAGCGAGGCGAGAGCTCCGGTCAGTGAAACTGCTGACTACAGGATATTTCTGAACAGGCATCTTAACACAAACCTTAACACAGTGAAAGACTCAGACCACCTAACAACCAGAGCCTGTTGCTAACAACAATCACACTGAATTCAACAAATGCTGAATTGCGAACGCCGCCAAAACAAGCTTTTAAAAATAAAGTTTTAAAACAGTTTCCGCTTTTACTATGGTTTAATTTTTGGGTGGGAAAAATCTACCTGTTTCTGACATTGGGTGGGACTTGCCCCCCATTCCTCCCTGGTTCCTACACCAATGGGGTGAAAGGATAGTGAAATACTACAGCCACATGTCAAAATGTCATATTTGCATATGCCCTGAGTTACAAATTACATTTTCACACAGGTAGCGACCTGTCAGCAACTCTTTCAGTAGGGCTGTCCACAAACTTTTGGACACCCAACGTGTGCTATTACTGACCCAGTAGAAACCTGATGTCGTATATCACAGCACTAAAAAAGTTTACCTCAAATGTTGATCTTTCTAATAACTGGTTTTGTACGATAATTGTTTTTCAGAATTTCGACTCCGTGTTGAAGAGGTACTTGTTTCTTTATCTACAGCTTCCTAACATTAACACACATCCACTAACGAGCAGCACACCTTCCACTGAGCTCACCCGCATGTTTGTGTGTTTCAGAGCTGAGTACACGGAGCCTCATTCAGAGTTTGGGTCAGGAAGTCTCATCAGCATGCCTGAACATGTGGGGAATCTCAGTTACAGAGTGTGGGAGAAGATGACGGAGGTCTTTCACTATTGTGAGTGAAGTGTAATAGACAAGACTGAGCTAGTTTTTAGATGCACCTAAAGATTGTCCACTAGAGGACACTGTTAGTGCCATTCCAGACAGTTTCATGTTCACACTGGAGCTGGTTTTGAGCTAAACAACTACATTTCTTTTTATTTAGTTTACTGTATACTGACTACTTTATATATGGGACCCAAAGTCTATGATGCAGGGACCTGTATGCACCACCAGAGGAAGGTATTCAGTCAGATACCATTTACACTCAGAAAGCAATACAGGAATTACTAGAATTACAAGAATGCAGGAATCACTGCTGGGCCTTTTCATCAAGCTAGAAAATATGGGGGTCCAGGGGGGTCAGGGGCCTCCCAATTGTTTTAAAATCAACAAACTTCTTATGACACCATGCTGTCATTGTTTAGCTCCTTCACCCACAATTGGTGAGTTTCTGTCTTGATTAATTAACTAGAGCTGCTGTGCTGGTCTGCCTCAGAGTGGAGCTGCAGCAAGCTGGTTTACCCAGTTGGTTCTCCATTCATCTAACAAACAAGGAACAAGGCTTCTATAATAAGAGCTTACAAAGATAGTACTAACAGAGCTCTGGCTAACAAAGCCATAAGGTTCCCAGGGGCTACAAAGTTAAAACATAGAGTTACAAAATACAGCAAACCATCCTGGGCCCAGCTCTGTAAGATGGTTGGCCAAATGTCCTGCTAGCTGACCCACCAAACAACAACATACACATTATTTTAACTTCTACTTCAACCTTTTCAAGATCACCCTACTGCTACCTCCAGTGTAATTCACTTCTGGGTTTTATGCTTTTATATTTTTTATTCATCTGATTGTCTAGCAATGTGGAGATGCACACTATTATTATAAGATCTGTTACTAAATGAGTAAATCTGTAAGTCTGTTCTTACAAACTCTTGCTGCTATGCAAGGTGTTGGCATAATCCAAAATATAAAACAGCAAGGGAGGTCAGTTCTAGGATCTAGGAGTCAGGTGGAAATAAGCTCCTCCATTCTAATCTCTACTGCCTTTAAATTCAGACCAAGATCAAGACTGTAGACCAAAGTATGTGGAAGCAGCGCTGATTTAACTTTGGGTAAGCTGTTTCAGGAAAAAGTGGTAAGGAAAAGAAAGGGACAAATAAAGAGCCAGGAAATCAAAGATCTAAGCTGGCATCCAGGTGTAGTATGGAAAAGGGAGAACTTGAGAACCAGAATGTGAGAACCAGAGCTTTACATTTGATTCTTCAAGAGGAAAATACTGTATGACCTTAGCAGAGGAGTCGCATGGAAGAATGGCAGGAGGTAGTAAACCTGAGGACTTAAATTTGCTAGTGACTCTCTTTCTTTCTCCAGATCCTGTGGTGCTGGACCCAAACACCGCTCCTGCAGACTTCTCCATTTCAGATGGCCTGGTATCTGTGGGAATCTCAAGCCGTGAACGGCCCATCCCTGTACCCCATCGAGGGAACCGAATGGTGCTGGGATCTGAAGGATACGCTGATGGCATCCACTGCTGGGATATCGAGGTGGGAAACAGCAAGCACTGGACCATTGGGGTGTGTCAACGCTCAGTGGCAATGCATCATTACGTACAGCAGCTGATCCCTGAAAATGGTTTCTGGGGTCTCAGCCGTAAAGGGGATTCCTACAGGCTCCTGGCCTCAAGGTCAAGCCCCTTTCAGCTAAAAAAGAAGCTCCGAATGGTTCGTGTAGAACTGGGGTGGCACCATTACCTGGACAATAACATTTGGAGAGGATGGAGGACAGTAAGCTTTCTGGATGCTGATGATGAATTCATGTTTGCTTTCATTGAAGTGCCGCCTGGAGTGGAGCTCTTTCCGTTTCTGATGCCAGAGGAGCGTTTTTCTTCGTTGCGCATCGCTCCTGCTAATGTTGCACCGACTGTGCTACACAAGTTTCCTCCAGAAAAAAAGAAAACGAAGGACATTGTTGGTGTAATGTTTTTGGTTATAATAAGTTTCTTATTTGGTTTGCTGCTGAGAAATGAGTAAAATGACAAAATAGAATGTTGTAGCAAATTAACTTGCTGTATGTTTAAGGGTGAACTCACACTAGGTGATCTGTACCGTGCCCAAGCATGTTTGACCCCCAAAGTCCAATTCATTTGACAAGTGTGATCGCCCGGTACCTGGGCCTGGACAAGGTTCAGTAGACTCAGGCTCAGTATACATCTAGTGTGATCACCTACTGTGTCTGGGCTTGGAACAAGAACCTGTAACTGCTACGTCTGTCCCATTAAACAATGGGCAGCAGAGAGTCGCTCTGGCCCACTGTGTGAGAACGTCCTGCTGCATCGTTTAAGGTGTAACGAGAGAATTCCAACAAGAAGCTGGAGAACAGGAAGCATAGCTTCAGCCTCGTGTGAGATCAGAGCTCAGGAGAGCTTTGGAGAGTTCAGAAGTTGTGTGTGTGAATAAGCAGGGCAGTGATACTCCGAGTGTTATCCAGATTATCCAGTGAACAGGTTTAGAGTAGCTCTTCGGTTGCACCTGCTCTGCAGATCTTCCTTCTGATTCTCTCAGTGTGAAAAAACATTCACCAACAAGCCCCAACTGGGGTCAGCATGCAGTGTACTAGCTGTGACTGCATCGTGCCTGGAGTGTGGACCCTCAACCATTTAGGTCTGCAGGGGAGGTGGTGGTGGGACAATTGTGCTCCAGCACAGTACAAGGCTTCCTTGCCTAGTGTGAGTATGACCTTAATAACCTAATTAACTAATAAAAATCGTAAGGTGAGATGACAGACCTCTTGGTGTACCATAAGTCTTGCATGGACTTCTCTTAAATCACTACCTTAAAAAAAAGTAGAGATTGTAAAATTGACCGTTGGTCAGTTGGTCTGTTGAGAACATTTATGTTGACGTGTGTTGTTTCCAGAACAGAATATCGACTCTAGCCTTTGTTGAGCGGATCTAGTTTTAGCTGGACTGGTACTGTAATTTGAGTGATTACAGTGTTTGTAGTTTATACTACTCTGCTGAGTAGTGATTTACTGATTGCCAGAGAATAAAAACAGCATCTCCATGTTTTGTCTTTTTTTGTAACCAATGGTTAAAATTGAGCTCATATTGTCCTGATTTCTTAATAGTTTAAGACAAGACTACTGAAATCCACAACAATTTGGTCTGAATTACAAGCAAACGAGAGAGAAATACAGTATTTCTATTAGCCATTTGGCTGCATGTGTGTTACTGTTCAGAAATGTGGTGCCTGTTGAGAAATGCAAAGGTACATGTCCACACAATCCTGCTTTCTTTGGCAACTAGAGGAAATTACACATATCCGTTAATCAGTAACTGGCCAGTAAAATCAACAACAAATTACATTACCAGACCTCTTCTGGTAAAACCAGTCCAGCTCCAGATAAGCAGTGGTTATTTTTTACCTTCGCTTTTTCTGGAATTATCTGGATTGTCTATACTTTTGGCTACATGTTTGAGAACATTCTGGGAATCCAAGCAGTTTAATGTCTTAGTAATTCTTATGAAGTCTAAACCTCCTCTTTAATCGAGTTTAATTGTTTGCTTATGTGCAGATCGGTTCATATTTCCCTCAACGCAGGAACGGGCAGCACTTCAGTGCAGTAACTGTGAAGATTCAATTGTGACATCGTATCTAGCTTATGGTCTGCGGTTACGTGATCAAGCTGCTGATTGAATGTCCAGAGTTTTACAGTATGGATTTTCATATAAGTATAGTGTAGTGTGTTACACTGCTGCACTCTGTAGACAGGGTTGAATTCCCCACCTGAGTAACCACAATATACTGCATCACAGTGTCATCCAGATTTACCAGCATTAAGATGTGATGGGACTGACTGTTGCTGCTCACTCCCATTTTCCACAAAGACAGAGTCAGAGACTGCCTCAGTCAGAGAATGCCTCTCCCTGTGCAGTTTCTGAAGCTTTTACCATCCAGAACGTCTGAGTTCTATTTTGAATGTATCTTAATAAACTGCAAACACTGTTTGACCAGTGGGAAGACGGGTCTCTCCTTGGGAGTTTTGGTTCCTCCCAAGGTTTCTTCGTTTAGTCTGAGGGAGGTATTCTTGCCACCGTCGCCTCTGGCTTGTTCACTGGGGGATACATGTTGTGACTTCATGTTTTCATGTTTTCAAACTTCTGTAAAGCTGCTTTGACTGTAGCTGTAACTCTGGAAATGAAGTTCCCTGTGATACAGCTGATGTATAGAATATTGGTATGTTTACTCTCTTCATCCCCTGCAGGAAGTTAAGTTGCTGTTCGGCTTTCTTGGCTACTTAGGTGGTGAAAAACTAGTCACAATCTGAATTTAAGTATTTCATGGACAAACAAACACTGCGCAAACACTCTATGAGTAGTATGAATGATGTGAAATGGGAATGGGTGAGTTATGAACAGTGACAATCAAGTCCTAAAGTGAATATAGACTGTATATACATGTAGACCAGTAATCTACATCATTTAGAAATCATCTAGAATAGGAGGACCAACAGTCACTTCACTTGACATTATCTATGGTTGGATTCTGGAGGCTGGTGCTTTAAATTCACTTGATTCAAACAGGTACATCAGTTCCACATGAACCAAATGCATTTCATCAACAATTCTTGCCTGAAATAAGTTAATGTGTAATATGTTATATATGTGTAACCAGTGTACACATATAAATTAAGTTAATTCAAAGCAGTATTCGGTTTTAGTGTAGTATATAAAATTCGCCAGCAGATGGGGCTAATGAAGCTTTCATGGATTACTGTAATGCAGCAGGGGTATTTAATTAGAATTCAGTACGGTCCAGCAAGAGGAAGTTTCCTGAGGCTGGTCCAGACCGTCATCATTTCTAACGTGTGTTCTGATTCAGTGCTGTATCCTGTTTACTGAAGTAGTCTAGTATCAGCATCATACACCAAATACCGTTTAGTATATTTCAGTGTATTTACTGTTTAAATGCTGAATTGAATTAATTATTTATAAACTTCTAATTAATGTTTTTTTACTCACTTGAAGTAAAAACAAGAGCTACATAAAAAAACTAAATGAAAAAAAAGTGTTTATTTATAGAAACAGTAAATAAAGCAGGTTCTTCTCTTTAACCCAGTCAACAGCTTGACCTGTTGGTTTGGAGACGCCTGTAGGAAGAATAACCATAAGTCTCTCCATTTCTGGTTAAAACAGTCGGGTGTTGATGTCAACTTTCCTTTTTTAGAGGACAATATTCTTTCTCCGACCGGCTTTACTCTCTGACTGCTGCTACACACTTCGTACCTCACCTGTGTGCGCACTGCACTTCCGAATATGCACAGGTCTGATTGGCTGATGAGCAGCCTTTTTTTGATCTTACAACGCACGCAATTGGTCTGTGAGGTTAATGTTCCACAAAGCCCGTATTAAATCGCTCTCAATAGTTTATCGGTTTGGGTCCGCATTGGACAACGTCTGGGACCCGGACCGCGGTCCGCCTATTAGTGACCTCTGATCTACAGCGTAGGGTGTTCTCCTGCTCAACCTGACAGGATTATACTAGATTTAATAATAGAGATTTATTAGGACAACTTTAAAATTTAAAAACTTCATGAGTCCTGAGTACCCTTGCTGTGTACTCGCTCCACTGCTTTTGTCTCAGGCAACCATGACGTCTACAAACAGGCCAGAAATTACCTACACAGATCCATTAAAGAGGCTTGGAGACGATACAGACCTAAACAGGACCCACCGGGCCTGTAGCTGGTGTTGGCTGTTTCCTGTGTCTCTGAATCAAGACATATAACCCCACAGCTCCTCGCACCACTATCTAAATTTAGCACAAAGGAACAGAGCACATCTGAGGACATTTCGCTTCAAGAAACATTCCCTTTCTTGCCATTCGTACATTAAACTCTCCAAAAACAGGACTTATGGAAAGCTGAGTCTCATTGTGAGACCTCCACCTCAGACTATGCAACTGAAATTGTACCATTAGTTGTGCAGCCCCTAACCGGAGATCAGATACAGGGCAAAAGACAAGGACAGTCTTCATCTTGAGCCAAACTTCAGCTTCACTGCTATTCATACATTTTAACTGCCTTCACCACTGGTTTCCTCTTTCTGTGGTTAGTGGCAGAGAAGTTCAACCACATATGCCCCTCCCCCCGCCCTCGGTGGTCTTTGAAAAAAACAAAGCAAGACTGCTGTGCAAGATCTTGTCAATTGATGTATTTATATTATTAATCAATGTGTCAGAGAGAACGTTTGAGATGTTAGCATCTACAGTAAGTTGAACTGTGGTAACAATGCAATGGTGAACCCTTCAATACCCAGGATCCACTGAGGTGAGTGGTAGAGCTTAGTATGTTGATGCTTTTGATTTTTAATTTATTTAGCTAATCATTCAAAAGTTCCAGAAGTGATCAGCTACCATGTACCACGTGACTATGCAGCCACTACTCTTATTTATGGCACTGAATGGCTTGTGGAGAGTTCAAAAAACAGACCAGGCCCATCCAGCTCTGCATGTGCAACAGTACATGATCCTGCCATTCCAAAAACAATCCATTCCACTTTTCAAACTAAATAAAAACCATGATATTACTGTTGAGGAGCAACAAAATCTACACCCAGTTAGCCTTGATATCAACGCCATTCAGTACTGGGATGGAGATCAGTGGAAATCCTCCTACGTCTTTTCTGCAAACCCTTTTGTCATCACAAGTAGCTCATCATGCCATCCGCGCTGCCTTCTGTCTTCCTGTCAGTGAGGCCATCTGAAACTTGCTTCACTGATATATTTAGCTGTGGTTGTGACTCTACGCCAACATAACTGCATAAGAACAAACAGTGGGGTGTTTTGTGTATATATATATATATATATATATATATATATATATATATATATATATATATACTATATATTATATATCTTATATATATATATTTATTATAGCAGTACAAACCATGACAACAAAATACACAAATCAGTATCCAAAGGTCTTTATTAACTCCATAAATGCCAATGTTTAACATCTTAAACCTTATTATTTAGTAATTAACGTTTTTGTAGCATTAAAAGTTTAGACAAGAATGCAACACGGTTGGATAACCTGTGTCGGTAGGATCAGAGGGGATTGTGGGTAACTGTGCAGTAGGATAACCTGTGTCAGTAGGATCAGAGGGGATTGTGGGTAACTGTGCAGTAGGATAACCTGTGTTGGTAGGATCAGAGGGGATTGGGGGTAATTGTACGGTAGGATAACCTGTGTTGGTAGGATCAGAGGGGATTGTGGGTAACTGTGCAGTAGGATAACCTGTGTCAGTAGGATCGGAGGGGATTGGGGGTAACTGTGCAGTAGGATAACCTGTGTCGGTAGGATCAGAAGGGATTGGGGGTAACTGTGCAGTAGGATAACCTGTGTCGGTAGGATCAGAAGGGATTGGGGGTAACTGTGCAGTAGGATAACCTGTGTTGGTAGGATCAGAAGGGATTGTGGGTAACTGTGTAGAAGCATGAACTGTGCTGGGAGGATCAGAGTGAGTTACAGGAGTGCTGGCAAAAAGTCCAGTAAGACTTTCAGAAGGACTAAGAGTAGCGTTTTCTGGACTCAAACAACCTGAGGGCATTGTGGGTAGTTGGGCAGTAACATACACTGTGTTTGGGGGAAGAAAGTGAATTGTAGAGAGCTGGATAGTTTCATACAGTGCAGTTTCGGTGTCTAAATGTGGTTCGATGTCTTTAATTTCTTCGTAGACGCACACAACAGCAGAAACCTGAGTGGAGATGAACTGTTAAAAGAAGGACACATGGAACACAGACACAGGTCTCAAAGTATTTGTGAGGCAAAGCCTTCAATAATTTATAAGTGGCAATGCAGCACTGGTATCAGGTCAGGTGTGACCAAACGTTTTGTCTTTGGGGGCCCAAAGTGCAATGTTTGTGGTGGGTCAGGGCAAAAAAAGCAGTACAGATAAAGACAGCAAGTGAAATGCCAGATCAAACAAATTATCGCCATGACTCACAGTATGGGCGGCCCTGCATTAGCATTAAAACCGGATTGTGCCCCGTGGAAGTGAAAAGTGGAGGTGAGAGAGTTTCGTTTATCAGTGTTTATATTTAGACCAGAGTCTCTAAGACACACACTCACTTCCAGGTACTTACCTCTGAATTGCTTCCTGTCTCTCTGCTAGTTGATGAAGAGGCAGAGCCTATGCAAGACAAAGGCATGCAGGATTAGAACAAACGTGAAAATCTTAGCATTAATACAAAAAGCCCCAAAACTAAATTTACTTCCTTTATTTGCTTTTTTATTTTTCAATCCCTCTCATAATATATACAATCAAATGAATCTCTCTTTTGTACCCTTTTACTTTGAACCCTTTTGGTTTAAAAGCCTACTTCTATTATGTAACCTGGGGTCAGATGAGCTTCTGCTAAGCCCCTGCTTTGAGTGCCAAATGTCCAGTCACAGTTTAAACTAGGCCCAACAGGACCTATGTCAGCTAGAGTATTTAACCTACATTGTTTTATGTAGTGTAATAATAACAATGATAATAATATTAATATAATCTTTGTTATTACATTTTTTAATGTTATATTATTACCTCAGAATATATTTGTTTTAGCTTGTTCTTAATTTTATATATATTTCTTAATAAGGGGATTGTGAGTAGATTAGCAGTAGTACATACAGATTCTATGGGATCAGAGGGGATTGGGGGTAACTGTGCAGTAGGATAACCTGTGTTGGTAGGATCAGAGGGGATTGGGGGTAACTGTGCAGTAGGATAACCTGTGTCGGTAGGATCAGAGGGGATTGGGGGTAACTGTGCAGTAGGATAACCTGTGTTGGTAGGATCAGAGGGGATTGGGGGTAACTGTACGGTAGGATAACCTGTGTTGGTAGGATCAGAGGGGATTGAGGGTAACTGTGCAGTAGGATAACCTGTGTTGGTAGGATCAGAGGGGATTGGGGGTAACTGTACGGTAGGATAACCTGTGTTGGTAGGATCAGAGGGGATTGGGGGTAATTGTACGGTAGGATAACCTATGTTGGTAGGATCAGAGGGGATTGGGGGTAATTGTACAGTAGAATAACCTGTGTTGGTAGGATCAGAGGGGATTGGGGGTAATTGTACGGTAGGATAACCTATGTTGGTAGGATCAGAGGGGATTGGGGGTAACTGTACGGTAGGATAACCTGTGTTGGTAGGATCAGAGGGGATTGGGGGTAATTGTACGGTAGGATAACCTATGTTGGTAGGATCAGAGGGGATTGGGGGTAATTGTACAGTAGAATAACCTGTGTTGGTAGGATCAGAGGGGATTGGGGGTAATTGTACGGTAGGATAACCTATGTTGGTAGGATCAGAGGGGATTGGGGGTAATTGTACGGTAGGATAACCTATGTTGGTAAGATCAGAGGGGATTGGGGGTAATTGTTCGGTAGGATAACCTGTGTTGGTAGGATCAGAGGGGATTGAGGGTAACTGTACGGTAGGATAACCTGTGTTGGTAGGATCAGAGGGGATTGGGGGTAATTGTACGGTAGGATAACCTATGTTGGTAGGATCAGAGGGGATTGGGGGTAATTGTACGGTAGGATAACCTATGTTGGTAGGATCAGAGGGGATTGGGGGTGATTGTTCGGTAGGATAACCTGTGTTGGTAGGATCAGAGGGGATTGAGGGTAACTGTACGGTAGGATAACCTGTGTTGGTAGGATCAGAGGGGATTGGGGGTAATTGTACGGTAGGATAACCTATGTTGGTAGGATCAGAGGGGATTGGGGGTAATTGTGAAGTAGGATAACCTGTGTTGGTAGGATCAGAGGGGATTGGGGGTAACTGTACGGTAGGATAACCTGTGTTGGTAGGATCAGAGGGGATTGGGGGTAACTGTACGGTAGGATAACCTGTGTTGGTAGGATCAGAGGGGATTGGGGGTAACTATGCAGTAGGTTAATAGTGAATAGATGAGCAATAGCATATACAGATTGTATGGAATCTGAGGGGATTGTGGGTAACTTGTTGTAGGATAACCTGTGTTGGGAGGATCAGAGAGGATTATGGGTAACTGTGTAGCAGGCAAACCTGTGTTGGGAGAATCAGTGGGGATCGTGAGAAGATGAGCAGTAGCAGAGCTGATTGTGGGTAGTTGGGCAGTAAGATACACTGTCTTGGTAGAATTAGAGGGGATTGTGGGTAGTTGGGCAGTAAGATACACTGTCTTGGTAGAATTAGAGGGGATTGTGGGTAGTTGGGCAGTAAGATACACTGTCTTGGTAGAATTAGAGGGGATTGTGGGTAGTTGGGCAGTAGGATAACCTGTGTTGGTAGGATCAGAGGGGATTGTGGGTAGTTGGGCGGTAGCATACACTGTCTTGGTAGGATCAGAGGGAATTGTGGGTAGTTGGGCAGTAGGATAACCTGTGTTGGTAGGATCAGAGGGGATTGTGGGTAGTTGGGCGGTAGCATACACTGTCTTGGTAGGATCAGAGGGAATTGTGGGTAGTTGGGCAGTAGGATAACCTGTCTTGGTAGGATCAGAGGGAATTGTGGGTAGTTGGGCAGTAAGATACACTGTCTTGGTAGGATTAGAGGGGATTGTGGGTAGTTGGGCAGTAAGATACACTGTCTTGGTAGGATTAGAGGGGATTGTGGGTAGTTGGGCAGTAGGATAACCTGTGTTGGTAGGATCAGAGGGGATTGTGGGTAGTTGGCTGTTGAATACACTGTCTTGGTAGGATCAGAGGGGATTGTGGGTAGTTGGCTGTTGAATACACTGTCTTGGTAGGATCAGAGGGGATTGTGGGTAGTTGGCTGTTAAATACACTGTCTTGGTAGGA
The DNA here is from genome assembly GCA_021613375.1 of Megaleporinus macrocephalus. Classification (NCBI taxonomy): domain Eukaryota; kingdom Metazoa; phylum Chordata; class Actinopteri; order Characiformes; family Anostomidae; genus Megaleporinus; species Megaleporinus macrocephalus. The sequence continues at coordinate 37,056,826 of CM038722.1, read as the reverse complement.
TTAGAGGGGATTATGGGTAATTGGCTGTTGCATACACTGTCTTGGTAGGATCAGAGGGGATTGTGGGTAATTGGCTGTTGCATACACTGTCTTGGTAGGATCAGAGGGGATTGTGGGTAGTTGGCTGTTGAATACACTGTCTTGGTAGGATCAGAGGGGATTGTGGGTAGTTGGCTGTTGCATACACTGTATTGGTATGATTAGGGATTGTGGTCAGTAGCCTACACTGTTTATCTTGGTAACAAATAAACTTTGATTTCTCCCCTTAGCACTATTAACCTATTAACCACTATTAACCACTATTAACCACTATTGACACTATTAAGACAGTAGAGACAGTAGAGCAGTAGAGACTGCCTGGAAAAGCACTGGCAAAATATAAGTGTACATCTTTTAAATGAATGGAGTACAACCTTTTGCCTTGATGTGTCTGTTAAACATCAGTGTTAATCCTGAAATCAGCAGCAGCAGCAGAGCCACACAGACAGAAACAATGATGGTGACAGAGGAACCTGAAGATGATAGCACATATTTCCACAGACAAATACAAATTGTTATGCTTTATAAACCTGGTAGTTAGCAATACAATATATTATTAAATTAATTGTTTTGCAAATGGTCACTGAAGCCACTGATTTGGTGGTGGTGTGTTAGTGTGTGTTGTGCTGGTGTGAGTGAATCAGACAAAGCAGAACTGCTGGAGGTTTTAAACACTGTGTCCACTCACTGTCCACTGTTTAGATTTTGGTGGATGATTCTCAGTCCAGCCGTGACACTGCTGTGTCTGATCCCCTCATATCTGCACAACACACACTAACACACCACCAACATGTCAGTGTCACTGCAGTGCTGAGAATGACCCTCCTCCCTAATAGTATCTGCTCTGTGGTGGTCCTGTGGGGGACCTGATCATTAAAGAACAGAGTAATAAAGTATACAGAGAATCAGATGAACTACAGTCTGTAAGTGTAGCTCCTATATGGTCAGGAGAGCTGAAAAGAAGGAAAAACAATGGGGTGTACCTAATGAATTAACCATTGCAGAGGAAAGAAAATTCCATAAATTAGTTTTTCTTAGCATCAGCAGTTACAGCAGAGTCGGCTGTGTGTGTGTAGTGTTACTGCTACAGAGGTTAGTGTAGAGTCGGCTGTGTGTGTGTAGTGTTACTGCTACAGAGGTTAGTGTAGAGTCGGCTGTGTGTGTGTAGTGTTACTGCTACAGAGGTTAGTGTAGAGTCGGCTGTGTGTGTGTAGTGTTACTGCTACAGAGGTTAGTGTAGAGTCGGCTGTGTGTGTGTAGTGTTACTGCTGCTACAGAGGTTAGTGTAGAGTCGGCGTGTGTGTGTGTAGTGTTACTGCTGCTACAGAGGTTAGTGTAGAGTCGGCTGTGTGTGTGTAGTGTTACTGCTACAGAGGTTAGTGTAGAGTCGGCTGTGTGTGTGTAGTGTTACTGCTACAGAGGTTAGTGTAGAGTCGGCTGTGTGTGTGTAGTGTTACTGCTGCTACAGAGGTTAGTGGAGAGTCGGCTGTGTGTGTGTAGTGTTACTGCTGCTACAGAGGTTAGTGTAGAGTCGGCTGTGTGTATGTAGTGTTACTGCTACAGAGGTTAGTGTAGAGTCGGCTGTGTGTGTGTAGTGTTACTGCTACAGAGGTTAGTGTAGAGTCGGCTGTGTGTGTGTAGTGTTACTGCTACAGAGGTTAGTGGAGAGTCGGCTGTGTGTGTGTAGTGTTACTGCTGCTACAGAGGTTAGTGTAGAGTCGGCTGTGTGTATGTAGTGTTACTGCTACAGAGGTTAGTGTAGAGTCGGCTGTGTGTGTGTAGTGTTACTGCTACAGAGGTTAGTGTAGAGTCGGCTGTGTGTGTGTAGTGTTACTGCTGCTACAGAGGTTAGTGTAGAGTCGGCTGTGTGTGTGTGTGTAGTGTTACTGCTGCTACAGAGGTTAGTATAGAGTCGGCTGTGTGTGTGTAGTGTTACTGCTGCTACAGAGGTTAGTGTAGAGTCGGCTGTGTGTGTGTGTGTAGTGTTACTGCTGCTACAGAGGTTAGTATAGAGTCGGCTGTGTGTGTGTAGTGTTACTGCTACAGAGGTTAGTGTAGAGTCGGCTGTGTGTGTGTAGTGTTACTGCTGCTACAGAGGTTAGTGTAGAGTCGGCTGTGTGTGTGTAGTGTTACTGCTACAGAGGTTAGTGTAGAGTCGGCTGTGTGTGTGTAGTGTTACTGCTACAGAGGTTAGTGTAGAGTCGGCTGTGTGTGTGTGTAGTGTTACTGCTGCTACAGAGGTTAGTGTAGAGTCGGCTGTGTGTATGTAGTGTTACTGCTACAGAGGTTAGTGTAGAGTCGGCTGTGTGTGTGTAGTGTTACTGCTGCTACAGAGGTTAGTATAGAGTCGGCTGTGTGTGTGTAGTGTTACTGCTACAGAGGTTAGTGTAGAGTGGGCTGTGTGTGTGTAGTGTTACTGCTGCTACAGAGGTTAGTGTAGAGTCGGCTGTGTGTGTGTAGTGTTACTGCTGCTACAGAGGTTAGTATAGAGTCGGCTGTGTGTGTGTAGTGTTACTGCTACAGAGGTTAGTGTAGAGTCGGCTGTGTGTGTGTAGTGTTACTGCTGCTACAGAGGTTAGTGTAGAGTCGACTGTGTGTGTGTAGTGTTACTGCTACAGAGGTTAGTGTAGAGTCGGCTGTGTGTGTGTAGTGTTACTGCTACAGAGGTTAGTGTAGAGTCGGCTGTGTGTGTGTAGTGTTACTGCTGCTACAGAGGTTAGTGTAGAGTCGGCTGTGTGTGTGTAGTGTTACTGCTGCTACAGAGGTTAGCGTAGAGTCGGCTGTGTGTGTGTAGTGTTACTGCTACAGAGGTTAGTGTAGAGTCGGCTGTGTGTGTGTAGTGTTACTGCTGCTACAGAGGTTAGTGTAGAGTAGGCTGTGTGTGTGTAGTGTTACTGCTGCTACAGAGGTTAGTGTAGAGTCGGCTGTGTGTGTGTAGTGTTACTGCTACAGAGGTTAGTGTAGAGTCGGCTGTGTGTGTGTAGTGTTACTGCTGATACAGAGGTAAGTGTAGAGTCGGCTGTGTGTGTGTAGTGTTACTGCTACAGAGGTTAGTGTAGAGTCGACTGTGTGTGTGTAGTGTTACTGCTGCTACAGAGGATAGTGTAGAGTCGGCTGTGTGTGTGTAGTGTTACTGCTACAGAGGTTAGTGGAGAGTCGGCTGTGTGTGTGTAGTGTTACTGCTACAGAGGTTAGTGTAGAGTCGGCTGTGTGTGTGTAGTGTTACTGCTGATACAGAGGTTAGTGTAGAGTCGGCTGTGTGTGTGTAGTGTTACTGCTGCTACAGAGGTTAGTGTAGAGTCGGTTGTGTGTGTGTAGCGTTACTGCTACAGAGGTTAGTGTAGAGTCGGCTGTGTGTGTGTAGTATTACTGCTACAGAGGTTAGTGTAGAGTCGGCTGTGTGTGTGTAGTGTTACTGCTGCTACAGAGGTTAGTGTAGAGTCGGCTGTGTGTGTGTAGTGTTGCTGCTACAGAGGTTAGTGTAGAGTGGGCTGTGTGTGTGTAGTGTTACTGCTACAGAGGTTAGTGTAGAGTCGGCTGTGTGTGTGTAGTGTTGCTGCTACAGAGGTTAGTGTAGAGTGGGCTGTGTGTGTGTGGTGTTACTGCTACAGAGGTTAGTGTAGAGTAGGCTGTGTGTGTGTAGTGTTACTGCTGCTACAGAGGTTAGTGTAGAGTCGGCTGTGTGTGTGTAGTGTTACTGCTGCTACAGAGGTTAGTGTAGAGTCGGCTGTGTGTGTGTAGTGTTGCTGCTACAGAGGTTAGTGTAGAGTCGGCTGTGTGTGTGTAGTGTTACTGCTGCTACAGAGGTTAGTGTAGAGTCGGCTGTGTGTGTGTAGTGTTACTGCTACAGAGGTTAGTGTAGAGTCGGCTGTGTGTGTGTAGTGTTACTGCTGCTACAGAGGTTAGTGTAGAGTCGGCTGTGTGTGTGTAGTGTTACTGCTACAGAGGTTAGTGTAGAGTCGGGTGTGTGTGTGTAGTGTTACTGCTGCTACAGAGGTTAGTGTAGAGTCGGCTGTGTGTGTGTAGTGTTACTGCTGCTACAGAGGTTAGTGTAGAGTCGGCTGTGTGTGTGTAGTGTTACTGCTACAGAGGTTAGTGTAGAGTCGGCTGTGTGTGTGTAGTGTTACTGCTGCTACAGAGGTTAGTGTAGAGTCGGCTGTGTGTGTGTAGTGTTACTGCTACAGAGGTTAGTGTAGAGTCGACTGTGTGTGTGTAGTGTTACTGCTGCTACAGAGGATAGTGTAGAGTCAGCTGTGTGTGTGTAGTGTTACTGCTACAGAGGTTAGTGGAGAGTCGGCTGTGTGTGTGTAGTGTTACTGCTACAGAGGTTAGTGTAGAGTCGGCTGTGTGTGTGTAGTGTTACTGCTGATACAGAGGTTAGTGTAGAGTCGGCTGTGTGTGTGTAGTGTTACTGCTACAGAGGTTAGTGTAGAGTCGGTTGTGTGTGTGTAGTGTTACTGCTGCTACAGAGGTTAGTGTAGAGTCGGCTGTGTGTGTGTAGTGTTGCTGCTACAGAGGTTAGTGTAGAGTGGGCTGTGTGTGTGTAGTGTTACTGCTACAGAGGTTAGTGTAGAGTCGGCTGTGTGTGTGTAGTGTTGCTGCTACAGAGGTTAGTGTAGAGTGGGCTGTGTGTGTGTGGTGTTACTGCTACAGAGGTTAGTGTAGAGTAGGCTGTGTGTGTGTAGTGTTACTGCTGCTACAGAGGTTAGTGTAGAGTCGGCTGTGTGTGTGTAGTGTTACTGCTGCTACAGAGGTTAGTGTAGAGTGGGCTGTGTGTGTGTAGTGTTGCTGCTGTGTGTGTGTAGTGTTACTGCTGCTACAGAGGTTAGTGTAGAGTCGGCTGTGTGTGTGTAGTGTTACTGCTACAGAGGTTAGTGGAGAGTCGGCTGTGTGTGTGTAGTGTTACTGCTGCTACAGAGGTTAGTGTAGAGTCGGCTGTGTGTGTGTAGTGTTACTGCTACAGAGGTTAGTGTAGAGTCGGCTGTGTGTGTAGTGTTACTGCTGCTACAGAGGTTAGTGTAGAGTCGGCTGTGTGTGTGTAGTGTTACTGCTACAGAGGTTAGTGTAGAGTCGGCTGTGTGTGTGTAGTGTTACTGCTGCTACAGAGGTTAGTGTAGAGTAGGCTGTGTGTGTGTAGTGTTACTGCTGCTACAGAGGTTAGTGTAGAGTCGGCTGTGTGTGTGTAGTGTTACTGCTACAGAGGTTAGTGTAGAGTTGGCTGTGTGTGTGTGTGTAGTGTTACTGCTGCTACAGAGGTTAGTGTAGAGTCAGCTGTGTGTGTAGTGTTACTGCTGCTACAGAGGTTAGTGTAGAGTCGGCTGTGTGTGTGTAGTGTTACTGCTGCTACAGAGGTTAGTGTAGAGTCGGCTGTGTGTGTAGTGTTACTGCTGCTACAGAGGTTAGTGTAGAGTCGGCTGTGTGTGTGTAGTGTTACTGCTGCTACAGAGGTTAGTGTAGAGTCGGCTGTGTGTGTGTAGTGTTACTGCTGCTACAGAGGTTAGTGTAGAGTCGGCTGTGTGTGTGTAGTGTTACTGCAGCTACAGAGGTTAGTGTAGAGTCGGCTGTGTGTGTGTAGTGTTACTGCTGCTACAGAGGTTAGTGTAGAGTCGGCTGTGTGTGTGTAGTGTTACTGCTACAGAGGTTAGTGTAGAGTCGGTTGTGTGTGTGTAGTGTTACTGCTGCTACAGAGGTTAGTGTAGAGTTGACTGTGTGTGTGTAGTGTTACTGCTACAGAGGTTAGTGTAGAGTCGGCTGTGTGTGTGTAGTGTTACTGCTACAGAGGTTAGTGTAGAGTCGGCTGTGTGTGTGTAGTGTTACTGCTGCTACAGAGGTTAGTGTAGAGTCGGCTGTGTGTGTGTAGTGTTACTGCTGCTACAGAGGTTAGTGGAGAGTCGGCTGTGTGTGTGTTTAGTGTTAATGCTGCTACAGAGGTTAGTGTAGAGTCGGCTGTGTGTGTGTAGTGTTACTGCTGCTACAGAGGTTAGTGTAGAGTCGGCTGTGTGTGTGTAGTGTTACTGCTGCTACAGAGGTTAGTGTAGAGTCGGCTGTGTGTGTGTAGTGTTACTGCTGCTACAGAGGTTAGTGTAGAGTCGGCTGTGTGTGTGTAGTGTTACTGCTGCTACAGAGGTTAGTGTAGAGTCGGCTGTGTGTGTAGTGTTACTGCTGCTACAGAGGTTAGTGTAGAGTCGGCTGTGTGTGTAGTGTTACTGCTGCTACAGAGGTTAGTGTAGAGTCGGCTGTGTGTGTGTAGTGTTACTGCTGCTACAGAGGTTAGTGTAGTCGGCTGTGTGTGTGTAGTGTTACTGCTGCTACAGAGGTTAGTGTAGACTCGGCTGTGTGTGTTTAGTGTTACTGCTGCTACAGAGGTTAATGTAGAGTTGGCTGTGTGTGTGTAGTGTTACTGCTGCTACAGAGGTTAGTGTAGACTCGGCTGTGTGTGTGTAGTGTTACTGCTGCTACAGAGGTTAGTGGACAGTAGTGTACTGTTTTCGCCTCCATTGTCGCATTCTGCGTAGGAACATTGACTTGCCTCTCCTCAGAACCCCCTCCCCACCAACACACAAACATAAGAATATGTAAGTATTTGTCACAGCAAACTTCAAAATAAAACCAACACTGTTTCTTTTTTATACCCAGTAAGTATATGAATATATACACTGAAACTCTTTGTTTATGGATTTGTTTAATAATGATGTTAGTTATAATGATGTAAACAGCATATAAAGTATCTCACCAGTAACCTGTAGCTGAATCTCTGTGTAGAGGGAGGAGTAACCGAATGACTCTTTTCCACCAATCACAGCACAGTAATAAACTCCTCCATCTTCTTCTCTCACATCACCGATTCTCACACTAAAGTCTTTAGATGTTCTGTTATCAGAGACGGAGAATCTGTCTGTCTGAGAGTCTGGGGTATGGATCACTGTAGGAATACGATGACCATCAAGTTTGTAGAAGGTCTTGTTGTGTTTCTCATACTGCTCTGGATATGAACAGCTGATGGTGATGTTCTCTCCCAGATGACCAATTACAGTCTTTGGTCCCAAACAACATGAATCTGTCAATAATATGAAATGATATATCTTCTAATTTCTACAACATCATGAGTGCAGAGAGGATTGTGTAATTCTGTGGACTCAAATTATTAACTTCATACCTTAAATCAATTTCAGGACGTCAGTAGTATTTGAGGCACTACTGAGTTTGGAACATTGACAGATTTATTTTTTTATATAACATGTATTAATTTCAAATGGCAGATTCATGTAAACGAGGTTCTCACCTCGGATCACGTGAAGGTTAAACGAATGACTCCAGCTCCTCTCCTCTCCACACTTATATAATCCAGCGTCCTCTGAACTCAACTGTCTGATGATCACTAGAAGAGTTTCGCTAAAGTCGGCAAACAGATCAATTCTGTCTTTCTGAATCCACGTGTTTTGCTGTTCATTCTCAATAACTGTAATATTTTCACACTCAGCTTCTGTTTTCTGTTTGCAGATGAACTTGTTTCTCAATCCATAGTAACTGTTACTGCAGTTGATTAGAACGGTTCCTCCTCGAAAGCCAATCACATCAAAGCTGACCACTCCACCTGTCAATGACATTCACCATTTCACTGACCTCTCTGATCTTGAACAACATACCATACATCATATACAAATCTAACACCCAGTATGATCTGTAAATATACACGTTCTGTAGTTTCATTTTCTGTTGTTTCTACTTTATGTTAAAGAAGTAGATCTGACCTGAGATCAGGTAGAGGGTGAAGATGAGGAGAATCCTCATTCTGGTCTAAACTTCAGTGTCAGTGATGTTCATAAACTCAGTCCTCGGTCCTGTACAGGAAACATCTCCATTCAGTCACATACAAAACACTTCATATATCAACTGGATCTCCGAACCAGCTTCACAGCTCCTCCCACCAGCTTCACTAACCACCTTCACAGCTCCTCCCACCAGCATCACTAACCACCTTCACAGCTCCTCCCACCAGCATCACTAACCACCTTCACAGCTCCTCCCACCAGCATCACTAGCCAGCTTTACAGAAAGTGATTTCTGACAGCGTTGGACTGCGTTATAAAGTGCTTACAGCTATAACATTAGAGCCAACAGCTCCATCTCCTGGTCAATTCATGACATTGCACCCTGGTCAGCCAAGTCTTATATAAGACACTTCCTAGGCATCTACTTCTACAGAGAGCCCCAGTGTCTCAGAATCCTATTTGTCTTGATTATTATGAACTGAGTAAAGGGAATTAGTAAATCTAAACCCACTTTATTAATAACTAGATTAGTTTTATTAATAAAAAGAATCTAGAATTGCTTGTCCCTATCTCGGCTTGTCACTATCACTCGGAAGTCACCAGAGCTGCTAAAAGTCCCCAGAGATCCATCACCTCTGACTGATTATCTGTTCCTCCTGTCTGACCTGAGGATACTCTCCTGCTCATCAGCCTCACTGACCGTAACTTCTACAGTAGAGCAGTCACACCTCCTGAGCCACTACAGTAGAGCTTCCACATCACTACCTCCTGAGCTACTACAGTAGAGCTTTCACATCACCACCTCCGGAACTACTACAGTAGAGCTTCCACATCACCACCTCCTGAGCTACTACAGTAGAGCTTCCACATCACCACCTTCTGAACTACTACAGTAGAGCTTCCACATCACCACCTCCTGAACTACTACAGAAGAGCTTCCACATCTCCACCTCCTGAACTACTACAGTAGGGCCGCCACATCACCATCTCCTGAACTACTACAGTAGAGCTTCCACATCACCACATCCTGAACTACTACAGTAGAGCTTCCACATCACCACATCCTGAACTACTACAGTAGAGCTTCCACATCACCACATCCTGAACTACTACAGTAGAACTTCCACATCACCACCTCCTGAACTACTACAGTAGAGCTTCCACATCACCACCTCCGGAACTACTACAGTACAGCTTCCACATCACCACCTCCTGAGCTACTACAGTAGAGCTTTCACATCACCACCTTCTGAACTACTACAGTAGAGCTTCCACATCACCACCTCCTGAACTACTACAATAGAGCTTCCACATCACCACCTCCTGAACTACTACAGTAGAGCTTCCACATCTCCACCTCCTGAACTACTACAGTAGGGCCGCCACATCACCACCTCCTGAACTACTACAGTAGAGCTTCCACATCACCACCTCCTGAACTACTACAGTAGAGCTTCCACATCACCACATCCTGAACTACTACAGTAGAGCCTCCACATCACCACCTCCTGAACTACTACAGTAGATCTTCCACATCACCACCTCCTGAACTACTACAGTAGAGCCTCCACATCACCACCTCCTGAACTACTACAGTAGAGCTTCCACATCATCACATCCTGAACTACTACAGTAGAGCTTCCACATCATCACATCCTGAACTACTACAGTACAGCTTCCACATCACCACATCCTGAACTACTACAGTAGAGCTTCCACATCATCACATCCTGAACTACTACAGTAGAGCTTTCACATCACCACCTCCGGAACTACTACAGTACAGCTTCCACATCACCACCTCCTGAACTACTACTTCTATTAAGTCTACTTCATCAGCTGTAAAGAGAGTAAACACCGCGAGACCCGCCGTTGTTCACGTACGCTGCAGGTGGTGACGGTCTGAGTTGAGGCTCTTTTCTAACCTTAAGTCGCAGCCGTGTCTCGAACAAGCCTATATTTGTTGTTGTCCAGCTGGGCTGTGCTTCTTATTTCGCCAGCACCTCCCAGTGGACGCATTCACCAAGTCAAAGTAGAACAGAATATGTGGTCAGAGCTTTATTCCTGTGATGGACCATACCTGCTTTTCCTTATTCGTTTCCTTATTACATGTAAAATCTCTTTCAACCTGTACTTGACCACCAGCCTAATCTCACCACCAGAGGGAGACAGAGAGCTGCTTCTCAGTAATTAGTGACCCACTTGTGTCTGGCCTACTTAAAGGCTGCTTGCAGAGTACATACTCTTGACTTTGCACTGCCATGTGTATGTGTCGCTGACTAAGATGGTAAGCTTGGTTTGGCATTTGCATCTGGTCAACTCAAGCATGAAAAAATCTTTGTATAATTTTTTATCAGTTATATCTATTTGTAGTAGTCAGTATTTGCTGATCTCCCATTTGTAAGCCACTGGTTAGCCCAACTCCCAGATACTCTCCTCACCTGGTTTGGTAGTTCAATGAGGTGCACTCCAGCATTTTTTTTTGCCAGTTGTATTGTTTAAAAGTTTTAGACACTTGACTAATTTTATTTGACTACTCAGTACTTCATTAAGCTAAATCAAGATTTGCTGCTGAAGGAACTGAATACATTCATACAATGTCTGGGGCGTCCAGGAGAAATCTGGAACTACACTTTGTTCTTCAAACTGGATCAAGATCTGATCTACTTCTCTCACAATAACATATTCATGTTACTTTGTATTGTATGTATGATTATTTACATCTGTTCTAATCACCGCACCGAGCCAGGCGTGAAGTCAAACAGGCCTAAAGACTTTTTAACTATCAGCTTAGGTGCCTCAGACTTTGGACTTGGATATGAACCCAGGAGGATAAACTGTCTAGATTATTAATAAATACGTTAATATATATATATATATATATATATATATATATATATATATATATATATATATATATATATATATATACGTGTGTTAATGTAAATGTGAGTATGATTGTATATGTGTTTCTAGTTTTATTTATTAGTTTTTTAAAGAATATTCTGATTAAATAAGAGACTTTAAGTTTGAAATTGTGGGTATGGCTGGTTCTCAGTTTAGTGAGTCGAAGCACAAACGACACAGGTGTTTATAAATAAGCGAGGGCTCGCGAGGGCGCGCGCTTTGAGTCCTGCACCGCGTGAGTCTAATAGAAACGTAAAAAACACACTATACTGTAAGTGAGATTTAATGTTGGGAAAGTAATAAAGAATTTAAAGCCTTGTAGTTGTGAGAAACAGCCATGAGAGAGAGAGAGTGTGTGAGGGTGTGAGTGAGAGAGTGAGTCCGGTTTGATCCGGTTTTTTGGCGGCGTTTTCAACGAGTAGCCTGTTAATGTACTAGTTAGCTTCGTTAGCACCGGAGAGACGTCGTTTTGAGGACACACAGACGCTGTACGGCTGCCTGAAACTCTGACCTGTTTTTGTTTTTTTTTTCAGGATGGACAGAATCGACTTTCTTCTCCTCCACCAGCTCAGCTGTAAGTAAACAAACCATGTTTCCCTCCATTTACATTAGCGCTGCTTATGGCGTCACTTTCTACTCTACAGGAGTTTCCTCCATATTGAGCTTTAAGAGTGTGCAATTAATTCACTTTAGCTTGAACAATAGAATGACATACTGTTTGATTTCACATGCTTTTTTTTATTTCTGATTATGTGCACCACTTTCAATAAAACATTCAAAACTCATTCAATGACACGTTTTCATATTAAAACAGTATGGCACTATGTAAGCTCTGTTACCATTCTTATTAGAGTACTGCTTATCAACGGGTCTAAAATAAGCAAGCTGGTCTATACAGATAACGTCATCATCATGCATCATCTCTCTCCTCAATGCGGTATCCATTAAAGTGCTTACAGTGTCAACACTAGCAGCTAGCATGAAAGCACGCTCTTAATGTATTACTATACTACAGATTTTTTTTTAACTCTGGAAGATCATATGATCCAATGCAAATGAACAAACCAACTTCATACTCGTATAGTAACATAATTTCTGACCCAGTTAGTAGTTGAAACAACAGAAAATGCCTCCCAATGTAATGTCTGTCCACGTACTTCTGCACCCTCCAAGCTAGAGACTGTTTGTATTCTTGTAGGACCAAACTCAAGCCTCTTGAAACAGTAGTTCTCATAGTGAAATGCCATTTGACGCTGATGCTGCTTTACTAAAGATTTTGAGATTTTTTAAATTATTTACAGACCTTTTGAAAACAAGGTGTTTAGCAACGAGAGGGACAGTTTTTTTTTAATACAATGTGGATAATGTATCATCAGGTGGTGTTTTGGAATCAATTTTCTGTCAGAATGCAGTAATTTAAACATATTATGGTGATCACAGATTAAATGTTTCAAGTAACATATTCCATCAGTTACAATTGGCGAGAACACTATGTTGACTATCTGTATCAAAAGGAGAAGTAGATTCCAGTGACCGTTACCCCTTTCAATGAAATGACCAAATATAAGGGGAGTGTTACGCAAAACACACCGTGACTGGACAGCATTCAACCCCATGTGTTTGCTCTTGTCATCCAATTGTAAGCAACTTGGTTTGTTTTTGCGTTCTGTGTAACCATAATTAAAGCTCTGTATTCTGTTAGACAAAGTGTTCACAGAAACATAACCCTGTTTGATAAGGTATAGAAAAAGCAGCTTGAGTTCATACTGTACGACACCCTCTAACAAATCGTGTATTTTGTCAACAGCATAGTTGTCAGAGCTATAGAAATACTGTAAAGAATTGAACACACAATACTTTTTAACACCAAATACTGGAAGTAGAGCAGGATTTTCATTTACAATGTTCTTTTGAACAGAAAACAGACCAGGATGATCCTCAGTAAATATAGATTATACTTCTCACTTACTAGTCAAACAAAGCCTAGAGAAATGTGTTCCACTAAAGGATTCCACAAAACCTAACAAGCCATTTAAAGAAAGTTATCTCCTGTTATTTGAATTACTGAGCCAAACAATGGTTTTTCAAAAAAAAGGAAGCTGCATTCCTTTTGTTTCCAAAATTTTTATATCAATAAGAGGCTTCAATATTTCATCAAAACCATATGTTTTCAGATAGTTAGTCTAGAAAAGAGTTGCAAGATGTTCATTCATAAGCACAGAGTTACATTTAGGTGGAAGATTAGACACCACCAATTTTGTGTACACCCTTCTTGGAACCTAAAGGGTTGGCTGTTTCAAAATCATCATAATAAAGCAGAAGCTGTAGAGCATGCCTCTCTTGTGAAAATAGGGAAATATTTTGAGAACTGCCTCTCGTGCTTGGCTGTGAACATCATTAACCACTTCTTCCATTGAGCTAACAATTGTTTGGACAGTGTTTTCAGAGAGACCTGCTGCTTGCAAATGTGCAACAATTGAACCACACTGATGACAGCTGAGACATATCAGAGCTCTCTGAAGTAACAGGAATCGCTAACAAAGTGGCAACAGAAGTTGAACATTTTGATTGATCACTTAAAAATTGCACTTTGAGTAGTGATATCCTGGCTAGTATCCACATGGGGAACTGTGGCATGCCTATGTACATTGTTGAGGTGCTCTCTGAAGCCGTTGTAAGTACAAAAAGATAAAGAACATCCTCGCTCTCCACATTTAGAACGTAAACTTCTGTCAGGATATAAGCCATGGTGAAATTTTAAATGCTGACAAAGAAGCGAACAACTTTTGTGGTGCACTTTACAAACAAAACAAAACATTATTTATCAAAAATCTATTAGTTCAGGCGTTGTGCTGCAGCAGTCTTGCTCTCAGTTCCTTAACACGGGGGCTCTCCTTTTCACTTCCAACATCAATATTATACACTGCAGTGCACAAATGTATAGAAATTGCTCAGAGCTTCATCATAGGAGAGACTGAAGACGAAGTGAGCTTTAAATAGCTCATCAAAAGCAGCCACTGATGTCTAAGCTTTGCATGGTACAGCCTTATGGTTGATGATGTAGGACTTCAAGATTTTGTTCTTTTGCTCAGCAATGCAGAGGAGGAAGGGCTGTCTCATTTCAGCTCTCTCAAGGAAAGTAGTGAGACTGGCCCCTTCCTATAGGTTAGAAATGGAGGACAAGGTACAAGTCAGTGCAAGAAGACCTTTTCATGCAGTGATGACAAACATTTTCTCCTTGAGGATTATTTCTGGCAGTAATATGACATCATTAGACCACCTATTGCAAACTAAATGGTGTTAGAAAAGAAAAAAATGAAATTATATCTCTTCTTTTAACCTCTAAAGCAGTGGTTCACAATCCTGGTTTGTTGGACCACCCTGTACATTTTAGAGATTCCTCTGCTCCCAACACACCTGATGCAACTAAAGAGCTAACCCCAAGGCTAAAGTGGGTGTGATTGAGTGAGGAGAAAGTTACATCATGCAGGGCAGAGGCCCATCAGAACCAAGATTGAGAACCACTGCTCTAAATGTAATTGAATCATTCCTTTATTAATCAATCTGGTCATTCATTCATTAATTTTTCTGGAGTCTGGAATCACTGGGTGCAAAGCAAGAATGCACTCTGGACAGGGCGCTAGCCCATCACCGGGCAGCACACACTCACACCTTTGAATATTTTTCAGTAGCCTATACATCAACCAACCAAGCATGCATTTTTAGACTGTGGGGGAACCCACAGCACTTGGAGGACAGAGGGAAAACACACCACATCACAAAGTGACCTGAGGCAGGGTTTGACCCTACTCCTCCAGAACCCTTGAGTTGTGTGACAGTGAAACTATCTGCAGCACCACCATGCTACTATAAATCAAAGATTTCTAAATGACAAGAAACAAAAGACAACATTGATTATGTATATAAGTCAAACACCACATACTTGAAGGTATTGCACAAGATGGTTGGCTGCCTGGGCTGAACTGATCTTTTCTGTTTTTTTCTGGCCTTTTGTGGTTGGGGGAAGTAGATGCAGAAGGAGGAGAATTGCTGACATATCACTGTCTCATCCTAGAGAACAAAGTGTTAAACTTACAATGCTTTTTAAAATCTCCAACAATATAATAGGAATAAAAAGTCCCACTCACTATAGATATCCTCAGGACTGGGTTTAATTGCCAACAGCAGTTCCTCAACATACTGTTTTGGGGTAAGGGTCCTGCAGTGACTGATGACTCTGGGCTTGAAAAAAGTAGGCCACTTCGCCAAAAAAGCCTACTGGACGCCTCATCTCCAAACATCATGGCGAAGTCCTGGTCAATCTACGAAGAAGGAGACATACAATTTCCATATGATTTTTTTTTTTAAAGAGTAGAGACCTGTCTAATATTTTAAGATGATATTTCTTACCAATCTAGGAATGTCAAGGAAACGAGGGAAGACATCCAGGACTGAAACTGATGCCTCCGTATTATGAACCATCTTCTGCCTATACAGGAAAGTTGCTCTCATTCTCTCTTTGACCACAGACTCCTCTGTTGAGTGCCTCATTGTAGATAAAGCCTCCCTGCACTCGTCACCAAACAGCTGTTCACCACTTGGCAGAGTTTCACGTCTGCTTTTTGGACCATCCTGATAAGTAGGCCTTGAATGACTCTGGGAGCCAACAGAGGTGTGGTGCTGAACTGTCTTAATCCTTCATGCTAGGTAGCCAGTGTTACCCACGGGATCGTAGTAGTGTTCCTGTTTTGGACACAAACCAAATCACAGCCAAAAAACTAATTTTTCCCCTATTAAGAAACAGATAAATGCCAATTACTGAGACACAGCAGTTTGGGTCTTCAGCAAAACACTAACATTAACTTTCATATCCATTATCAGAATATGGATCTCGGAGGTACGGAAACAGGGTCACAATTCCCAGTGCATAATTAGTTCCTGCACTTGATGGTGGAACCCTCCTTTAAAGAAAAAATAAATAAATGTCTTAGACATTGTTAATGTATGTGGATCCTTAAATTTTAATGTATTTATTATTAAACTTCACTTAAATGTTTTACCCATGTGTTTCAATCATATCTGCAACCAAGATGTTCACCATTTCTTTACGTTTTGCATCTGTAAGTGTTTTAGACTTGTCATACTCCATGAAGATTTCTTTGCCCTTTGGATTGGCCTTGAGGACTGCTTCTACCATCTTTCAATGCCAATAATTCAATGCCATAGTAGGTCTTCTAATTAAGGAGACCCTACAACTTAAAAAAAATCTTATTCATTTTTACTAAAACTTAAAACTAGTTCATATTAAAATCAGAGTATTTATACTGAATTATACCTGTCTTGCTTGATCCCGATCCATAAATTCTGTTGACCTCCTCCCCTTCTTTGTTGATTCAAGGATGATAGTCAATATAACTATAACTGGTTGTCTAAAAGAGATCTTGAAGTTCAATACACCTGAGTTCACAAGTTCCTCAAAGATATCTTCATCTACTTCTGTTCCCGATTCATCAGTTAAAATGAGCTTGACCCTCTCTGACATTCAGGTTGCAGACAAAATTTCACTGTTACTAGGAGAACAAAAAATATGTTGCAATAAGCAACCTAGTCACAGAAACAATAATATAAAATATATTCAAATCATCCACATGTTAAAGTAATTAGCAAAACATAAATTCAACTGGATTTTTCATATGTATGTTGGCTATAGATTTGCTTGCCTTTGTTTATTTTCAATTTTTTTTTCTTAAAAAAAAAAACTACTAACTGTCTTAAAGAAATCTGTTGTATTCCACCCTTTTCATATTTTTGTGTTCCTCCAAACTCCAATAATTTACCACATATTTTGTGAAATGAGAAATTTGGGTGCAAAATCTCTTAGAATTGTTGACCTGGACACATAAACATAAATTATATGTTGTAGATGGCAAAAATGTAAGTGTATTCACGTCTTGATACTTATTGACCCACAGATATATTCAAGCATTGGCTGTAAGGAGTAATTACCTGTGCACATGTAGTATTTTTGTGTCCAAGCAAACTATTCTAAAAACTTCTGAACTTAATTTTATGCCATATTAAATATTTTTACTCTCGAGGCTAGTGAAACAGACTCAAAGAACTTCAACTCGCAAATGTTCAAGTTCATGCACTCGTCAAATAATCTCATGAGAAGCCTCTCCGTTACCCGACTCCACCACCACCACAAAACAATAATTAATTTTTTAAAACATGCAAGTAATAAATATGCAAAACAATTCTACAGAAATGTAACACAGTGCAGCACTTACCGATGAGATTAGCCTGAGCCACAGGTTAATTAGCTGTCGAGTCAATGGAGCAAAATGGCGATCTCCACCCTCCCTCATCCTCTATTCCTCCAATGGCTTCTTGCCCCCTAAAAAATATACGAATTAACCCAGCGTCAAAAATCCGTGATAAATGATTCTGGCTGTTTTACCTCAGTACATTTGAGATAAGGGATAAGAAGGATGTAAACTTGAATTTGGCATTTATCGGCTTACGCTGCCCGTGTTCTCTGCTTCATGACTCGCTGTACGTGTTGGCCTTCGAACTAGCGAAGACAGTGTTCACATTATAGTTTACGCTACACAGCGAACATAATAAAGAATATTTTCATTCATATATTTAAAATCAACTTACCGATACACAAAGGAGAAATGAGATGCCTCTCTTGTAGGATTAGCTGTGCTGTGGGGTGTGGTCAGCACTCTGGGAGTAAATCAAAATCTTAAGAGTTTGTTTGAGTCAACACTCCCGGAGTTAATTTAAAGCCAGCAACTTTAACACTCTATTTTGACACTGCCTTTTTTTACTGGAAGTGAAACCAGTCCAGTGTTGAATTGGCTTGGGCGTGAGTCAGATTGAAACTCTACTGTCAAATATTTCACCAACACCAGATATTTAACTCTGCTGAGTTTGCTGTGTAGTCTGTTCTATATAGAATAATAAATAGTGTTTTATATAGAATAATAGTGTTTTATATAGAATAATAAATAATGTTTTATATAGAATAGTGTTTTATATAGAATAATAGTGTTCTATATAGGATAATAAGTAGAGTGTTCTATATAGGATAATAAGTAGAGTGTTCTGTATAGAATAATAAGTAGAGTGTTCAATATAGAATAATAAATAGTGTTCTATATTCTGACCCCGGTTCATATATATATAGTCGAAATTAGTACTTCACTTTTTTATGGCTTCAGCCCTTCCCAGTTCTTCTTTTTCTTATCACAATACAGGCCCACATATACCTGAGCACTTGTTTGTTCAGCTTCATGATCTTAATTTATTTTCTAACATAGATCCTGATGTTAATTGCCTATATATATCCATTGGTAGTCCAGTTTGTAATTGTTCATACTATACAGATAAGTCATTTACAACACTTTGTGGAGAAAAAAAAAATTGGTACAGACAATTCTTTTTCCCTATTCCACTTAAACATACGTAGCTTTGTAAAGCACTGCGATTCTTAGCAGCACTATTTCCTATACAGTTCACCGTAATGGCTCTTTCAGAAACTTGGTTGAATAGTCATAAAGTCTCAATGTTTAATCTTCCTAAATATCATCACATTTCATATTTCAGGACTGATAGGTTGGGTGGAGGAGTCTCTCTGTTTATAAAAGATCACATTCATTCTATTGAACGCAATGATCTAGTAGCACTGCTGGCTGACAATGCAGAGGCAGTTATTTTTGGGCTCAAGAATTCTTTATATGGTAATAACGTCATAGTTGGTTGCATGTACAGACGACACAACGAAATAGCAATACAGTTGAAAAACATATTACTCATATTTTGAATAAAATCACGGAGGAAAATATAATGGGGTATATGATGGGAGATTTCAATATTGATCTTCTTGAACATTAGAGTAATAATTTCATTGATCAGCTAAATGCATCATCCTTTACCCGCCTAATAAATAAGCCTACTAGAATAACACCAAATACCAAAACATTAATTGATATTTTTTCCAACACAACTACTGTTTCCAGTATTAATGGTATACTATATGCTGACATTTCTGATTATTTTCCAGTCTTTTCCATAGCTACTACAGCCATATACACAACCAGAGAGAGTATCAATAATTAAATAATAGCAACACAAACAGATTCATGGAACTTCCATGAAAAAAATTCAAACTGCTCAAGGGTTGATGTTGAAACCCAAAGTAATGCCCAAAACGCATACTCTGCTTTTAGAGAAATCCTTACACAAGTAATCAATCAATCATTTCCATATATTAAAAAAACATCTTAATAATCCTTCCAAATCCTGGATTACCAATGCCCATAAGAAAGCAATCAGTAAAAAACACAGGCTCTACAGAGACTATCTGACAACCCCAGCCCATTAATTTACAGAAAAGCTAAACAACAGTATTATGGTAGTAAATTCCAAACAGCCCAAAATAACATGAAAATCACATGCCAAATTATCAATGAACTAACTAGTAGGAGTAAACAGAGCACATGTGCAAGCGAATTTCAATCTATAACACATAATGCAGTTATCATTAATCATAGTGAAATGGCCACAGAATTCATTTTTTTTGTTCAGGTAGGACCCTCTGTAGCTAGCAAAATACCATATACTCCACTCCCTCAACTAGATCCTCCACCAGCACTCAACAATTTTTCCTTTCAGCCAGTAACAGTAACTGAACTAATTAAGGTTGTAAACAAACTTAGGAATAATGCTGCTGGGATAGATGATTTCACTCCAACATTATTAAAGAAATGTCTCCCATCAATATCACAACCATTACTTCACCTTATCAACCAATCTTTAAATTTGGGGGTATTTCCTGATGAATTAAAATGGGCAAAAGTTATCCCATTATACAAATCTAATGATTCAACAATATTTTCAAACTACAGCCCTATTTCCATCCTTCCGTGCATTTCCAAAATCTATAAAAAACTTGTCTATAATCAACTAATTTGTCACCTTAATAAACATAAACTTTTATACAGTCATCAGTATGGGTTCTGGGAAAACCATTCTACTTCTATGGCCCTGGTTCAGCTTATTGAGGAAATCTCGAGTGCACATGACAACAATGAAATAACAATAGGAGTCTTTCTTGACTTATCCAAAGCATTTGACACAGTAATCACAGTTTCCTGCTACAAAAGTTACAATACTATGGTGTCCATAACAAGGAATTGCAATGGTTCAAAAGCTATTTGTCACAAAGAAAACAGTGCGTTTCATGGCAGGGAACTTGCTCAGATCTGAAGCCTATTGAGTGTGGAATTCCACAAGGTTCAATTTTAGAACCCTTACTGTTTTTAATATACGTAAATGATATTTACTTGGTAGCAAAGGATGTTTTTTAATTTTTGCTGATGACACGAACATTTTTTTTCTGATAAAGATGGTCATAAACTAATTTCAACTATGAATTCAAACATTAGTCACTGGTTTAGAGCAAACAAATTATCCCTCAACATCAAAAAAAGTTCATATATGCTTTTTAGTCCTAAAAATAATAAATATAAATAATAACGGCTGTTCTGTGTAGAACGCTTTACAGTACATCTAGATTTAAATCTAGACATCTAGAATCTAGATGTTACAAACTTAATTTACAAACTTGCTTGTAACTCTCACTTATAGATAATGATTCTCCCCACAAGTGGGCACCATTGGCTCTTGGCTAGTTCCAGTGTGTCACTGAAAAAAAAGAAAACCGCAGGATAATTCTAACAATAGAATTATTACAAAATTAAGTAAAATTCTAATAAGTATGTCTCAAATAGTGCTTCACTGAAATATATAAAAAACACTTTCTAATATAATTCTAATAATCCTAGTAATTCTGAAAATGGTGTGTTGGTCTTTAAATGTAAGTAATATTGGTTTAGATTGTTGGTGGTTGTTGAATTTTCATTGGCCTGGCCTAAAATGAGTTTCTGGTATTGTGTCTTTAATACATTTTTAAAAAGAACATTTTGCACACAGTAAGTGTGAGTGATGCTGTATGTATTCATTTATTTTTAGATTTCATTTGAACACAAACAGAAATATTGAATAAAGCCAGTTAGATAATGGTTTTAATTAACATTTTGAATCCCCTGGTTTATTATATCTTTTGTTTTTCACACATGCAATATAAAAATGTTCTATAGTTTTACCTGCATAAAGTTTTGTCATTAAAAAGTTCACAGCAAAGAAAAAAAAATGAAGAATTTCATACAGATGTAAAAATCAACTTTAAATAAAATTGCCAAGCTTAGAGAGATATATAAAAGTCAGCATGTGCTATAGATCAAGTTAATTATTGATAATTATATGCATCAAGCAAAAACAAACCTCTAAATTATGTACCTGCTGATTCCTGTGGCATTAACTTATTAAACAGTCAATAGGAAATACCTTCTTCACTTTCACTGACTATAGATTAACTTTTCACCTCACTGTTCTGATCTGTGAGATCAGAGGACACTGTACAGAGGTTGGGGGATCAGAGGGGGATGTGGGTAGTTGGGCAGTGGTTTATACAGAGGTTAGGGGATCGGAAGGGGATATGGGTAGTTGGGCAGTGGTTTATACAGAGGTTAGGGGATCAGAGGGGGATGTGGGTAGTTGGGCAGTGGTTTATACAGAGGTTAGGGGATCAGAGGGGGATGTGGGTAGTTGGGCAGTGGTTTATACAGAGGTTAGGGGATCGGAAGGGGATGTGGGTAGTTGGGCAGTGGTTCATACAGAGGTTAGGGGATCAGAGGGGGATGTGGGTAGTTGGGCAGTGGTTTATACAGAGGTTAGGGGATCGGAAGGGGATGTGGGTAGTTGGGCAGTGGTTCATACAGAGGTTAGGGGATCAGAGGGGGATATGGGTAGTTGGGCAGTGGTTCATACAGAGGTTAGGGGATCGGAAGGGGATGTGGGTAGTTGGGCAGTGGTTCATACAGAGGTTAGGGGATCAGAGGGGGATGTGGGTAGTTGGGCAGTGGGTTATACAGAGGTTAGGGGATCGGAAGGGGATATGGGTAGTTGGGCAGTGGTTTATACAGAGGTTAGGGGATCAGAGGGGGATGTGGGTAGTTGGGCAGTGGTTCATACAGAGGTTAGGGGATCGGAAGGGGATATGGGTAGTTGGGCAGTGGGTTATACAGAAGTTAGGGGATCGGAAGGGGATATGGGTAGTTGGGCAGTGGGTTATACAGAAGTTAGGGGATCAGAAGGGGATATGGGTAGTTGGGCAGTGGGTTATACAGAAGTTAGGGGATCGGAAGGGGATATGGGTAGTTGGGCAGTGGGTTATACAGAGGTAAGGGGATCGAAAGGGATTGTGGGTAGTTGGGCAGTGGTTTATATAGAGGTTAGGGCATAGGAAGGGGATATGGGTAGTTGGGCAGTGGGTTATACAGAGGTAAGGGGATCGGAGGGGATTGTGGGTAGTTGGGCAGTGGTTTATACAGAGGATAGGGGATCAGAGTGGGGACATGGGTAGTTGGGCAGTGGCATGTACAGCGTTTGCGGGATCAGAAGTGGATTTGGGTAGTTGGGCAGTGGTCTATACATAGGTTAGGGCATCGGAAGGGGATGTGGGTAGTTGGGCAGTGTTGTGTATGGAGTTTAAGGGTTTTTTTTGGAGGTGGATGTGAGTAGTTGCGCAGTGGTTTATACAGAGATTGGGGGATCAGATTGGGGTGTGGGTAGTTGGGCAGTGGCATACACAGAATTTGGGGGATCGGAGGGGGTTGTGGGTAGTTGGGCAGTGGCATACACAGAATTTGGGGGATCGGAGGGGGTTGTGGGTAGTTGGGCAGTGGCATACACAGAATTTGGGGGATCGGAGGGGGTTGTGGGTAGTTGGGCAGTTGCATACACAGAATTTGGGGGATCGGAGGGGGTTGTGGGTAGTTGGGCAGTGGCATATACGGAGTTTTGGGAACCAGAGTGGGGTGTGGGTAGTTGGGCAGTGGCATACACAGAGTTTGGGGGATTGGAGGGCAGTGTGGATAGTGAAATAGTAGCATAAGTGGCAGTAGCTTCTGTGTCTTGAATTTCTTCATAGACTTTCACAGCAGGAGAAACCTGAGTAGAGAGAGACACTGTTAGAAGAAACACACACCGAGCACAGCAACACATTGTATTTGTACGAAAAAAGTATTTACATGTGGCGAGTGGAGGTGTGATAGAGTCTCTGGGCTAAATAAAAAATGTAGATGAATTAAATTTTACTTCACACACGTCCAGGTACCCACCTCTGGGTTGTTTCCTGTGTTCCTGCTGTGTGATGAAAAGGCAGAACCTATTCAACATGCAAAGAAAACATCAGCAATTAAAAATTCCCCCAAAAAACTACTAATAATGTACTTCTCCCTGTACTCTGCGTTTATACTTTAACATTAAGGGTCATTTAAGCTACACATTCTGCAAAAATATTAAACATTGCATGTTTTATAGCAGCAGTTGCAATGTTGGGTTAAGATAAACGGAAAAACGGGAAAAGCAAAACTCAAAACAGATAGTTTAGTTTTGGACGGTGGGAAATGTCACTGTCCCATAATATGAAAAGACGAATAGTGCATTGATGGGTCAAATATAAATCAGTTCAGTGCAGAATGTCTGACAAAGTATCAAGTTACTGTTAATTTTTTAAACATATTTTATTCACATCTAGTTAAACTGATGCAGTTTACCCAAAATGTGTGTGTTTGAATGAATAGAACCTTTTGCCTTGAAGCGTCTGAGAAACATCAGAGCAAGTCCTCCGAGCACCATCAGCAGCAGCAGAGCCACACAGACACCCACAGTGATGGTGACATGGGAATCTAGAGATAAGAAAGTATTTTAATTTATACAGGATAAAGTAAGGAAAGTAAGGAAAATTACTTACAGTATCCTGCAGCAAATATGTGAATCTGCGTACTTTCCCAAGAGTTTCTTGGAAAAAGGCAATTGTTACTTATTTGTTAAATTGAAGACAGAAGATCAGATCTCAGTTAATTTGTGGAAGTTCTACCAAACAAAAGAGCAAGTACCAAACATTGGGGTTTAAGCAAACATTATAAATTAACATTCAGTTAATGTTATGCAGAGTTGCATTAGACTAGTTGAGGCTCATGCAAACTAATGCAGCCCAACAGAAACGCTACTTTCCTGAAGTACTTTCAAGGTGTGTCTACTATTTCTAATTATCGCCCTAAAAAGAAGTTAATTTTTAGTTTAAGGATGCAACAACTGGGCCAGATTAAGCTCTATTTTAGAGGATAGCCTTGTGGTTCACCCATATGTGTAAAAGAACTATGCTTCATGTGGCTTTCACATCCAGAGGTAGGTGATGACTACTGCCGGATGCAGGTCCATTCCTTGATGTAGTTATATCTTCACCAGCATCACAGGAGCAATCACAACATTGCAGTGACTGACTGTGGTGGTTTTACCACCAAGAACATTGTCAACCTCAATGTAAAAAAAAGATTCGGTATAAAAATTCTGATAAACCAGGCTCAAATAAAATACACTGACAGGCAGTCGTTTGCTTTTTAAAAATTTGACCTACATGTTAGCAGAGTAGCAAAATAGCATTAACTAAGGCTATTTTTAAAGTCATTTTGTTATATAAAAGCAGATTTACCATTATTGTGTTAAATATGTGTATCTATTAAACAAAGTTTACATGAGCATGAGCACCAAAAACTATAATAATGTAAATCTAAGAATAGTCTCTCTCTACATGTAACAAGTCTTCTATCAGTTCATATAAGTCCTATAACTGGAGTTATTTTAATTAATAGTCACCAGTGTTGAGTTGAGTGATCTGCTTTTGTGGGTTTTTAAAAGTAGTTGATTTAGAAAGTAGTCCAAAGTGAGCATTTTTCAAAAACACACAAACTAATAAAATACAGATACATACATTAAAGAATACAGAGGAACTCTCTTACCAGGCTGGTCTGTTCTTTCTGGCTGAATTGTGGTGGATTCCCCTTGTTGATTTTAGCGAAGAAAGACGTCCACAGTGCCCAGGGGTGTTTATATATAGACACACATAAAAAAATAAACATAAATTGTGTTACTTTATGATGCAGACGGAGACATTGCAAGGTCATGAATTTATGAAAAACTAAATTTCTTTTACTTCTCTTTTTAGAGAAGAGAAATTACTGTAATGTCTTAATTTGCAAAGAAGTGAAATTAAAATTTGCTTCATTTGTAGCAGTTAATTGTGGCTTAAGTGTTAAAACTGACTAAAAGAGAAGTCTGACATTTTTATCCAAAGATTTCCAAATAAGGCAAAGGTTGATGTAAGCAGTGTAATTCAGCTTAGTGTGTAATCTAGTGTGATGTAATCATTAGTTGTACAGGATATTACAGATGTCTTACAGCAGTAATGATAGGAACCAGGGGTCACCATGCCTACCATACAAATATAGCCATTTATTTTATTATTTAAAAACAACTGGTGAACCTATGTGTGCCTTCTAAGTTTTATATGGAACATTGATGTTAAGTTAACCATTATTTTTACAATGAATTAACCATTATTTTTACAACGTAAGGCCCCTCATGGGTTTTGTCAGTTGAGTATAAAGAATAGGTGAACTGTATTTTAACTATAGCAAGCACATGCTGAAGCTGGGGTAACTCTAATGAGCTGATATGACACAGGTTAGCATCAGAAACTCCTGTGTGAGGGTCAAGTCATCAACAAGAAGATGAGAAGTGAAGTGTATAGGTTATTGGTATGGGTGTGGTAGCAAAGAACTCAGCCTTGATGTGCAGTTTTAGTGTCACTGTTGGTAGTGAGCTTCACAGTAGAATGACTGCAGTAAACACCCGAATTGTACTTGACCGGTCACAGCCCTCTGATTGGCTGAACCCATGTGATATGCACTGACCAATGGAAAGGGAAATAATGAAAGTTGTGAAATGTTTTAACCATGGAGTGTTTTAGACATCCACCCGTGAATGTGGGGACTCTGATGACATAATCGTCTGGCTGACTGGTTGACAACATGGCAACTGGTAACACTAGCCATTCAAACATTCTCGGAGGGCTCTTTCACCTTTAGGTCATACTATTAGAATCACAGCAGTGGACAATCATTAGAAAGATGATGTACCTGATGAAACACCCACTTAACGTTAGTACTGACTGCTATGGGACATTCGTGGGTCTTCAATAGCCCACCCAATAAGGGGCTCCAAGGATGAGTACTGGCAACTAGTACTGGTTTTGACTTGGTACTTGTTAGTTGTCTTTGGTGTAACTTCCTGGACAGCTTCCTGGATACGCATTTCTGTTTCAACGTTGTAGGCTTCAGCTTGCACAGGATTCTTCAGCAGATGTCTTTCTGTACTATGCAGGGAGGGCAAGTTAGTTAACACTGTGGTTAAGGGACATGGACTTAAATAGACTTTGGAGGGTCCAACCAAGCCTGGTGTGGATGTCTCAACTGCTGGGCCATGTCGAACAGGTTCAATCAGAGTGATGTGATGGGGCTGATTAGACCCAATAAGTAGCAAGGGCTTGGTGTTGAGTAGGGATACCACACTAGTGCCTATTTTTATTCTGTAGGTGGTTTATAGGGTAAGAGTTGAATTGTAATGGGACTAGCTGTTGTGCGTAAAGAGGAGCAGTGTCCCCAAACAAGCCATCGGAATGAGGGAATGTTGGAAAGAGTCAGGGCGTGTCCTTTCCTCTCGAAAGGCAATATCTACTCTAACTTTGGGTCTTGTGAATGTGTTTTGCCCTACTACGTGATCTGCACCAACTACTTCATAATGTTGAGGTCTGATTGGTGGGCATTTTTGGCGCTTGGGTCTCTCCCCTATGATTTGTCTCCTTGTAACAAGCTCTGCCGTTGTACAGCTGCAGGCTGGCTTGACTGGTATACAGCCCTCTGATTGGCTGAACCCACGTGTCATGCAGTGACCAATGCAAAGGGACATCGTGAAAGTCATGTAATGCCCTATCCATGGATTTATTTATAGCTGTTTTTTGTGCTAGCTTAATTGTGGTTGGTATGGGTTAAAGTGTTCCATAGCAGGCACACGAATATTTTGCCTATTAATTTCTTACAGAGTAAATATGAATGTCTTTTAGTAATCACTCCTTTAAAAATACTAGTTGTATTGACGGTGTAGTGGTACTACAGACTGGGGTTTGATTACCTGCCTGGTACATTTACTTACATCTGTAACTTAATTGGTCCTGTGGTTAAGACACTCAATATAAAACACATGTAATATGAGATGAACCTGTCACCCAGGTTTCTCATATTTCTTGCTGTTGTTGCTGACAGAATTTAGCATTTACTCTTTATATGTCTTTCATGTCAAGTTTAAACTAAATTTATTTATTGTTTTAGACCAGAAGGACAAAAAAGACCAAATATAATCTATTAGACAGTGCAAACAGCAAAGATGTTTAACCAAGACGAACGGCTAAAATTTGTGCTATCTGTTTGAGTGTGACACTTTTGCTGATGTTAAAAGAAATCTGTTAAATAAAGCATTTTTCTACCTCATGCCTTCACAGATCCCCACAGTTACGAATAGCGTTTTAGGCCATCATTATTATATATACCAACTTGTTATAACACAATTCAAAATTTCTAAAAAACAACTTTGTTTTTTTTATTGTTTGTTTTAGTTTAAAATGTTTCATTTAATAATGTTAGTTATAACATGATAAAGCAGTTATGAAATTAGTGTATCTCACCAGTAAACTGTAGCTGAGTCTCTGTGTAGAGGGAGATATAACTGAATGACGTTCTTCCACCACTCGCAGCACAGTAATAAACTCCTCCATCTTCTTCTCTCACATCACTGATTCTCAAACTAAAGGCTTTAGATGTTCTGTTATCAGAGAATCTGTATCTCTGAGAAACTGTGGTATCGATCGCTTTAGGAATACGATGACTATCAAGTTTGTAGAAGGTCGTGGTGAATCTCTCGTACTGCTCTGGATATGAACAGCTGATGGTGAGAGTCTCTCCCAGATAACCAGTTACAGTCTTTGATCTACAACATGAATCTGTTAATCATATGAAGAAGAATTAATGTTTCTAATGATATGTTCTGATATGACTGCAGAGAGGAATTATATATGATACGTCTGGTTAATGAAATAACTGTTTTGATTTAAATGGTAGATTCATATAAACAGATTATAGAGGTTCTCACCGCTGATCAGTCGGAGGTTAAACGAATGATTCCACCCCCCAAACTCTCCACACTGATATGATCCAGCATCTTCTGAACTCAGCTGTCTGAAGGTCACTGATAGGACCTGGGAGGAGTCATCATACAGATCAATTCTGTCTTTCTGGATCCACATGTTACGCTGTGGTTTCTCAATAACTGTAATTTTTTCACACTCAGTTTCTGTTTTCAGTTTACAGAAATACTTCTTTTCCTCTCCGTAGGGATAGTTTTTGCAGTGGATTAGAACGGTTCCTCCAGGAAAGCCAATCACATCATCAATACTGACCACTCCACCTGTCAATGACATTCACCATTTCACTAAACCTCCCTGATCTTATTAAGAACATAAACACCAACATACCATCCATCATGTACAGTCTGGGTTGTATTACAGAAACATTCTAGCTCTGAATCTTATTTCAGCTGTTTAGTCAGAATGAAGACTTCAGTTCAGCTCTTACAGAGCACCAGATCTGAACTTCATAATCTGCATTACACCAACATTCTAACTAGACTAACTTCCCAAGCACTGTCCTAACTAGTTTTAGTTTGAGTCCACTATAACTACAACCAGCATATTATTAATGATAACTGATATAATTTAACGTAAATGTTACTAAATGGGCTTATTTCAGTAAACTTGATTTGTAGAAAAGCCTACTGTAGTTTTAGAATTTTACTTTATAATGAATAATGGCAATTGAAATAACCATTCATGAAATTATTATTTTTTTATACTACCATTTATTAAAGTAATAATCATAGTAATAGTAATACTGCTTAATGATTTTTTGGCTTGTAATATTACAAATACTAACCACAAAAAAATAAAAATTAATATCACATTTTATCCGTATTTTTTACAAACAGTAGTTATTTAGAATGTAACAATGTATTTATTTTTCTGTAACAGACAAAAATACATCTCTGTCCACCCTGTTATTTATAATGGCTGTAGTAAAAACATTTTTATTTATGTAGAATTAAACCTGTAGATGAATGAATTTGTTTCATTGTGTCAAATTATGTTCCAGATTTCTGTTGTTTACTTTGTATTTGTCTTTTTACGAATAAAAAGACGTGAAAAGTCTACACATTTTAGCTGAACAGTGTTAATTTTTAAGACCTTATTTGTAGCAAAGATCAGAGCGGCGTAGCTGAACCGTCTGGCATTGATTGACCCTCCAAGATCAGTAGAGTTATTGGTCTATCATGATTTTCTAGTTTAAGCAGTGTTGATGAGCCAGTGTGAGTCTGGTTAACAGGACTAAAATATAAAGTTTCTGTAAAACGACCACAAAATCAAAATCATACACTCAAATCTTACACATCAGTACGATCTGTAAATATATACGTTCTGTAGTTTGATCTTCTGTTGTTACTACTTTGTGTTGTTGTAATAGATCTGACCTGAGATCAGGTAGAGGGTGAAGATGATGAGAATCTTCATTCTGGTCTAAACTTCAGTGTCAGTGATGTTCATAAACTCAGTCCTCGGTCCTGTACAGGAAACATCTCCATTCAGTCACATACAAAACACTTACTATATCTACTGGATCTCTGAACCAGCTTCACAGCTCCTCCCACCACCATCACAGCTCCTCCCACCAGCTTCACAGCTCCTCCCACCAGCTTCACTAACCAGCTTCACAGCTCCTCCCACCAGCATCACTAACCAGCTTCACAGCTCCTCCCACCAGCATCACTAACCAGCTTCACAGCTCCTCCCAGCAGCATTACTCAGCAGCTTCACAGCTCCTCCCACCAGCTTCACAGCTCCTCCCACCAGCTTTACAGCTCCTCCCACCAGCATCATTAACCAGCTTCACAGCTCCTCCCACCAGCTTTACAGCTGCTCCCACCAGCATCACTAACCAGCTTCACAGCTCCTCCCACCAGCATCACTAACCAGCTTCACAGCTCCTCCCACCAGCATCACTAACCAGCTTCACAGCTCCTCCCAGCAGCATTACTCAGCAGCTTCACAGCTCCTCCCACCAGCTTCACAGCTCCTCCCACCAGCTTTACAGCTCCTCCCACCAGCATCATTAACCAGCTTCACAGCTCCTCCCACCAGCTTTACAGCTGCTCCCACCAGCATCACTAACCAGCTTCACAGCTCCTTCCACCAGTATCACAGCCCCTCCTGCCAGCTTCACAGCTCCTCCCACCAGCATCACCCACCAGCTTCACAGCCCCTCCTGCCAGCTTCACAGCTTCTCCCACCAGCATCACTAACCAGCTTCACAGCTCCTCCCACCAGCATCACTAACCAGCTTCACAGCTCCTCCCACCAGCATCACAGCTCCTCCCACCACCATTACTCACCAGCTTCACAGCTCCTCCCACCAGCATCACAGCTCCTCCCACCAGTGTCACTAACCAGCTTCACAGCTCCTCCCACCAGCTTCACAGCTCCTCCCACCAGCATCATTTACCAGCTTCACAGCTTCTTCCCACCAGCATCACTAACCAGCTTCACAGCCCCTCCTGCCAGCTTCACAGCTCCTCCCACCAGCATCATTAACCAGCTTCACAGCTCCTCCCACCAGCATCATTAACCAGCTTCACAGCTCCTCCCACCAGCATCATTAACCAGCTTCACAGCTCCTCCCACCAGCATCATTAACCAGCTTCACAGCTCCTCCCACCAGCATCATTAACCAGCTTCACAGCTCCTCCCACCAGCATCACTAACCAGCTTCACAGCTCCTCCCACCAGCATCACTAACCACCTTCACAGCTCCTCCCACCAGCATCACTAACCAGCTTCACAGCTCCTCCCACCAGCTTCACAGCTCCTCTCACCAGCTTCACAGCTCCTCCCACCAGCATCACTAACCAGCCTCACAGCTCCTCCCACCAGCCTCACTAACCAGCTTCACAGCTCCTCCTACCAGCATCGCTAACCAGCTTCACAGCTCCTCTTACCAGCATCACTGACCAGCTTCACAGCTCCTCCTACCAGCATCACTGACCAGCTTCACAGCTCCTCCTACCAGCATCTCTAACCAGCTTCACAGCTCCTCTTACCAGCATCACTAACCAGCTTCACAGCTCCTCTTACCAGAATCACTGACCAGCTTCACAGCTCCTCTTACCAGCATCACTAACCAGCTTCACAGCTCCTCTTACCAGAATCACTGACCAGCTTCACAGCTCCTCTTACCAGCATCACTAACCAGCTTCACAGCTCCTCCCACCAGCATCACTAACCAGCTTCACAGCTCCTCCCACCAGCGTCAGTAACCAGCTCCATAGCTCCTCCCACCAGCTTCACAGCTCCTCCCACCAGCATCACTAACCAGCTTCACAGCTCCTCCCACCAGCATCACTAACCAGCTCCATAGCTCCTCCCACCAGCTTCACAGCTCCTCCCACCAGCGTTAGTTATCAGCTCCACAGCTGTGTAGAGTGAACTGAGTACAAAGTAACAGCAGTTGAGTTTATAGAGTTAATAAACATCAGTTCTGATTGATAATGAAACACCTCCTGCAGTATGAGGTGTTTGATTTATTGATTTATTGATTTATTGATCTGCTGTTAATAGAAAACTGTATATAACATATAAACATATAAAGATAATAGTTTAAATAACCTCACAGTAACGTCTACAGGTAATAACGTGACCAGGTCGTGTGTCTGTGTGTGTTTAATTTGAGTAGTGAGTGTCGGCGGCTACACAACTCTGAACACTTCTCCTGGTGATTGTGAGACGACCCCAACACGCTGGAGCAGACACGATGAGGAGCAGAACCCCTCAGAACCAAGCAGTCCAGCTGACCCACCAACCACTAGACAAGAGCTCCCTCGCCTCAGTCTCACCTCTCTTCCTAACTTCTTCATACCTTCTGTACACCTGAACTTCTCCTGAACATCACCTGTACAGTCACAGTTCATCTGAAGGTAGTGTATCTGACCTGAGATCAGGAACAGGATGAAGATGAGGAGGATCTTCAGCTTCTCTGATGTTTAGGTGTCCGGTATGGTTGGACGTCTGCTTGTCTGCTGTCGTTCTCCTGAGAGTGAGATCATTCCTGTCATTGTAACGAGTCACTGCTTGCGTGTGTCTCTGCCTCCAGATCTGCAGCTTCCTCTTTCTGTAGAAAACCTCCGAGACCCCACAGCCCCGCCCACCAGCACCACAGCCCACTGAGTATTGTCTCATCTCATCACATATAGATGTGTAATATATATGTGTGTGTGTGTGTGTGTTCTGTATATATATGTGTGTGTGTGTGTGTGTGTTCTGTATATATATATATGTATATATATATATATATATATATATATATATATATATATATATATATATATATATATATATATATATATATATGTGTGTGTGTGTGTTCTGTATATATATATATATAATGTGTGTGTGTATATATAAATGTGTGTGTGTGTTGGTCTGTATGTGTGTGTGTATGTTCTGTGTTGGTCTGTGTGTATGTGTGTGTGTATATAAATGTGTGTGTATGTGTGTGTGTATATAAATGTGTGTGTATGTTTTGTGTTGGTCTATGTTTGTGTGTATTAACGTGTGTGTGTATATAAATGTTTGTTGGTGTGTGTCTGTTGGTCTGTGTGTGTGTGTGTGTGTATAAATGTATGCATGTGTGTGTGTGTTTTTGTTGGTATGTGTGTGTGTGTGTTGGTCTGCATGTGTGTGTATGTTCTGTGTTGGTTAGTGTGTGTGTGTATATAAATGTGTGTGTATGTTTTGTGTTGGTCTATGTGTGTGTGTATTAACATGTGTGTGTATTAACATGTGTGTGTGTGTGTGTGTTGGTGTGTGTCTGTTGGTCTGTGTGTATAAATGTATGCATGTGTGTGTGTTTTTGTTGGTATGTGTGTGTGTGTTGGTCTGCATGTGTGTGTATGTTCTGTGTTGGTTAGTGTGTGTGTGTGTGTGTGTGTATATAAATGTGTGTGTGTTGGTCTGTATGTGTGTGTGTGTATGTTCTGTGTTGGTCTGTGTGTATGTGTGTGTGTATATAAATGTGTGTGTATGTTTTGTGTTGGTCTATGTGTGTGTGTATTAACGTGTGTGTATTAACATGTGTGTGTGTGTGTGTGTGTTGGTGTGTGTCTGTTGGTCTGTGTGTGTGTGTGTGTGTGTATAAATGTATGCATGTGTGTGTGTGTTTTTGTTGGTATGTGTGTGTGTGTTGGTCTGCATGTGTGTGTATGTTCTGTGTTGGTTTGTGTGTGTGTGTGTGTGTGTGTGTGTGTGTGTCTGTGTGTGTGTATGTATATAAATGTGTGTGTATGTGTGTGTGGTCTGTGGTTGTCTATGATGGTAAAGTCATGCTGCTTGTTGTGAAAGGTTTGTAAAGTCATGCTACACGCAGACTAACACTAAGTTACTGTCTCAGCAGTTTCCATCATACCTCAGTTAGCTCAGTTAGCATTAGCACACACAGATCTTAACACGTTTCTCTTTCTCAGACGTCTGACCTTGTTATCCCACTTACAAACATACACCAGCCAGTGTTCTCAAGTTCAACCATATAAACTTTATTCAGAGATCTACAAAAGCTAATCATTCACCACAAAATCAGAAGTTCATTTGAAATACATATATTTATTAAACTCTTGGATTTGTTCAGAGTGGTTCATGTAACATTCAGAGAGTAAACAGTAAATAAGGGTCTTACTGTAATACTGAGATGTAATTTAAGTTCTAGCTAGAAAAATAACAGTAATGAAGTAAAAATGAAATAACGCTTATCAGAATTCTCTGAAAGCAGATTCTAGATTCTATACATAAATTGTGTTTACAGCGTTATAGTTGAGTTCAACAGGTTCATTAATTAGAATCAGATGCTCCTGTTTGTTTGGTATGAAAACCTGTAGACATACTAGGCCTGTGTATGTAAGACTGGACACCCCTGGGATGGGTCCAATATCTTGTACTGGTCTACTACTCAGCAGGAGAAATCAGTAGACTCGCATGTCTGAATACCCAGACTTTATAAGCCAAATTTACTTTTCATAGAAATGTTCCTCTATTTGCGGCAGTGAAATATGTGAAGTTATGTGTCCACCTTATGTCTACACTGTGTCTTTTAATTTCCTTCTCTTTCTCCAAGACCTTTGATTTTCCAAGCAAAATTCTCTGAGTTTGATCCAAGCTAAATTCTTTGATTTACGCCAAATGAACCTTTTGAAGAATGTTTTCATAACCTCATATTCAAGTTTGATTGTGGTTATAAGTGGTAGAATTTAGTGGTGTGTTAAAAGTTTTGTAAGTTTATTTAGTAAACTTAAAGATCGACTTAAATCCTTACGTTTACCAAAACATTTACAGCAGCTCAGATGAACGCAGGACACTTGAATTTAATTGGAGATTTATGCTTATTTTCATTTTAATCTACTCTTTTGTTTTCTTTTCTTAATTCTGTTTGAATCGGCATTCTCCTCTGGTATGTAAGATTCAAAGTTCAAAAGATGCCTGCTTTGCCCTCAGCCAATCAGGATAGTGTGATGTGATGCGCCCGGCTTGTCGCGAATGACTGTATGTGTTAAACACAAGTGATGCATATGCATGAGAGGGGGGGCCTCCACGTCACCCCTCCCCCTTCAGGAACTCTATAAACGAGAGAAACTTCTCTTCGTTCATTCTCTCTTCTCCTTGACTCTGGACAAAGACGGCAAGCTGTTGGAGCTCCAAGGAGTTCCAGGGCGTCGGCCCTTAGAGGCAGACTTCTCTCTTCATCCGGGGCTTCTCAGCCGCGGAACTGCGGAAGCAACATCATGGCCTAAACCAAGCCGCTCGCGAGAGAGCCGACGGGTTGAACTGAGGTCAAAACTGCAACAGCTCCACAAGACGGTAGTTTCACGGAGAATGAAGATCAGCCGAGACGGTCTACACAGCCCCGTCACTCAAGTTCAGTCAAGTTTCGTTTGGTGAATGATTCACCGTGCGCACGTGAGTCGTGATTTAGTCTAGGTTCCTTTCTTTCACCCTTTTTATCTCTTTTTCTTTTTATTTAATATATATACGTCCTTTTGATGTGTTTATCTAATAAAGCTTCTTTTATATAAGCTAGTCTTGGTGTGTTTTCAATATTATTACCAGTGTGTGGATCCCTGAACTCAAACCAACCTCAACCTCAGAAACTTAATCATTTATAAGGGTAGATTTGATTCATCTAAATTAATTAATTCGATTAATTAATTGGTGGATTAAATAAATGCCCCTAGTTACATTACATCAGTGTCACAAAAAGTATCTAAATCTGTCAGTAAACGGGGCTTTTAATGAACAGCAGGACGTTTACAGTGGTGGTCCGACGTCTCACGTCACTGAAAGTTGGTAGGATGTACGTCCAAGATAGCGTGGTTACTGAAAACTCACCTTCTAAAGCTGCATACTGGTCTACCGCGCGAGCAGTCTAGTATCTACTGACTTAGCAGGTGATTTCAGACACGCCCATATTCTAGACTTTGATTGAATGATTTTGATTATTTTCCAAATATTAGAAAAAACTCTATTTGACATTTGTGATGAATATTGACTGACATGACTATTGTCATGATAACATTTTAGCCCATCACTCAGCCCTAACACACTCCTGCTTCTAATATCCCAACACTTCTGAAGTAGATCAGGTTTGTTAGATTAAGGTTGTAACTAACTTTCCAGAGAACCTTTGGTCACAGGGGACCTGCAGAACCTGTAACCCTTACGACTGTGTTGAGCTTGGTTATTTAGTGTTGAAGTGTAGGTTCTGGTAGGTTGGGTCTGATTGGTTGGTGGTAGGGTTAAGGCTCTGGTAAACTGAGTCTGATTGGTTGGTGGTAGGGTTTAGACTCTGGTAGTCTGAATCTGATTGGTTGGTGTTGGGATTTAGGCTCTGGTAGGTTAAATCTGATTGGTTGGTGTTGGGGTCCAGGCTCTGGTAAATTGGACCCATGCTGATGATTATCTGGTTTCCAGGTGGATCGTTTTCATAGTCACTATCAGCCTGCACACACACAGTAAAAATATCTCAGACCTTAATCTTCATATTACATTCATTTATTCTTTCATATATACTTCCCAGGACTTCTTATGCTGGCACTGATGATCTCCTGCAGTGGAGATTTTAGTTTAAACACACCTGGTTCTAATATTCTGAAGTCTGAAGTTAATCAGGTGTGATAGATTAAGGTTGTAAGTTACTTTCCAGAGCAGTACAGGGGTCTTAGAGAGCCTGTAACCCTCATAGGATAGAGTTAAGTGTAATTGATTACATTATAAAACAGTTCATATTTAGTTATAATGAGAAGTAGGTTTATTGTATGAGCAGTTTTACTCACTGTGTTGTGTGTTCTCGTCTGAGTGTTTGTAGAGACAGACCCTGCAGAACAAATGATGAAGAGCTGTACTTTACTAGAAGTTGTGGATTTATTCTTTATTTTAGGAAATCTTTTAAAGTGGCCTTTAATTTATATTCCATTCAATTTAAAGTATTGCATTCAAGTCAAAGCTTCTTGCTATATGCTCCAGAACTCCAGATGTTGTATTAGCATTGACAAGTTGTAGCTAAACCCCCCTAATATCTAGTTCTGTCTAATTCTATAACAGTGTTCAGTAGATGTTGGAAACAGTGTTGGTCTCAGTGATATATATTATGAACTGTGTTCATGGGAGTCTGTAGTACCTTGTGTCTTGTCACATCTCAGTTTTATGATCAGTGCTGATCCTCCAATCAAGAGCAGAGCCAAACAGACACATACAGTGATGATGATGACTGGGAGGAAAGAACAATGAAGATCATGCAAAGCCCTTTCAGAAGTAATAGAGACTCTTAACTTTCTATAAAACACAGACACATGAATTTAGTTAGTATTAATGATGGTGAGGAACAGGAGTGTACTAGTTTAACACAAACTATTTGAGGAAGTTTCTTGGAAGGAGGTTATTTATACACTGCAAAACTTCAGTTAAACCTAAAACAGTCATGTGGTAACAACAAGCAAATTAGTTCATTTGTTCGTTCAGAGCTTAATAATACTGAACTGTTACCACATGAAATAATAATTTAAGTGTTAACCTCTGTATCCAAACCTAACCTTAACCTCAGTATCCAAACCTTAACCTCAGTATCCAAACCTTACCCTAACCTCAGTATCCAAACCTTACCCTAACCTCAGTATCTAAACCTAACTTTAACCTCTGTATCCAAACCTAACCTTAACCTCAGTATCCAAACCTTAACCTCAGTATCCAAACCTAACTTTAACCTCAGTATCTAAACCTAACTTTAACCTCAGTATCTAAACCTAACTTTAACCTCAGTATCCAAACCTAACTTTAACCTCAGTATCCAAACCTAACCTTAACCTTAGTATCCAAACCTAACTTTAACCTCAGTATCCAAACCTAACCTTAACCTCAGTATCCAAACCTAACCTTAACCTTATTATCTAAACTTAACCTTAACCTCAGTATTCAAACCTAACCTTTACCCCAGTATTCAAACCTAACCTTAACCTCAGTATTCTAACCTTACCTTAACCCCAGTATTCAAACCTTACCTTAACCCCAGTATCCAAACCTAACCTTAACCTCAGTATCCTAACCTAACAATACATTAACCTCAGCGTCCAAATTTAAACCTTAAGTTCAGTATCTAAGCCTAAATTTAACCTTAATCTCAGTATCTAATCCTATTCTTAATTTCAATTTTTATACTATCCAGTATAATATCCTCAGTGGAGCAGTGTTGTTATATTGTCCTACACTTGTATAGATATACTTTACTACACACACTCACCAGGATGAGAACTGACTCCTGTTGGGATCGCTGTTTCGGCTTCCTCTGTTATCACACGGTCTTCAGTGTGTTCATGTACTATTAACACAGTACAAACACAGAAACATGTTAGTGTCCATACCTTAATTAATATGTAAATGTAAGCTTGTCCCTAATTTTAGTTACCAAACCTAATCCTGCCCTAACCTCAGAATTCAAACCTAACCCTAACATTAACCTCAGCATCAAAATTTAAACCTTAACTTCAGTATCTAAGCCTAAACCTAACCCTAACATCAGTATCCAAATCTAATCTATCTGTCTAATATCTAATCCTATTCTTAATTTTAGTATCTAAACCTAACCTTGACCTCATCATCTAAGACAAAAACCTAACCTTAACCTCAGCATCTAAACATGAACCTAATCTTAATCCTCAGTATCAGTATCTAAGTCTAAACCTGGTCCTAATCTCAGTATACCACCCAGTATAATGTCCTCAGTGGAGCAGTGTTGTCGTATTGTTTTGTGTAGATATACTTTACTACACACACTTAACTGACTCCTGTTGGGATCGTTGTTTTGGTTTCCTCTGCTATTACACAGTGTTCAGTGTGTTTGGATATTATTAACACAATACAAACACAGAAACAGAAAGCTCTGACTGTTTCCTCCTCCTGTATCACTCTCTTCATTCCAAATTCAGGATCAGTCCTTTTTTCATTAATCACATAAAACATATTAAAGGTTCAACTGAACAGCAGTGATGCTTATTCAGTTATATTATAATCACCACTGTAACAAGAAAATCCCGGAAGTGAAGTATCTCACCAGTAACCTGGAGCTGAATCTCTGTGTAGAGGGAGACATAACTGAATGACGTTCTTCCACCACTCGCAGCACAGTAATAAACTCCTCCATCTTCTTCTCTCACATCACTGATTCTCACATTGAAGGCTTTAGATGTTCTGTCTTCAGAGAATCTGTATGTCTGAGGATTCGTGGTATCGATTGCTGTAGGAATACGATGACTATCAAGTTTGTAGAAGGTCGTGGTGAATCTCTCGTACTGCTCTGGATATGAACAGCTGATGGTGAGAGTCTCTCCCAGATAACCAGTTACAGTCTTTGATCTACAACATGAATCTGTTAATGATATGAAGAAGAAATAAAATTTCTAATGATATGTTCTGATATGACTGCAGAGAGGAATTATATATGATACGTCTGGTTAATGAAATAACTGGCTTGATTTAAATGGTAGATTCATATAAACAGATTATAGGTTCTCACCGCTGATCAGTCGGAGATTAAACGAATGATTCCACCCCCCAAACTCTCCACACCGATATAATCCAGCATCTTCTGAACTCAGCTGTCTGAAGGTCACTGATAGGACCTGGGAGGCGTCATCATACAGATCAATTCTGTCTTTCTGGATCCACGTGTTACGCTGTTCATACTCAATAACTGTAATACTTTCACACTCAACTTCTTTTTTCAGTTTACAGAAATACTTCTTTTCCTCTCCGTAGGGATAGTTTTTGCAGTGGATTAGAACGGTTCCTCCAGGAAAGCCAATCACATCATCAATACTGACCACTCCACCTGTCAATGACATTCACCATTTCACTAAACCTCCCTGATCTTATTAAGAACATAAACACCAACATACCATCCATCATGTACAGTCTGGGTCGTATTACAGAAACATTCTAGCTCTGAATCTTATTTCAGCTGTTTAGTCAGAATGAAGACTTCAGTTCAGCTCTTACAGAGCACCAGATCTGAACTTCATAATCTGCATTACACCAACATTCTAACTAGACTAACTTCCTAAGCACTGTCCTAACTTTAGACTAAACCCCAACAGTTTTAGTTTAAGCGTCTGTTTAAGAGTCCACTATAACTACAACCAGTGTAATGACATTAATCTACACTGTAAAACAACTTTTTGAATGCTTTTCTAGAGCACTGTGTGTTCACTGACCTCTGTGATCTTTTTCAGGAGAACTGATATAATCTAAGGTAAATGTTACAACATGGGCTTCTTTCAGTAAACTCGATTTGTAGAAAAGCCTACTTCAGTTTTAGAATTTTACGTTATAACCTTTATAATGAATAATGGCAATTGGAATAACCATTAATGACTATTAATAATTAATAATTAATAATGTTTTACACTACTACCATTAATTAAAATAATAATCATAGTAATAGTAATACTGCTTATTATTATGTATTTATTTTTGGTTAGTATTTGTAATATTACAAGCCAAAAAAATTCATTATCACATTTTTATCCATATTTTAACAAACAGTAGTTGTTTAGAATGTAACATAGTATTTATTTTTCTGTAACAGACAAAAATACGTCTCTGTCCACCCTGTTATTTATAACCGCTGTAGTAAGAACATTTTTATTTATGTGTAGAATTAAACTTGTAGATGAATGAATTTGTTTCATTGTTTTAAATGATGTTCCAGATTTCTATTGTTTACTTTGTATTTGTTTTTCTGTATTTTACTCTCACTGTCCTTGTGTACTATTATTGTCT
Source organism: Megaleporinus macrocephalus (assembly GCA_021613375.1). Taxonomy (NCBI): domain Eukaryota; kingdom Metazoa; phylum Chordata; class Actinopteri; order Characiformes; family Anostomidae; genus Megaleporinus; species Megaleporinus macrocephalus. The sequence goes on along the minus strand of CM038722.1, from coordinate 37,016,605 downwards.
TAACGTAAACTCTTTTGTTAATTAAGCCTCATTTTGATTTTCTGAAGGTTTGTTATAAAAAGTTCTGAAAGTCTACACATTTTAGCTGAACAGTGTTAATTTTTAAGACCTTATTTGTAGCAAAGATCAGAGCGGCGTAGCTGAACCGTCTGGTATTGATTGACCCTCCAAGGTCAGTAAAGTTATTGGTCTATCATGATTTTCCAGTTTAAGCAGTGTTGATGAGCCAGTGTGAGTCTGGTTAACAGGACTAAAATATAAAGTTTCTGTAAAACGACCACAAAATCAAAATCATACACTCAAATCTTACACATCAGTACGATCTGTAAATATATATGTTCTGTAGTTTGATCTTCTGTTGTTACTACTTTCTGTTGTTGTAATAGATCTGACCTGAGATCAGGTAGAGGGTGAAGATGATGAGAATCTTCATTCTGGTCTAAACTTCAGTGTCAGTGATGTTCATAAACTCAGTCCTCGGTCCTGTACAGGAAACATCTCCATTCAGTCACATACAAAACACTTACTATATCTACTGGATCTCTGAACCAGCTTCACAGCTCCTCCCACCACCATCACAGCTCCTCCCACCAGCTTCACAGCTCCTCCCACCAGCTTCACTAACCAGCTTCACAGCTCCTCCCACCAGCATCACTAACCAGCTTCACAGCTCCTCCCACCAGCATCACTAACCAGCTTCACAGCTCCTCCCACCAGCATCACCCACCAGCCTCACAGCTCCTCCCACCAGCATCACTAACCAGCTTCACAGCTCCTCCCACCAGCATCACTAACCAGCTTCACAGCTCCTCCCACCAGCATCACCCACCAGCTTCACAGCTCCTCCCACCAGCATCACCCACCAGCTTCACAGCTCCTCCCACCAGCTTCACTAACCAGCTTCACAGCTCCTCCCACCAGCATCATAACCAGCTTCACAGCTCCTCCCACCAGCATCATAACCAGCTTCACAGCTCCTCCCACCAGCGTCACTAACCAGCTTCACAGCTCCTCCCACCAGCTTCACAGCTCCTCCCACCAGCATCACTAACCAGCATCATAACCAGCTTCACAGCTCCTCCCACCAGCATCACTAACCAGCTTCACAGCTCCTCCCACCAGCATCACTAACCACCTTCACAGCTCCTCCCACCAGCATCACAGCTCCTCCCACCAGCTTCACTAACCAGCTTCACAGCTCCTCCCACCAGCATCACTAACCAGCTTCACAGCTCCTCCCACCAGCTTCACAGCTCCTCCCACCAGCGTTAGTTATCAGCTCCACAGCTGTGTAGAGTGAACTGAGTATAAAGTAACAGCAGTTGAGTTTATAGAGTTAATAAACATCAGTTCTGATTGATAATGAAACACCTCCTGCAGTATGAGGTGTTTGATTTGTTGATTTATTGATTTATTGATCTGCTGTTAATAGAAAACTGTATATAACATATAAACATATAAAGATAATAGTTTAAATAACCTCACAGTAACGTCTACAGGTAATAACGTGACCAGGTCGTGTGTCTGTGTGTGTTTAATTTGAGTAGTGAGTGTCGGCGGCTACACAACTCTGAACACTTCTCCTGGTGATTGTGAGACGACCCCAACACGCTGGAGCAGACACGATGAGGAGCAGAACCCCTTAGAACCAAGCAGTCCAGCTGACCCACCAACCACCAGACAAGAGCTCCCTCACCTCAGTCTCACCTCTCCTCCTAACACCTTCATACATTCTGTACACCTGAACTTCTCCTGAACATCACCTGTACTGTCCCAGTTCATCTGAAGGTAGAGTGTCTGACCTGAGATCAGGAACAGGATGAAGATGAGGAGGATCTTCAGCTTCTCTGATGTTTAGGTGTCCGGTATGGTTGGACGTCTGCTTGTCTGCTGTCGTTCTCCTGAGAGTGAGATCATTCCTGTCATTGTAACGAGTCACTGCTTGCGTGTGTCTCTGCCTCCAGATCTGCAGCTTCCTCTTTCTGTAGAAAACCTCCGAGACCCCACAGCCCCGCCCACCAGCACCACAGCCCACTGAGTATTGTCTCATCTCATCACATATAGATGTGTGTGTGTGTGTGTGTGTATATATATATATATATATATATAAATATATATGTGTGTGTGTGTGTGTGTGTATAGAAATATATATGTGATTGTGTGTGTGTGTGTATATATGTCTGTGTATATGTGTGTGTTTGTGTGTTTATGTGTTTGGGTGCGTTCTGTTTCTGTGTGTGTGTGTTCTGTTTCTGTGTGTGTGTTCTGTTTCTGTGTGTCTGTGTGTGTGTTTTGTTTCTCTGTGTGTGTATATGTGTATGTCTGTGTGTGTGTATGTGTGTGTGTGTTTGTGTATGTATATATCTGTGTGTGTGTGTGTGTTTGTGTGTGTATATGTCTGTGTGTGTATATGTCTCTGTGTGTGTATATGCCTCTGTTTGTGTGTGTTCTGTTTTTGTGTGTGTGTGTATATGTGTGTGTGTTCTGTGTCTGTTTTGTTTCTCTGTGTGTGTCTGTGTGTATATATCTGTTTGTGTGTGTATATGTCTGTGTGTGTGTTCTGTTTCTCTGTGTGTATATATATGTTTGTGTGTGTGTTCTGTTTCTCTGTGTGTGTGTGTATGTGTTTGTGTGTATATGTCTGTGGGTGTGTGTTCTGTTTCTGTGTGTGTATATATGTTTGTGTGTGTGTTCTGTTTCTGTGTGTGTGTGTGTGTGTATGTGTGTGTGTGTGTGTCTGTGTATGTATATATCTGTGTGTGTGTGTGTGTTTGTGTGTGTATATGTCTGTGTGTGTATATGTCTCTGTGTGTGTATATGCCTCTGTTTGTGTGTGTTCTGTTTTTGTGTGTGTGTGTGTATATGTGTGTGTGTTCTGTGTCTGTTTTGTTTCTCTGTGTGTGTCTGTGTGTATATATCTGTTTGTGTGTGTATATGTCTGTGTGTGTGTTCTGTTTCTCTGTGTGTATATATATGTTTGTGTGTGTGTTCTGTTTCTGTGTGTGTGTGTGTGTATGTGTTTGAGTGTATATGTCTGTGGGTGTGTGTTCTGTTTCTGTGTGTGTATATATGTTTGTGTGTGTGTTCTGTTTCTGTGTGTGTGTGTGTGTGTGTGTGTGTGTGTTTGTGTGGGTGTATATCTGTTTGTGTGGATGTATATATCTGTGTGTGTGTTTGTGTGTTTGTGTGTGTATATGTCTGTGTGTGTATATGTCTCTGTGTGTGTATATGCCTCTGTTTGTGTGTGTTCTGTTTTTGTGTGTGTGTATATGTGTGTGTGTTCTGTGTCTGTTTTGTTTCTCTGTGTGTGTCTGTGTGTATATATTTGTTTGTGTGTGTATATGTCTGTGTGTGTGTTCTGTTTCTCTGTGTGTGTGTGTATGTGTTTGTGTGTATATGTCTGTGGGTGTGTGTGTTCTGTTTCTGTGTGTGTGTGTATGTGTGTGTTCTGTGTATGTTTAGGTGTGTGTGCGTGTATATATGTATATGCATACTGTGGGGCGCTAGAGGGTAGTGAGGGACCACAGGAGAAGAAGAGTAAGGTCGCTGCTTAATTTATTAACAAAAAGGAGCCACAAAAATTCGTGAGGGAAAAAAAACTCAAAAAAGAGAGAGAGAGAATATGGCTGCGCTAGGCTCCGGCTTTCAACCCCTCTCCTGCCTCTGACGCGGTTTCGGGGAAGCCCCGGGGTGGAGCACGTGCGAAGGGGATTTCCCAGCGGTACGCGTTGTACAGCGGCTTAGGGGTTCCTTCGCGATCGCTTCAGTCTGTTGGAGGGAGACAGAGCAGTTAGCAGCGTGGAGTCTCGTTCAGAGCTACTCACCCGACTGAGGCTCCGTGATCTGTTTTTACGGTGGCGTCTCAATCCGGGTGAGTGGTTGCAACTGCGCCGCTCATCCGCTGCCAGGCGTGAGTGGTTTCGCGCCCCGCCCCCTCGGCCACGCGGTCGCTGGCTGTCCACAACAGAGAGTGCTGAAGCCGGCGGGCTGCCTTCAGGACCCTGGAGAGCGGCTTGTGTGCGGCGTGTCTCGGAGGAGCTGGACCAGTGAGACGGCCGCCGGCCACAATACATATACTATACTACTATAAACCTGTTCACTTACGGGGCCTGGGCTCGGCATGAAGTAAAGTTAACTCAGCTTTGGGGGTCAAACATGCTCGGTCACTGTATGGGTCACCTAGTGTGAGTTCAGCCTCAGACAACAACAACAACAACTACGAATGTTGAGCAGCAAGAACGGGCAAAAATCCCACTTACAAACATACACCAGCCAGTGTTCTCAAATTCAACTATATAAACTTTATTCAGAGATCTACAAAAGCTAATCATTCACCACAAAATCATTTGAAATACATATATTTATTAAACTCTTGGATTTGTTCAGAGTGGTTCATGTAACATTCAGAGAGTAAACAGTAAATAAGGGTCTTACTGTAATACTGAGATGTAATTTAAGTTCTAGCTAGAAGAATAACAGTAATGAAGTAAAAATGAAATAACGCTTATCAGAATTCTCTGAAAGCAGCTTCTAGATTCTATACATAAATTGTGTTTACAGCGTTATAGTTGAGTTCAACTTGTTCTTTAATTAGAATCAGATGCTCCTGTTTGTTTGGTATGAAGACCTGTAGACATACTAGGCCTGTGTATGTAAGACTGGACACTCCTGGGATGGGTCCAAAATCGCCTACATGTCTACTACTCAGCAGGAGAAATCAGTGGGCGAATACCCAGTAGCCATCGAGTAGCAGGCGAACGTTACCCAGATGATCTCCTGAATCAGGAGTGCTATCCCATGATTCCCTGGAGCTGCAGATGAATTTGAAGAGGAGGAAAGGAAATGGAGGAAAGCGGTGCATCAGCTGTGCGTAGGTAGCTACTGCTGCTGATCTGCTGATACAGAGGTTCGAGCTACTTCTGAGGTAACAAATGATGAAGTTCCTCCTGATTCATCTCAAATTCTTCTCTGAGTTACAGCTCGACACGCCTGAGTACAGATTCAGATTAAAAATCAGCTCAGTGTCACAAAAAGTCTCTAAATCTGTTAGTAAACTGGGCTTTTAATAAACAGCAGGACGTTTACAGTGGTGGTCCGACGTCTCGCGTCACAGGACGTTGGTAAGATATACGTCCGAGTTTAGAATTATTCTATCACTTGTGTTTGCACAAAGCAAAATTTGACATCTGCATTTAACCCAGTCGTGCAGAGAAACACATATACACACAAACACTAGGGGGCAGTGAGCACACATGCCCGGAGTGGTGGGCAGCCTTATCCATGGTCCAGCAGTTGAGGGTTAGGTGCCTTTGCTTAAGGGCACTTCAGTCGTGATCCCAGGGATCGAACCAGCAACCTTCTGGTCACAAGACCGAATCCCTAACCGTCAGGCCACGACTGCCCCTAAAACTTATGTCCTGAAGCTGCATACTGGTCTACCGCTCGAGCAGTACATACTGGCTCCAATCTAGTACCTGCTGACTTAGCAGGCTATTTCACACGCACCCATGCTCTAGACTTTGATGGAATGATTTTGATTATTTGGTGTGAACCCAAAAAATAGAAAAAACTCTATGTTTTAAAACTTTATTTGACATTTCTGATTGATATCAACTGATATAAACATTATCGTGATAACATTTTAGCCCATCGCTCAGCCCTAACACACTCCTGCTTCTAATATTCCAACACTTCTGAAGTAGATCAGGTTTGTTAGATTAAGGTTGTAACTAACTTTCCAGAGAATCTTTGGTCACAGGGGACCTGCAGAACCATGGTTGGTGTTGGGATTTAGGATGTGGTAGGCTGAATTTGATTGGTTGGTGGGGTCCAGGCTCTCGTAGATTGGACTCATGCTGATGTTGTTCTTGTTTCCAGGTGGATCGTTTTCATAGTCACAATCAGCCTGCACACACACAGTAAAAATATCTCAGACCTTAATCTTCACATTACATTCATTTATTATTTCATATATACTTCCCAGGACTTTTATAATGCTGGCACTGATGATCTCCTGCAGTGGAGATTTTAGTTTAAACACACCTGGTTCTAATATTCTGAAGTCTGAAGTTAATCAGGTGTGTTAGATTAAGGTTGTAAGTTACTTTCCAGAGCAGTACAGGGGTCTTAGAGAGCCTGTAACCCTCATAGGATAGAGTTAAGTGTAATTGATTACAATATTAAACAGTTCATATTTAGTTATAATGAGAAGTAGGTTTGTTGTATGAGCAGTTTTACTCACTGTGTTGTGTGTTCTCGTCTGAATGTTTGTAGAAACAAACCCTACAGAACAAAGAATGTTAAAAACAAGTAAAAGCTACTTGCTGTAACTACACTGAGTCCAACTCCAGATGTTGTATTAGCATCGACAAGTTGTAGTTAAACCAACTTAAAATCTAGTTCTGTCTAATTCTTTAACTGTGTACACATGGCTGGATTAACTTGAGGTCAGGGGGCCCTGGCCCAAAACATTTTGCCATGCCTATCAACATTCATGATACAATATATTTTTATTTCCGAGGGCCTTCCATTCTAAGGGTCCTCTGACTTTTGGGGACTTTGTCCCCATGGCCTCTAGGGGGCCCCTAGCCATGCTTTTGGGCCCCTTATGAAAATGGACGACGCATTGTGGCACTGCTCTGACTTCGACTTCTGGCTAGTAGAGGTCCTAGGAAAGAGGGGGGCATAATTTTATAGGGCCCTGGTTATGAGAGCCCCTACCAGGGGGCCCTAAAGAAGAGCACGGCATACCATTAGAGGGCCCTTGATCACGAGGGGGGCGGGTTGGAAGGGCCCCAGACTATCCTTAATCCGTCCTTGAGTGTACAGTAGAGGTTGGATACAGTGTTGGTCCCAGTGATATATGTTATGAACTGTGTTTATGGGAGTCTGTAGTACCTTGTGTCTTGTTACATCTCAGTTTTATGATCAGTACAGATCCTCCAATCAAGAGCAAAGCCAAACAGATGCATATAGTGATGATGATGATGATGAGGATGATGGTGACTGAGAGGAAAGAAACATGAAACATGATCATGCAAAGCCCTTTCAGTAGTAATAGAGAGCGCCTCTTAACTTTCTATTTAACACAAACACATGAGTTTAGTTAGTATTAATGATGGTGAGGAACAAGAGTGGTTCAGAGCTGAATAAAACTAAACAGTTACCAAATTAAATAATTAAGTTGGACAAAGGAAACTTTAAGTGAAGCGAGGGGTTAGATTGTTTAATATATCTGAAATATTTTTAAAAGTATCGTTGCGATGGTCTAATTAAAAGTAACCTAACACCTACATAGTAACATGATCACAATTAACTGCCTGCCAGACCCACTTGGTGTTCAGACCTCAAGCTGGACAAAAAATGGATATGTTGGAGTTCTTGGCCAGAATAATCCAATATTCATAATTTAAAATATCCATAATTTAAAAAAGAATCACAATAGATACAGATACAAATCAAATCAAACCCAACCCTAACCTTGACCTCACTATCTAAACCTAAACCTAACCCGCAGCATTTTTTAAAAAACCTATTGGTATTGGTATCGGCGATACTTGCCCTGTAATTACTTGGTATCGGATCGGTAACAAATTTTGCAGTATCGCACACCACTACTTAGCAGACGATTTCAGATGCACCCATGTTCTAGACTTTGATGGAATGATTTGGATTATTTGGTGTTGAACCAAAAATTAAAAAAAATCGTTTAAAACTTTATTTGACATTTCTGATTGATATGAACTGACATTGAACATTATCATGATAACATTTTAGCCCATCACTCAGCCCTAACACACTCCTGCTTCTAATATCCCAACACTTGTGAAGTACGTCAGGTTTGTTAGATTAAGGTTGCAGGTTACTGCAGTTCTACCTCCTTAGATATGTTCTACTTCAAGCATAATGTATCATTAACATCCTACATAAAAGAAGTTTAGTGTTAACTGAATTTCCCTATGATGTAGCCTAAAATGAACACTTGCTGCCCATCCAGCGTTCTGCAGCCTTGACCGTTTGCTCTTCTGTCAGAAGAAGGTGCCGTGGCTGGCAGATTTTGGGAAGTATGCAAATACCAGTCTATACTAATCGATCGCCATTGCTCATAATTCTCATGTAATAGAGCTAACGTTACCTCCATCACCTCAAAGTCCCTGTATAAGTGGTGCTTAGCCTTAAACCTCAGCAACTAAGCCTAAACCTTAACCTCAGTATCCAAACCTAAATCTTACCTTAACTTCTGTATCTAAGCTTTAACCTAACCTTAACCTCAGTATCCAAACCTAAATCTTACCTTAACTTCAGTATCTAAGCCTTAACCTAACCTTAACCTCAGTATCCAAACCTAAATCTTACCTTAACTTCAGTATCTAAGCCTTAACCTAACCTTAACCTCAGTATCCAAACCTAAATCTTACCTTAACTTCTGTATCCAAACCTAAATCTAACCTTAACCTCAGTGTCTAAGCTTTAACCCAACCTTACCTTTAGTATCCAAACCTAAATCTTACCTTTACTTCAGTATCTAAGCCTTAACCTAACCTTAACCTCAGTATCCAAACCTGAATCTAACCTTAACTTCTGTGTCCAAACCTAAATCTAACCTTAACCTCTGTGTCTAAGCTTTAACCCAACCTTACCTTTAGTATCCAAACCTAAATCTTACCTTTACTTCAGTATCTAAGCCTTAACCTAACCCTAACCTCAGTATCCAAACCTAAATCTAACCATAACTTCTGTATCTAAGCCTTAGCCTAACCTTAACCTCAGTATCCAAATCTAAATCTAACCTTAACTTCTGTATCTAAGCCTTAACCTAACCCTAACTTCAGTATCCAAACCTAAATCTAACCATAACTTCTGTATCTAAGCCTTAGCCTAACCTTAACCTCAGTATCCAAATCTAAATCTAACCTTAACTTCTGTATCTAAGCCTTAACCTAACCTTAACTTCAGTATCCAAACCTAAATCTAACATTAACCTCTGTGTCTAAGCCTTAACCTAACCTTAACTTCAGTATCCAAACCTAAATCTAACCGTAACCTCAGTGTCTAAGCTTTAACCCAACCTTACCTTTAGTATCCAAACCTAAATCTTACCTTTACTTCAGTATCTAAGCCTTAACCTAACCTTAACCTCAGTATCCAAACCTGAATCTAACCTTAACTTCTGTGTCCAAACCTAAATCTAACCTTAACCTCTGTGTCTAAGCTTTAACCCAACCTTACCTTTAGTATCCAAACCTAAATCTTACCTTTACTTCAGTATCTAAGCCTTAACCTAACCCTAACCTCAGTATCCAAACCTAAATCTAACCATAACTTCTGTATCTAAGCCTTAGCCTAACCTTAACCTCAGTATCCAAATCTAAATCTAACCTTAACTTCTGTATCTAAGCCTTAACCTAACCCTAACTTCAGTATCCAAACCTAAATCTAACCATAACTTCTGTATCTAAGCCTTAGCCTAACCTTAACCTCAGTATCCAAATCTAAATCTAACCTTAACTTCTGTATCTAAGCCTTAACCTAACCTTAACTTCAGTATCCAAACCTAAATCTAACATTAACCTCTGTGTCTAAGCCTTAACCTAACCCTAACTTCAGTATCCAAACCCAAATCTAACCTTAACTTCTGTATCTAAGCCTTAACTCAACCCTAACTTCAGTATCCAAAGCTAAACCTAATCTTAACCTCAGTATCTAAGCCTAAACCTGGCCCTAATCTCAGTATACTACCCAGTATAATGTCCTTAGTGGAGCAGTGTTGTCGTATTGTCCTTTACTTGTATAGACTTGCTTTACGAATACAGCACTACAGGAACAGACTCACACTTACCAGGACGATAACCGACTCCTGTTGGGATTGTTGTGTTGGTTTCCTCTGCTATTACCCAGTGTTCAGTGTGTTCAGATATTATTAACACAATACAAACACAGAAACAACATGTTAGTGAAGTTAACTGTTAGTCAGTGAACCATATGACTGTACAGCTCTAACTCTGTTCCTCCTCCTGTATCCCTCTCTTCATTGCTCCTCTCATTTCTCTCTGTTACACCTTGTCTTTTCTTCTTTGTGATCATTCAGAACAGAAAATGGGGAAAGAGAAACAAAAGGTGCGTCCGAAATCTCCTACTTGTCTACTCCTCAGTAGTGAGATCAGTAGGCGAGCGCGGTTAGTATGTCTGAATACTCAGTAGTAAATCAGTAGGTGAGCGCGGTTAGTATGTCTGAATACTCAGTAGTAAATCAGTAGGCGAGCGCGGCTAGTATGTCTAAATACTCAGTAGTAAATCAGTAGGCGAGCGTGGCTAGTATGTCTAAATACTCAGTAGTAAATCAGTAGGCGAGCGTGGCTAGTATGTCTGAATACTCAGTAGTAAATCAGTAGGCGAGCGCGGCTAGTATGTCTAAATACTCAGTAGTAAATCAGTAGGCGAGCGTGGCTAGTATGTCTGAATACTCAGTAGTAAATCAGTAGGCGAGCGCGGCTAGTATGTCTGAATACTCAGTAGTAAATCAGTAGGTGAGCGCGGCTAGTATGTCTGAATACTCAGTAGTAAATCAGTAGGTGAGCGCAGCTAGTATGTCTGAATACTCCGTAGTGAAATCAGTAGGCGAGCGTGGCTAGTATGTCTGAATACTCAGTAGTAAATCAGTAGGCGAGCGTGGCTAGTATGTCTGAATACTCAGTAGTAAATCAGTAGGCGAGCGTGGCTAGTATGTCTGAATACTCAGTAGTAAATCAGTAGGCGAGCGCGGCTAGTATGTCTGAATACTCAGTAGTAAATCAGTAGGTGAGCGTGGCTAGTATGTCTGAATACTCAGTAGTAAATCAGTAGGTGAGCGCGGCTAGTATGTCTGAATACTCAGTAGTAAATCAGTAGGCGAGCGTGGCTAGTATGTCTGAATACTCAGTAGTAAATCAGTAGGTGAGCGCGGCTAGTATGTCTGAATACTCAGTAGTAAATCAGTAGGTGAGCGTGGCTAGTATGTCTGAATACTCAGTAGTAAATCAGTAGGTGAGCGCGGCTAGTATGTCTGAATACTCAGTAGTAAATCAGTAGGTGAGCGTGGCTAGTATGTCTGAATACTCAGTAGTAAATCAGTAGGCGAGCGTGGCTAGTATATCTGAATACTCAGTAGTAAATCAGTAGGCGAGCGCGGCTAGTATGTCTGAATACTCAGTAGTAAATCAGTAGGCGAGCGTGGCTAGTATGTCTGAATACTCAGTAGTAAATCAGTAGGCGAGCGCGGCTAGTATGTCTGAATACTCAGTAGTAAATCAGTAGGCGAGCGCGGTTAGTATGTCTGAATACTCAGTAGTAAATCAGTAGGCGAGCGCGGTTAGTATGTCTGAATACTCAGTAGTAAATCAGTAGGCGAGCGTGGCTAGTATGTCTGAATACTCAGTAGTAAATCAGTAGGCGAGCGTGGCTAGTATGTCTGAATACTCAGTAGTAAATCAGTAGGTGAGAGTGGCTAGTATGTCTGAATACTCAGTAGTAAATCAGTAGGTGAGCGCGACTAGTATGTCTGAATACTCAGTAGTAAATCAGTAGGTGAGCGCGGCTAGTATGTCTGAATACTCAGTAGTAAATCAGTAGGCGAGCGTGGCTAGTATGTCTGAATACTCAGTAGTAAATCAGTAGGTGAGCACGGCTAGTATGTCTGAATACTCAGTAGTGAGATCAGTAGGCGAGCACGGCTAGTATGTCTGAATACTCAGTAGTAGATCAGTAGGCGAGCGTGGCTAGTATGTCTGAATACTCAGTAGTAATCAGTAGGCGAGCACGGCTAGTATGTCTGAATACTCAGTAGTGAGATCAGTAGGCGAGCACGGCTAGTATGTCTGAATACTCAGTAGGTATTGAGTAGTAGGCAAACGGTACCCGGATCACCTCCTGAATCGGCAGACATTTTAATGTAGGTGAAAACAGCTCACTGTGGTCAAACGTCGGCTGTGTGTACGTAGCTACTGCTAGTGAACTGCCGCTAAAGAAGTTATAGCTACTGCTGAGATAAACAATGGTTACATTCCTCCCGTTTCATCTTCTCTGATCTACAGCTCCTCACCGTCTGATACATAATCAGATAAAAACACAGATCAGAGTCACTAAAAGTCTAAATCTGTCAGTAAACGAGCTTTTAAATGAATAGCAGGACTTTTACGGTGGTGGTCTGACGTCTTGCGTCACAGGACGCTGGTAATATGGTGGACGTAGTACGTCTGAGCTTGTGTAGCTACTAAAACTCACTACTGAAATTACCTACTAGTCTACCGCTCGAGCAGAACATACTGACTCTAATCTAGTACCTACTGACTAGTAGTCGATTTCGAACGCATCTAGAGTATGTTATGCTTCAAGTCTCTGTTTCTTCATGGAAGTATTTAATAATCGTGACTACTGCCAGAATTTGTATCTCACCAGTAACCTGTAGCTGAATCTCTGTGTAGAGGGAGATATAACGCACTGAGTCTCCTCCATCACTCACTCCACAGTAATAAACTCCTTCATCTTTTTCTTTCACATTGCTGATTCTCACATTAACAACGTTAGATCTTCTGTCATCAGAGATGGAGAATCGTTTTTTCTGATAATAAGGGGTATTGAACGCTGTAGGAATATGTGGACCATCCTGTTTGTAGAAGGTCTTGTATTTCGTTTTGAACTGCTCTGGATATGAAGAACTGATGGTGAGAGGCTCTCTCAGATAACCAGTTACATTCTTTGAGCCCAAACAACATGCATCTGTTAATGATACAAAGAAGAATTAATATTTCTAATGAAATATTCTATTAATTGTTCAACAGCATCACTTCAGATAGGAATTATACATGATACGTATGATTAATAAAATTCTCACCGCTGATCAGTCGAAGGTTAAACGAATGACTCCACCCCCCGACCTCTCCACACTGATATAATCCAGCATCTTCTGAACTCAGCTGTCTGATGATCACTGTTAGGACCTGGTAAGCGTCATCATACAGGTCAATTCTGTCTTTCTGGATCCACTTGTTCCGCTGTTTATCCTCAATAACTGTAGTACTTTCACACTTAGCTTGTGTTTTCAGTTTACAGAAATACTTCTTTCCCCCTCCGTAGACACGGTTTCTGCAGGTGATTATGACTCTTCCTCCAGGAAAGCCAATCACATCATCAATACTGACCACTCCACCTGTCAATGACATTCACCATTTCACTAAACCCCTCTGATCTTATTAACAACATAAACACCAACATACCATCCATCAGGTCTGTCTTAAACCCTAGTAAGTGTCTAGGTAGACAGCATGTTTAAGGTACGTAAGAATTGGGACAGTCTACATGTCAGGAGCGCATACTATGATGTAAAATGCTGCCTATGTAGGAGCTCAGTAGGTTTTGAGACACACCCATCATTTACAGTCTGGGGTCGTATTACAGAAACGTTCTAGCTCTGAATCTTATTTCAGCTGTTAAGTCAGCATGAGAACCTTAGTGAGGACTGAATGCAGGACAGAAGCTGTTCATTACTCTAACCAATCGCAGTCTGCGTCCTGTCTTTAAAAGGGTTCTACTCGCGCTCCCACTCTGTTGCTTTCAGCTGATGATGTTTCTGTGTGCTTACTCTGAAATCCGTAGTCGCTGTGTCTCCTAGCGATATTGAAGATATTCCCTTTTCGTATTCGGCTGGTGGTCTAGTCGCTCCGTCTCCACTGGCTTCTGTGTGTCGCAGTGCCTGTATCCACCCTCCCGGTCTTCTTGGCCATCCGAGGCGATATTGGGAACGTTTGGTCACCAGCAGATTATCTAAACAGGATTATCCAGACAGGAAGACCTAAATCTGTGGCGTCCGCCAGCCCCCAAAGGCAGGGAGGAAGCCTCCCCCGGAGATCCAATCCAATCTCCAATTGATTCAGGTTGTTCAATGTCTCACTCACTCTCACAGCAGCCAGCCTGGATTCGAGGCTCTTGACAAAGTCGTCTGGCTCCATCCTCGACTTAATTTGCCGCTGGCTTTCGTCAACCCTGGCCTCTCTACCGTCGCTTTGCCCTCTGCTGTCTCCATGGCTCCTGGATGCCTCGGCTGTTTCTGCTTTGCCGTCTTTCAGCTTCTCCACTGCTGTGCCTGCGCAAGCTCTAGGTAGGACTTCCTCCTGCTGCAGCGACTGTCTCTCCTTACCTGAAGTCTGACATCATTCAGGGTAAGAATGTTGATTTGGCATCCCTGCTACTCTCTTCTCTGGCTATCAACTGTCAAACGGTGGATTGCGGTGACGTTTCGGTCTTTCTTGAGACCGCCGATGCTAGGCTGCAGTGCAGTCTCTTCTTTGGGGAGTTTGTTGTCGCCTTTTGCATGTACAGGGATATTTTGTGTCAGGTCTATCCAGAACATAGGGAGGAACTAGACCTATGCCTGGCCATGATGGCTGAGTTTTTGAATACCATAAGTCATTTTCTGCTAAATCTGCCTTGTTAATATCTGTTTTCAGTTCAAGGCTGCACTGGTCAATTACAGACATATCTGTGCTGTCTGTAGTTCTCACGGCCACTCCTCTGCCATGTGCCCTAAGACCTACACAAGCTCGATTCCAGCTGCTGTCCATGGTGCTGATTCCGTAAGCACTCTGTGAGACAAGCATGGTCGCCCTGTTGTTGAATTTAACAGGTTGTAAGTTTTCCTAGTTGGAAGTTTTCACATGTTTGTAGCATTTGCACGGATCGTCACCCAAAATCTGTTTGTCCTCATTGCCTTCACTCTTCGAGGCGAGGAAAGCCTTCAGTCCCAGAGTAATATGGATTGGCCACCCTTCCTCTCCTGCTTTCTGTCTTCCCACCCTGATCTGTGTTCTGTAGACAACTTGCTTACTGGGCTTCCACTAGGGTTATGTATTGGTGTTATTGTTCCTCTGTTGTCTTCTTTCGTCTCTCAAAAAACTCTGGTTGGCGCTGGCCGAAACTGATGTTGTGTCGTGTTTCTTGGCCAAAGGGTTATAAAGGTTATGTGGTCGGTTCTATTCGTTCCCCTCTTTTCTCTTCCTTTTCTTATGAATTCCGTTGGTGTTGTTACTCGCAGGTACTCTGATAAGAGATGTTTGATTTTGACCTATGTTCTACTGATTCAAATGTTGTCGCAAGCGTTAATCAGTGCATTCCTTTTGTGTTGTTTTCTCTGTACTGTGTTGGGAAAGGCAGGTGCTAATGTTGTGAAGGACACATTGCATTGTGGGTAGTGTAGTGTGTGTGTTGTAGTTGCCAGGTGCTGCGTGCCTCGAGCGGCACAGTAACTTCACTCTCCACTCCCTTATTCTTTCTTTTATTTTTTATTTTTGCAATAAATGCCAAGTACTTGTTGGAATTCAGCCTTGACTCACGTTGTTTTTGGGTATCACCCCAGTGAAGTCCTTCCATCTAACATTGGTTGCTAGCTAAAGTAGACCTGCTAACGCAAAGGTCATTGGTTTAACATGGTGTAACAGCGTTATGCCAGTGTAAGCAGTGCTGTTGAGCCAGTGTTGGGTTAATGTATATGTGCTCTCTAAAAAACAAGACAAAGAGAGGAAGTTTCTGTAATACGACTTCAGAACCAGACACGACTATACCTAACACTCAGTATCTTCTGAGTATCTTCTGTAAATATATACGTTCTGTAGTTTGATCTTCTGTTGTTACTACTTTCTGTTGTTGTAATAGATCTGACCTGAGATCAGGTAGAGGGTGAAGATGAGGAGAATCTTCATTCTGGTCTAAACTTCAGTGTCAGTGATGTTCATAAACTCAGTCCTCGGTCCTGTACAGGAAACATCTCCATTTAGTCACATACAAAACACTTACTATATCTACTGGATCTCTAAACCAGCTTCACAGCTCCTCCCACCAGCTTCACAGCTCCTCCCACCAGTATCACTAACCAGCTTCACAGCTCCTCCCACCATCATCACTAACCAGCTTCACAGCTCCTCCCACTAGCGTCACTAACCAGCTTCACAGCTCCTCCCACCAGCATCACAGCTCCTCCCACCAGCATCACTACCCAGCTTCACAGCTCCTCCCACCAGCATCACTAACCAGCTTCACAGCTCCTCCCACCAGCATCACTAACCAGCTTCACAGCTCCTCCCACCAGCGTCACTAACCAGCTTCACAGCTCCTCCCACCAGCGTCACTAACCAGCTTCACAGCTCCTCCCACCAGCGTCACTAACCAGCTTCACAGCTCCTCCCACCAGCCTCACTAACCAGTTTCACTGCTCCTTCCACCAGCAACACTAACTAGCCTCACAGCTCCTTCCACCAGCATCACTAACCAGCTTCACAGCTCCTCCTACCGGCATCACTAACCAGTTTCACAGCTCCTCCCATCAGCATCACAGCTCCTCCCACTAGCATCACTAACCAGCTTCACAGCTCCTCCCACCAGCATCAATAACCAGCTTCACAGCTCCTCCCACCAGCAACACTAACCAGTATCACAGCTCCTCCCACCAGCATCACTAACCGGCTCAACAGCTCCTCCCACCAACACAAGCTTCACAGCTCCTCCAATCAGCACCAGCTTCACAGCTCCTCCAACCAGCACCAGCTTCACAGCTCCTCCTATCAACATCTGAGTGTGTAGTTTGTTGTATTTTATTTTACCACAAAACAGCAGCTGCATGGACGATCTCACGTTGTGTTCACTGGGGAGGAGGAGCAGAACTCTGAATGTAGAATATTAAGGTACTGCAGTAAACAGTAAACAGACACACCTCTAATTATTAATTATTATTAAAAGACACATTTCCACTAACGTGATTAACACGGTCATTAATATTCTCAATGGAAGACACCTGTCAGAGTTTGCAGAGAGCTGGAGGTGGCAAGAATGTGGCTGCCTGTACATACCCTGAAAAATACTGTACACACATCTGTGCAAACATTTTGAAGTAAAATATCTGACCTGAGATCAGGAACCAGATGGATATTAGGAAGATCTTCAGCTTCACTGCCGTTCAGATGAACTCCGTTTGTCTGATTGACGTTCTCCTAAGAGTGATGTTCTCGTCTTCATAACGTGCCGTACACTGCTTGCGTGAGTCTCTGCCTGCAGATCTCCAGGTTCCTCATTCTGCAGAAAACCTCAGAGACGTTCAACCTCACAGCTCCTACCATCACCATTACAAGAAATGTTCTCTTTCACCACCTGCCTTGCTTAATTCTGCCCCGTCCCCTCTCTCTCTCTCTCTCTCTCTCTCTCTCTCTCTCTCTCTCTCTCTCTCTCCCTGTGTCTGTGTTCTGTGGTGGCGTATGATGGCAAAAGTCATGCAAGGTGTTGTGAAATGTGTGTTCAAGCTAACAGGCATATCTAATACTTCAAATGTCAAATCAAAGTGTATTTGTCACAAACAAAGTCATCAGCGGTACAACTAGTAATATAACCACAGAATATCTAGAATATCTAGATTAAAAAATGTGTATAAATAAAGTTAAATCAAGTGCAACCAGTGCTGTACAACTGAGCAGAAGTCCTCTGTGTGTTTCTGTGAGGTGGTCTGAGTTGCAGCCCTGGTCTGAATAGCCTGCGGGGAGAAGCTCCTCGTCATCCTCTCCTTGTTTGCCTTCAGGGAGTGGAAGTGCTTTCCTGACCTCAGCAGAGAGAAGTCGATTATTTGAAGGGCTTGGGTCCTTCACAATCTTCCTGGCATTGGTCCAGCACTGCTTGTAGTAGATGGTCAGAAGGTCAGAAGGCTCAGTCCAAATGATGTGCTCCACTAAACATACCACTCTCTGTAGAACCTGTCTGTTCTGCTTGGTGCTGCCAAACCAGGCTCTGATGTTTCCAATGAGGAGGCTTTCGATGGAGCAGGTGTAGATGTTCCACAGCACCTTGCAGGGCAGTCTTAAGTCCAGGTGGTAGAGACCCTGATGGGCTTCTTCACCAGGGTGTTGATGTTGCAGGACCTTGACATGTCCTGCGAGATGTGACCTCCGGTGTACTTGAAACAGTCTACTCTTTCCAATGCAGCTCCGTTGATCCAGACTGGGTTGCAGCTCATCTTCTGCTTCTTGTTGCAGAGGATGACTGTCAAAACCACCCCCTCTGAAAACTTGAGCGTGAATATTTCTCTCTCGAAAAATATCAAATCGCGAGAGTAAATACAGCATTAAAGGAAGTAAATGTGGATGATGGTGATGATTCGAACATATGTTGCAGGTTTGAGTGATTTTTGCTTCCATCAAAACTTTTTATTGTCACTGGTAAGTCAGAGGTTCTGCCACAAGAACAGTGTGAAGCATCATTTACACAGCATGCCTTCATAGACACTTCACCATAACATATCAGTGCTGTAGCAGCAAAGCTTCTGAATACATTCAGTAGATCATTGAGAGACTTTTTAATTAACTGTATAAATAAGATTAATAATCTGCTGTATTTAGTTGTTTTCAAATCCAATCACATTTAAGACATGGACATTCTTGGGTTGTGTAGTCTCCAAGCAGCGCTTTAATACAAAACATATTTAGTGTTAGGTTTAGCATTAGATTGTGCCTTGAGGTTAGGGTTAGGATTAGGACCAGTGTGAGGGTTAGAATTAGGTTTTGGATTGAGGTTAAGGTTAGGTTTAGCATTAAATTGTGGGTTGAGATTAAGGTTAGGTTTAGGATAAGGTTTTGGGTTGAGGTTAAGGTTAGGTTTAGGATTAGGTTTTGGGTTGAGGTTAAGGTTAGGTTTATGATTAGGTTTTGGGTTGAGTTTATGGTTAGGATTAGGTTTTGGGTTGAGGTTAAGGTTAGGTTTTGGGTTAGGGCTAGGATTAGTGCCAGGGTAAGGGTTAAGATTAGGTTTTGAATTGTAATTAAGGTTAGGTTTAGCATTAGGTCTTGAGTTGGGGTTAGGATTGGGCTATGGTAAGGGTTAAGATTAGGTTCTGGTTTGAGGTTAGGTTTAGGGTTAGGAGAAGGGCAAAAGTCAGATTTAGGGTTAGGATTTGGCCAGGGTAAAGGAATTGTTTAGGTTTTGGTTTGAGGTAAGGTTTAGGGTTAGGAAAAGGGCCAGAGTCAGGTTTAGGGTTAAGGTTTGGCATAGGATTAGATTTAGGGTTAAAGCTAAGTTTAGAATAAATTTTAGGTTGAGGTTAGGGTTAGGATCAGTATAGGGGCCAAGCCAAGGGTTGCTGTTAGGCTCAGGCTTGTCTTTTGTGTAGAGTTAGAGTTAGGGCTAGGTTTTTGATAAGGTTGTAGGTTTTGCTTAATGGAAGTAACATTAAAACAAATTTAACACAGCTACTTACGGTCTTGCATTAATTTACAATTAATTACAAATAATTAACACATTTATTAATAATTGAATTTATTGATTATGTTGGTTGTGATTATTTAGTGTTGATCTGTAGGTTTTGGTAGGCTAAATCTAACTGGTTGATGTTAGGGTTTAGGCTGTGGTGGGCTGAATCTGAGTGATTGGTTGTGGAGTTTAGGTTCTGGTAGGCTGAATCTGATTGGTTGATGGTGGGGTTTAGGATCTGGTAGGTTGAATCCGATTGGTTGGTCTTGGGATCCAGGCTCTGGTAAATTGGACCCATGCTGACGTTCTGGTTGCCAGGTAGATCATTTTCATAATCTCTATCAACCTGCACACACACAGTAAAACATATTTCAGGCCTTAGTCATCAAATTTATATATTCATTTGTGACTCCTCCCAGTGTGGCCTTGACACCAGGGGTACCCAACACTGGACATCTAGGGTTAGCTGTGGAGATTTTAGTTTAAACACACCCAGGCCTGGACGATAAAACAACAACATACCTACTGTAACATCAGTTTCCTCAAGAGATGTAGATCATTCTCACGCCTTCGCTTTCCAGAGACAGAGCACTTACTTACAAAACACTGCTATGTTGTTGGCACCAGAGGGCGCACTTCTAGGGACTCAGCGAGAGAGTGAGGACAAAAAATTGGTTGGAGTGGAGTGAACCCTGATGGAGAGACGTCTCCTTGGAGACAAGGTAAGTGCCATGTAACTTTAGTGGCATAGAATGAACTCACTCTTATACCGACAAACTTAGCATTAGCAGCATTAGGTCACTTCCGCTCCACACAACCAGTGATTAATTTGTTCTGGATCTTGCAGGAACAAGATCCGGCACCTCTCATATTTCAAGTACTTGTGTTCCAGAACTTATTTATGTGGATCCACCACCTCTTTGATGACTTTTTTTTTGTAGGACACCAAAAACTATTCGTCCAGTGGCATCTCTGAGATTTTATGGTTGCAGCTCCTTACTGCATTCATTAAAGCTAGGATTATTTTATCGTATAGAATTCTACTATGTTATGTGGACACTTGAAGCACTGTTGTGTCTATGCATTCCAGGACCTTTTCCCTCACTGCCACTTGCTGGATCACCCCACCTTTAGTGTTCCATTACCTGATGTTTTACAAATTAAGCACTGCACACAACTACAGCTGAAATGCTCTGCTACACCCAAACAGTCATATTTAAGTAGTAGTGCATTCCCAAACTAGAGGAGGGAAAAGGAATACATGGGTTTATGTTAGTCACAGCACTGATTCCAACACAAGTAACCTGAGGATACTGTACGTGTGGAAAGGGAGAGTTTGAGAAAGCTAGCTTCCCAGGCTAAATGTTTTCAGCAGCTGGTTAACATGAAGTACTTCTGAAGTCTGAAGTGGATCAGCTGTGTTAGATTACGATTGTAAATTACTTTCCATGTCTCTTTGGTATGTCACAGGGGTCTTACAGAGCCTGTAACCCTCATAGATGGATGTCATTGACAACATTATAAAACAGTTAATATTTAGTTAGAATGAGAAGTAGGTTTATTGTATGAGCAGTTTTACTCACTGTGTTGTGTGTTCTCGTCTGAGTGTTTGTAGAGACAGATCCTGTAGAACAACACATGTTAAAGAGATGTACCATATAAAAAAACTGTGGATTTATTCTTCAGTGTAGGAAATATTTTATAAGTGGCCTTTAATTTATATTCCATTTAAAGTGTTACATTCAAGTCAAAGCTACTTTCAGATTAAGCCTAAGCCTGTACTGTGGAAGTTAATGGTGAGACACCATTGACATTAGGGGTCTGTCTCAAACCCTAGTGAGTGTGTAAGTAGGCTGTCTAGGTAGTGAGTGTGTAAGTAGGCTGTCTAGGTAGTGAGTGTGTAAGTAGGCTGTCTAGGTAGTGAGTGTCTAAGTAGGCTGTCTAGGTAGTGAGTGTGTAAGTAGGCTGTCTAGGTAGTGAGTGTCTAAGTAGGCTGTCTAGGTAGTGAGTGTGTAAGTAGGCTGTCTAGGTAGTGAGTGTGTAAGTAGGCTGTCTAGGTAGTGAGTGTCTAAGTAGGCTGTCTAGGTAGTGAGTGTGTAAGTAGGCTGTCTAGGTAGTGAGTGTCTAAGTAGGCTGTCTAGGTAGTGAGTGTGTAAGTAGGCTGTCTAGGTAGTGAGTGTCTAAGTAGGCTGTCTAGGTAGTGAGTGTGTAAGTAGGCTGTCTAGGTAGTGAGTGTCTAAGTAGGCTGTCTAGGTAGTGAGTGTCTAAGTAGGCTGTCTAGGTAGTGAGTGTGTAAGTAGGCTGTCTAGGTAGTGAGTGTGTACGTAGGCTGTCTAGGTAGCAGCTGTGTAAGTAGCAGTGTTCTCTCCTCATCTCTCCTCATAAAACAGATTACTGAGACGCTCTAGTTAGAGAGAGACTGCGTCACGGCTTGTTCCCGCCCACTGCAGCACGCCACCGGTGGTTTAGCTGGTTGCTAAGATACCGGCCTGCATCCAAAACTATAGCCCGAGGCTTAAAAATGGCTAATGTCTGGAGTATAAAAGTGTAAATGGTGAAGGACTCGTTACAGAGTTGATAATAAAATACTGTTTTGTGTGATTATATGACCAGAAACACATTAAAACTCCAGAGAGAATCAAAATAACTCACATTTTAAAACCACTTCACTGCTCCTAGATTAGCCTGCGGTGCATCATGGGATTGCCTTAGCGGCTGAGGAAGTGTTCAATGCTTCCTTAAAATCAGGTCTAAATAAGGTTCCTCAGTAGACAGCATGTTTAAGGTATGTAAGAATTGGGACAGTCTACATGTCGGGAGCGCATACTATGATGTAAAATGCTGCCTATGTAGGAGCTCAGTAGGATTTAAGACACAAAACCGGTTTTATCCTCTTCTGGGAATCCAGCCCTAAGAAGAGTTCTAACTTATCACTAATACTGTATTAGCATCAACAAACTGTAGCCAAACTGACTAATGATCAAATTTTACACAGGTCTAGTTCTATGACAATGTACAGTGTTGGTCGACACATGATTATGGACTGTATGTGTGTGTTACCTTGTGTTTTGTTACAATTCTGTTTGCAGAAGATCAGTGCAGATCCTCCAATCAACAGCAGAGCCACACAGACACATACAGTGATGATGACCAGGACATCTGCGGAGGATGATGAAAGATCATTCAAAGCACTTTCAGAGGTACTGACCATATATCCAATAGTGGTGCTCGCTTCTGGTCCTGCAGATCTGGTACCCTGCCGAGTTTAGCTCCAACCCCAGGCTAGAGGACCTGATCCAAGAAATCTAGGCCTTTAGGGCCCAGCCCTCTGAATACCAGAGCCAGGAGTGTTGAGTCCGAACTCTTCAGGGTGGTACATTGGGAACCCCTATGGTAGACCAATCAAAAGCAAACGACGTCTACATGGCAACACAATCACCATTAACTGACCATGTGGCACACACTAATCAGTGTTCAGACAGAAAAAAAACATGTTCATGTTATGTTCAACTCATTCAGGTCAGAAAATTTTTATAATTAAAAAACTACATTGTATAGAACATAGGTACTAATTATTTAAATACAGTGTAAATAGGAGTTGAGTCTCTGAACTCTTGATTATGTGATGTTTATTAAAATAAAAAAGCCAAACTGCCGACCCATGTCTAGCATAGTGATTTAGTAAATAATGTATGTTACAAAAGTGACTACAATCACAATGTTCACACTTACCAGAACTGTATGCGGCTGGAAATTGTCCTGTTGTGGTTTCTAAAGTGTTCAAACAGAAACTTAATAAACACTCAGGACAAAGAATGTAAGACAATATTGACAATAATGAATGCTATGACCATGTATCAATTCTTTAAACCCCCCCCCCTCTTTCCTAGGACACAAATAGCCAGAAGTCGAAGTCAGAGCACTTCCACAACGCCTCGTCCATTTTCATAAGGGGCCCAAAAGCATGGCTAGTCCCTAAAAGTCAGAGGACCCTTAAAATGGAATATAAAAATATATTGTATCATGATCGGCATCGCAAAATGTTTTGGGCCAGGCCCCCCCTGGGGCCCCTTGACCTCAAGGGCCCCTGGGCACTGGCCCCACTGGCCCGGTCAATAATCTAGCCATGGATGGCAGTGTTGTAATCTGTTTTTGCTCATTAGACTCTTCCACTCCCACATATACAAGTAGAATAAAGACGCAGCACTAACGTTAGCATTAGTGAATATGTGAATATGGTGGTGTATTTTTATACTACGACACTTCTATAGCTACTATGTTACACAGTCGCTTTGCCTGGGCGATGGAATCGGTTATGACGCAGTGATCATCATGAGTTACTCTGTTTGTATGTTTTTGCACTAGTGAACACTGAGCTTACTGAAGGTTGGCTCACACTCTGTCCACCTAAATGCGCAGAGAGTATTTGGCTATGCAAGCGGTGGCTCGATGTCTGGGAGTCTGGGGGGCTACATATCGCTACAGCTGGGTCCTTTTAAAGATGGAGCCATTTCCACCTGTTTTGTCTCCGTATTGCGTTAAATATTATTCATATTATGAATTATTATTCGTTTTATTTAATGTGTTATTTTTCAGTAAATCAAAATCAGATACATGATGTATATAAAAGTTGTAACACTGAGCAAGTAAAATTCATATGTACGTTAAGTTTATATTAAGTTCCCAATTACACCCTTCCCCACCCCAAGAAAAGTGGAGGGAATATCCTGATAATAAACTTTTAGAATTAGAATTCAGTAAGGTCCAGTTAGAGGAGATCTCCTCAGGCCAAGGTACGGACCATCATCATTTCTAACGTGTGTTCTGATTCAGTGGTGTATCCTGTTTACTGAAGTAGTCTAGTATCAGCATCTTATACCATCAGCTACTGAAACACCAACACATCACACATACCGTTCAGTATATTTCAGTATATTTACTGTTTAAATGCTGAACTCAATTAATTATTTATAAACTACTAATAAATGCTTTTTTTCTTGTTTCTTCTGAAGTTGATCTTTGATCTCTACGCAGATTCTACATTACTCTTGATCAAATGTAAGCAGCACTGAGTAAATGAGCGTGTTATATTTAAATAAACGATTTGTTCATGAAGTTATTTAATAATCAAGACTATAAAAAGGTAAACCGTTTCAGTGAAATAATGCGTCTCACCTGTAATCTGTAGGTGTATCTCCGTGTAGAGGGAGGAATAAGTGATTGATTGTCCTCCGTTCCACACTCCACAGTAATAAAGACCATTATCATCTTCGCTTACGTCTCTGATGTTCACTGTGAGAACTTTAGATCCTCTGTTTTCAGAGATGGAGAATCTGCCTCTCTGAATGTCTTTGGTGTTGATCAGTGTAGTAAAAAACTCATCAGATCGTTTGTAGAAGTACTTGACGTGTTTCTCATACAGCTCTGGATATGAACAGCTGATGGTGATGTTCTCTCCCAGATAAGCAGTTACAGTCTTGGGTTCCAAACAACATGGATCTGTTAATCAAATACAATGGATTAATAGTTCTAGTGATTTAGCTGTTCAGCAGCGTGACGGCAGAGAGGAATTATATACAACATACACTACACTGCTAAAAGTATTCGCTCGTCTGTCTTCACTCGCATATGAACTTGATTGACGTCCCATTCTTAATCCATAGGGTTTAATATGATGTCGGCCCAACCTTTGCAGCTATAACAGCTTCAGCTCTTCTGGGAAGTCTCTCCACACGGTTTAGGAGAGTGTTTATGGGAATGTTAGACCGTTCTTCTAGAAGACCATCTGTGAGGTCAGACACTGATGTTGGACGAGAAGTTCTGGCTCACAGTCTCTGTTCTAATTCATCCCAAAGGTGTTCTATCAGGTTGAGGTCAGAACTCTGTGCAGGCCAGTCAAGTTCTTTTACACCAGAATGCTCCTCCATGTCTTTATGGAGCTGCTCTGTGCACTGGTGGGCAGCCATGTTGAAACAGGAAGGGGCCGTCCCCAAACTGTCCCAACAGAGTTGGGAGCATGAAATTGTCCAGAATGTCTTGGTCTGCTGAAGCATTAAAAGTTTCTTTTAGTAGAACTGAGGGTCCAAGCCCAAGTCCTGAACAACAACCCCACACCATAATCCCCCCTCCACCAAACTTTACACTCAGAGCAATGCAGTCAGACAAGTACCGTTCTCCTGACAACCGCCAGACTCGTTCATCAGATTGCCAGACGGAGAAGCGTGGTTGGTCACTCCAGAGAACACGTCTCCAGTCGGAGTGATGTAAGCCATGCAGCTGCTCGGCCATGGAGACCCATTCCATGAAGCTCTCTACGCTCTGTTCTTCAGCTGATCTGAAGACCACATGAAGTTTGGAGGTCTGTAGTGATGTAGTGACAGGTGGCGTCCTATCACAGTACCTCGCAGGAGTTCACTGAGCTCCTGAGAGACCCACTCTTTACTAATATGTATAAAAGCAGTCTGCAGTGATTGGACAGTGATTGGAACACCTGAATTCAATGGTTTGGATGGGTGCGTGAATACTTTTAGCAATTCAGTGTATCTGCGTGTGTATGTTATAAGATAATGTTAAAAAGCATTGATTTCAATGACAGATTATAGAAGTTCGCACCTCGGATCACTCGAATGTTAAACGAATGACTCCAGCTCCTCTCCTCTCCACACTTATATAATCCAGCGTCCTCTGAACTCAACTGTCTGATGATCACTAGAAGAGGTTGCTGTACGTCATGATACAGATCAGTTCTGTCTTTCTGAATCCACGTGTTACGCTGTTCATATTTAATAACTGTATTATTTTCACACTCAGCTTCTGTCTTCTCTTTGCAGATGAACTTGTTTCTCGATCCGTAGTAAATGTTTCTGCATGTGATTAGAACGGTTCCTCCTCGAAAGCCAATCACATCAATGCTGACCACTCCACCTGTCAGTGACATACAACATAAACATCAACATACCATCCATCATCTACCGTTCACTACTCAGGACCACCATAAAGCAGGTACTACAGTGACACTGACATCCCACCAGCATCACTAACCAGCTTCTCCACAACAGCCAGTCATAATAAAGCAGTCTAATAAATCAGTCAATCGAATTAAAGCAGTCCTCGGCGTTATCTGTGTATCAGTGCAGCAGCACCTCTGACAGTCACAGTCACATACAGTCAGCTCAGTATAATAAAGTAGTTCTGTCTTTAAAGAGAAATATCTGACCTGAAACCAGAACCAGGATGAAGATGAGGAGGATCTTCAGCATCAAGAAATATTCCAATAAACTGAAAATCATTTTCTTTCTTCAAAGAAAGAGTGATCTCATCCTCTTGTGGTACAATCTCTGTCCTCCTGGTTCCTCTTTCCCAGAGAAAAAGGGATCTCTGACCTCACAGCTCCTCCCACTGCTTTCCACATGCTGCCTGCAATGCAATCACCAGCGCCGCCTACTTCGCCTCGCCTCTACTTGACTCACCATCCCCCAAAATAGAAAAAGAAGAATCAAGCTTCAAGACTGTTCTCTGTACTGTCCCAGGTTGTGAAATGAGCTTCCTCTGAAGACCCTCGCGATTCCAGCAGCCCTGCTGTGTCTGATCCACTCACACCACCACAACACAATAACACTCCACCAGCACGTCAGTGTCACTGCAGTGCTAAGAATGACCCACCTCCCTAATAGCATCTGCTCTGTGGTGGTCCTGTGGGGGTCCTGATCATTAAAGAACAGAGTAATAAAGTATACAGAGAATCAGATGAACTACAGTCTGTAAGTGGAGCTCCTATATGGTCAGTGGAGCTGATACAGTGGACAGTGAGTGGAGGTCCTGTATGGTCAGTGGAGCTGATACAGTGGACAGTGAGTGGAGGTCCTGTATGGTCAGTGGAGCTGATACAGTGGACGGTGAGTGGAGGTCCTATATGGTCAGTGGAGCTGATACAGTGGACAGTGAGTGGAGGTCCTGTATGGTCAGTGGAGCTGATACAGTGGACAGTGAGTGGAGGTCCTGTATGGTCAGTGGAGATTAATGCCAGGTTAATGGTTAGGGTTAGGTTAGGTTAATGGTTAGGGTTAGGTTAATGGTTAGGGTTAGAGTTAGGTTAATGGTTAGGGTTAGAGTTAGGTTAATGGTTAGGGTTAGGTTAATGGTTAGAGTTAGGTTAATGGTTAGGGTTAGGTTAATGGTTAGGGTTAGGTTAGGTTAATGGTTAGGGTTAGAGTTAGGTTAATGGTTAGGGTTAGGTTAATGGTTAGGGTTAGGTTAGGTTAATGGTTAGGGTTAGGTTAATGGTTAGGGTTAGAGTTAGGTTAATGGTTAGGGTTAGGTTAATGGTTAGGGTTAGGTTAATGATTAGGGTTAGGGTTAGAGTTAGGTTAATGGTTAGGGTTAGGTTAATGGTTAGGGTTAGGTCAATGGTTAGGGTTAGAGTTAATGCTTAGGGTTAGGTTAATGGTTAGGGTTAGGTTAATGGTTAGGTTAATGGTTAGGGTTAGGTTAATGGTTAGGGTTAGGTTAATGGTTAGGGTTAGGGTTAGAGTTAGGTTAATGGTTAGGGTTAGGTTAATGGTTAGGGTTAGAGTTCGAGTTAGGTTAATGGTTAGGGTTAGGTTAATGGTTAGGGTTAGGTTAATTGTTAGGGTTAGGGTTAGGTTAATGGTTAGGGTTAGAGTTAGAGTTAGAGTTAGGTTAATGGTTAGGGTTAGGTTCATGGTTAGGGTTAGGGTTAGGTTAATTGTTAGGGTTAGGGTTAGGGTTAGGTTAATGGTTAGGGTTAGGGTTAACTTCACATAAACCTATAGTAGCTATGATCCACTAAAGTAAAAGCAGTGCAGAATCATAGTATAAACATAATTAACATAGTAGCTTATGGTAGACTTATGGATATAGTTATGTGATGTGGGGGTTGAGGTTGGTTGCGAGTGTAGAGTGGGTTTGTTTGGGGCTCAATAATTAGTGTCCGGATAACAGGCAGGTTTCAAAACATGGACAGGTCACGTCAGAGATAAAACTACAAACCGAAAGCCAGGAGACAAAACAGGGAAGCGATAGAACAGAAAACCCAAAGAAAGACAACTCAGAGCTGAGATAGAACCCCCAAGATAGATACGGGGGGAGCCATGATCTAGGGACAGGTGAGGGGTGTGACGAGGGCAGGAGTTAACCAACAGTACGAAGATAAAGAAAGACACGTTGTCCACTTGTCTCTGCAGAAACAATGAAGGACTAGACCGGACGTTACTATAAACCACTGTAGTTAAACTAGCACCAAGTCAATGTATTGGCCTAGTTACCGTAACGTACCATGGTAGGTAACAGTAGTGACCACATAACGTTTCATGGTTTTTCATCGTTATTCTGCTATTTGGCTTCAAGCCACCTGCATTGTCCTGCGAGTGATGTTTTATGATTAAAAAATTCAGTTTATTTATTTATTTTTATTTTTATTTCCTTTTACCATTGCTTGATTTTTCTTCTTTTGTATTATTGCTTTTATTATTTTTTTATTATTATTTCTTTTACTATTTTGTTTTACTACTATATTTATATTTGCTTTATTGTCTTATTCCTGATTTTAGTTTCTTATTTGTTTTTTCTTTTACGTTATATCTAATTTTGTCTCTGTTCTTATTGTTTCTTTAACATTTAAAGTATTCATTAAACTTCATTTTAATTTATTTTCAATCCTATTTTGTTAAATAATTGTAATGCTCTGCGAGATTGTAATTGAGGGTCTCCCTCAATGTATTTCCAAGTTAAATTAAAGGTTGATTGATTGATTGATTGATTGGTTCCTATTGTCCTCCTTCTGCCTGTGTCTCCCCTCAGTTTTGCCTCTGGCATATTGTTATCAGCTTAGTATAGATTTGATGCTAACCATGAATTTACTCAACAGTACATTGTTTGTTTTTGTAATATGACCTTTACGTGTCTCTGCCTCCAGATTTCTCTGGTTTGGTTGGTTCCTCCTTTTATACATGCTGTGGTCTATTTTGAAATGTTTGAGCAAACCCACACAGCGTCATCTGACCTGTGGTTGTCAATGGTGAAAAAGAAAGATCATGCCATGTGTTGTGAAAGACCTTAACTGGAGCTTACACAGATATTCAACAACAGTTATTTATTGTGGCAACAGCCTGGGTAACATCGTGCAATATGTTACTACTACTAAGTAATTAGTAGTAAAGAGATGCTATTTAACCATTGATTACTTACTGATTAAGTACTGCGTTTAAAATGTACCCAGCTTTGCACCACAGTGGTAACTACAGTTCTAAAGTTTTCTTAATATGATTATTAATCACGCAATACATGTTATTTACAAAATATGTACTGATTGATTCCAGAGTTGTTGCAGTGTCTGCACAGAACAGCCAAGTTTAATAAATTTAAGAAAATATACCAGGAGCAAATCCAGAAATCCAGAAAAAAAGAAAAACGACCCAAAGAAGTCTAACACCAGAGAACATGGTTAGTCACTTTAAATAGATTTATCTTCTTAGATAACCTGCCTATGGAAAAGTTTCTACATATGTCCTCCTGTATATCTCATGTATATATCTTGTGTATGTTTTGTATATTCCTAGTTATTACTAAATCTATATATTGTAGCCTATTTTTTATTTCATTATTGTCTATTTATTGTTATGTTTGCTCTGTTTTTACTACTATATATAATGCTGCCCTGCTGTAGAGTTTTATCTGAGCCTCATCCCAAGCATCTCAATGCATGTTATGTCCTGACATGATGTGCAAATGACAAATAAACTTGAAACTTGAAACTTGGTTGGATACACTGCAGTGAACTGTGGCAATCTGTGATTGGGTGATGCCGAGTCATATAATCCCTGGAGGTTTTGATCGACAAGAGAAGGGTTGTAGGCTATAGGACTGAAGGATGTCCTGACAGCGACACATAATTGTAAATGTATAATTCTTATAATCAGATTTTCTACATTATTAAAAGTCTATTCTAGAAAAACATATTGATTACAGTTTGTTTGACTTAGTAAAATAGTAAATGTGAGAATTTACTTTGTTGCTCCACAAACCAAATAAGAGGTTCTCTCCGTCCTAGAACAGGTCAGCATGTTGTTTCTTCCTCCTGTGAAACTTTAACGAAGCCACAGAACGCTGCACTAGAGCTACTCCAATCAAATTGAAGGGCTTTCTGTACATACGCTGCAATACCCAGGTGATGAGTTCGGTTTTGTAATGTATTTTTAATCTGACCTGAGATCAGGTGAAGGTTGAAAATGAGGTGATGATCAGTTTTAGTGGAAGAGGAGGATCCCAGTTAGGGTGTGGAGAAGTGCATTACTAAACTAGAAGAAATGTTTCAAGAACAAAACCAAACATTGCGTTTCCCTCACACCAGACACAGGTTAATATTAGATGTTCCTCACTTTATTGAGCTGCAAGCAAGCCAAAGAACAAAAAAACAGGAATGTGCGAGCTCAGAATGACAACAATAACAAATAAAGGGGGATAAAACCTGTTCATGTCACAAAATACAAGAGCTTTTTACAAGTTGATCAGGTGCAAAAACAACCCAATTGCTATTGAAAAAAATAAAATGAATACATTAATACTATGTAGTAAATGGGTTTAACAGTAAACAGACTTTAATTGAAAAAATAAGTAATATTTTACTTGAACTATAAAAAGCTGCTTAACTGAGTCTTGGCTTAGCTGCGTAAACTGAATGCGATTGGTTTATATCAGAATGACCTCCATTTGTCTGAGTCAGATTGGTAGATTTTGTGCTGGGGCCTCTGGCAGATTGGAGCCATGCTGACAGTGGTCTGCTTTTCATAACCACATAATCCCCTTCACCCTGAAACCAAAGCAACACACAATGAACTTATCATATGGATATATGTTAGGAGTTGTGGGTAAATTATTCAAAGGTTTGGTCTCCCAGTACTTAACCTTAAAGGAAAACAGTAGAAGAAACCTTGTGAAAAGCCAAGATCTAGAAAAAGAACCCAATCTCCACTAGGCACTGGGAAGTGAGGTAAGGTATGAGCATAGTGTAAGTTGGCTACCCGGGGGATACTGAAACCCGTAGTCTACATAAAGGGCAGCAAACTACACTATGCTAACCACACTATAACCCACTAAACCCCACAAATCTATACCAACTACACTATAACCCACTACACTATACTGACCACACTACACACTTTACACTATACACTGTAACCCACTACACTACACCAATTACACTAGACACTTTACACTATACACTGTAACCCACTACACTATACCAACTACACTATACACTTTACACTATACACTGTAACCCACTACACTATACCAACTACACTATACACTTTATACTATACACTATAACTCACTACAATATACCAACTACACTAGACACTTTACACTATACACTATACCCACAACACTATACCAAATACACTATAACCCACTACAATATACCAACTACGCTAGACACTTTTCACTATACATTATACCCACTACAATATACCAACTACACTATAACCCACTACAATATACCAACTACACTATAACCCACTACACTATACCAACTACACTATACACTTTACACTATACACTGTAACCCACTACACTATACCAACTACACTATACACTTTATACTATACACTATAACTCACTACAATATACCAACTACACTAGACACTTTACACTATACACTATACCCACAACACTATACCAAATACACTATAACCCACTACAATATACCAACTACGCTAGACACTTTTTACTATACATTATACCCACTACAATATACCAACTACACTATAACCCACTACAATATACCAACTACACTATACACTTTACACTATACACTTTTAACCCACTACACTATACCAACTACACTATAACCCACTAAACTATACCAACTACACTATACACTATAACCCACTACACTATACACTGTAACCCACTACACTATACACTATAACCCACTACACTATACCAACCACACTATAAACTAATACACTATACTAACCACACTGTACACTTTACACTATACACTATACCCCACTAAACTATACCAACTACACTATAACCCACTACAATATACCAACTACACTAGACACTTTACACTACACACTATATCCCACTACACCACACAATACACTATAATCCACCACACTATACCAACTACACTATACACTATAACCCACTACACTATACCAACCACACTATACACTATAACCCACTTCACTATACCAACCACACTATACACTATAACCCACTACACTATACCAACCACACTATACACTATAACCCATTACACTATACCAACCACACTATACACTATAACCCACTACACTATACCAACCACACTATACACTACAACTCACTACACTATACCAAACACACTATACACTATAACCCACTACACTATACCAACCACACTATACACTATAACCCACTACACTATACCAACCACACTATACACTATAACCCACTACACTATACCAACCACACTATACACTATAACTCACTACACTATACCAAACACACTATACACTATAACCCACTACACTATACCAACCACACTATACACTATAACCCACTACACTATGCCAAACATATATAGTTACTCATTAAATTTACACGAGTAGCCTTAATCATAATTGTTATTAAGTTAAAAATCTTTCAGATAGGTATATTACTAATGCTTAGAGATTCATACACAGCTTCTGTAAAATGTATCTCTATAAAAGTCAGTTTATCTTCATTCTAACCCAGTACAGCATTAATACATGTGTAATTTTACAGCCCTTTAAAAACACTCCAGCCTACACAGTTCCAAAATGAGAAGTATGGTTAGGACTGTTTACCACAAGCCTTTTTTACTCACAGTGTCATCAGTTCCAGCCTGTGTGGCGGGAGAGACCGAGTCTGCAGAACAAGAGAAGGGACACTCTCAGAAGGTGAGCTCTACTGCGTACGCTGCGTTAAAGATCCATTTCTATCACTGATAGTAAAATAACTAAGAATGAACTTACAAAACCTGCTACAATCTCAGAACTCTTTCAAAACAAATATATATGTATGTATATATATTTCACGTATCTAGATATAACGTGTGTATTCACCTATTCGCATTGTTTCCTGAACAATATTTGCTGATAGAATTCTGTATTATTATACTGTATGAACCAGATTCTGTGTTTAGGTATTGCTGTGGTCATATACATCCATCTTTACACAACTCTGCATACTCTATATATGGGTGATTCTTCAATTGCGGGCTCTTTTTGCCATCTTATCTTAGTTTTATAAAGTAATGCATTTCACTTGAATTTCATTATAAAATTACACTTTTAGACTTAATTATATTTAATTTCTAAATAATTTAAAAGATACTGATGGTGAAATTGGAAACCTGTCATTACCATCAACAAATGTCATTACCTTTACTAGGAATAAGTTTTAGGTTTTAGTACAGTGTTTTAGGTCATTAATAGGAATAGGTTTTAGTACAGTGTTTTAGTTCACTACTAGGAATAGGTTTTAGGTGTTAGCTAGTGTTTTAGGTCATTACTAGAAATAGGTTTTAGGTGTTAGCTAGTGTTTTAGGTCATTACTAGAAATAGGTTTTAGGTGTTAGCTAGTGTTTTAGGTCATTACTAGAAATAGGTTTTAGGTGTTAGTACAGTGTTTTAGGTCATTACTAGAAATAGGTTTTAGGTTTTAGTACAGTGTTTTAGGTCAATACTAGGAATATGTTTTAGGTGTTAGTCAGTGTTTTAGGTCATTACTAGGAATCCGTTTTAGGTGTTAGTCAGTGTTTTAGGTCATTACTAGGAATAAGTTTTAGGTTTTAGCCAGTCTTTTAGTTCATTACTGGGAATCTGATTATTGGAAGTTTTCTGATGAATTCAAATGAATTAACGCAAACTTTAGCTGATAAAGATAGAATAGGTTTTATAAAGGTTTCAGTATTCAGTATGTTAAGCTCTGTAATTGTGAAGTGTATGTGACTTGTGTTTGTCTTACTGTGTCTGAATCTGTAGAAGATCAGAGCAGATCCTACAATTAGTAGCAGAACCAGACAGACGCATAATGTGATGATGAAAACAGGGAAACCTGAACAGACATGAACAGACCTCATGTATTATACTAACACACCACATCAATCCTGTTTGCAGAGCAGTCTGCTTCCAACATTTGCTTCCTTAAAAAGATAATTTATGATAAAAAATAAACATCTATACGTTTATGGTCACATTTTAGATTAAAGGCTAAGCACCAGTTAGGGACATATATAAATATAAACATGACTCAAAATCAAATTCGCTGCTTAATTTGCTTTAAAATAGATGATTTTAATTAAATTGATGGAAAAACCCGAGCTCGCTACAGAAACTCCGGAACGCTACCGTGTGACATCACTGGTGGACAACAGTGAACAGCGCCAGAACAGAACTTAACTAAACAGAACTGAACTGATTTTAACAGAACAGAACTGAACATAACTGAATTGAACAGAACTGAATTCATTAGAACGTAACTGAACAGAACTAAACAGTATTTAACAGAACAGAACAGAACTGAATTTAACAGGACAGAACTGAACAGAACTGAATTTAACAGAACTAAACAGAACTGAATTAAACTGAACAGAACTAAACAGAACTGAACTGAACTGAATGGAATTTAACAGAACAGAACTGAACAGAATTTAACAGAACTAAATTTATCAGAACTTAACTGAACAAAACTAAACTGTATTTAACAGAACAAAACTTAACTGAATTTAACTGAACTGAACAGAACTGAATTTAACAGAACTGAACTGAACTGAACTTAATTGAACCGAACTGAACTGAACTGTACTGAACTTAACAGAACAGAACTGTACAGAACTGTATTTAACAGAACAGAACTCAACTGTATTTAAGTACAACACTGTAAAGATATAGAAGATACATACACACAAAGAAAGATAGTTCATTTTGCAGAGTAGATCAAAATTCCTGTGTTTAAACATCTTACCATACTGATCCTTGCATTCGGGCTGCGGTGTCGTGGTTTTATCTGGGGTTTGTTCACGATGATGGTGAAGTTCATTGTGTTCAGTGGTGTTCATATATTGGAGAAACATGCAAAAACACACACATACATTGTAGGGGTGTAAATTAGGCCTCTATACATTTCCTGGACTCTTACACAATAACCTTAATCCTTAGCCTAACCCCAGTCCTAAACAAACTGCTTAACCTTACCCTGACCTTAAAGCCTGGCTTCATCTTCAACATTCAAAGATTAACAACCTGTGGTCCCAGCAATGACAACATATTAACAGGCTTTAGTCCCTGCAACTTGATAGAAACCGGATACAAACCTACACAAGTCCCTGCAACTTGATAGAAACCGGATACAAACCTACACAAACCTTAACCATAGCTCCCATCCTAATGCTTAGCCTAACCCCATTCCTAACCCTACCCCGTAACCCCACTCTGGGGTCATACATGATGTATGTAATATGATATATGGATGAAATGTCCCCAGAACATTAGTGTATAAACAGTTTTCAGTCCCCACACACACAGTTGCTTACCGGACATGTCTGTCATTAATGGGCCTCCTGGCTTCACTGTTATAGGTTTCGCTTGTTTTTGATAATGAGGATCATGGTTCATTCGTCGGTGTTCACATGTCAATAAAAAATAGACACAAACAAGTAAACCATCCTAATCACCACAACCAGATGTTACCATGGAAGTACTGCATATCAGGCTTTCTGCTGTCTCACTGCTTTCACTCCCACAGTTGCTCCTTCAGTCCAGTTGCTTCCTCTGTGTCTTGGCATTAGCCAAGCTAGCTAAAAATTGAAGGTCTGACTGTGATACTAACAAATGGGCAAGAGAAATTAAGCTGTGCCCCAAGAGCAACTGGCAGGCTCAGGTTCCGAGGTTCTGAAGTATCTAATGAACTGTAGCTGAGGCTAAAACCCCTGATATCAGCACCAGCTTTCCCAAGCCCTCGTCAACTTGGCTTCACTTTTCCCGGAGAACCATTTTTCGTAGAATCATTGACGCCATCCTAAGTGCAACGCTATTACTGGTTTAGTAAACGTGACCTAAGTAAAAGGAGCCAAAGTAAGTATAAGAGATCGACAGCAGCAGAACTTGCCCATAAATCATGGTGACAATCTGACAGTTGACCTGATGAAGTCAGCTAGAGTTGGTCACCAGCCACAATGATAAAACATTGTAATGTGGGAAAGTTCTCCAAGTATTCGGACACGTCCAAAATTTTATCCATAACTTAGTTTACTTAACGTACTCGCCACAGCAGCGAAATACAAGGAAACAATCAGGTCAATGGTTGCCATTTAATAACAGGCAGCCATTGAATGGAATAGGAAACACAACGATGGCTGAAGCTCTTGGTGAGCGAGCGCCGCCGGTGAGAAACCACGTTCAGCAACAAAAGAAGTGATATAAACAGAAGCAGAACAAGAATGAACACTGGAGCTGTTTCACCAACAGACACATTCTTGGGGACATTCTCTTTTGGGGACATTGGTAGGGAGTGAAGCGAGGGGCTTTTCTTGAACGTGACATATGCTGAGAGTGAGATATCTTAAAACTTAGCATGCTAACCAGCTAGCGCTGTCCTGACTTACCTCATAATATCACCTTTTACCTGAAGAGGTGATAGTGAGTCACTGTAATACCACTTTGTTACTGAAGAGGTGATAGTGAGTCACTGTAGTAGCACTTTGTACCTGAAGAGGTGATAGTGAGTCACTGTCGTATCACTTTGTACCTGAAGAGGTGATAGTGAGTCACTGTAATACTGCTTTGACCCTGAAGAGGCGACAGTGAGTCACTGTAATACCATTTTATACCTAAAGTGGCGATAGTGAGTCACTGTAGTAACACTTTGTACCTGAAGAGGTGATAGTGAGTCACTGTAGTGCTACTTTGTACCTGAAGAGGTGATAGTGAGTCACTGTAGTAACACTTTGTACCTGAAAAGGTGATAGTGAGTCACTGTAGTAACACTTTGTACCTGAAAAGGTGATAGTGAGTCACTGTAGTAACACTTTGTACCTGAAGAGGTGATAGTGAGTCACTGTAGTAACACGTTGTACCTGAAGAGGTGATAGTGAGTCACTGTAGTGCTACTTTGTACCTGTAGAGGTGATAGTGAGTGACTGTATTGTGGAGCTGAATCAGTCCAGCATGTGAGGATGAGGAAGTAGTGCTGTGTATTCTGATCTCTGGTCAGTGGTGGTGAAGGTGCTGCTCCTGGTTAGATCTTTAAGAACAGGCAGCCAATGAAAGAACAGTAAACACAGCGATGGCTGAAGGTCTTGGTGAGCGAGTGTAAGAAACGACGTTCAGCAGCAACAACAGAAGTGATATAAATAGAAGCAGAACAGGAGTGAACATTGGAGCTCTTTCACTCTCAGAGAGGAAAAGGACTGGTCACTAAACAGCTGTTGAAGCTAACGTCGAGGAGGTGGACTGTGGGTTTTCTTGTTTCTTAGGATAGTGGTGGACACAACATTCTGGAGATACCTCGTCTGCTATTGTTTGGAGTGTGGATTCCACAGCTCGTTAATAAATCATAGCTGAGTTGAAGCAGGTGTGTTAGAGCAGAGACACTCGTGAGCAGAGCAGTCGGTTCTCCAGAACCACTGACAGGAAACACTGATTTAGAATCATCTGTTGCAAAAGTCCCCTCAGACATACTGATATACAATCAAAACATATATGAATGTATCTCACCAGTAACCTGTAGCTGAATCTCTGTGTAGAGGGAGAGATAACTGAGTGACTTTCTTCCTTCCCACACGCCACAGTAGTAAACTCCTCCATCTTCTTCTCTCACGTCAGTGATGTTCAGTTCGAGGACTTTAGATCTTCTGTTATCGAAGATAAAGAATCTGCTTTTCTGAGACTCTGTGGTTTGGATCCTTTCATAATAATTATTATTCCATTTGTAGAAGAACTTATCTTGTGTTATAAGCTCCTGTGGGTATGAACAGCTGATGGTGACGGTCTCTCCCTGTATAGCTGTTGTATACTTTGGCTTCAGACAACATGGATCTGTTGAGCACACAATGTGAATAAGTAGATCTAGTTATTTGTCTGGAAAGCTCCATTCTACTCAATAACTCCCTTCTCCTGCAGACGCCCTTCTACTCAAGAGCTACCTTTTCCTCCAGACGTCCTTCTACTCAAGAACTACCTTCTCCTGCAGACGCCCTTCTACTCAAGAGCTACCTTTTCTTCCAGACGTCCTTCTACTCAAGAACTACCTTCTCCTCCAGACGTCCTTCTACTCAAGAACTACCTTCTCCTGCAGACGCCCTTCTACTCAAGAGCTACCTTTTCTTCCAGACGTCCTTCTACTCAAGAACTACCTTCTCCTCCAGACGTCCTTCTACTCAAGAGCTACCTTTTCCTCCAGACGTCCTTCTACTCAAGAACTACCTTCTCCTCCAGACGACCTTCTACTCAAGAGCTACCTTTTCTTCCAGACGTCCTTCTACTCAAGAACTACCTTCTCCTGCAGACGCCCTTCTACTCAAGAGCTACCTTTTCTTCCAGACGTCCTTCTACTCAAGAACTACCTTCTCCTCCAGACGTCCTTCTACTCAAGAGCTACCTTTTCCTCCAGACGTCCTTCTACTCAAGAACTACCTTCTCCTCCAGACGACCTTCTACTCAAGAACTACCTTCTCCTCAAAACAACCTTCTGCTCAAGAACTACATTTTCCTCCAGATGCCCTTCTATTCGAGAACTACCTTCTCCTCCAGACGTCCTTCTACTTAAAAACTACCTTCTCCTCCAGACACCCTTGTGCTCAAGAACTACCTTCTCTTCCAGACGTCCTTCTACTCAAGTGCTACCTTCTCCTCCAGACATCCTTCTACTCAAGAGCTACCTTCTCCTCCAGACACTCTTCTGCTCAAGTGCTACCTTCTCCTCCAGACGCCCTTCTACTTGAGAACTCCCTTCTCCTCCAGACGTCCTTCTACTCATGAGCTACCTTCTCCTCCAGGCATCCTTATACTCATGAGCTACCTTCTCCTCCCGGCATCCTTATAGTTAAAAACTACCTTCTCCTCCAGATGCCCTTTTACTTGAGAACTTCCTTCTCCTCCAGACTTCCTTGTACTCAAGAACTACCTTCTCCTCCAGACATCCTTCTGCTTAAGAGCTACCTTCTCTTCCAGACATCCTTCTGCTTAAGAGCTACCTTCTCTTCCAGACATCCTTCTTCTTAAGAACTACCTTCTTCTGCAGGCGTCCTTCTACTCAAGAGCTACCTTCTCCTCCAGACGTCCTTTACATCCTTTAACTTTTCTATTTGATTTTTGTTGCTGGGATAGAATTTTGGCTGTCTTTTACACAATAATGTGTATTATTATTATTATTATTATTATTATTATTATTATTAATGTTGATAGTGATTTACCTTTAAGTACAGTCAGGTTGATGTCATGTTTCCACTTTTCTTTTCCTCCACACTCATACATGCCAGAATCCTGCAAACTCAGTTGATTGAAGATGATTATAATGTTTTCAGGTGAGTCAAGCAAAGCATGTCTGCCGTTGTGTTTCCATGTATTTTGCACATTAATTTCAGTACAATTTGCTTCTTTACTCTTTTTCTTTGAGCAGAAATATTTGTCATGTACTGGAGAGGTGCAGTAGATTTTGATGCTACCTCCTTGGTAGCCAGTCACATCAAAGCATCCGACTGGACCTGTCAAATCAAATAAATTACTTTAACTCATCTCACCTATCAATTACTTCCAAAATCTCTCATTTTCACAGTGCTTCACTACAGTAACCACAGTAAGGTTCTTAATGTCTTCAGACAAAATGTAAAGCTTAAAATATGAGTTTCCTCCAAGTTATATCTTACATACTCTACCAAAGAACTTCCACACTTCTTACTTTGAAAAAACTCCAAACTACCTTCCATGTACTGTTTCCTTTAGAGCAAACAATAACACCCGTGTAGCCCTCACACGATGCATGTAACAACTGTGCTGCCTGGACAAAACAGTGTCATTGTTTGGATATTAGTAAAAATAGAAACGCTGATTGGATAATTACTGCAGTGATTAATATGTTGCAGCTACAACATCTCTTTTAACTTCATGTCTTGAACTGCTATATGGCAAATTGTGTGGTGGTCCTGAAAAAGATGTTACTGTGTTTCAGAAGCCCATCAAATTATTGTCCTTAATCAAACAAAGAAACAACTTAGAAGGAGATCTGTCCAGCACATTATTAACATCTGGAAGGAGATCAGAGAACCTCAACGATATTGAGGAAATAACTCTTCACTGACTGTAATCAGAGGTAAAAAACTGGACAGTGGAACTTATGACTATGTTTAACAGTGAAAGTAGGAGCATTTCTACACGACCAGAACTCACAGGACTGGGACTAAACAGCTGTCAGTGAGACTAATCAGCTTCAGTTGGTTAGAGAGCGTACTGGACGATGGAAAAAGGTCATGTGATCTGGTGAGTCTGGTCTGACCGGATTCTAAGGGAAATGGAGCATCAGGGTAAGATGGGAAGCACATGAAGCGATGCTTCCGTCATGCGGAGTATCCACTGTGCAAGCCTCTGGGGGCAGTGTTATGATTTGTGGGGGCTTAAGCTGATCAGTTTGTGTTAATAAAATGTTATGTGGTATTAAAATTACGTCAGCTGATCACCGGAATGTACTGAATGACCAGGGGATCCAATCAATCGGTAGGTGGGCCAGTCATGTACTGGAGGTTGGGGAACCAACCTGGTGACTGAAAGGTTGGTGGTTTGATCCCGTAAACCAGCAGGATATGACTGAAATGCCTGTTGAGCAAGGTACCGAACCATCAAATGCTTCTTGGGTACTGTGGATAGGGCTTCCCATCGGCCTTAATAGGCGTAGCAGCACATTTTCTGATGTACTACTAATAATCACATGTGTCTCCAAAACACTTCTGATTTTAAAAGACCTGTAACAATCTGCAAAACAATCTTAAAAATGGTTCTTCAGGTTTTTAGGAAAGGGGCTGCTTCTATTTAGAACCTTGTCTTTGTTGAACTTGAAATTGAATCCTGTTCTGATTTCATGCATAAATAGTTCTTGGCATGGAGACATAGTTTTTCAGTCATTTGTGGTATAATAAAACACCAAAAAGGGGTTCTGCTACATACACTTAACATTGGTCCCTTTATGGTGCCATATAAATATAATTTAGAAGCAGATACATATGCAGCACATTCCGTAATCATCTAAAGAGTCATTTCACCATACAATAAACCGTTTATTAGTGTAGAACTCCTGGTTCTAAACATTACTTTACTAAAGAACCCAGGAAACAGGCTTTTTTAAGAGTCTACGTCTGCACAGGAAATGTCAAACTTCCTGTTAACACAGTAGGCCACTTGTATTGTGTACAAGGTAACCAAACCAAAGCTCTGGTTTTAAACTATTTTGTAATGTGACACGTCCAGGAACAGCACATACAAAGTCACAAAGTTGTGACTATGCAACAAATCAAAAAATATGTTGTGTTGTATTATCATCAAAGCAATGTCTGGATTACCAATCTGTAATTTCACAGTTCTTACAGAACAAGTATGTAGGAGTTGTACATGTGGTGTAATTACATGAGATACTAGTACAACTGTTAAGATACATGAGCATCTGCATAAGCTGTACCTCAATTATACATATATACATATATATAACGCAACAGTTGATAATCACTAGTAGATACACTGTATTTGCATGTGTTGGAATTACACAGGTAGTAGAGTTACTGTGATGTAAGAGTGAAATGCCTTCAAATAGCAGGTCACCCCCTTTTTAAAGTATGTATTTAAACATGTTCCTGGCAACAGAATCCGAACCACAATCGTTTATTTCACCAAGTATGTCAAACATACAAGGAATTTGTAGCAAGCCATACTAAAGTACCATGTCTCCACATCCTTGGAGTAAGCAGTACATTATGACACTACCGCCTGATTAGCCAGTCACATGAACGCAGACCACTGGATCTGCCAATCAAACTGAACGTTCCCATCTCACCTCTATTTGATAAATCCCACAAAACTTGGTCACCATATCACTGTAACATACATGTACATAAGATTCCAAAGTGCTTTAGATACAATCTCAATCAGTCCGCAAGAATCTAGTAGTTGTGTTAACATTACAGGTACAGTATTGTGAAGTAGACCATCTGACCTGAGATCAAGTGGAGGGTGAAGATGAGAAAGATCTTCATCCTGATCTAATTGTCATCCTCTGTGAGGTCCAGCTGGTCTTGGTGGCACTCCCTATTGTTTCCTCTTTATATGTCTGACTTATGTTCAACCTCACAGCTCCTCCCATTAGCGTCACGGAGACCAAAGTGCGTCTGCACAAAGGAAGACCAGACATCAGTGTGAGTCCAGACGTCAGACCACCAAATGCATTAAAGACCATCATACCAAGTTAGATCGCCAATCACATCGCCAATCGCAACTATCAGAGGATTTTCATTACACAGTGGTTGAATATCTAAGACAAGATGGTGATCGATGTTCTGCTGTAGGTCTTTAGTACTGTTGTTACTCTAAAGTCTGATAAAGTTTACGCCTCATATTATAGCTACTCCAGTGGGTGCTAACAATAGCTAATCTGGCATTAGACCCTACTGGCACCAAACTTTTTTCTTTATTAATTCAGTGGCCGCCGCTTCAAAAGCACTAGAATCATGACTGAATGTTTTTTAGCACTCTCAGCTAGCGCAGTAGAAGGTAGGACCATACGTGACCATGAAGGTCAACACGTCACAGCTGGCATCTTATCAATGGGATTGTAAACACTGGTAAATGGAAAGAAAACTCATTTACTTCATTAATTTGACCCAAGATCAACTTTCAGAAACATATTTTACAAGCTCTGTGTCTTATTGTCTGTCTTGTAGGTCCCTGGGTGACGTAGTGTGGTTATTTTTGCAATTGTACAAGTTACAAATACATGGCCAAATCCTTTTTAACCACCCAACTACCACGAAACAGAGAAGCTGCTGGTTCTACTTAGTTATTGCAGAAATAACCACGAAGGAGACGTAGAGCAGAGCATGAAGCAATGTAAAACATGACACAGCACTCCACACGGTGGGTTTTAATCACGGCATCACACGTTAGAGAGAACATAAATATTTAAACTTTAGTTTAAGCTGAAATGGACCCATACAGAACGTTCTGAAATTATATCATTACACAGCATGAATACAGAAACACCTGAAAGTAGCTCTTGTTTGTGTGTTAACTTTATTGATGTAACTACACTAATTTCTGGTAATCAATCAAGATTATCAGTGAAGTTTTCTAGGATGATGGTGTTGAACTGGTGTTTAACAGCGCTCTAAATGAATTGCTGACATTCGTAACAGATGTTTATGTTTTCTTTACTTTGGATGTTACAGTTTGGATGTTGGCCCTTTATAGTAAGGAATTAAATTCAATGCCTGTGTCTGAATCACACGGGTGCCTGTTAACTGAGCTACACAGTATATGACGTACACTGCCTGTGACATAGGGTTTCTCAGAGAGCACTAGGTGGATGGGCAGCCTATGTAACCCAGTTGGTCTCAGTTTGCAGCATGGGGGGCCCAATGCCTGTAAAGTAGAGAGGGGAAGGAGCCATAGCTTGGGAGAGAGATACAAAGGTACCATCTAAATATAGTTGGGCTGACCGCCATTTGCAGTGTTGCCTCTGAAACCAAACTCTTGATAGGGGTGTCGCCCCCAAGATAAGCTTCTTTTGTGTGCTGAAGATATGTCAGACAAGTTGTTAGACAATGTTAGACAGTGGTGTTTTCTGTAACTAAGGGCTCTGGATCTCAGATTTGGGTGCCTGTGGGAACCAATATGTAATGTAATTTCTTAAGATTAATAATCTGATTGATCAGAACACTTAAGCTATGAAGATAAAGCTGAAAATGTTTCTCCGTCTATGAGGCTAGCTTTGGGAAACCACAGCAGGCCGTGGGGAAATTAATTAACATCTTATTAAGACATTCATTCATTATTTCAATCATTCATGAATCTAAGTGGCTTATCCTCCTGAGTCGTTGGGGTGCTGGAGTCTATCCTAATGCTCAGTGGGTGGAAGGCAGGAATTGACAGGCCGGCAGTCTATCACAGGCTTATTAATAAAATCAAGTTATGTTTTAATTAATGTTAATTTTGCAAAAT
This sequence comes from Megaleporinus macrocephalus, assembly GCA_021613375.1. Classification (NCBI taxonomy): domain Eukaryota; kingdom Metazoa; phylum Chordata; class Actinopteri; order Characiformes; family Anostomidae; genus Megaleporinus; species Megaleporinus macrocephalus. The sequence continues at coordinate 36,972,128 of CM038722.1, read as the reverse complement.
GTATGAATTAAAATTAAATGAATGTTTTTTTCAATGTTTAAAAGCTAAAGCAATTTAGTAAATTAATTAGGAATAGATTAATAAGAGCATTCAGTTAAAATAATATAACCAGTTATGCTCAATAAACTTAAAATAATTAATTTTGAACTGAGGGTAAAGTCACACAATATAGTGTTAGATCCTCCAATGAGTCTATAATTTTACATATAGCAATTTAAACTTCATTAATTTATTAATTTGTTTTCAGTAGTGTATTTGGACACAGTGGCCCAGAAAAATGAATAGAATTGTAGAAGTTACTGAAATAACTCAAAAGTCTATTTTAACATTGTGAATTCAGTATTAAGAAAATTATTATCCAGAATCATTGCATCTCAACAGTAAAAATAAATGAAGTCAGAATTAAACTCATGGTGTGAACAGGTTACAGTATAATAATTATAAAACTTTTTTTATTATTTTTCTGTTTGTAATGTTGAATCACAATGAATATATTTTATGTAAAACCACATGCATTATTATTATTATGATAAAATAAACAGTAGTTTAAATTACAAGGTTCATCACTCAGTTCTAAACCGTGCACAGAAAAAAGCTATATTACAAAAATATGAGCAGAATAAAAAAATGTGAACAAACAAACTAACATGATGTTGAACATGTATTAAAAGACTCTGGTAGACTGAATATGATTGGTAGGTCCTCAGGGTCTGTTAAACTGAATCTGATTGGTTGGTGTTGGGGTTTAGACTCTGGTAGACTGAACCTGATTGGTTGGTGTTGGGGTTTAGAGTCTGGTAGTCTGAATCTGATTGGTTGGTGTTGGGGTGTAGACTCTGGTAGTCTGAATCTGATCGGTTGGTGTTGGGGTGTAGACTCTGGTAGACTGAATCTGATTGGTTGGTGTTGGGGTTTAACCTCTGGTAAACAGAATCTGATTGGTTGGCATTGGGGTTTAGACTCTGGTAGACTGAATCTGATTGGTTGGTGTTGGGGTTTGTTACTGCTGGGTCTAAGGTCCGACCGGAGGAGAGAGGCAAAATGAGACAACTTTAATTTTTAAAAAATTTTTTTATTGAGCAGCGTGTTTAAACTTCAGGAGTTGACAAGGCCATCACAACAAACTAAAAAACTAGCACTATCTGAGAAAAGAGACTGCCTTACCTTCTCAAGACAAAGTGAAACAAAGAGACACAGATCTCCCTTACTAGTGGTAACCAGAAGAAACACCCCACTTCCCGCTTTATTAACAGTTTATTTACACTCAGCAAACGGCAAAAGAGGCAATACACAGACGTAGTCAAAGAAAGAGCTATCGTCACACTAATCACAATCAAAATGCAGAAAATCACAATAACATGTGAAACCAGACTGCAGTCCGGTAACCACTGAACTTGACTTCGCTTTAAAAGGAACTCAGAGAACCAGGCAACCAATCAGGAACAGGGAGACAGACAATCACACGCTGACAGGCTACACCTGGAACAACAGAACTGGAGGAAAACATGCAAATAGCAGAGCTGTCAAAAATTACAACAGGGGTTGTAACAGGTTTAGTCTCTGGTAGACTGAATCTGATTGGTTGTTGTTGAGGTTTAGTCTCTGGTTGACTGAATCTGATTGAATGATGTTGGGATTTAGACTCTGGTAGACTCGTTGATTTTGGGATTTTGATTCTGGTAAGTTAAATCTGATTGGTTGGTGTTGAGGTTTAGACTGTGGTAGACTGAATCGGATTGGTTGGTGTTGGGGTTTAGACTCTGGTAGACTGAATCTGATTGGATGGTGTTAGGGTTTAGACTCTGGTACACTGATTGATTGATGTTGGGATTTTGATTCTGGTAGTCTAAATCTGATTGATTGGTGTTGGAGTTTAGAGTATGGTAAACTGAATCTGACTGGATGGTGTTGGGGTTTAAACTTTGGTACACTAATTGGTGGATGTTGCGATTTTGATTCTGGTAGTCTGAATTTGATTGATTGACACTGGAGTTTTGATTCTGGTACAATGGACCCAAGCTGGCGACGTTCTGGTTACCAGGTGGATCCCTTTCAGAATCTTCATTAGTCTAAAATTATAGCAATGAAAATAGCACTGATTAATAGGTCATAAAAACACATTTCATAATTTATTATTTTTTTAAAGTTTTTTTTATTTTTTAAGATCTTTTTTTTAGTTAAATATCATGATAAAAAAAACTTTTACATGAACTGTTACATGTGATTACTCACTGTGCTACTTATGCCTGTTAGCGTGTTGGGAGAACCTGTTACAAAAGAGAATTAAACAGATTAGAGAATTTAGTGCACATTTATTCTCTATTTAATTAAAGAGCAAAATACATTTTCTGGGCTCGTCTTACCTAAAGCTCACATATAGCTTTAGTTTTAGTGGCGTGGGACTTGTTTTATCTTCTGAAGGCCTGGGAGATATTTTCTTAAGTCTAGTATGTGACAATCTACATAATTCTGATTATTATTATTATGTGAAATCAGTCAAAAATGTTGGTCCCAATTCATATTAATTAACCAGCTGTACAGTCCAGCATTTCTAACTGCTAAGTTATTTTCCATAGCAGCTAACTTAAACAAAACACAAACACTTTATTACCATTTAACAGTTCTTCTTCCGCAAATGCTCTTTTCTAATTTTGTAGACCTTACACACATAAAGTAAGATCTTAGTAATGTAGTCTCTTTTGTCGTCAGTTTAAGAAATAATTGATAATTTACTCTTTACACCACTCTCTTGGGAAACTGGGCAAGTTTTCAGATTTACAGGCGTATTATGGCATACTGTAAAGGTTTACCAGAAATGTCCCAGGCATAGTTACTGGAAAAAACAGTTTGCTACAGCGCCACCCTGAGGCAGACCAGTGCTGCAGCTAGTTAGCCAAGAAAGTCAAGAAGGACAGAAGCTCACTGAAGCAGCTAAACAATGAGAGCATGTCATCTTAAGTTTATTTTCAGAGACCCTCAGAATTTAGTTTTTGAGAGGTTAATTAGTTGGTCCCAGACCACCCCGGGACCCCCCTGTGTTTTGCACCGTAGGTAAGAGTGATTACATTTGTACAAACTGTTACATTACTAGAACACTGGATCTGAACAGTAAACACCAACTTCACTAACAATTAGTTAGCAATAGATGCTACATGGTAACCAAACCAAAACTTTAAACCATTTTGTAACAGGCAACATTGCGACAGCACATCTATATAATTAAAAGTATCTTAATCCATTAAAGTTTACAACCTTCTTTACCACAGACGTTGGGAAAAATATAAAAACTAAAATTCATTACAGAATGCAGGTTTGTGTGAGTAATTTAAACTTGCTGCACTGTCAGCTGATGTCAGGCTCACTTTTACTGCACTGCTTCTTCTTCTTCGCAGTGATTGGCTGAGATTGTTCTCAGCTAACCCAACCGCCTAGCACTCTATAAGACAACCAACATGGCTAGACTTGCAGTAAGAGAAACTTAATCATTACCATGAGTCTACACTGGAACAAGTATACTATGCTGTCTTTGTACTATTTTCTTTTAGACGTACGGCTACACTGTCACATGAGTAAACAACAAACTGTAAAACCACAGCATCTCCATAAAGATAGTTATTTTAAAGATACATGCTGTCACTGTGTACATACCAGAACATAACAAAAACGCTTAACGTCAGCATTGTGGTTGGGTTACGTGTCACAACACTAGCATACAGCTTGCTGAAGTTTAAGGAAGTTGGAATTTCCTGATCAAGGAAGTATTTGAATGTCTGTGCTTGATGTAAACACTCTATTACTCTATTACTCACGTCTAATAAGAAAAACATACTGTTATAAAAATACTCCTGTGAAATTAATACTGAGTTAATACTGAAGTGGACAGACGTGTGTGTTCACGGAAGCTGTGCTGCTGCAGTTACATATTCATTACTTACATTAACCTACATACACAAGAGCAACGGTTCCACCAGTTAGTATACATTAGTATACAATACCTTCTGCCCTGTTACGTCTCAGTTTGCAGATCAGTCCAATCAGCAGCAAGACCACACAGACACACACGATGATGATGATGATGATGATGCCAGTGAACCCTGTAGCTGTTTGTAAACCTAAAATTACATGGACACGTATTAGACCATAGAGAGAGAATGTATTCGGACAGCTATACTCACCTATTTTGGTTTTGAGCCACACTGTACTTCTTAGTATTTCAGTACACTGAGTTTGCTGAGTACACCTAATTGTACCGTAGTGACTCTGATCCACTCACACCAGCACAACACACTCCCAACACACAACCACCACGTCAGTGTCGCTGCACCCTAATAGTATCTGCTCTGTGGTGGTCCTGTGGGGGTCGTGATCATTAAAGAACAGAGTAATAAAGTATACAGAGAATCAGATGAACTACAGTCTGTAAGTGGAGCTCCTGTATGGTCAGTGGAGCTGATACAGTGGACAGTGAGTGGAGGTCCTGTATGGTCAGTGGAGCTGATACAGTGGACAGTGAGTGGAGGTCCTGTATGGTCAGTGGAGCTGGTACAGTGGACAGTGAGTGGAGGTCCTGTATGGTCAATGGAGCTGATACAGTGGACAGTGAGTGTAGGTCCTGTATAGTCAGTGGAGCTGATACAGTGGACAGTGAGTGGAGGTCCTGTATGGTCAGTGGAGCTGATACAGTGGACAGTGAGTGTAGGTCCTGTATGGTCAGTGGAGCTGATACAGTGGACAGTGAGTGGAGGTCCTGTATGGTCAGTGGAGCTGATACAGTGGACAGTGAGTGGAGGTCCTGTATGGTCAGTGGAGCTGATACAGTGGACAGTGAGTGGAGGTCCTGTATGGTCAGTGGAGCTGATACAGTGGACAGTGAGTGGAGGTCCTGTATGGTCAGTGGAGCTGGTACAGTGGACAGTGAGTGGAGGTCCTGTATGGTCAGTGGAGCTGATACAGTGGACAGTGAGTGTAGGTCCTGTATAGTCAGTGGAGCTGATACAGTGGACAGTGAGTGTAGGTCCTGTATAGTCAGTGGAGCTGATACAGTGGACAGTGAGTGTAGGTCCTGTATAGTCAGTGGAGCTGATACAGTGGACAGTGAGTGGAGATAGAAAGACAAGTTGAACCTGTTGAGTTCTGCAGTGGGTTAGCTGTGGACGCTAATGCTACATGATACTTTCATACACTGAGCACAGGGAACTGAAACATTATGAGACGTATTATTTGTTGCAATGGTTGGAAAAAATCTCACCTGTAACCTCAAGCTGTATTTCATTGAAGAGGGAATAGTTTGGGTAATGGTCCTTTTTTCCCTGAACTCCACATAGGTAAACTCCTCCGTCCTCTTCAGTCACATCCCTGAAGCTCACGTTGAAGAGATTTTCTTTTGGTTGGTCAGAAAGAGAAAGTGTCTCATTTTGTACTGACAGTCCAAGAGCAAGTAGAACCACATGGATTCTGTGACCAGTCGCTTTGTAGACGTACTTAGCCAGATATTTATACTCCTCTGGATATGTACAGGTAAAGGTAACAGTCTCTCCTGGATGGGTTCTCCGTGCAAGTGTTGTTCCACAACAAGGATCTGTCAGTAAAAAAATGTGAGCCAGTTACTATTGAGTCTACGCTCTGTACTAGGGGTGTGTTTAAAAAAACGATCTTCATTTGAATAATCCGATATCGACTCGTATAAACCCGAGATCGACCTTTAAAATTAGCATTCCAAATGAATCGAATCGGAAATCCAATTGAATTGGGAAATCGGTGGCGATACCCAGCCCTACTCTGTACGGTTACAGTGTTTGTCAGATGTACTTACCCAGAATGACTTACAGTTTACCTGTACACAGGTAGGTGAAGGTAGTGTTACAGTTTACCTGTACACAGGTAGGTGAAGGTAGTGTTACAGTTTATCTGTACACAGGTAGGTGAAGGTAGTGTTACAGTTTACCTGTACACAGGTAGGTGAGGGTAGTGTTACAGTTTACCTGTACACAGGTAGGTGAAGGTAGTGTTACAGTTTACCTGTACACAGGTAGGTGAGGGTAGTGTTAGAGTTTACCTGTACACAGGTAGGTGAAGGTAGTGTTAGAGTTTACCTGTACACAGGTAGGTGAAGGTAGTGTTACAGTTTACCTGTACACAGGTAGGTGAAGGTGGTGTTACAGTTTATCCGTACACAGGTAGGTGAAGGTAGTGTTACAGTTTATCTGTACACAGGTAGGTGAAGGTAGTGTTACAGTTTACCTGTACACAGGTAGGTGAAGGTAGTGTTAGAGTTTACCGGTAGGTGAACTCAGGTAGGTGAAGGTAGTGATACAGTTTACCTGTACACAGGTAGGTGAAGGTAGTGTTACAGTTTATCTGTACACAGGTAGGTGAAGGTAGTGTTACAGTTTACCTGTACACAGGTAGGTGAGGGTAGTGTTACAGTTTACCTGTACACAGGTAGGTGAAGGGAATGTAACAGTTTACCTGTACACAGGTAGGTGAAGGTACTTATACAGTTTACCTGTACATTGGTAGGTGAAGGTAGTGTTACAGTTTACCTGTACACAGGTAGGAGAAGCTAGTGTTACGGTTTACCTGTACACAGGTAGGTGAAGGTAGTGTTACAGTTTACCTGTACACAGGTAGGAGAAGGTAGTGTTACAGTTTACCTGTACACAGGTAGGTTACCCAAGTGGGGAATCGATCCCCAGTCTACAGCATAGAAGGCAGCAGTGTAACCCACTATACTCTACTATACTAACACATCTGAGAAGTACACTGCACTATTTACTTATTAGCCAGGTGTGTTTATTAGCTAATTTGGACAAATACAAAATGATAAATAAATAAAACTAGTTAATAAAAGATCTGTCTGTTAGGGAAGCTGAACTGAGTTTGATTAGTGAATGAAAGTGGTTGAACAGATAGATAACTGAGGGTAGTGAGGAGGTGGTGCTGATAGTAACTGTTGGGGCCTCTCAGTTTTCTATAATTGCGGGTTTATTCCAAACCCAGATTTTTTTAATTTTTAAATGTGTATTCCTTTTTAATCCTCTTGATTATTTTGTGTGTTGGTGAAGGGGGTGTCGTTCCTTTGGCAGTTGATTTAGCAATGAAGCTATTTACAAAGCCAAAAGAAAATAACTGGTGCAAATCATAAGAAGAATTTCCCAAAGACTCACTGAAAGGAAAAGCAGGCTCTTTAATTTCATCTTGCAAAGATGGACAAATGTCTCAGCAGAATACGATCCAACAGAAACACCTCTGACAAACATACACACATCTTCGCTGAAATCGTCTCATATCTTAAATTATTAAATTCATGACATCATACCTCATTATATGACACCATTATCTCCAACCTGAGAAAGCCCTCTTTTTTAAAGCACTTTCACTTATCTACTTGTTTTCTTTCAAGCTAGCATCCCTGGCAGATTTCCCTGTGGGTTCAAGTTAAAGATGCTGGCCTACAAATCAAGCTGCTTATTAATTTTGTAACATTAAATGTCATTATTTAAAATAAAATACATCAGGGGATTGGCTACAAGTCATCATGTAGTCTGATGTTGTAGCTGTGTTAAAAAAAAAGATTTCACTGTATTTATAAATGTTTATTCTTGTTTTCTTACTCAACTCTTGTTGCCTTTTGCTAATACTGTGGGACTAGAGTACTTACAAGCCTGAAGAAGCGAACTACTCTACTGTCAATGTCATAAGAGTGTGTCAGTAATAGGGTGAACTCTCTTACCTTCTTTCACTTTCAGTGTTATGTCTGTAGGCGTAGCTGTTTTATCACTCACTCCACACCTGTAGGTCCCGTCGTCCTGCTTACTTAAGTTTTTAATGAGTACACTGTACAGTCCACGTTCATTTCCATCCACAGAGAAGACTCTTTCTCCATAATCTCCAGTGTTTGAAAGTGTCTTGTCTTGAAAGCATTCTTTTCCGTGTAGTTTGCAGAAGTACTTTGTGTGATTCGTATATTTGTAATCATACTGGCAGTTGATGAAGACACTTCCTCCTGCGTACCCAGTCATTCCAACACAGTCCACTTGGCCTGCCGTCAAAAAGCTGTTATAGTCACTTATGATCTAAATCAGTAGCATCTCATCATTCATGAATGATTCAAGTATTCAGAGACACTTTATTTAGTTTCTTTACAATTTGTTAACTGTTAGCTGTTAGTAAATAATCCTGCAGTAAACAGAAACATAACGTTTGTGTGAAGCTTACAAATATGTTCTAAATATATATGATGCATTAATAATAATAATAATAATAATAATAATAATAATAATAATAATAATAATAATAATAATAGGTTGCACTTATATAGCGCATTTCATAAACCCAAGGTCGCTGAAAAAAAAAGTTAAAGAGAGTGAAAGAAAGAAGAGAAAAGGTAAAACAGATTTAAATATAGAGACAGAGGAAGATAAGCAGATTTTTTGTGAACAGTCTTTCACGAGGATAGAAAATAGCATGAAATATTAACATCAATGCCATCAGTTTGAAAGTTAACTTAAACTGGGTTAAGTAAACTACATGGACAAAATTATTGGGACGCCTACACATTACACCTCTAGGAGTTGGTATGATGTCCCATTCTAAATTTGTCACTCTCTCTCTGTATCTGGGGTCGACCAGAGCTGAATGGGTTCCTCCCTTGAGCCTGGGTTCCTTTCAAGGTTTCTTTCTCTTACCACTATCGCCTCTGGCTTGCCCTGGGGGGGCATATAACATATAAACCCTTTCTCACGTTTACATGTTTATGTATGGACTCTTTGTTCTTTATATGTTTTCATAAACTGCTTTTCTGTAAAGCTGTTTTGAGACAAAACTGGTTATAATAAACTGATTATATAAATAAACTTTGCTTTATTGATTGATTAATAAATCCATAGGCATTAATATGGAGTTGGTCCCCCTTTACAACTATAACCTCCCCCACTCGTCTGAGAAGCTTTCTGACAGATTCTGGATGCAATGCAATCTCCATTTTAGTTCTTCCCAAAGTTGCTGGATGAGTTTGTGGTCAGGACTCTGTATTGGCCAGTCAAGTTCTTCCACACCAAAACCCACTCAGCCAGCCTGTATGATCAGCCCCAAGCCTTCTGAGGCTTGGCTCATTTCTGAGCGTGGGCCATGCTAGCAAACTGAACTTACCATGTAACTTAGTTTTGGGAGCTGGACCACGCCCTGATTACCTCTACCGACTATATATAGACCCCCATTCACACACCATTTCTGCGTTAAACAACATCGCACCCACCACCTCCCCTTCTCCTCCCCATATTTCATTCTAATCCTAAAGATGGGGGGGCACTATTCATGCACAAGCACCGAAGCCACCCAGAACTCCAGCCCCAAGCCTTCTGAGTTCGCCCCCACCTCTTGGCTCATTTCCGAGCGTGGGCCATGCCAGCAAATCAGTGGAGAAACATAGAAAGAAAGGCCAGCATGGAGTCAAAGCTCAACAAATTATGCCCAGTTCAAACACCCAGAGTGAACTGTACGTTAAGTGAAGTGTGCGTTGGAAGTTGATACTAGTCATCTGTAGGCGTCATGCGATGTAACGTAATGTTAACATAATCCTGATACTCCTGGCTGAACTGGCATATCACACTGTAACATCAGCAAAGCTAAAACTACAAGAACCGCTCTCCTATCTGAACATAACATTCGCTACGTTTACATGCAGCCTGATAATCCGTTAATAATCCGACTAACAGCTCACTCGGAATAGAATACGTCCCTGTATACACCTCAATCCCAATAGACTAGTCCAATTGAGGTCATTCCGATTACAGTTTCTATCTGATTGAAGGAGGTGGATAATCCCGTAAATAATCTGTTTAATAGAAGAATAATAGTCGTGTAAACGCCTGTATCTGATTACATTCCCAATCGGAAAGTTTAAATGTGTTCTGCGCATGTGCAGTTTTCTCCAAACGTTAAAAGATTTAAAAACAGTTATCAGGATGGACGGCCGTAAAGCTCTCAATAACGAGCTGTTCAGACGAGTATATGAGAAAATGAACGACGGTGGGTTTACACGAACTGTAGAGCAAATTAAAAACAGGAAGTTTCCCAGATTGGATTATTACAGAGCTAAAAAGCAGAACGATAAAAGCTCCGCTCCGTTCACTTCCCCGTTTTACTAAATTCTGGATGAAGTCGCGGGAGATGGACCCAAAACTAACACGGATGTAAACGGTGTTGCAGGTCGTGACGTCTTCCTCTCGTCTCTTCTTTAATAAGTATGTGAAATATGTTTTTCTGAGTCTGAATCATTTTAAAGCAGTTAAAAACACGAGCGTGCTAACTGAAACTCAGGTAACCACTACTGCCGGTCTCACTCTGACTGAACTCGCCTCACACTCGTTGTCATGGTAACATTTACACAAGTTGTACTCTAATTTTGGATCTGATTGCTTGTAGTGTGCACGTAAACAGAGATTTTCATCAGAGTGTTGAGTAGAGTGAGCATATAAACACCTCCGTCTTAATCTAGAATCAGAATTAATTCAGATTCGAGAAAATCTCTGCATGTAAACACAGCCAGTGATTTAAACAACCACTCTGACTATATCACCATCCATCACCAGGTAGCCTGCTGTTCTCCTCCCCGTTTGACTCTCTTCCTCTCCTCCTTCTCTTTATAATGGTGGATGTATACAGACAGTGGGGTGGATTACAACTCTTTGTGATACATAGCGCCAACTACTGCACAGGAGGGACCTAGCAGTCAGCAGGTATTAGCCATTACAAAAGACAACGGGCTCTCTTCAACAAGACGTGTGGTGCCGTGACATGTCAGTCATCTGGGCTGGCACCTGGGGGGTCCAATCATAATTCAGGGGTGCCTCTCCAGCGCCTCCCCAGCCCCTGCTTTGGCTCCACCCATGCCTGTATGGAGCTGCTTTGTGTACTGTGACACAGTCAGTCATGCTGGAACAAGAAAAGTTCTTCCCCAAACTGTTCCCACAAAGTTGGAAGCATATAATTAAGATTTACCTTCACAGGAACTGAGGGTCTTTATCTCTTTCTACTAAATTCTTCTAGTTTTTATTACTTCTCCAATTCTAAACAACCAGAATATCAGCAAGTGAGATTTCCAACTGAACTGTTTCTGATTTCCTGTGTGTTAAAAGTGTTAAAAGTACAGTTACAGTAATGTGAAGGAGATCGTCTCACCTGAGATCAAGTAGAGGGTGAAGATGAGGAGGGTCTTCATCCTGATCTGAACCGCAGCCTCTGGGATGTATACTGTACTTCAGTAGAATACAGTTGTCTGTGTGAAACTGCCTGTTATTTCCTCTTTCTGTGTTATATCTGACTTTTGTTTAATCTCACAGCTCCTCCCATTAGCATCACTAACCAAACACGCTTTCGCAGCGGAGGATGACTTCCAGACATCAGTGTACCCAGTACACTAAAATAAAACCATCAGCCTATTTCCATTACACAGTGTTTAAACCTCGTGACAAGACAAGACGGTGATCTTTTTCTGCTGTAGGTCTCTGTCGCCCCCTTTGGACGACTATTTAGACTTTATTTTTATTTACAATGTATTATTCTTGAGAGAGGACATGTAAACATACACAGACATTTAAACATTTAAAAATGTAAACAAACAAAACACAAAGCAAAGACCTATAAAACAACCAAATATATTTATGTGCCACACTAAGCATGGAGAAGAGAACTGTCTGAACTGTCTGAAGACTTGAGAACCAACATTGTAGAAAAATATAAACAATCTCCATCTTTCAGATCTTGATGTTCCATTGTCCACAGTGTGCAACATAAGCAAGAAGTTTACAACCCACAGCACTGTAGCTGATCTCCCTGGACGTGGACGGAAGAGAAGAACTGATGAAAGGTTGCGAAGCAGGACAGTCTGTATGGTGGATAAGCAACTCCAATCAAGTTCCAAAGAAGTCCAAGCAGTCCTGCAGGCTCAGGGTGCAACAGTATCAGCGCCAACTATCCGTCCATATTTGAATTAAAAGAAACACTATGACAGGAGACCCAGCAGGACCCCCACTGCTGACACAGAGACATAACAACGATAGAATTTGTCAAAATGTACGTGAGTAAGCCAAAACCCTTCTGGGAAAACCTCTTGTGGACTTGTGGGCAGATGCACCCAAGATAGAGCTTTTTGGTAAAGCAATTAATGAGGCCTACAAAGTAAAGAACACAGTACTTACAGTCAAATATGGTGGAGGTTCAAAGATGTTTTGGGGTTGCTTTGCTGAAAAATGTGTAATTGTAATGTACTTCACTTAAGAATCTGAAGCAGTCTTCAATATATATATAGAACCCGTTTACCACATCAGTCAAGAATGACTCCAGTTACACTGGTTCAGCCTTTTTAACCAGTTTGTATGTGTGACTTATACCGTCTGCCCTGTCATACTCACACTTACTGATTTGATGCTGCACCTTATATTTCAGCATGAAAGAACAATTTTAATAAATATGTCTAATTATATCCAGACATGTTGGTGTAACACATTATTATTATTATTATTATTATTATTATTATTATTATTATTATTTTCCACAATTTAAAGACGATTCAATTTAAAGTAAAGTTTAAATAACGTGTATAGTTACTCAGACATACTGGCCAAAAAGAGTTCAAGTTCAAGGGACTTTGTCATTTCAAACAGATCCAAACGGAGCAACACAAACACACAACACAATACGATATACACAGTGTAGACAAAAGAGTGCAGCAAATACCAAAGACTAATCATAAATACGAAATAGGACACAATTCTAGATATTTTCCCATTAATATTTTACTTATAAGTATTTCTGAAGGTGCCAACAGTTGTGACACACACAGATTTGAGAAGTATGTATTTATTGATAAGGTTTTGTTTCTTTCAGTCATTGTACTTTAAATAAAGAGCAGATTTTTGTTAATATTCAGGATTTAGTTTTAATGAGCACACTGCACAGTGCAGGCCCAGTACCGTCTCTTAGGAAGAATCTCCCGTGTCTCATGTCTCCAGAAGATTTATTTTGATACTTCATGCCAACAAACTGGCAGTTGATGAGGTCACTTCCTTCTGCTTACCCAGTTACATCAACACAGTCCGTCTGACCTGAGAGGATGGAAGAAGACTGCTTCTGATTCTTATGATTTTAATCTGGAATGTCTGTGAAGTTACTCTGACGAACAAAGGATGATCTTATTATCGTGATGGAAAGCCTGAATGGACTGGGACCAAGAAATAGCCCTGGACTAACAGGCCCTAACAAATAATGCTGGACTTACATGCCCTAAGAAATAGCCCTGGACTAACAGGCCCTACAAAACAGCCCTGGACTAACAGTCCCTAAGAAACAATCCTGGACTTACAGGTCCTAAGAAACAGCCCTGGACTTACAGGTCCTAAGAAACAGCCCTGGACTTACAGGTCCTAAGAAACAGCCCTGAACTAACAGGTACCAAGACACAGCCCTGGATTAACAGGCCCTAAGAAATAGCTCTGGACTAACAGGTCCTAAGAAACAGCCCTGGACCAACAAGCCCTTAGAAACAGCCCTGGATTAACAGGCCCTAAGAAACAGCTCTGGACTAACAGGCCCTAAGAAACAGCCCTGGACTAACAGCCCCTAAGAAACAGCCCTGGACTAACAGGCCCTAAGAAACAGCCCTGCACTAACAGGCCCTAAGAAACAACTCTGGATTAACAGGCCCTAAGAAACAGCCCTGGTCTAACAGGCCCTAAGAAACAGCCCTGGACTAACAGGTCCTAAGAAACAGACCTGGACTTACAGGCCCTACGAAACAGCCCTGGACTTACAGGCCCTACGAAACAGCCCTGGACTTACAGGCCCTAAGAAACACCCTGCACTAACAGGCCCTAAGAAACAACTCTGGATTAACAGGCCCTAAGAAACCGCCCTGGACTAACAGATCCTAAGAAACAGCCCTGGACTAACAGGCCCTAAAAAACAGCCCTGGACTAACAGATCCTAAGAAACAGCCCTGGACTAACAGGCCCTAAGAAACAGCCCTGGACCAACAGGCCCTAAGAAACAGCTCTGGACTAACAGACTCTAAGAAACAGCCCTGGACTAACAGACTCTAAGAAACAGCCCTGGACTAACAGACTCTAAGAAACAGCCCTGGACTAACAGGCCCTAAGAAACAGCTCTGGACTAACAGGCCCTAAGAAACAGCTCTGGACTAACAGGCCCTAAGAAACAGCCCTGGACTAACAGATCCTAAGAAACAGCCCTTCCTCTTTCTCAATGTCAGAGTTGCTCAACCTCCCAGCTCCTCCCAGCGTCACTGACCAAAATACATCTTAAGGACACCCTCCCACACTAATAGGTTACTAACGCTATTTGTGTTTCAGGAATGACAGGACAACGCAAGACAGCATTTTTTATTTTATTTTTAAGCATTTTAAGCTCAACTCAAAATGGCAAGAAATGCTATGTGTTCTTTTCACAAGTGTAGAATGATATGTGAGCTCTGTCATGAGGAAGTTATGGTGAAGAAGAATTAATTACTAATATCTAATATCTAATCTAGTTTATTTGTGTAGCACTTTTTACAATGATTCTGTCACAAAGCAGCTTTACAAAAGTCTGAAAACAAGAAAACATGAAGTCACAACATATGAGCAAGCCAGAGGCAATGTTGGCAAGAAAAACTTCCTCAAACTGGAGGAAGAAACCTTGGGAGGAAGCCAGACTCACAAGGGGAAACCCGTCCTCCTCTGGTCTAGCAGTGTTTACAGTTTATTAAACTAAATCCAAAATAAAAGTGTGAACGGTAAATGCTGCTCAGGTGAAGGCAGTCTCTGACTGAGGCAGTCTCTGACTGAGGCAGTCTCTGACTGAGGAAAGTGGGAGTAAGCAGGACAGCATGGTTCTTGAGTGAAGCGAATGATTAATGCAGGTGCTGAATGATGAGTGCGGAGAGGAGTTTTACGCTAGTACAGGTACAACATTGTCACAGTCATGTTAGTTACAGCAAAGTTAGAACAACCACTAAAGCTCTAGACATTACTGATGCTCTTGGTGATCATTAGATCATTCCACTGATCGGTGCTAATGGTCAGCAGTTCACTCAGGAGCAGATTTCTCTGCTTTGAAGACCAGTGTAGCATCAGTAAGAGAATCTTCCTTCTGGAAACTGACTGTGTCGTACATGTGGGCTTCAGCGTTGGGTTTATATGCGCTGTTTACGTTCTGGACAGTAGGGTTTGCTGGTAGCTCTGCATACGCATACACAGTTTCTGGAAAATTAGAGGGTTGTTTTACAGGAACTGGAGAAGATCCAGTATCTGAATTAGGTCTGGTGTCTTGAATCTCCTCGTAGTCACAGGCAGAGTGAGAAATCTGAGGAAGGAAACTAGCTGTTACAAGAAATACTATATATATATATATATATATATATATATATATATATATATATATATATATATATATATATATATATATATATATATACACTAACATACATGAACACATATAGATAGAACACCACTATGTATATCAATGTAGTGAGTCAAACATCAGACAGGTGTGAACAAACGTGTTCCAATCAGTAAAGCTGTACTGATGGTTAGTGGGAGAATTGTAATAGATCTTGTTCTGCTGTTTAGATACAGTTCGTATGAAATAGTGGGATTATATTAGAGATTAATGAGGCTGTGTTGGTATAGAACTGTGAGATTATTTTATTTACAGAATATTCATATTTTCATATTATAGAATATTCATATATATTCATATTATAGAATGTTCATATATATTCATATTGTGTAAGTTTAAGTACTTACTCTATGGTTGCTTCCTATTGTTGCCACGTTAGATGAAGATACTGAACCTATAAACCAGAGACAGTACAAATCAACATCTACCTCCACATACAGAAGAACCCCAGTTTGGGTTATTAAACAGATGAATGTATGTACACGTCAGTAGTGTCAGTAGTAGGCTCACAGGCTTCCACTTAACCCCTCACGCTCCAACACAGATTGAATAGACACGTTTGAATAAATGCCTATATTTTTGTAATTGTTAAGATGTTAATTATAAGACTTTATATATGTGTACATATTACAAATTTCTTTTTTTGTTGTAAATTATTATTAGAGTGTTTATTCCTCTACATAACCGGCTGCTACTGTAATAACTGCAATTTCCCCCTGGGATCAATAAAGTATTTCTGATTCTGGATTCAGGTTTCTCGAAAATTCTACATAAGTAAAAGGTTGAGATGTAAACAAAGATGTTCATAGTGGTTTGGTAAATACTCCATTCTAGAGAAACTCAGAATTGTTCACAGTGGCTGTGAATGAGTTATTACTTAATGTGTAAGCATGTTCTGTCTGGCCCAAAATTCTACTTTACAAACATTTACGACTGCGTTTAACCAGTGTCATGTCCCCAGTGTCTCCTTAATCTCAGACATGTAGCTGTGTTTCTCTGCATTTGTGTATGTTTATGGTACCTTGTGTCTTTTTGCATCTCAATTTGTAGACCAGGGCTGATCCTCCAATCAGCAGCAGAGCCGCACAGACACATACAGCGATGGTGATGATGATGATAGGAGAACCTGTAGCTGAGAGACAGAAAGAACAAACCATGACCAGTTGACCGTGATCATTGAAACCAGCAAACCTCCACTCATGACCATAACTAGCTTTTAGAAGACCAAGCGTGGACCGTGTCTGTCCGTTTCCCTAAATTCCTGAAGTGCCTTCCTTGTGAAGCTTTACTGGAGCCTACAATTTGAAAAGGTTTGCATTTCACCATACTCTATCAGCAGAAGTATGAATGTGTGACATCTGCAGGACCAGCTGCAGCCATCAGATGGAGGCAGAGAGCATCCCCACTGATTATCAGGGCAACCAGCATCATCTGTGTCCAACAATCTTAAATGGGCTCTCCATCTGCTCAGGCTTTAGTTTTGGGCTGTCCTGCTATGTCTAGCTGGTCATTTCTTTTTGAGTTGCCTTTCTTGAGGTGTTGAAGCCTTTCTTCTCTGGGTCACACTTTAGGTCAGCTCATGCATGGAAATCTGAGGATTATTGTTGACTAGGACAATCCCATCAGTGTGACGATTCTAGGATTCTCACCCCAGCAGCCCTGGTTCTCTAGTTTTGTTACATTTCTTGTGGTTTGAGTTTGATCCTGCCCTGTGGTGAACCGCCATCTTACACACTGATTCTCCACTGACTTCAGGGCAGCTGTGGTTTACCAATTAACATCACTATGTTTATTCTACACATGCTATGCTATCCAGAGCTGATCTAAGTGCTGGCCTTAACTTATGCCATACAGCCTGTGGTATGGGGCCAACAGTGTTGGATGTGTGGCTGACCAGGACACCTGGCCAGGGCTTGTCCAGTGGGGAATACAATGAGCGGTACACTGCAGGCCCCTGTATCTATGTTCCGCAAGTCCCAGATAAATGCTGTCCTTCCTAGCCAAAAGAACAGCTCAGGCAATAAACAGTGGCTGTGTTGGGGTGAATGTCCTTACTATACTTGAGCCAGGCTTTTGCCTCCATCCACTTTGAGATGGTTCTATGCACTGCACTGGGGTCAACAGTCACAGTGGCCTAGTCGGACATTTTACCGGCAGGTAAACACGACAATCTCCATACAGAGAGTGGTAAGCTAACCTCAATGATTGGAGTGGGGGGAATGACATATGCTGACAGTGGGAGTAAGAATATTTGGCTAGCTGGAGCCCAAGATGTTCTGGGTCTGGATTGAAACGATGTGACGGACCTTGAGAGTGCCATGTTAAGGCAGCCATAGGGTAACAACTAAGCCACCAGATGTGCAGTGGCTGTTTGAACGTGCAGCATTGGAGCTTCTTGGAAGATCTCTGGAGTTGGGTGTGATGTCTGGTTACTGTCAGGTTTCATGGGCAAAGTTCTGAAGGTGATGAACACATGGTGCATGGGTCATAGACGGTGCACAAGAGCAGCACCCTTATCATAGAAAGTAAAGCTGCTGCTACTGTCGATGTCCTCAGTGGCACGGGATTTGACAATGCAAGCTGTGAGAAGCTCCAGTACGGCAAAGCATAGGATGCCATGGAATTGCTGTTCAACTGCCTGCCAGGACCAGAGGAGGACAGCACAACTGTAGTAGTTTTGCCATAAACATCGGCCTGAGAGAGTACTGGGATTATCCACTGCCATGGAGAAAGTACCCCGTGGCTCTTGTGCTGGTCAGCATGGTGGAAAGAGGCAGAGGTGTCCAGAGACTTTAGACTGGTTTAAAGATTTTGTGGTTCTTTAGGCAGTGCGGCGGGTGAAGGTAGTGTAGCATGTACAAAAAGTAGTTCCATAATGCCATAACGTAACAGCTGTTATTGGTGACATTGTTAACACTCATTGAACTTTGCATGTCTGGCAGTGTAGTTATAACCACTGGAATATGGAGCACAAACCAATGAACACCTGTTTGTACACTTGAATATAGAATAAAAGAGAGAGGTCTTACTGGAATGTCCGTCATCAGATGTGATTTCTGTTGACACTGTTGTTAGTTTCATAGGGGAGTTTGGTCCCATTGGCGGAGCATGTTTTGGAGTAGATGATTCATTTGCTCATGTAAAATATACAATGAAGAAACACTACATTAACAGCTTCATAGCATGTGAAACAGACTCTCTCTCATTTGTATAGTTTATCAGTATATTTCTTGATGTGGGGGCAGAAACTGTGGTTTTATTAAGACAGTTGACCAAAACCACTTGAGAGACATTCTCAAGCCTAAACTCAGACTTCAGTAATTTAAATGCATCATCCTTATAATCAGTATGAAACACTGATCTCTACGGTTTATTCTGACAGTAATAATAATAATAATAATAATAATAATAATAATAATAATAATAATAATAATAGGAAGAAGAAGAAGAATGTATTTATTTGTAATTGAATTTTGGACGGCCTCTCAACATGTGTTACATTTCCATTATCATTAAGGAGAACCTATTATGCCTTTCTGGATTGGCACATCCTCACACGGCACACAGTGAGCTAAACCTTTAAAAACTGACCACTCTGAAACGTCCTGCTCTAGTCTAGCTTGCAAAGGTGGATCTACTCATTTGTTCTGTCGGACTTTCAGGATCGGAGTCTGACTCAAACTGATACAGCAGACTATTACAGGACTATTGTAAGAACAGGCACAGAGAGAGGTGTGGGTGATGGAACTTGTACTAGGATGGCAGTTGGCAGTTGAATCAGAGCACACTGGGCTTATCTGAAGGTGGGCCTTAAAGGCACAAGAGCTATAACAAGAGCTCAGACATTGAGTGAATACAGATGTACAGTATGAAGAAAGGTATTGTGTTTTGGGGAAACTGAAGTGTGTAAATCTAAAACCAGTAGAAGCCAAACATACAATTATTAGCATAATTACAGATACACTTAGTGGTGCTATAATACTTTAATAATTTAATAGAAGAAAAAGTTAATGTATCTCACCAGTAACCCGTAGCTGAATCTCTGTGTAGAGGGAGTAATAACTGACTGACTCTCCTCCAACAAACACTCCACAGTAATAAACTCCTCCATCTTCTTCTCTCACATCACTGATTCTCACACTGATAACTTTAGATCCTGTATTATCAGAGATGGAGAATCTGTCTCTCTGAGACCTCGAGGTATCGATCACGTCAGTAACATTTTCACCTTCCTGTTTGTAGAAGTATTTAGTGTTGCTCTTGTACTGCTCTGGATATAAACAGTTGATGATGAGAGTGTCTCCCAGATCACCAGCTACAGTTGTTGGTCCCGAACAACATGGATCTGTTAATCATATAAAATAATGAACCTAAAAACTGGATCTTCTGAATGATCTCACAGCAACATTACATTCAGAAATAACCCAACAATACTTTTATTACAGGTACACATTCCTAGTGTTTCAGTGTTTCTCACCTGAGTTCACTTTCAGCTTCAGGTCATGGCTCCACGCTCCAGTCTCTCCACACCGATACAATCCAGCGTCCTGTGAACTCAGGTTTCTGTAGATCACTGTAAGATCTTTACTGGAGTCATACAGAGATACTCTGTCTTGATGAGACCATCTGTTCTGAACTCTTACATTTGCACACTCTTTTGGAGTTTCCTTACAAAAGTATTTACTAAACACTCCATACTGTTTGTGTTTGCAGTAGATTATGAGGCCTCCCGAGTACCCAATCACATCAGAGCCACTCACTGGACCTACCAATCAAAATGAAGCATCTCACTCATCTCCATTATCTCAAATCTACAGTGCTGTGAAATGTTGAAATGTATTAAACTTGGATCTGAAGTAGAGTAACTGACCTGAGATCAGACAGAGGCTACAGATGAGGAGGATCTTCATCCTGAACTGGACTTCAGCTGCACTAATCTTTCTTAAAGTCTGCTGTCTTCTCTCTGGTTGGGTTCCTTCCTGTTTACTCGTGTCAGAGTTGTGAAAACTCCCAGCTCCTCCCAGAAGCACTTCTCGTCTGTGACGCTGCTGCACAGCAACATCAGTGTTGACCAAAACATTCATACAGCAATCATAACTTACTGAGTATTGTTGAATATGTTGGTGTGATGTTGGTCATATCAGCATACGGTGTATATAATACAGGAAAACACCTAAACCAAAAATATCAGATGAGCTCACAGTCAGCCTGTTTTCTGACCGTTTTGAGCTGTGTGGAAACTTCCTTGTTCATCATGCTAACAATGACCACAGCCTGCTTCTACGCTGCCAGCAAGTAATGATGCAATAAGAGACTTAGACAAGACAAGAATTCTGTAAGTAATCAGATTTCTGCTGTACAGGCTCAGGAGTGTAGGAAGATAATTATGATGAAGAATGTGAAGAATCATTATTTGTAGTGTTTGGCATAGGCCCCGTCCAGATCTTGGAGCGTCAAGACCACCACTTATGAAAATGAATGTATTGAACTGATGTGTGAATATAAAGCCAGTGTGTGAATGCAGTGGACGAGTGAATGCATGGACCAGTGGCACTGAGTCCGAGGGAATGCAATGGGCCCAGACACTAAACCAGTGTATAAATGCAGTGAGCCCGTGGCCCTCGCTTATGAAGTGAATGAAATGAGTCTGAGGCTCCAGTTAACGCAAGCACCAATCACTCTTCCATTAACAGAGCACACATTTCACGTGGACCCCACAAACTTTGTATAACAGCATCAAACACTGTAGGTCCTGAGTTTATGGAAGTTCAGTCTGTACAGCAGCAATATGAACACCAGATCTAAACTTAAATCCTCTCAGTCTCAGTATATGAACATGTTATGGGTGTGCACGCTTGGCCACGCCACCAGCCCCCCTTCAGGGCCACATCCTTCCTGCATAAAGCGCCAGTGCAGAGAGAATATCTTTGTCTGAGTGAAGGCTGGCTTGGTTGGTTCAGAATATGTCAGCTGAGTAAGGTTCAGCTTGACTTAGGAAGTGTCGGGTCAGTAAAAATCAATTCACTTCAGGAATTGTCAGTTCAGTAAGGTTTGGCTTAATCAGCTCAGTTCAGGAAGTGTCAGGTCATTAAGGTTCAGCACCATTTAGGAAGTTTCAGGTCACTAAGGTTCAGCTCAGTTCAGGAAGTGTTGGCTCAGTAAGGTTTAGTTGGTTTAAGAAATGTTGGATCAGTAGGGATCAACTCAGATCAGGAAGTGTTGGCTCAGTGAAGCTCAGTTCAGGGGTGTCATGATAGTAAGGATCAGATCCTTCAATCAGCAGCAGAATTAAACAGACACATACAGTGATGATGACGATGATGATGATGATGACAGAGGAACTTGAAGTTAAACAACAAATACAACAGACAACCAACTTTATTAACCACAAACACCACAATCAAACCAGAAACGCTCGAGCTCCACTACTTCATCTCCTCCAGTTCCTTTTGTAGAGCCTTAAAACACTGAACTCCTGTCTGAACACATTTAACATAAATATAAAATTATTCATCAACTGGAACTAATGTTGGTCCTGTAAGACATTGTAATCTTTATCTTTATGATTTTAAATATGCTGTGCCAGCTCTACAGCTCTAATAAGCATCACAGCAGCTACAGTACCTACAGCCCTGTAGCCAACGGGCCCTCTAGCAACATCTGAATTAGTGTTGTACCATTATTTTATCAGTAATGCTACAACAAGGGTCAAATAGGAAGTGATCAGTCATGTCTGATAAAGGAACAAATGTATCTGGAGTATTTTTGTGTTGTTGACATAATGTGACTGGTTTTGGGTTATAATAGAGCTGTCTAGTGGTTGATCTGGGGTCTGCCTATCAAAGGGGGTTCCATTTAGTTTTAGCTTCACACCATCTGTTAGACAGAGCTGTGCTTATTTCATTTTACATCAGCGTTTATACATTTCTCTGTTTAACTCTAGTATCTAAAGTATCTGGATTAGCTAATAACAGTGTACTTAAAAAGAAAACCTTCCCTCATTAATTATAATCTTCTGAGCTTGATATATGATATATCAAATCTGATCAATATCTAAACAATTATGTTTAAACATACAAACCCATGAGGTCATGTCTCAATAAAAGTTCAGTTAGAAATGAAGGTAGTTCTACATACATGACATTAAATGAGTTGAGTGAATGAAGACTCACTGGAATCAGATACACCTGATTTAACCACTACTGATGAAGTAACACCTTCATAAATATATTCAACCCTGTAAAGGGTCAGTCCTGGTCTACCACAGGCAGGAGCCCTGTCCCTCAGACCCAGTACAAACACTAGAGGGAGCCATAGAGCCACCTCTTAATACTTGAAGAACAACCTGTGTGTTTTTCTTAGTTGTGGTTTCAGAAACACCAGATTTATGTGGAAAATTCATTAATATTTCAAAAGCCAAGATCAGAACAACCACTGCAAGTTCAAAAAACTGGGAAGCATGAAATGAAAACACTGCAGTAGACAGAGATCAGAGTATTAAAAAAAACCTGACAAAGGACAAACTTTGAGACCAAGAAACATCAAGTAGTGGTAGATAACATTTCATAAACTATCTACGCTGGTAGAAGTACTACAGTGGTCGTCCAGTCTTTACAGTCAGTGCAGTTACAGTAATGTTCTAAAGAATGAACTACAGAGCAGTAATAAAGATTCAGAACTGTTTACAGTATAAATGATCAGTAAATCATTCCAGTTGTGGATTATGATTCACAGTGACAGACTCCTCTGGAAGAGAATCAGGATTCTTCTGGAAACTCACAGTGGCGTATGTGTGGGCTCCAGTGGTGGGTTTAGGCAGCTGTAACAGGCTGTAGGTGTTCTGGACAGGAGGGTGTGATGGCAGCTGTGCAGTGGTGTACACAGTGTTTGGGGGATCAGTAGAGGCAGTGGGGAATTGGACAGTGGAGTAAAGTGGATTAGATCTGGTGTCTGAATGGGGTCTGGTGTCTCCAATCTCCTCATAGACAAATGCAGAGTCAGATATCTGTGAAAAGAACAGAACTGTTAGAAGAAACCAAACAGACACACACACATATATATATATATATAAAGGGATCTGGTCTTGTGACCGGAAGGTCGCCAATTCAGACCCCTGGACCAGCAGGACATGACTGAAGTGCCTTTGAGCAAGGCACCTTACCCCCAACTGCTCCCCGGGCACCGTGGATAGGGCCGCCCACCGCTCCAGGCACGTGTATATGTTGGTGTTACACTGCACGGATGGGTTAAATGCCGAGGTCAAGGCTATAGCCTCCATGTTATAGCCCCATGGTTTTGGAATGGGATGTACTTGAAGCTTATATTGGTGCAATGTACAGTGTCCACAGACTTTTAGCCATATAGTGAAGCTGAGATCTTTTATACTCCCTTATTCTCTTTTTAGTGGATATTTAATGTAGTTTTTATCATTTAACTTCTCTACAGTAGACTGTATTAAATCTAAGTCTAACTTTAACCTGAACACAAAATGTATATCTACTCCCAAACTTAGCTATTACTCTAATGCCATTGATCATTTCAGTGTCTGTAGATCATCAAACACAAAGAAACTGACTGTCTTGGTTTAGTGTTCAGTAAGTTCAATACATGGATACAGTGCTGATTTGATTATTATGGGATTTGTGGGATTGTTTTGGAGGTTAATGGGGTGGATTTAGATCTGATTATTAGGACAGTTAATATGGAACTATGGGATTATTATTTGTTTTGGCCTGGACAGCGGGACACAGTGCTCAGAGAAACAGGTGATGGTTCAGAGATATAAATCAATAAGCGGAGTTAGAAGTATGTTTAATTGTGTGTAAAATGAAGTAAAAGAAAGTTTTTATCTTTTTTTATATTGCAAGTGTATCATATCTTCAGTTATATCTGTAACACATACACAAACCGGTACATACCATATTACTGCTTCCCATCCACAACGTATTTGGTGAAGACGCAGAACCTGTTAACCACAAACAAACAAAACAAATCAACAGTAATGATCTGTTATTTCATTAACACTCAGATTATCTCTGTTTGTTTTTCAGTACACAGTTATAAAAAAGACCAGCAAATTTTTCTGTCCAGACATGCTGCTCACATGACTACCCTGTTATATACCAGTTTTTGAAGTGGACGGTACGTCAGTGGCTGATGATCTTCAGACTGTAATTTCCAAGATGGAAAAGAACATGATTGGCATGTAAAAGTTTTACCAGGAGTAGATAGATTTGTTTACCTTGTATCTTGTTACATCTCAGTTTGTAGAAGATCAGTGTTGATCCTCCAATCAGCAGCAGAACCACACAGACACATACAGTGATGATGATAACAGTGGAACCTGAAGATGAAGAACAGAAACAACAACCTTTATCACAATCATGACCACAAATATCTTCTCAATCAAACCAGTTCAAATCTGGTCCAGTTCCTGGTGTGGAGCTCTAAACCACTGAACTCCTGTCTGAACACATTTAACATGAATACAGAATGAAAGAAGGAGTTATGAGTTCTTACTGGAATGTTCTTCATCAGATGTGGCTGATGCTGGTACTGATGCTGTGGTCCTGTAGTATGGTGTGGTGATGTAGGATAGAATGGTCCTGTTCTCAGTTGGTCTTGTTTTTGCTGGTGTTGGTGGGTTTTGAGTAGTTTTGAAAATAAACAATAGAAACAGAACAGATTTAAACTTTCATGACAAAGAACTCATGTAGAGCTCTCTCTCTCTCTCTCCCTCTCTCTCTCTCTCTCTCTCTGTCTGTGTCTGTGCCTGTCTTTCTCTCTCGCTCTCCTTGTTCTCTCTCTCTCCTTGTTCTCTCTGTCTGTCTCTCTCTCTCTCCTTGTTCTCTCTCTCTCTCTCTCTCCTTGTTCTCTCTCTCTCTCTCTCTCTCTCTCTCTCTCTCTCTCTCTCTCTCTCTCTCCTTGTTCTCTCTCTCTCTCTCTCTCTCTCTCTCTCTCTCTCTCTCTCTCTCTCTCTCTCTCTCTCTCTCTCTCCTTGTTCTCACTGATCTCTACACTCAGTCCATCTTTCATCATATGTGTGTAAATACTGTGGTCATGTTGAGACAGTTGACCAAAACCAGGAGGAGAAGCTCAAGTCTAAACTCAGACTCTGTAACTTCCTGTGTTGTCTGTGGTTTAGTGATGATGAGTATATCTTCTCTTTCTCACGTTCAGTGTTTTATATCTAATAATAAACAATGTAAACATGAACAGAAAGAGAAGTTAATGTATCTCACCAGTAACCTGTAGCTGAATCTCTGTGTAGAGGGAGTTATAACTGACTGGCTCTCCTTCAACAGTCACTCCACAGTAATAAACTCCTCCATCTTCTTCTCTCACATCACTGATTCTCACACTGAACACTTTAGATCCTGGATTATCAGAGATGGAGAATCTGTCTCTCTGAGAGTCTGTAGTTCTGATCAGTTCAGTAAAATATTGATTATTCTGTTTGTAGAGGTACTTGATGTATCTCTCGTACTGATCTGGATATGAACAGCTGATGGTGAGAGTCTCTCCCAGATAACCAGTTACAGTCTTTGATCTACAACATGAATCTGTAATCATATGAAAATTCAACTCATCAGTAATCAATAATCAGTAATCATCTCACAGTCACTTCAGAAATCACTATGGTGACAATATTATGATAGAGTTAGTATTTTAGTGTTTCCCACCTGAGATCACCTTTAGGTTCAACTCATGTTTCCACACTGAACTCTCTCCACACTCATATAATCCAGCATCCTGTAAACTCAGATTTCTGTAGATCACTAAAAGACTATCATTGGAGTCAAGTAGAGAAACTCTGTCTTCATGAACCCATGTGTCCTTTAATTGACTCGATTTAGGAAACACACACTGGTTTATCTTCCTGATACAGAAGTATCTGTTGTCCTTTATATGCTGTTGGTACCTGCAGTGGATCAGAACACTACCTGCTGCATATCCAATCACATCAGAGCAGACCACTGGACCTGCCAGTCAAATAGAAGATGTCACTCATCTGACTGATCCAGTTCAATTCTACATTCGTTCGTACAGTTCTCCAGTCTAAACAACTGCAGCAGAAACACTTTAAAACCTGAATCACTTACAACAGAGTAAAACATCCTGCAACCATAACACCTAAAATAGTTCATTTGAAGTAGAACATCTGACCTGAGATCAGGTAGAGGGTGAAGGTGAGGAGGGAGCTTCATCCTGAACTGAACTCCAGTCTTCTGTCTCCAAAGTTCTCCTTCTCTCTGTAGCGTGTAGGTCCTGTCTGTACGTCTCCGTCTCCTCTTCTCTCTGGTTTGGTTACTTCCTGTTTCTCTGGTAAGTGTCAGTGTTGCTCAAACCCACAGCTTCTCCCACCAGGCATCACTGACCACAGACCAAGTTTCTCCTAGAAGGTGTTGAGATGATTGTGTGTGATATGATAACTACAGATACCAGATCAGTAGAACTGCTGTGATCAGAACATTGAACCAGTATCAATAAGTTACATTGATACTCTATACCTACATGTTCATTAGTAATAGGACAGTTTGTACTGTACTCTGCTACCGGATGTCTAAATTTAATCTACTGATGCGTCCCTCAGTATCTGAGTCTATAATAGTGTCTGATGACTCTAACATCCTGTTTTCTCTAATGTCTTAAACTGCTGGGTACAAATGTGCAAATGAAAAAAACAATACACTCTGTAACTATTGTGCACCATTATTATTATTATTATTATTATTATTATTATTATTATTATTATTATTATTATTATTATTATTATTATTATATTAAACATATTTTTCAGTTATTGAGTTTTAGGCTTATAGGTGGTTAGTGCTACTGTCACTCCTGAAACGCTCCCCTGACCAAAAGGTCAAGGCCGGTGGGTGGGCCCACTGCCACCAGCACACACCATCCCTCAGAAGACACAAGCCAGGCAGCAGTGTGTGGTCAGACCACAGGGCTAGCAATCTGGAGTGTCCATCCTCAGTCCCATGGAGTTGACCAGCTCTATAATGGACCTGAGAACCCAAATACTGTAGAAACAAAATCCACCAGGTTGTAACTGGTCAGCCTCAGTTCTAATATATAGAGATAGAGTGATCAATAAGTTACATTGATACTCTATACCTACATATTCATTAGTATTAGGACAGTTAGTATTAGTATTAGGACTAACTACACTGCTGGGTACAAATGTGCAAATGGAAACAACAGTGCACAGCATAATGTGTTTGTGCACCATTGTTATTATTATTATTATTATTATTATTATTATTATTATTATATGAACCATATTAATATTTTTCTGCGACTCCACACAAGTACTTACACAAGGCTTTTCCTTCCACACTGATCCAGAACCTGTTAGTTCTCCCCACATCTGAATCAGTCATCATTGTAATGTCACCAAACACACTCTGGTGCTTCTTTATAGACTTGAGTTTCAACATGTGTGAATAGAAGCTAATGTCTAATGTACTTTATGATCTTCACCACTTCACTCCTCCTTTATACCCATCATGTATGTAAGTGTTCCATTTGTTCATGAACCTCCATAATCTTCTATCACTGTTCCATAAACTGCTCTACCTCAGAATTATATTTGATTTAGTTTCATTATTTACTGATTGTGAGAAGAACGCTCTAGTGTGACCACACAGAACTCCAACCTACAGTCTTTAGGAATTTCTTCTAGAGATCTACCGATATATCGGGCCGATATTATCAGCCCACCGGCTGACCCTGACCTCTAAACCTCTGCATTGGCTATAGAAAAACAGATATCAGTCTATCTCTAATTTCTTCTTTTATTGTTTCTTTATTAAAGTTCTTCAGGAGCGCGTGGTGACAGATCTTAGTGAACAGGGATTCGTCCCAGGAGAGAAAAAGAGGAGGTGTCCAGTAGCGTCACCACGTCATCCAGTTCACTCGATTCCTGTATGTGGGGAGAGAGTGATTAGTGCTACTGTCACTCCTGAAACGCTTCCCTGAGACGTTCTTTCTGTTCCCGACTGGCGTTCACCTGTCTCTCGTTAGTAGCTACTCGTCTTGCTGAGTTGTTGACCCACTGTCTTGGAGAGGCTATGATGTCTTTGGCCAAGGCCAGTGGAGGGACCACCACCACACACCATCCCCCAGAAGAGACAGCCCAGGCAGCAGTGTGTGGTCAGACCACAGGACTAGTAATCTGTACTGTCCATCCTCAGTCCCATGCAGCTGTACAGCTCTATAATGGACCTGAAAAGCAAATACAATAAACAATGCCGGGAAAATCTCAGAACTCGAGACCCTGCAGACATTCAGAGAGAACTAATGAGTAGAAGTTACAGCCCCTCTCTGGATCAGCTACAGGTGTGTGTTTAGTAGAGGAGAGTGGGCGGAGCTAGTGAGAGTCCAGAGAGACACGAGAGTGATGGATAAAGATTAGAGTTTAGAACTATTTACCAGTTCTGTTTACACACAGGGGTATTTAACCCCCACAGTTAACCCATCCATGCAGTGAAACTCCCACATACACACACACTAGTGAACACACACACTAGTGAACACACACACACACACACACACATATACACACACTAATGAACACACACAAGGGGGCAGTGAAACACCAACATATACACACAAACATACACATACACACACACAACAGTGAAAAAACACACACTAGGAGACAGTGAATCACCCACATACACACACACTAGTAGTACACTAGTAGTGACTTATATTTTTCTATACGTTATAATGATTTAGTGACGGTATATTAAAAACGTTCTACTACATTTTGTTACGACCCTGATTATCACACCAGTGAAAATACTTCAAATTATAGTCTAGATAAATTATAGGGGAGACAAACGACCCAACACAAGAAATCAGATACTCAAAAGAAAGTCAAATTGTTATTATTTTCAAATTG
The DNA here is from genome assembly GCA_021613375.1 of Megaleporinus macrocephalus. Lineage (NCBI taxonomy): Eukaryota > Metazoa > Chordata > Actinopteri > Characiformes > Anostomidae > Megaleporinus > Megaleporinus macrocephalus. Next base: position 36,942,754 of record CM038722.1, on the reverse strand, counting down.
GCAAAGAACAACAGTCAACATCATAAATCTCCGGAGTGAGCTAAGGCCAACATAACAAACAAAAATATCCAATTCCACTCACTACCTAAACTAACAAAAGAAAAACAATAAACACAAAATACAGAGGCCTTACCTACGTCCCTAACAAAACAGGAGCAAAAAATCAACAAACAAAATAAATGGAACTCAGCCCTACAATCGTGTGACGAGAAGAATCAAAACACAGGAAGACAAAGTAGGTCCACAAGCAATAGAAAAATCAGCTACAGGTATCTACACTGAATTAAAAGTGAAATATATCTGAAAATAAGGGCAATGGATTAGCCCAGGGCTGCAGTATGATCAGTCAGACAGGACGTAGCAGAGACATATGTTCACACTTACAACTTACAAGTAGAATAAAAAGATATGAAGAATTTTAAAAGATATAAATACATGGTGGACGTTCTTTACAGAGATTTAACAGATTTATGATGTAAAAATACTTCTTAAATTACACATAAACACTAAACAGTAGCTCCATAATACTGTAAGTCATTTTCAGTATGTTTGTTAAATTTCATATTTAGTAGTTATTGATACTTAAAATGTTTACTTTTAAACATTCAGTGTTCAGAATCTTATCAATCAGTATTAAAATTAAATCTGGGATTAACTGAATCTGATCATTGGGTCTGAGGGACTAAAGTCTGGTAGACTGAAAGAAGCTGCATGTATTTCAGAAGTTTGTATTCTTTAGTAAATACTTTTGTATATATTACATATATTTCCTGTCACTGAGTGATAAACCTGTAGTGAACAACATGTTAAATATCCAGAATTAAAGTAATTTATTAATTTCATATTTACTCTCATATCAATTCTTATATTTACTTTGTCTGAGTGTGAAAGTTCACACTGTTTAGAGAGAGCAGTATTAGAATGCAGTATCAGTTGAGCTTCAGTTTCTAGTTGTCATTTGTGATTGTGTTGTATAACTTTCAGCCTGGCAACAACTCATATGAATGGGCCGTTGGTAGGTCAGTCAAGTATTGAGCTTCAGACTGGATCTGACTGGTTGGTGATGGGGTTTAGGCTCTGGTAGACTGAATCTGATTGGTTGTTGGAATTTGGACTCTGGTAGACCGAATCTGATTATTTGGTGTTGGAGTTTAGACTCTGGTAGACTGAATCTGATTGGCTGGTGTTGGATTTAGGCTCTGGTAGACTGAATCTGATTGGCTGGTGTTGGGGTTTAGGCTCTGGTAGACTGAATCTGATTGGCCGGTGTTGGGGTTTAGGCTCTGGTAGACTGAATCTGATTGGTTGGTGTTGGGGTTTAGGCTCTGGTAGACTGAATCTGATTGGTTGGTGTTGGCTCTCATGTTTTGGTAGTCTGGATTCATGCTAATGTTGTTCTGCGTCCCACGTGGATCATTTTCATAATCAGCCTGAAATTAGAGCAACACAGTTTGTAAAATTAAACTAATCACTGAGGATACTTTCATATTACAGTCTTCTACTTGGATTAAACAGTATTCTGGAGTTATGCAGAAAAAGAGTCAGGCTAGGTCATAATTCATAAAACAGGGAGAATGGAGTCCAGTGTGACATAATTAAAGTCACCAGAAATCACAAAGAGGCTCACTACCAGCAGTTCGATGTCCCGACAGCAGATAATCTCCTTCACATTTCCACGTCCAGGTTTGCACCGTCTAATTTTAATAAACAGTGCAAGCCCTGACCTTTTGCGCTTGCCACTCCGCTTTGTGTCCCTGTCCACTCTCAACAAGGTCAATCCAGGTAGCTCCACATTAGCATCCAGAGTATCGCTGCTAAGCCACATGAAATATAGCAGACTACAGTCCCTGTAGAGCCTCTGATTCTTCACCAGTCCTGCCAGCTCATCAGATTGTTGGTCAGCGAGTTAACATTCCCCATAACCACCAATGGAACCGAGGGTTTGTACCACCACTGCTTCTCCATGTTCTGAGCTTCAGCTTAGCTCCAGCTCTGCAGCCCCGACACTTCTGCCTCAGTTCCTCCGGTATTGTGTGGACAAAACCCACTGTTTTCCTCTGTAACATCTACTGCTTCGTCATTGATTGTGCTTTTGAAGGGCTGCTTGTTTGAAGAAATATTGCAACTCCAAGATTACCAAGTCTACAGGTACCTGAAGTGCTGGTTCCTACAGGGCCAAGCTCAGCTAAACCATGATGTCATAGCCATAATGTTGGGCATCTACATCTGCACTGAATACCACACCTAGGCTCCTTCCACAGTGTAGTGTGGTAGTCGAATACTGCTTTACTTTTTTCATTGCCAGCCACTGCTTCATCAGCTAACTCTGTGCCACTGTAACTAACCCCAAGACATAACACCCCAGCACAATACCAAAAACCCACCTGGCCACCTTAACGCAAGAACAACAACATTATTGTGGTGGTGGAGAGTGTACAGCACAGACTATGCACACTATTTTTCAAATGTCCCTCATATGGCAGCCATCACTGTACTGTGTACTGATCTTAGACATGTTCTCTCACTTAAACCTGATCTGTCACATCAGCTAATTTGCTTAATCACAACTCCTTAATAACCTTAACAGAGGCATTGGTGTCAGCTTAAGGAGAAGAAGATTGGATGCAAGCTTTTAATAAAGGCTAGGATGCTAGAAGTCCAGAAGGAGGGCTGGTGATCAAAAGTTATTCAGGTGTTGTGCTGCTTGAACCCACATACACTTACTGTGATATTTGTACCTGATCTTCTGCTGACGGAGGAAGAGTCTGTAGAAAGAGAGAAATCATTACTCACAGAGTGCTGTATCCACTAGAGGGAGCTGTTCTCATTAACTAGGTGTGAATAACTACTACTAACTATTTAATGACTATTTTTATAAACAGATTTGACTAAAGGTTTTTCACAAATTCTACATAATTAAAAGGTTGAGATGTAAACAAAGATGTTCAGAGTGGTTTGGTAAATGCTCCATTCTAGAGAAACTTGCTGAGTCAGAATTGTTCACAGTGGCTGTGAATGAGTTATTACTTAACCTCTTGAGACACTGTGTCCTCATATGAGGACACTACATTTCTGCTTCTCTGCACCATGATACTTAATTTTTTACAACTTTGACTTTAATTTTTTTATTCATTTGTGCTTTAATTTTACGTTATACCTCTACTTTGCTGCATTTCAGAGGCAAATATTATATTTTTTACTTAGCTACTTTTCTATTTGCTCTACTGTTTAGCCCTATTTAGGGATTCAAATAAACAGTTTTGTACTTTGTTATTTTTTTATAAATATCTTTTTATTTTGTCACACAATAAGATATACACATTGTCCTCATATAAGGAAATTTTTTTTTTTTTTTTTTGCAAAAACGAATTCTTGTACAAAGACTAAGCTTAGTTTTTATACTTCTTAGGTCCTACTAATCCCAAATAGCTAAGCAAAATAAAAAAAAATAAAACAAGCAAAAGTCCGGGTCTCAGGAGGTTAATGTGTAATCATGTTTTGTATGAAGCCAGACACTTTTTATTTATTTATTTATTTTTTATTAACATGAAAAAGTGGCCCAACATTTTGATTTAAAGACATTTATTACTGTGTTTAACAGGTATCATGGCTTAAGTAGGCCATTGGTCGTGCTTGATCATGCTAATTTTTTTCACTGACCCCTAAATTTCCGACATGTAGCTGCATTTGTGTATGTTTATGGTACCTTGTGTCTTTTTGCATCTCAATTTGTAGATCAGGGCTGATCCTCCAATCAGCAGCAGAGCCACACAGACACATACAGTGATGATGATGATGATGATAGGAGAACTTGTAGCTTAGACACAGAAAGAACAAACCATGACTAGTTTACTTCTCAGTCAAACCAGCAAACCTCCACTCATGACCATAACCAGCTTTTAGGAGACCAAGCTTGGAGCTTGTCTGTCTGTTTCCCTAAATTCCTGAAGTGCCTTCCTTGTAAAGCTTTACTGGAGCCTACAATTTGAAAAGGTTTGCATTTCACCATACTCTATCAGCAGAAGTATGAATGTGTGACATCTGCAGGACCAGCTGCAGCCACCATATGGAGGCAGAGAGCATCCCCACAGGGCAACCAGCATCACCAGGCTTATCCTGCTATGTGTATGTGTCTCCTGGTTATTTCTTCTTGAGTAACCTTTCTTCTCGGGGTCACACTTTAGGTCAGTATATGCGTGAAATGAAGAATAAAATCTTTTTGAATCTCAGGGCCGTTGTTGACTGCTGCCTTCTTTCACTTTCACTTTCCTTTAGAACAGTCAATTAGTGAGAGGATTCTAGGATTCTCACCTCAGCAGCCCTGGTTTGGGTTTGATCTTGCCCGGTTTACCAATTATCATCATGGGTATTATGTTTATTGTACACATGCTATGCTATCCAGAGCTGATCTAAGGGCTGACCTTAACTCTGGATGTGTGGCTGACCAGGACATCTGGCCTGGGCTTGTCCAGTGGGGTCCACAATGAGTGGTACACTGCAGGCCCCTGTATCTATGTTCCAGAAGTCCCAGATAAATGCTGTCCTTCTTAGCCAAAAGAACAGCTCAGGCAATAAACAGTGGCTGTTGATAGGCGCATAGGTCAGCAGTCACAGAGCCCTGTCAGACATTTTACCCTCAGGGTTTGGGTTTAAGCTGAAAGACACGACAATTCATCTCCATACAGAGACTGGTGAGCTAACATCAAGGCAGCCATATGGGAACACCAGGTGTGCAGTGGCTGTTTAAACATGCAGCATTGGAGCTTCTTGGAAGATCTCTGGAGTTGGGTGTGATGTCAGGTCACTGTCAGGTATCCTGGTTAAAGTTGCTAGAGGTGATGAACACATGGTGCATGGGTCATGGGCAGTACACAAGAGCAGCACCCTCGTCATAGAAAGTGGAACTGCTGCTACTGTTGTTGTCCCCAGTGGTACAGGACTTGACAATGTGAGCTGTAAGAAGCTCCAGCATGACAACTGCCATATAGCTGCCATAGAGCAAGTACCCCATGGTTCTTGTGCTGGTTAGCTAGTGGACAGGCTTGAACTAGTGGTCCTGGGAAGGAGGCTGAGACTGGTTTTAAAGACTTTGTGGTTCTTTAGGCAGTGCGGCGGGTGAAGGTAGTGTAGCATGTACAAAAAGTAGTTAGAGGAAATTTAACAAATACCACAACGTAACAGCTGTTATTGGTGACATTGTTAACACTCATTGAACTTTGCATGTCTAGTTATAACCAAGCTCCAGCTCCATATTCACTGGAGCACAAACCAATGAACACCTGTTTGTACACTTGAATATAGAATAAAAGAGAGAGGTCTTACTGGAATGTCCGTCATCAGATGTGATTTCTGTTGACACTGTTGTTAGTTTCATAGGTGAGTTTGGTCTCGTTGGCGGAGCATGTTTTGGAGTAGATGATTAATTTGCTTATGTAAAATATACAATGAAGAAACACTACATTAACAGCTTCATAGCATGTGACACAGACAGTTGACCAAAACCACTTGACAGTCATTCTCAAGCCTAAACTCAGACTCCAGTACTTTAAATGCCTCATTCTTACTTTCTTTAGCAGAACACTAATAATAATAATAATAATAATAATAATAATAATAATAATAATAATAATAATAATAATAATAATAATAATGATTAGAAGAAGAATGTATTTATTTGTAATTGAATTTTGGACAGCCCTTCAACATGTGTTGTATTTCCATCATCATTAAAGAGGACCTATTATCCCTTTCTATTTTTTTCTCTTTCATTTAGCGTGTTGTAGATTTTTTTGGTGAATGTAAAGTTCTAAAGCCCAAAGTACACGCCAAAGGAAGAAACTCTGACACTTAAAAACCACTTTTCTCAGCTGCCTGAAATGCCTCGCTGAAACTCCCGCCCTTTTCTCTGTTTTGAGCTGACATCATTTTGTACTGGATCGGCACGTCCTTACACGGCACACAGAGAGCTAAACCTTTAAAAACTGACCACTCTGAAACGTCCTGCTCCAGTCTAGCTTGCAAAGGTGGACCTACTAATTTGTTCTGCCGGACTTTCAGGATCGGAGTCTGACTCAAACTGATACAGCAGACTATTACAGGACTATTGTAAGAACAGACACAGAGAGAGGTGTGGGTGATGGAACTTGTACTAGGATGGCGCTCTGGTGGTTGACCAGTCAGGAAAGAATGAGTGAGCAAACCAATCATAGAATAATGGGCTTATTGGGAGGCGGTGCTTAAAGACACAGGTGAGTCAATACAGACATACAGTAAAATATTGCGCTTTGGGGAAAGTTAAATGTAACGCTAGGTGACGGGACACAGGAGGTGGATACACACACAAAGTCCTTTTATTTAACATAACAAAAAGTACAACTAAGAAACAATGAATAACAAAAAGAAACGGGAAAAACAGGAGGACAAGACGGCGGCAAAGACACTGACAAAGAGAACCACAAAAAAACGACAAACACAAGGAGCAACTGGAAGAAATAAATAAAAACACAGGTTAATAATAAACACAGGTTAACAAAGGGAAAACAGCTGACGAGACTAAAGACAAACGAGCTACAGGTGAAACAGGCGGGGCATGGGCGGAGCAGAGAACGAAGGGAGCACATGACCAAACAAACAGACCCACATGGCTGACGACAAACAAACAGACAAAGACAGACAGGACAGGGCACAGCCTGACATACATCTGGTAATTCTACTAATTCTAGTAGGTCCCAAACATACAATTATTAGCACAATAGGTTCTCTTTTATGTGTTTGACTAAGAAGTACAAAAATCACTAGTTAATGTACACAATGATGAATTAATACAGAAGAAAAAGTTAATGTATCTCACCAGTAACCTGTAGCTGAATCTCTGTGTAGAGGGAGTCATAACTGACTGACTCTCCTCCAACAAACACTCCACAGTAATAAACTCCTCCATCTTCTTCTCTCACATCACTGATTCTCACACTGAACACTTTAGATCCTGTATTATCAGAGATGGAGAATCTGTCTCTCTGAGACCTCGAGGTATCGATCACGTCAGTAATATTTTCACCTTCCTGTTTGTAGAAGTATTTAATGTTTCTCTTGTACTGCTCTGGATATGAACAGCTGATGGTGAGAGTCTCTCCCAGATAACCAGCTACAGTTGTTGGTCCCGAACAACATGGATCTGTTAATCATATAAAATAATGAACCTAAAAACTGGATCTTCTGAATGATCTCACAGCAACATTACATTCAGAAATAACCCAACAATACTTTTATTACAGGTACACATTCCTAGTGTTTCAGTGTTTCTCACCTGAGTTCACTTTCAGGTTCACATCAAGTTTCCACACTCCAGCCTCTCCACACCGATACAATCCAGCGTCCTGTGAACTCAGGCTTCTGTAGATCACTGTAAGATCTTTACTGGAGTCATACAGAGATAATCTATCTTTATGAATCCATTTATTCTGAGTGTTTCTATGTACACACTCTTTTGGAGTTTCCTTACAAAAGTATTTATTCTGCAATCCACGCAATTCGTTTTTGCAGTAGATTATGACGCTACCTCCCGAGTACCCAATCACATCAGAGCCACTCACTGGACCTACCAATCAAAATGAAACATCTCACTCATCTCCATTATCTCAAATCTACAGTGCTGTGAAATGTTGAAATGTATTAAACTTGGATCTGAAGTAGAGTAACTGACCTGAGATCAGACAGAGGCTACAGATGAGGAGGATCTTCATCCTGAACTGGACTTCAGCTGCACTAATCTTTCTTAAAGTCTGCTGTCTTCTCTCTGGTTGGGTTCCTTCCTGTTTTTCTCGTGTCAGAGTTGTGAAAACTCCCAGCTCCTCCCAGCAGCACTTCTCGTCTGTGACGCTGCTGCATAGCAACATCAGTGTTGACTAAAACATTCATACAGCAATCGTAACTTACTGAGTATTGTTGAATATGTTGGTGTGATGGTGGTCATATCAGCATACGGTGTATATAATACAGGAAAACACCCAAACCAAAAATATCAGATGAGCTCACAGTCAGCCTGTTCTCTGACCGTTTTGAGCTGTGTGGAAACTTCCTTGTTCATCATGCTAACAATGACCACAGCCTGCTTCTACGCTGCCAGCAAGTAATGATGCAATAAGAGACTTAGACAAGACAAGAATTCTGTAAGTAATCAGATTTCTGCTGTACAGGCTCAGGAGTGTAGGAAGGTAATCATGATGAAGAATGTGAAGAATCATTATTTGGAGTGTTTGGCGAAGGCCCCATCCAGGTCTTGAAGCGTCAAGACCACCACTTATGAATATTAAAAAGAACTGCCCACCAGAGAAGTCTGTACCTGGATCAGTAGTCTGAAAAGAAGCATAAGAAGTGTAGAAGTTTCTGCTTTACAGAGTGTTACCTTTCCCCGCTACTGCCCCCCGGCCGAGCTGCTTTCCTCCTCCAGCTCCACGGCCAGAACGAGCCGAACTGCCGACCCGTTCTGGGGTAATACCCAAAAAATAACGAATAACGAGTCGAATGAGTCTGAATACCAACGAATACTTGGCATTTATTAAACAAACTTGTGGCTGTGCATTCATACATTAGTTTAGGGCCTCAGGCATTCTCTCTCAGACTCAGGGCCACGGGCCCATGCACTTGCTTGTCAATTGTATTCACACATGTGCTCCAAGACCTGGACGGGGCCTACGCCAAACACTCCAAATAACTGTATTCTTCACATTCTTCATCATAATTATCCTCCTACACTCCTGAGCCTGTACAGCAGAAATCTGATTACTTACAGAATTCTTGTCTTCCATTCTTATGTATAAGCAGTGTAATCTGCTATTACCCAAGTCCAGAGGTCTTCCTGCTGTGGCTGGTGTCTCCCCCTGGGGAGGGTCTCTATAAGTGAGCGTAATCCTCAAGCGAACATGGTGCATGTATGGGTCCGTGGCCCAAGTGAGGGTGGTGCATGAGGGGGCCCATGGCTCCCAGCGAGCATAATGCATGTGCAGGCTCAAGGTCTTAAACAATGTGGTCCATGTGGAGGTCCGTGGCTTCAAGTGAGCATAGTGCATATGCCTTAAGTCAAGTCAAATCAGCTTTACTCTCAATTCTTTTACATGTACCAGACATACACAGGAATCGAAACTTTAATACTGAGTGACATTTTAACAATAAAGTGTTTAGTACATACATTAAACTAAATACCGTGAAAGAGTTCCATCAAAAGCTTTCAGAACACAGTGCCTCTTGTTGCTATGTTCACTAGTTGCACAGCTGCAGCAAACACAATGCTCACAATCAACCAAACTGCATGGCGCATGTGAGGGCCTGTGGTCCTAAGCAAGCATGGTGCATGTGGGGTACCATTGCCCCAAGCGAGCATAGTGCCCGTGAAGGTCTATGGTCTTAAGAGGGCTTGGTGCATGCAAGGGCTGGTGGTCCAAGCGAGCATGGTGCATGTGGGCGCCCATGACCCCTAGCGAGAATGGTTCATGTGTAGGAGATAATGGAGGGAATGTAATGAACTGATGTGTGAATATAAAGCCAGTGTGTGAATGCAGTGGACGAGTGAATGCATGGACCAGTGGCACTGAGTCCGAGGGAATGCAATGGGCCCAGACACTAAACCAGTGTATAAATGCAGTGGGCCCGTGGCTCTCGCTTATGAAGTGAATGAAATGAGTCTGAGGCTCCAGTTAACGCAAGCACCAATCACTCTTCCATTAACAGAGCACACATTTCACGTGCACCCCGCAAACTTTGTATAACAGCATCAAACACTGTAGGTCCTGAGTTTATGGAAGTTCAGTCTGTACAGCAGCAATATGAACACCAGATCTAAACTTAAATCCTCTCAGTCTCAGTATATGAACATGTTATGGGTGTGCATGCTTGGCCACGCCACCAGCCCCCCTTCAGGGCCACATCCTTCCTGCATAAAGCGCCAGTGCAGAGAGAATATCTTTGTCTCTGAGTGAAGGCTGGCTTGGTTGGTTCAGAATATGTCAGCTGAGTAAGGTTCAGCTTGACTTAGGAAGTGTCGGGTCAGTAAAAATCAATTCAGTTCAGGAATTGTCAGTTCAGTAAGGTTTGGCTTAATCAGCTCAGTTCAGAAAGTGTCAGGTCATTAAGGTTCAGCACCATTTAGGAAGTTCCAGGTCACTAAGGTTCAGCTCAGTTCAGAAAGTGTCAGCTCATTAAGGTTCAGCACCATTTAGGAAGTTCCAGGTCACTAAGGTTCAGCTCAGTTCAGGAAGTGTTGGCTCAGTAAGGTTTAGTTGGTTTAAGAAATGTTGGATCAGTAGGGATCAACTCAGATCAGGAAGTGTTGGCTCAGTAAGGTTCAGCTCAGTTCAAGAAGTGTCGGCTCAGTAAAGCTCAGTTCAGGGGTGTCATGATAGTAAGGATCAGATCCTTCAATCAGCAGCAGAATTAAACAGACACATACAGTGATGATGACGATGATGATGATGATGACAGAGGAACTTGAAGTTAAACAACAAATACAACAGACAATGACCAACTTTTTTAACCACAAACACCACAATCAAACCAGAAACGCTCGAGCTCCACTACTTCATCTCCTCCAGTTCCTTTTGTAGAGCATTTAACATAAATATAAAATTATTCATCAACTGGAACTAATGTTGGTCCTGTAAGACATTGTAGTCTTTATCTTTATGATTTGAAATATGCTGTGCCAGCTCTACAGCTCTAATAAGCATCACAGCAGCTACAGTACCTACAGTCCTTTAGACAACGGGCCCTCTAGCAACATCTGAATTAGTGTTGTACCATTAGTTTATCAGTAACGCTACAACAAGGGTCAAATAGGAAGTGATCAGTCATGTCTGATAAAGGAACGTGTATGTATCTGGAGTCAAAAAATACAGAATAAAAGACGAGGAAAAAAATATGTTTTTGTTTTTGTGTTGTTAACATAATGTGACTGGTTTTGGGTTATAATAGAGCTGTCTAGTGGTTGATCTGGGGTCTGCCTATCATTTAGTTTTAGCTTCACACCATCTGTTAGACAGAGCTGTGCTTATTTCATTTTACATCAGCGTTTATACATTTCTCTGTTTAACTCTAGTATCTAAAGTATCTGGATTAGCTAATAACAGTGTACTTAAAAAGAAAACCTTCCCTCATTAATTATAATCTTCTGAGCTTGATATATGATATATCAAATCTGATCAATATCTAAACAATTATGTTTAAACATACAAACCCATGAGGTCATGTCTCAATAAAAGTTCAGTTAGAAATGAAAGTAGTTCTACATACATGACATTAAATGAATTGAGTGAATGAAGACTCACTGGAATCAGATACACCTGATTTAACCACTACTGATGAAGTAACACCTTCATAAATATATTCAACCCTGTAAAGGGTCAGTCCTGGTCTACCACAGGCAGGAGCCCTGTCCCTCAGACCCAGTACAAACACTAGAGGGAGCCATAGAGCCACCTCTTAATACTTGAAGAACAACCTGTGTGTTTTTCTTAGTCGTGGTTTCAGAAACACCAGATTTATGTGGAAAATTCTTTAATATTTCAAAAGCCAAGATCAGAACAACCACTGCAAGTTCAAAAAACTGGGAAGCATGAAATGAAAGCACTGCAGTAGACAGAGATCAGAATATTCTAAAAAAAACCTGACAAAGGACAAACTTGGAGACCAAGAAACATCAAGTAGTGGTAGACAACATTTCATAAACTATCTACGCTGGTAGAAGTACTACAGTGGTCGTCCAGTCTTTACAGTCAGTGCAGTTACAGTAATGTTCTAAAGAATGAACTACAGAGCAGTAATAAAGATTCAGAACTGTTTACGGTATAAATGATCAGTAAATCATTCCAGTTGTGGATTATGATTCACGGTGACAGACTCCTCTGGAAGAGAATCAGGATTCTTCTGGAAACTCACAGTGGCGTATGTGTGGGCTCCAGTGGTGGGTTTAGGCAGCTGTAACAGGCTGTAGGTGTTCTGGACAGGAGGGTTTGATGGCAGCTGGGCAGTGGTGTACACAGTGTTTGGGGGATCAGAAGAGGCAGTGGGGAGTTGGACAGTGGAGTAAAGTGGATTAGATCTGTTGTCTGAATGGGGTCTGGTGTCTCCAATCTCCTCATAGACAAATGCAGAGTCAGATATCTGTGAAAAGAACAGAACTGTTAGAAGAAACATATATATATAAAGAGATCTGGTCTTGTGACCGGAAGGTCGCCAATTCAGACCCCTGGACCAGCGGGACATGACTGAAGTGCCTTTGAGCAAGGCACCTAACCCCCAACTGCTCCCCGGGCACCGTGGATAGGGCCGCCCACCGCTCCAGGCACGTGTATATGTTGGTGTTACAGTGCACGGATGGGTTAAATGCAGAGGTCAAGGCTATAGCCTCCATGTTATAGCCCCATGGTTTTGGAATGGGATGTACTTGAAGCTTATATTGGTGCAATGTACAGTGTCCACAGACTTTTGGCCATATAGTGAAGCTGAGATCTTTTATACTCCCTTATTCTCTTTTTAGTGGATATTTAATGTAGTTTTTATCATTTAACTTCTCTACAGTAGACTGTATTAAATCTAAGTCTAACTTTAACCTGAACACAAAATGTATATCTACTCCCAAACTTAGCTATTACTCTAATGCCATTGATCATTTCAGTGTCTGTAGATCATCAAACACAAAGAAACTGACTTCCTGACTGTCCTGGTTTAGTGTTCAGTAAGTTCAGTACATGGATACAGTGCTGATTTGATTATTATGGGATTTGTGGGATTGTTTTGGAGGTTAATGGGGTGGATTTAGATCTGATTATTAGGACAGTTAGTATGGAACTATGGGATTATTATTTGTTTTGGCCTGGACAGCGGGACACAGTGCTCAGAGAAACAGGTGATGGTTCAGAGATATAAATCAGTAACAGAGTTAGAAGTATGTTTACTTGTGTGTAAAATGAAGTAAAAGAAAGTTTTTATCTTTTTTTATATTGCAAGTGTATCATATCTTCAGTTATATCTGTAACACATACACAAACCGGTACATACCATATTACTGCTTCCCATCCACAACGTATTTGGTGAAGACGCAGAACCTGTTAACCACAAACAAACAAAACAAATCAACAGTAATGATCTGTTATTTCATTAACACTCAGATTATCTCTGTTTGTTTTTCAGTACACAGTTATAAAAAAGACCAGCAAATCTTTCTGTCCAGACATGCTGCTCACATGACTACCCTGTTATATACCAGTTTTTGAAGTGGACGGTACATCAGTGGCTGATGATCATCAGACTGTAAATTCCAAGATGGAAAAGAACATGATTGGCATGTAAAAGTTTTACCAGGAGTAGATAGATTTGTTTACCTTGTATCTTGTAGCGTCTCAGTTTGTAGAAGATCAGTGTTGATCCTCCAATCAGCAGCAGAACCACACAGACACATACAGTGATGATGATAACAGTGGAACCTGAAGATGAAGAACAGAAACAACAACCTTTATCACAATCATGACCACAAATATCTTCTCAATCAAACCAGTTCAAATCTGGTCCAGTTCCTGGTGTGGAGCTCTAAACCACTGAACTCCTATCTGAACACATTTAACATGAATACAGACTGAAAGAAGGAGTTATGAGTTCTTACTGGAATGTTCTTCATCAGATGTGGCTGATGCTGGTACTGATGCTGTGGCCCTGTAGAATGGTGTGGTGATGTAGGATGGTGTGGTGATGTAGGTTGGTGTGGTTATGTAGGATGGTGTGGTGATGTAGGTTGGTGTGGCCCTGTAGAATGGTGTGGTGATGTAGGTTGGTGTGGTGATGTAGGATGGTGTGGTGATATAGGATGATGTGGTGATGTAGAATGGTGTGGTGATGTAGGTTGGTGTGGTGATGTAGGATGGTGTGGTGATATAGGATGGTGTGGTGTTGTAGGATGGTGTGGTGATGTAGGTTGGTATGGTGATGTAGAATGGTGTGGTGATGTAGGATAGTGTGGTGCTGTAGGATAGTGTGGTGATGTAGGATGGTGTGGTGCTGTAGGATGGTGTGGTGATGTAGGATGGTGTGGTGATGTAGGTTGGTGTGGTGATGTAGGATGGTGTTGTTGGTTTCTCAGTTGGTCTTGTTTTTGCTGTTGTTGGTGGGTTTTGAGTAGTTTTGAAAATAAACAATAGAAACAGAACAGGTTTAAACTTTCATGACAAAGAACTCATGTAGAGCTCTCTCTCTCTCTCTCTCTCTCTCTCTCTCCTTGTTCTCACTGATCTCTACTCTCAGTCCATCTTTCATCATATGTGTGTAAATACTGCCGTCATGTTGAGACAGTTGACCAAAACCAGGAGGAGAAGCTCAAGTCTAAACTCAGACTCTGTAACTTCCTGTGTTGTCTGTGGTTTAGTGATGATGAGTATATCTTCTCTTTCTCATGCTCAGTGTTTTATATCTAATAATAAACAATGTAAACATGAACAGAAGGAGAAGTTAATGTATCTCACCAGTAACCTGTAGCTGAATCTCTGTGTAGAGGGAGTTATAACTGACTGACTCTCCTCCAACACCCACTCCACAGTAATAAACTCCTCCATCTTCTTCTCTCACATCACTGATTCTCACACTGAACACTTTAGATCCTGTATTATCAGAGATGGAGAATCTGTCTCACTGAGAGTCTGTAGTTCGGATCACTTCAGTAATATGTTCAACTCCTTTGTAGAGGTACTTGGTGTGTCTCTCGTACTGCTCTGGATATGAACAGCTGATGGTGAGAGTCTCTCCCAGATAACCAGTTACAGTCTTTGGTCCCAAACAACATGGATCTGTTAATCATATAAAAATTTAACTCATCAGTAATCAATAATCAGTAATCATCTCATAGTCAGAAATCACTATGGTGACAATATCATGATAGAGTTAGTATTTGAGTGTTTCTCACCTGAGATCACCTTCAGGTTCAGGTCTTGTTTCCACACTCCAGCTTCTCCACACTGATATAATCCAGCATCCTGTAAACTCAGATTTCTGTAGATCACTAAAAGTCTTTTATTGTAAGAGTCAAGTAGAGAAACTCTGTCT
Organism: Megaleporinus macrocephalus; assembly: GCA_021613375.1. NCBI lineage: Eukaryota > Metazoa > Chordata > Actinopteri > Characiformes > Anostomidae > Megaleporinus > Megaleporinus macrocephalus. The sequence continues at coordinate 36,927,673 of CM038722.1, read as the reverse complement.
TCATGAACCCATGTGTTCTGTGCTTTACTGGATTTCAGATACACACACTGGTTTGTGTTGCTGTTACAGAAGTATCTGTTGTTATTTTTGTGATGTTTGTGATCGCAGAAGATCACAACACTACCTCCTGCATATCCAATCACCTCAGAACAGACCACTGGACCTGCCAGTCAAATAGAAGATGTCACTCATCTGACTGATCCAGTTCAATTCTACATTCTTCTACAGTTCTCCATCTAAACAACTGCAGCAGAAACACTTTAAACCTGAATCACATACAACAGAGTAAAACATCCTGCAACTAGAAACACCTAAAATAGTTCATTTGAAGTAGAACATCTGACCTGAGATCAGGTAGAGGGTGAAGGTGAGGAGGAGCTTCATCCTGAACTGAACTCCAGTCTTCTGTCTCCAAAGTTCTCCTTCTCTCTGTAGCGTGTAGTCCTGTCTGTACGTCTCCGTCTCCTCTTCTCTCTGGTTTGGTTACTTCCTGTTTCTCTGGTAAGTGTCAGTGTTGCTCAAACCCACAGCTCCTCCCACCAGCATCACTGACCACAGACCAAGTTTTCCTAGAAGGTGTTGAGATGATTGTGTGTGATATGATAACTACAGATACCAGATCAGTAGAACTGCTGTGATCAGAACATTGAACCAGTATCAATAAGTTATATTGATACTCTATACCTACATGTTCATTAGTATTAGGACAGTTTGTACTCCGCTGCTGGACGTCTTCATATGATCATGTGACCTCCCTCAGTACCTGAGTCTATAATAGTGTCTGATGACTCAGACTGAACTGAAGTCAGTGTTATGATGTCACTAACCGCACTGCTGGGAACTAAAGTGTGCAAATGGAAAAAACTATACACTCTATAATGTGCACTATTATTATTATTATTATTATAAACATTGTTCTGTCCCCGGCTGGTGTTCAGCTGTCTCTCATCAGTAGATGCTCATGGTGCCAAGCTGTTGAGCACTGCCTCTTCACAGCATGTGCTCCGGTTGTCTATAAAAGTGGTGCTAATCCTGTTTTTTGCGATTGTGTTGTATAGTTTTTCCAGCCTGACAACAACTGATATGTAAATACATGTTTGTGAATAGATTCTTGATAGGTCAATCAGTATTGGCCTTTAGACTGAAGCTGATTCGTTGGAAGACTAAATCTGATTGGTTACAGGGCCACACCATTCTACAGGCCTGGATCTGGTTGGTTTGTGTTGGGGTTTAGATTTTGGTAGACTGAAGCTAATTGGTTGGTATTGGGGTTTAGACTCTGGAAGACTAAATCTGATTGGTTACAGGGCCACACCATTCTACAGGCCTGGATCTGGCTGGTTTGTGTTGGGGTTTAGATTCTGGTAGACTGAATCTAATTGGTTGTTGTTGGGGTTTATATTCTGGTAGACTGAATCTAATTGGTTGGTGTTGAATTTCATGTTTTGGTAGACTGGACTGCTGATGTTGTTCTGCCTCCCATGCGGATCATTTTCACAATCAACCTGAAATTAGAGGAACACAATAGGTACAATTAAGCTCTTCATCAAGGATAATTTCACATTACACCATATTCTGCTCAGTGGAAGTGCTAGTTCCTGCAGGGCCAAGATCAGCTAAATCATAAATCATCGCCATAATGCTAAGCAACTGCAGCTGTGTTAAGTACCGCACCTAGGCTCCTTCCCCACAGTAGTGTGGAGGTAGGATATACACTAGCTCTGCTCCACTGCACCCCAGCTTGATGCTACCAGCCACTGCTGTGCTAACTTACTCAGTACTGACAGCCATTGTACCACTTTTCTTTCTCTTAGCAGTTACCAACACAACCCCCCTGTAACTAACCCCCAACCATAACACACAGGACAATACCAGAAACCCACCTGCACACTTGAACTAATTAAAGGGGTCTGCAGTGGGGGTCTATGGTGCAGACTATGCACACTCATTTCCAAAAGTCCTGCATATAACAGTCATCACTGTACTGTGTACTGATCTTCCACATGTTCTCTCACTTAAACACTGAATGCAGTAAACTCTACAGGAAGCTAGAAGTTCAGAGGAGAGCTGCTGATCACTGAGTTAGTTCTTCAGTTCTTCACTTACTGTGATATTTGTTCCTGATCTTCTGCTGACGGAGGGAGAGTCTGTAGAAAGAGAGAAATCATTACTCAGAGAGTGCTGTATCCACTAGAGGGAGCTGTTCTCATTAACTAGGTGTGAATAACTGTTACAGGACTTCTACTGTCTACTCTACTGCAGCTACTTCAGATACAGAAGTAGTTTTAATTATTGATATACAGCATAAAGACAACACAGTCAGTGTGTGTGTAAATAGTACCTTGTTGTTTGTTACATCTTAGTTTGTAGAAGATCAGCGTTGATCCTCCAATCAGCAGCAGAGACACACAGACACATACAGTGATGATGATGATGATGATAACAGAGGAACCTGAAACTGAGAGACACAGAGACACATCTTCATACAGCCTTTAGCTCCACATCTGTTCCAGTTCCAGGTGAGGAGCATGAATATAGAATGAAACACAGAGGACTAAAACCAGAGGGACAAACTGAGTGAGAATCACTGTAACTTCCTCGTCGTGGAGTGGTGATGTAGGATCCTGTGGTACTGTAGGATGGTGTGGTGCTATAGGATGGAGTGGTGGTGTAGGATGGTGTGGTGATGTAGGATGGTGTGGTGGTGTAGGATGGTGGGGTGATGTAGGATGGTGTGGTGATGTAGGATGGAGTGGTGGTGTAGGATGGTGTGGTGCTGTAGGATGGTGTGGTGTTGTAGGATGGTGTGGTGCTGTAGGATGGTGTGGTGCTGTAGGAGGGTGTGGTGTTGTAGGATGGTGTGGTGCTGTAGGACGGTGTGGTGCTGTAGGACGGTGTGGTGCTGTAGGATGGAGTGGTGCTTAGGATGGAGTAGTGCTCTATGATGGTGTGGTGCTGTAGGATGGTGTGGTGCTGTAGGATGGAGTGGTGCTGTAGGATGGAGTAGTGCTCTAGGATGATGTGGTGCTATAGAGTGGTGTGGTTCTGTAGGATGAAATGGTTGTTTTCTCAGTTGGTCTTGTTTTTACTGGTGGTGTTTTGATTCACGGCAGAGTTAAATGTGCTCCTCAGCTCTCCTGTTTCCACCAGAACTGTCCGTCAGGAGCTCCACAGGGTCGATATACACGGCCGGGCTGCTATAGCCAAACCTTTGGTCACTCGTGCCAATGCCAAACGTCGGTTTCAATGGTGCAAGGAGTTTAAATCTTGGGCTGTGAACAATGTAAAGATGTATTGTTCTCTGATGATCCACCTTTACTGTTTTCCCCACATCCGGGAGAGTTACGGTGTGGAGAAGCCCCAAAGAAGCGTACCACCCAGACTGTTGCATGCCCAGAGTGAAGCATGGGGGTGGATCAGTGATGGTTTGGGCTGCCATATCATGGCATTCCCTTGGCCCAATACTTGTGCTAGATGGGCGCGTCACTGCCAAGGACTACCGAACCATTCTGGAGGACCATGTGCATCCAATGGTTCAAACGTTGTATCCTGAAGGCGGTGCCGTGTATCAGGAGGACAATGCACCAGTACACACAGCAAGACTGGAGAAAGATTGGTTTGATGAACATGAAAGTGAAGTTGAACATCTCCCATGGCCTGCACAGTCACCAGATCTAAATATTATTGAGCCACTTTGGGGTCAGGAAACGTTTTCCTCCACCAGCATCACGTAGAGACCTGACCACTATCCTGCAAGAAGAATGGCTTAAAATCCTCTGACCACTGTGCAGGACTTGTATATGTCATTCCCAACACCAACTGACGCTGTACTGGTCAAAAAAGGAGGCCCTACACCATACTAATAAATTATTGTGGTCTAAAACCAGGTGTTTCAGTTTCATTGTCCTACCCCTGTATATATAGTGGAGTAACAGATATAAGCATTCATGACAGTTGACCAAAACCAGGAGGGGAAGCTCAAGGCTAAACTCAGACTCTGTAACTTCCTGTGTTGTCTGTGGTTTAGTGATGATGAGTATATCTTCTCTTTCTCACGCTCAGTGTTTTATATCTAATAATAAACAATGTAAACATGAACAGAAGGAGAAGTTAATGTATCTCACCAGTAACCTGTAGCTGAATCTCTGTGAAGAGGGAGTAATAACTGACTGGCTCTCCTCCAACACCCACTCCACAGTAATAAACTCCTCCATCTTCTTCTTTCACATCACTGATTCTCACACTGACAACTTTAGATCCTGTGTTATCAGAGATGGAGAATCTGTCTCTCTGAGAGTCTGTAGTTCTGATCAGTTCAGTAAAATATTGATTATTCTGTTTGTAGAAGTACTTGGTGTGTCTCTCGTACTGCTCTGGATATGAACAGCTGATGGTGAGAGTCTCTCCCAGATAACCAGTTACAGTCTTTGATCTACAACATGGATCTGTTAATCATATAAAAATTCAACTCATCAGTAATCAATAATCACCTCATAGTCATTTCAGAAATCACTATGGTGACAATATCACGATAGAGTTAGTATTTGAGTGTTTCTCACCTGAGATCACCTTCAGGTTCAGGTCTTGTTTCCACACTCCAGCCTCTCCACACTGATATAATCCAGCATCCTGTAAACTCAGTTTTCTGTAGATCACTAAAAGTCTTTCATTGTAAGAGTCAAGTAGAGAAACTCTGTCTTCATGAACCCATGTGTTCTTTAATTCACTCGATTTAGGAAACACACACTGGTTTGTGTTGCTGATACAGAAGTATCTGTTGTTCTCTCTGCGCTGTTGGTAAGGGCAGAAGATCACAACACTACCTCCTGCATATCCAATCACCTCAGAGCAGACCACTGGACCTGCCAGTCAAATAGAAGATGTCACTCATCTGACTGATCCAGTTCAATTCTACATTCTTCTACAGTTCTCCATCTAAACAACTGCAGCAGAAACACTTTAAACCTGAATCACATACAACAGAGCAAAACATCCTGCAACTAGAAACACCTAAAATAGTTCATTTGAAGTAGAACATCTGACCTGAGATCAGGTAGAGGGTGAAGGTGAGGAGGAGCTTCATCCTGAACTGAGCTCCAGTCTTCTGTCTCCAAAGTTCTCCTTCTCTCTGTAACGTGTAGTCCTGTCTGTATGTCTGTACGTCTCCGTCTCCTCTTCTCTCTGGTTTGGTTGGTTCCTGTTTCTCTGGTAAGTGTCAGCGTTGTTCAAACCCACAGCTCCTCCCACCAGCATCACTGACCACAGACCAAGTTTCTCCTAGAAGGTGTTGAGATGATTGTGTGTTATATGATAACTACAGATACCAGATCAGCAGAACTGCTGTGATCAGAACATTGAACCAGTATCAATAAGTTACATTGATACTCTATACCTACATGTTCAATAGTATTAGGACAGTTTGTACTCCACTGCTGGACATCTTCATATGATCATGTGACCTCCCTCAGTACCTGAGTCTATAATAATGTCTGATGACTCTAACATCCTGTTTTCTCTGTGGTCTAATGTCTTAAACTGAAAATAAAGTCAGTGAGATGATGTCACTAACCACACTGCTGGATGCAAATGTGCAAATGAAAAAAACATTACACTCTGTAATATTTGTGCACCATTATTATTATTATTATTATTATTATTGTTATTATTATTATTATTATTATTATTGTTATTAAACAAATTGAGTTTTAGGCTTATAGGCATATATGTGGTTAGTGCTACTGTCACTCCTGAAACGCTCCCCTGACCAAAAGGTCAAGGCCGGTGGGTGGGCCCACTGCCACAGGCACACACTGTCCCCCAGAAGAGACTGGCCAGACAGCAGCGTGTGGTCAGACCACAGGGCTAGCAATCTGGAGTGTCCATCCTCAGTCCCATGGAGTTGACCAGCTCTATAATGGACCTGAGAACCAAAATACTGTAGAAACAAAATCCATCAGGTTGTAACTGGTCAGCCTCAGTTCTTATATGTAGAGATAGAGTGATCAGTAAGTTACATTGATACTCTATACCTACATATTCATTAGTATTAGGACAGTTTGTACTCTGTGCCGGACGTCTTAATTTAATCTATTGACTTTTTATGTGGTCTGATAAATGAAGATCTGAAATAATGTCAGTGTGATGATGTCACTAACCACACTGCTGGGTACAAATGCACCATTATTATTATTATTATTATTATTATTATTATTATTATTATATGAACCATATTAATATTTTACTGCGACTCCACACGAGTACTGAGTTTTAGGCTGATAAGGTTTTCCTTCCACACTGATCCAGGACCTCTTAGTTCTCCCCACATATAAACATCAGACGTCATTGTGATGATGTCACCAAACACACTCTGGTGCTTCTTTATAGACTTGAGTTTCAACTTGTGTGAATAGGAACTAATGTCTGATGTATTTTATGATCTTCACCACTTCACTCCTCCTTTATACCCATCATGTATGTAAGTGTTCCATTTGTTCACTAACCTCCATAATCTTCTATCACTGTTCCATAAACTGCTCTACCTCAGAATTATATTTGATTTAGTTTCATTATTTACTGATTGTGAGAAGGACACTCTAATGTGACCACACAGAACTTCAACCTACAGTCTTTAGGAATTTCTTCTAGAGATCTACCGATATATCGACCGATATTATCAGCCCACCGGCTGACCCTGACCTCTAAACATCTGCATTGGCTATAGAAAAACAGATATCAGTCTATCTCTAATTTCTTCTTTTATTGTTTCTTTATTAAAGTTCTTCAGGAGCATGTGGTGACAGATCTTAGTGAACAGGGATTAGTCCCAGGAAGAAAAAGAGGAGGTGTCCAGTGTCCAGTCCACTCTTTTCTTGTATGTGGGGACAGAGTGATTAGTTCTACTGTCATTCCTGAAATGCTTCCCTGAGACGTTCTTTCTGTCCCCGACTGGCGTTCACCTGTCTCTCGTTAGTAGCTACTCGTCTTGCTTGTCGAGTTGTTGACCCACTTTCTTGGAGAGGCTATGATGTCTTTGGCCATGGCTTGTGGGTGGGCCCACCAGCACACACCTTCCCCCAGAAGAGACAGGCCAGGCAGCAGTGTGTGGTCAGACCACAGGACTGGCAATCTGGAGCGTCCATCCTCAGTCCCATGCAGCTGTACAGCTCTATAATGGACCTGAGAACCAAAATACTGCAGGAACATAATCCACCAGGTTGTAACTGGTCAGGTTTTTACAGCTGCCTGACCCTCAGGCTCCCTGGCCTTAGGCTCAGAGGTAACAGGGTAATAAAGTAAACAGAGAAAAGCCGACAGACTACAGGCTGTAACTGTAGAACTACAAAGTGCTGAAGCCGGTCACATGTATGAAATAGTTTTATTTAGAACAGTTCAGTACTCAGAGTCCAAACCACAGACAAGGGTCAGAACACAGGTAGGCAACATCAGAGACACGTCTATATATGAATAATCAGACAAACAGATCAAAACCAGGAAATAAACAATAGGGGGCATTGAAACACCTACAAATAAACACCATAGTAAACACTCACAGTAGAGAACATACACACTAGTAAACACACACACTAGGGGGCAGCGAAACACCTACATATACATATATTGAACACACAAATAAGGGCCAGTGAAAACACACTACTGAAACACCTACATATACACACACTAGTGAACATACACTAAAGGGGCAGGGAACAAAAGCACTAGGGGGCAGTGAAACACCTAAATGAATTTACACTAGTGAACACATACTAGGGGGCAATGAAACATCTACCTATATACACACTAGTGAACCCAGACACGCTAGCTTAAATACACAATATTGAACATAAACACACTAGGGGCAGTGAAACACCTATGTATACACACACTAAAGAACACACACAATAGGGGCAATGGACACACACACACTAGGGAGCAGTAAAACACCTACATAAATACACACTAGTGAACACAAACTAGGGGGCAGTGAAACAACTACATAAATACACCATAGTAAAAAACACACACTATTGAACATAGAAACTAGTGAACACACACTCTAGGGGCACTGAAATATCTACATTTAAACACACTAGTGAACATACACTATAGAGGTAGTAAACACATACGCACTATGGGGCACTGAAACACCTACATTTACACATGCTAGTGAACATACACTACAAGGACAGTGAACACACACATGCACACTAGGGGGCAGTGAAACACCTAAATAAATACACACTAGTGAACACACACACTAGGGGCAGTACAACACCTACATGAATACACACTAGTGAACACATACAGTGAAACACCTACATACATACACACTAGTGAACACATACCAGGGCCAGTGAAACCTACATATACACAATTGTGAACATGCACAAAAGGGGCACTGAACACACACATACCCTAGGTGGCAGTGAAACACTTACATAAATACACACTAGTGAACACATACTAGGGGGCAGTGAAACGCCTGCATAAATACACACTAGTCAACACACACAAACTAGTAAACCTACACAATAGTGAACACACACTAGGGGCAGAAAAACACCTACATATACTCACACCATAGTGAACACACACACTAGGGGGCAGTGAAACACCTACATGAAAACACACTAGTGAACACATACCAGGGGCAGTGAAACACCTACATAAATACACACTACACACCCAGGCCACCAGGGGGCCTCCTTACATCTTCTGGGTTATTACTGCAGCTTGTTAATCCAGTCTCAGAATCAAACTTACACATCTGCAGCTGATAAACAGAATAAACCAGAAGACGAGAGCTTCAAAATAAAAGTATCTGCTGTGTTTTTATGTTATTGGACTAGAATAAGTGGTCAGTCTGGAATCAGTAGGCTGGAGATGACCTGCCTTTACTGGCCTTTTCTAAAAATCGCACTCCTCTGCAGCTCTGGTGGAGAACCGTGTGAAGAATAAAAATGTCTAAAAAATCTACTAATAAATAATTTAAACATTTTGACACTAAATTACATCTTATAGGAAAATAGAAAGCAATATTTTGCACATAAGTAATAATTCAAGAACAAGCTGCAAAAATGACTAAGCGAACAATTAATTAAAAATATACGACATGTTCTAAATTTATAAACATATATAAACATTAATGACAAAGTTATTAACAAGGAGGAACATAATGAAACAAGTACTCTGAAGAACTGGAACATCTTTTATTAGTTTTAATATTTCATATACATTTATTTTATATCTTATTCACATCAGACAGGACATAGCAGAGACATATGTTCACACTTACAACTTACAAGCACAATAAAAAGATATAAAGAATTTTAAAAAGATATATGTAGGACCTTTTGAAAATACTTAATTTAATTTAATTTGTGTTTTATTGTTGTGTGTTTTCTGTGAGAAATACGAAGAAAGCAGGGAAAACTATATTTCCCATAATACTATGTTGTTTCGCGCTATTTTTCTTACTATTTCCTGTGAGTTCCCGGGAAAACTGACCATTCGGGTGGAGGAAAGGTGTGATTGACAGGTCAGTAGCTTATCAGGTGTTACCAGTGGGCGGGAGCTCCAGTGTAGTTGTAGTTTTCTCCCGGGTGGAGAGACGAGTGGAAGAGGCTGAGCGAACTGAGAGGACATGTTTATGTTCTCTCTTCACGTTGTCGCTGTTTAGGTGAAGTTTGTGCTCCGGTTGCAGTTTGGAGGTGTTACTGTAAGTTATGTATGTCGGTTGAAATGTGACAGAGTGGGTTTATAACGCTCTGCTAAGACTGAGAGAGCTCCGTCGGTCTGTTAGCATGTTAAGCTCTGCTACGCTAGCTAGCTCACTGAGTTTTAGCTGCGCGCTGTATCCTAGCAACGCGTCAGTTCGGGACTACTCAGAGAAAGTGAGTGTGGAGGGGCTGCGCTGACAGGACCACTCCTCAGCCGCGGTTTAGTGTGTGGAGTACTGGAGTGGGTTTAGTGTGTGTGTGTGTGTGTGTGTGTGTGTGTGTGTGTGTGTGTGTGTGTCTGTGTGTGGAGTACTGGAGCTTGTGTGGTAGAAGATCATTCGTGTGTAGATTACTGGAGTGGGTTTAGTGTGTGTGTGTGGAGTACTGGACCTTGTGTGGTAGAAGATCATTTGTGTGTAGATTACTGGACTGGGTTTAGTGTGTGTGTGTGGTGTACTAGACCTTGTGTGGTAGAAGATCATTCGTGTGTAGATTACTGTAGTGGGTTTAGTGTGTGTGTGGAGTACTGGACCTTGTGTGGTAGAAGATCATTCGTGTGTAGATTACTGGAGTGGGTTTAGTGTGTGTGGAGTACTGGAGCTTGTGTGGTAGAAGATCATTCGTGTGTAGATTACTGGAGTGGGTTTAGTGTGTGTGTGGAGTACTGGACCTTGTGTGGTAGAAGATCATTCGTGTGTAGATTACTGGAGTGGGTTTAGTGTGTGTGGAGTACTGGAGCTTGTGTGGTAGAAGATCATTCGTGTGTAGATTACTGGACTGGGTTTAGTGTGTGTGGAGTACTGGAGCTTGTGTGGTAGAAGATCATTCGTGTGTAGATTACTGGAGTGGGTTTAGTGTGTGTGGAGTACTGGACCTTGTGTGGTAGAAGATCATTCGTGTGTAGATTACTGGACTGGGTTTAGTGTGTGTGTGGAGTACTGGAGCTTGTGTGGTAGAAGATCATTCGTGTGTAGGTTACTGGAGTGGGTTTAGTGTGTGTGTGGAGTACTGGAGCTTGTGTGGTAGAAGATCATTTGTGTGTAGATTACTGTAGTGGGTTTAGTGTGTGTGTGTGTGTGTGTGGAGTACTGGACCTTGTGTGGTAGAAGATCATTCGTGTGTAGATTACTGGAGTGGGTTTAGTGCGTGTGTGTGGAGTACTGGAGCTTGTGTGGTAGAAGATCATTTGTGTGTAGATTACTGTAGTGGGTTTAGTGTGTGTGTGGAGTACTGGAGCTTGTGTGGTAGATCATTCGTGTGTACATTACTGGAGTGGGTTTAGTGTGTGTGTGGAGTACTGGAGCTTGTGTGGTAGAAGATCATTCGTGTGTAGATTACTGGAGTGGGTTTAGTGTGTGTGTGGAGTACTGGAGCTTGTGTGGTAGAAGATCATTCGTGTGTAGATTACTGGAGTCGGTTTAGTGTGTGTGGAGTACTGGACCTTGTGTGGTAGAAGATCATTCGTGTGTAGATTACTGGAGTGGGTTTAGTGTGTGTGTGGTGTACTGGACCTTGTGTGGTAGAAGATCATTCGTGTGTAGATTACTGGAGTGGGTTTAGTGTGTGTGGAGTACTGGACCTTGTGTGGTAGAAGATCATTCGTGTGTAGATTACTGGAGTGGGTTTAGTGTGTGTGTGGAGTACTGGACCTTGTGTGGTAGAAGATCATTCGTGTGTAGATTACTGGAGTGGGTTTAGTGTGTGTGGAGTACTGGAGCTTGTGTGGTAGAAGATCATTCGTGTGTAGATTACTGGAGTGGGTTTAGTGTGTGTGTGGAGTACTGGAGCTTGTGTGGTAGAAGATCATTTGTGTGTAGATTACTGGAGTGGGTTAAGTGTGTGTGGAGTACTGGACCTTGTGTGGTAGAAGATCATTCGTGTGTAGATTACTGGAGTGGGTTTAGTGTGTGTGTGGAGTACTGGACCTTGTGTGGTAGAAGATCATTCGTGTGTGGAGTACTGGAGTGGGTTTAGTGTGTGTGTGTGGAGTACTGGACCTTGTGTGGTAGAAGATCATTCGTGTGTAGATTACTGGAATGGGTTTAGTGTGTGTGTGGAGTACTGGACCTTGTGTGGTAGAAGATCATTTGTGTGTAGATTACTGGAGTGGGTTTAGTGTGTGTGGAGTACTGGAGCTTGTGTGGTAGAAGATCATTTGTGTGTAGATTACTGGAGTGGGTTTAGTGTGTGTGTGTGTGTGTGTTTGTGTGTGGAGTACTGGACCTTGTGTGGTAGAAGATCATTCGTGTGTAGATTACTGGAGTGGGTTTAGTGTGTGTGTGGAGTACTGGAGCTTGTGTGGTAGAAGATCATTCGTGTGTAGATTACTGGACTGGGTTTAGTGTGTGTGGAGTACTGGACCTTGTGTGGTAGAAGATCATTCGTGTGTAGATTACTGTAGTGGGTTTAGTGTGTGTGGAGTACTGGAGCTTGTGTGGTAGAAGATCATTCGTGTGTAGATTACTGTAGTGGGTTTAGTGTGTGTGGAGTACTGGAGCTTGTGTGGTAGAAGATCATTCGTGTGTAGATTACTGGAGTGGGTTTAGTGTGTGTGTGTGGAGTACTGGACCTTGTGTGGTAGAAGATCATTCGTGTGTAGATTACTGAGTGGGTTTAGTGTGTGTGGAGTACTGGAGCTTGTGTGGTAGAAGATCATTCGTGTGTAGATTACTGGAGTGGGTTTAGTGTGTGTGTGTGGAGTACTGGACCTTGTGTGGTAGAAGATCATTCGTGTGTAGATTACTGGAGTGGGTTTAGTGTGTGTGGAGTACTGGACCTTGTGTGGTAGAAGATCATTCGTGTGTAGATTACTGGAGTGGGTTTAGTGTGTGTGTGTGGAGTACTGGACCTTGTGTGGTAGAAGATCATTCGTGTGTAGATTACTGGAGTGGGTTTGTTTGTGTGTCTGCGACAGAGAGGATTGTGCTAAACAGGAGACTCTGGGTATACGTGAGTACTCGGTTCGCTGAACTGATTTGATTGTTGTTTATGGGCCCCAGCGATTAACTTTGAAACCAAAGCGGTTTAAAACCAGTTAATATCAGTTAAAACCAGTTAATATCAGTTAAAACCAGTTAAAATCAGTTTAAGACTGCACTTCATTTAAATGACACTTAAAAACAGGGCTTAAACTTAGAGTTAGATGATTGATGGTTGTGTATATGACTCTTCATTACTACCTGCTGATTAAATACATTGTTTGTTTGAGTGTGTTTAATTACTTAACTGAAGCTCATAACTAAATATAAGCATTCATAAATAGGGCTGCACCGAACGATTAATTTCATAATCGAGCGACTAATTAGTTGATTAATCTAACAACTAATTTTTAGGTTACTCTAATATGGGTGTGTTAGGATTTTTTAAAATTTTGTTCTGGATGTAATGAATTTTATATATTTATATATATATTACGTGGAAAACGCATGGCCATTCTAGACAGAATGTATTAATCGTGATCTATAAACGGTTAAAGACTAAGTCTACGCTCTGACTCAACTTTTAGAGGCACAAATGACACGTAGCCTACACGCCTCACGCACAAGAACTCGGACAGTTTGTGGACTATATATTTTGGCAGAGTGTCGTTTGAGAAGCAGCTACATGTGTTTTAAAGCTCCCGCGCTATCGAGAGCAGTCTTAGGTTCTACATTGGACGATTAAGAAACGGTTAGCAACGTGTAGTCAAGGGACACTACGGAAAAAAACATGTTAAAGACTCATATGCTCAACGTTAAATACGGATACGCTCAGAACCTTCTGTCTATACTCTACGTTCAATCCGTACGTGCATTCGTTTACGGAAAGCTTAAGGATACAGACGGGACGGAGCAATATTGCTGGAGACCATGGGGGCAGTGCAAGACGCGACCAGTTCTATACGAACACGGCGAAGAAGAAACGGCGTTTTTTCTTCGTTTCTGAACTAAATAAAGATCTACGAAGTCAGCTATTTTTTAACATGAGTGTAAAAGGTCACACTGTTAAGAGACAGAATTATTTCACACAAGCTCGGTTGTGCTTCAGTTTCTAGGTTTTTTTTGCAATTGTGTTGATAGGTCAGTCAATATTGGGCTTTAGACTGAATCTGATTGGATGGTGTTGGGGCTTAGGCTCTGGTAGACTGAATTTGATTGGATGGTGTTGGGGTTTAGGCTCTGGTAAACTGAATCTGATTGGTTGGTGTTGGGGTTTAGAGTCTGGTAGACTGAATCTGGTTGGTGTTGGGGTTTAGGCTCTGGTAGACTGAATCTGATTGGTTGGTGTTGGGGCTTAGGCTCTGGTAGACTGAATCTGATTGGTTGGTGTTGGGGCTTAGGCTCTGGTAGACTGAATCTGATTGGTTGGTGTTGGGGCTTAGGCTCTGGTAGACTGAATCTGATTGGTCGGTGTTGGCTCTCATGTTTTGGTAGTCTGGACTCATGATGATGTTGTTCTGGGTCCCACGTGAATCGTTTTCATAATCAGCCTGAAATTAGAGCAACACAGTTTGTACAATTAAACTAATCACTGAGGATACTTTCATATTACAGTCTTCTACTTGGATTAAACAGTATTTTGGAGTTAAGCAGGCATAGTCATAATTTCTGAATGAGATGTTCTTTTCAGGCCTACTCTTAGCAGATCCACTCTATTTAACACCAAGCCTGGCACAGTCTCACACATACACACCTTTCATCTGAAGACCAACAACAGCTACAGCACCAAATACCATATACAGTCTGTTTGCAGACCTCACTATAAAAGTCCTCTGTCTGAATGGTGCATACCCCCATCACCGCCACCGCATGCTGACCCTGTTGTTTCGAAACATCCATCAAGTGTGCAGGAATCTGCAGAGACTTCAGAATGTCCACTGTCCTGGTCAGCAGGCCACTTCTTGGCCTTGGGGCCTTTCATCTCCTGCGTTTCCTGGCTAAGAAGTTCTACCAGTGCACATGGATTCCCAAATCCATACTACAGCACTGCCAGGAGAATGTAACCTGCTCCAGGGTCTTGTCTACCCCAAAGTGTCCCACATCAGCCAGCGAATGCACCACACACTGTTTTGTGCAAGCTATAGCTAGGTACAATTAACTGGCACTGGCTCCTCCAACACACGCAGTACAATAGTCCCTTGTGGAACCAGAGATCATCTCAGCCAGCACAGGTGAGCCCATGTGGTGTAACATTAGGCATAGACATTAACATGTACACCAGCAACCAGCAGTCCTGATTGGAGAAGTTGGACTCCTGTAATGCTATGATTTATTTCGCTACTTGACCCTTAGACTCTTTGAGCTGCATGAGCCAGGTAACGAGATCAGTGTATTACAAGAAAGGGTCAATTCAGGCAAGGACTTGCTCCATGAGCTGGTGTATGTCAGACGGCAAATGTCATTATCTGAAATTGCCACAGCCTGGTGCCTGGCATCCATTTTTTTCTGGCATCTGGAGTGAGTGACATCTGCCAATTACTCGTTCCACAAGTCCAGTTATTTTCTAGACACAGCAGAAGGTCCACTCACGGGCTTGATAACCCACTCCACTGCAAGGATGTCTTTAGCTGAAGCCTCTACTGTATCCACTGTTTTCCTCTGTAACATCTATTCTTCTGACATTCATTGTGCCTTTGAAGTGCTGCTTGTTTAAAGAAATACTGCAACACCAGGATCTACAGGTACCTGAAGCACCTCAAGCTCAGTTCAATCATGATGTCATAGCCATAATGCTGGGCGTCTGCAGCTGCGTTGAATACACCACCTAAGCTCCTTCCCCAGTGTAGCATGGCAATGGTAGTAGAATACACACTAGCTCTGCTCCACTGCACCCCAGCTCAATGCTACCAGCCACTGCTGTGCTAACTTACTCAGTACTGACAGCCATTGTACCACTTTTCTTTCTCTTAGTTACCAACACAACCCCCCTGTAACTAACCCCCAACCATAACACCACAGGACAATACCAGAAACCCACCTGCACACTTGAACTAATTAAAGGGGTCTGCAGTGGGGGTCTATGGTGCAGACTATGCACTCATTTCCAAAAGTCCTGCATATAACAGTCATCACTGTACTGTGTACTGATCTTCCACATGTTCTCTCACTTAAACACTGAATGCAGTAAACTCTACAGGAAGCTAGAAGTTCAGAGGAGAGCTGCTGATCACTGAGTTAGTTCTTCAGTTCTTCACTTACTGTGATATTTGTTCCTGATCTTCTGCTGACGGAGGAAGAGTCTGTAGAAAGAGAGAAATCATTACTCACAGAGTGCTGTATCCACTAGAGGGAGCTGTTCTCATTAACTAGGTGTGAATAACTGTTACAGGACTTCTACTGTCTACTCTACTGCAACTACTTCAGATATAGAAGTAGTTTTAATTATTCATGTACAGTATCTCACAAAAGTAAGTACATCCCTTACAGTGTGTTTGTAGAACAGTGTAAAGTAATCAGTGTACAGCTTGTAGAACAGTGTAAAGTAATCAGTGTACAGCTTGTAGAACAGTGTAAAGTAGTCAGTGTATAGCTTGTAGAACAGTGTAAAGTAGTCAGTGTACAGCTTGTAGAACAGTGTAAAGTAGTCAGTGTACAGCTTGTAGAACAGTGTAAAGTAGTCAGTGTAGAGCTTGTAGAACAGTGTAAAGTAGTCAGTGTAGAGCTTGTAGAACAGTGTAAAGTAGTCAGTGTACAGCTTGTAGAACAGTGTAAAGTAATCAGTGTACAGCTTGTAGAACAGTGTAAAGTAGTCAGTGTACAGCTTGTAGAACAGTGTAAAGTAGTCAGTGTACAGCTTGTAGAATGGTGTAAAGTAATCAGTGTACAGCTTGTAGAACAGTGTAAAGTAGTCAGTGTATAGCTTGTAGAACAGTGTAAAGTAGTCAGTGTACAGCTTGTAGAACAGTGTAAAGTAGTCAGTGTATAGCTTGTAGAACAGTGTAAAGTAGTCAGTGTACAGCTTGTAGAACAGTGTAAAGTAGTCAGTGTATAGCTTGTAGAACAGTGTAAAGTAGTCAGTGTACAGCTTGTAGAACAGTGTAAAGTAGTGTTGCACTGATACCGATACCGTATCGGTATCGGCGCCAATACTAGCACTTACACACAGTATCGGTATCGGCAATAGAGAGCGCCGATACCATGAAGCTAACAGCATGTCCGCGGTGTGGAAGTATTTCTCGGTTGAGACGGGCAGCAGCAAAAATGCCCGCTGTAAAATTTGTAATGCCAGCATTTCGAGGGGTGGCACGACCAGCAAAGACTTCAATACGTCAAATTTAATTAAGCATTTAAAGCGAAACCACGTCAAAGAACACAGTGACTTCATCCAAGCAAGCACAAAGAAGCAAGCTAGCACAGGTCAGCAGCAGCCCTTAGCAGGTGAGTTTCACAGACATGACAAATACCCACCTGACAGTGTCAAAGCAAGAGCAATAACTGAGAAACTGGTTGAATGTGTTGCGTTGGATGACCAGCCCTTATCAGTTGTCGATAATATAGGTTTTCGACGACTAATTGAACATTTAGAGCCAAGGTACAACTTGCCTAATCGGCGCTACCTCACTGAGACGGCTCTACCGCAGCTATGCCCCCGAGTCTATGAACATGTGAAGGAGAATTAGAAAAATGTCCCTGTGGTTAGCTTCACCTCAGACATATGGAGTTTACTTGTTAAACGACTGCAGCAAGATGTACATACCAGGTGGAACAGTACGTTTTACATGGTCCAGAGTTTGATTGAACAGAAACGGCCGTTGTGTGCTTATGCAGCTGACCATGATCTGCCAGCTACATTGACCGCTAATCAGTGGGGGCTGCTCGAGAAAACACTCGCTGTTCTAGAGCCCTTTGAGGAGATAACCCGTGAGCTTAGCTCTTCGTCTGCATCAGCTGCTGCTGGATCCCCGCTGTTGCTGTCCTTCGATGCCTTTATCACAAAGAAACTGAGGCCGACCAAGCAATAAAAACGATGAAAAACACCTTACTGTATGCGGTTAACTCAAGATTTAGCACGGTTGAGGAAGAGCCACTGTACTCATTTGCAACTCTCCTGGATCCGAGATACAAAGACAGGTCAGTTTTTACCATGTTTTGTAGTCAGAGTATTTGTATAATATTTAAAAAATAGTTGTAATAAATGGTGTAGGCCAGCTATTCTATTGTTTTGAATATATAAACCTACCTTAATTAAGCAGAAAGAAAATGTTGCTACAAAAACATGCTTGCTGTCTTTGAATGGTTATTATTCACTGATAAAGCTTATTTGTTGTAGGTATTTCACAAGTTCTGACTCCTTGCAAAAGACAAAGATTGCTTTGACACAAATGGTTGAGAAGATGGAAGAAAAAGGTGCTGCAGCTGCCTTAGCTGACCAGTTCAGAAGAACCCACGTGTAGATGCTGGGAGTCAGAAAGAAAGCCATCTTAGAGGCTTATTTGATTAAATCCATCAGCAGAATGAACCAAAATCCAACCATACAAGCATGAATGCTACAGTCGAGGTCCACACCTATCTGTCTGAGCCAACAGTGTCTCGGTCAAGCAATCCCCTGGGGTGCTGGAGAACTAGCCAAACCCAGTTTCCTTTACTGGCTACCCTAGGACTCAGCTTCCTCAGTGCCCCATGCAGTAGTACTGAGAGTGAAAGACTCTTCAGTGCAGCCTCACTTATTGTGAATGAACAAAGGAACAGGGTACCTGCAGAAAGAGCAGAAATGCTGCTTTTTCTCAAGAAAAACCTTAAATTGATGCTAAAGTAAAGCTAAGCCATGTTTATGCACATCTTTTGTTTGTATACTGGCTTTCTTTTCAACATTTGTGGCTTTATGTTACATGCAAATATCCAAGCAGCTCAAAACTTTTTTTACATGTTCGCATTAGCACTTTTTTAGTTTAAGCAACTTGTTTAATTGTGAATGCAATGTGAATTAAATGTAAACATTTAAAAAGCTGTGAAGCAAGATTATGCTTTCCTGGCAATTTTTATTTTACATAGCTCTAAAACTTTATGTGCAGTTACTCAACCAGTAAATGGTGTTCTTTCAAGGTTATTATATCTTATTCAGGATAAGATAAAAAAAAACTACAACATATAAAAAGTGGAACACTATAAATATCTGGATTTTTAGCCATATGTCGAGCATTTAAGTCAGAGTTGGTATCGGTACTCGGTATCGGCAGATACCTGAAACACTGGTATCGGTATCTGTAACGAGAAAGTGGTATCGGTGCATCCCTAGTGTAAAGTAGTCAGCGTACAGCTTGTAGTACGGTGTAAAGTAGTCAGTGTACAGCTTGTAGTACGGTGTAAAGTAGTCAGCGTACAGCTTGTAGAGCGGTGTAAAGTAGTCAGCGTACAGCTTGTAGAACGGTGTAAAGTAGTCAGTGTACAGCTTGTAGAACGGTGTAAAGTAGTCAGTGTACAGCTTGTAGTACAGTGTAAAGTAGTCAGAGTACAGCTTGTAGTACAGTGTAAAGTAGTCAGTGTACAGCTTGTAGAACGGTGTAAAGAAATCATTGTACAGCTTGTAGAACAGTGTAAAGTAGTCAGTGTACAGCTTGTAGAACGGTGTAAAGTAGTCAGCGTACAGCTTGTATAACGGTGTAAAGTAGTCAGCGTACAGCTTGTAGAACGGTGTAAAGTAGTCAGAGTACAGCTTGTAGTACAGTGTAAAGTAGTCAGCGTACAGCTTGTAGTACGGTGAAAAGTAGTCAGAGTACAGCTTGTAGAACAGTGTAAAGTAGTCAGTGTACAGCTTGTAGAACGGTGTAAAGTAGTCAGCGTACAGCTTGTGTAACGGTGTAAAGTAGTCAGCGTACAGCTTGTGTAACGGTGTAAAGTAGTCAGTGTACAGCTTGTAGAACAGTGTAAAGTAGTCAGCGTACAGCTTGTAGAACGGTGTAAAGTAGTCAGTGTACAGCTTGTAGAACGGTGTAAAGTAGTCAGCGTACAGCTTGTGTAACGGTGTAAAGTAGTCAGTGTACAGCTTGTAGTACAGTGTAAAGTAGTCAGCGTACAGCTTGTAGAACGGTGTAAAGTAGTCAGTGTACAGCTTGTAGAACGGTGTAAAGTAGTCAGTGTACAGCTTGTGTAACGGTGTAAAGTAGTCAGCGTACAGCTTGTGTAACGGTGTAAAGTAGTCAGTGTACAGCTTGTAGAACGGTGTAAAGTAGTCAGTGTACAGCTTGTGTAACGGTGTAAAGTAGTCAGCGTACAGCTTGTGTAACGGTGTAAAGTAGTCAGTGTACAGCTTGTAGAACAGTGTAAAGCTGTACACTGACTACACTGTTCTGACTGTGTTTGTGTGTGTGTGTAAATAGTACCTTGTTTGTTACGTCTCAGTTTGTAGAAGATCAGTGTTGATCCTCCAATCAGCAGCAGAGACACACAGACACATACAGTGGTGATGATAACGGAGGAACCTAAAACTGAGAGACAAAGAAAGAACGAATACAGCATCTTCATACAGCCCTTAGGTCCACATCTGTTTCACTTCCAGGTGTGGCGCATGAATATAGAATGAAAGAGAGGAAAAACCCAGTGGATGTTGAGACAGTGGACTAAAACCAGAGGAACAAACTGAGATCCTCCTTGGCTCTCTGTGGTTTATGAAGTTGTTATGAACTTCTCCTTATTCTCACGCTCTCTGTGCTGTTTGGAAAGTTGCTCAGTGTGGTCATATTATTTTTAAAAAGTACATTTAATGTCTTATTGTCACTTGTTAGTCACAAACCTCAACCATTAAAAGTGAGTATATAGCAGTGCAACATATTAGACTTACACTCAGCTTTGTGACCAATAAAAGGTAAGTGTTTATGTCACTTTTCCACCAGAATACACCTCCTCAGTCCACAACAAGTCTGTGTTTATGTGGAGAAATGATGAAAGTGGTTATCTGTTTCAATGAACTGGACTCAACATTAAAATCTAAATTCTTGTGGGCGTGATCTTTAATGTTCCTTGGTTCCCAGTAGAACTTCCACATCTACAGAGTTCTCCAGTTTACTGTGTAAACCTACTTGGAGTTCCCTCTCATAAGGAGATGGAAGAACATGGCTAACACTTTCCTAACCCCACCAGGTATATGTTATACTTAAACTTTAGAAAATGTTGTGTCTTACCAGTAACCTTGTTCCTGTATGCTGTGGTCCCGTAGGATGCTGTGGTGCGGTAGGGTGTTCTGGTCCCGTAGGATGCTGTGGTTCTGTAGGGTGTTCTGGTCCCGTAGGATGCTGTGGTGCTGTAGGTTGTTCTGGTCCTGTAGGATGCTGTTGGTTTCTTAGTTGTTCTTGGTTTTGCTGGTGTTGGGGATTTTTTATGGATGTTTTGAAAATATACAATAAAGAACAGAGCAGATTTGAAGTTTCATGACATGAAGGACCCATTTAGGGCCCAAAGCTCAGAATCTCATATACTGAAAACCTCTCTCTCTCTCGCTCTCTCCCCCCCCCTTCTCCCCCTCCCCTTGTTCTCACTGATCTCTACACTCAGTACATCTTTCATCATATGTGTGTTAATACTGCGGTCATGTTGAGACAATTGACCAAAACCAGGTGAAAAACCTAGTCTAAACTCAGACTCTGTAACTTCCTGTGTTGTCTGTGGTTTAGTGATGATGAGTATATCTTCTCTTTCTCACGCTCAGTGTTTTATATCTAATAATAAACAATGTAAACATGAACAGAAGGAGAAGTTAATGTATCTCACCAGTAACCTGTAGCTGAGTCTCTGTGTAGAGGGAGTTATAACTTACTGAGTTATAACCTCCTCCACTACCCACTCCACAGTAATAAACTCCTTCATCTCCTTCTTTCACATCTCTGATTCTCACACTGACAACTTTAGATCCTGTATTATCAGAGATGGAGAATCTTTCTCTCTGAAGACCTGCGGTTCTGATCAGTGGAGTAAAATATTGATTATTTTGTCTGTAAAAGGTCTTGGGGAGCCTCTCATGCTGCTCTGGATATGAACAGCTGATGGTGAGAGTCTCTCCTAGATAACCAGTTACAGTCTTTGGTCCAAAACAACATGGATCTGTTAATCATATGAAAATTAGACTCAGTCAATAACCAACAATTACTGCATAGGTCTTCAGAAATCAATATTATGATGTGTTTAGTATGTTAGTGTTTCTCACCTGCGATCACCTTCAGGTTCAGCTCATGATTCCACACTCCAGCTTCTCCACACTGATACAATCCAGCATCCTGTAAACTCAAGTGTCTGTAGATCACTGTAAGATGTTTACTAGAAGCAAGTAGAGAAACTCTGTCTTCATGAACCTTGTCCTGATTAGAGTTCAGATACACACACTGGTTTATCTTCCTGTTACAGAAGTATCTGTTGTTCTCTCTGCGCTGTTGGTAAGGGCAGTAGATCACAACACTACCTCCTGCATATCCAATCACCTCAGAGCAGACCACTGGACCTGCCAGTCAAATAGAAGATGTCACTCATCTGACTGATCCAGTTCAATTCTACATTCTTCTACAGTTCTCCATCTAAACAACTGCAGCAGAAACACTTTAAACCTGAATCACATACAACAGAGTAAAACATCCTGTAACTAGAAACACCTAAAATAGTTCATTTAAAGTAGAACATCTGACCTGAGATCAGGTAGAGGGTGAAGGTGAGGAGGAGCTTCATCCTGAACTGAACTCCAGTCTTCTGTCTCCAAAGTTCTCCTTCTCTCTGTAGCGTGTAGTCCTGTCTGTACGTCTGTACGTCTCCGTCTCCTCTTCTCTCTGGTTTGGTTACTTCCTGTTTCTCTGGTAAGTGTCAGTGTTGTTCAAACCCACAGCTCCTCCCACCAGCATCACTGACCACATACCAAGTTTCTGCTAGAAGGTGTTGAGATGATTGTGTGTTATACGTTAAGGCACTTTGGCTCGACCTACACCTTTTCACCCTGACTACGACTGCAGTGTTAGTGCATGACTTCTGTTCGCTTAATTCATCCCTCTTTTCTCCCCCTTAGGGTCCCATTCATTTTTGAGCGCACCCAAACATTATGGTTTCATTTAACCTACAGCCAACAAACTGCCTGTACTCACTCAGTGTCAGGCAGCCAAACAGAGCAGGTAGGCTCAGGTAAAAGAGAACTTAATGTTTATTACAAAAAGGGCTAAGCATAACACTGAAATGTTAGCAAAAGCAAAAGGTCAAAACCAGACATAGCAAGCACGAACAAAAGGGCGAGGCTTGGTCAAACCTAGAAAAACTAGATCAAGAACCGGGAGGACTCAGAGCTGAGTTCAGGTTTGTGGTTTTGTGGGATAGAGGTGTGACAGTACCCTTCACCCAAAAGTCGTGACAGGCTGAACAATAAGTACAACACTGAGGAGCACCAACCACACGACCAATGTTGTCACCAGGTGTTGAGTCGGCACAGTTACAGTGCTGGACAGGCGACACCTCAGAGCAGTGTGGAACTAGAGGCACTGATGATTTCCGGGGCCAGCTTAGCGGGATGCCGACTATCAAAGTCAGCCTCCAGACCAGAATCCAGGACATCTTTGGCTGGTATCCAACACTGCTCCTGAGGATTGTAACCCTCCCAGTCCACCAAGTACTGCCGTACACCTCCACATCTCCTAGAGTCCAGCCCCTGGAGGACAGCATACACCACCAACCTCCAGTGGCGGTGGTGGCACATCATTTGGGAGCACCTCATCCAGCGGTCCTATAATAATAGAATCTGAGGAATTTGCCCAATTCCTGGTTTCACATTGTCCATTAGATTGAGGATCATATCAAGACGCGAGTCTGACATTGACTAGTATGTGTTTAAAGATGGCGGACCATACAGGGAAAGTGAATTGTGAACCTTGATCAGATAAAATATCCTCTGGGATACCAAACAGGTGAAATCCTAGTTCAAGTAGGGTTTGGGCAGTCTGGAATGTCATAGGGTGTGAAGGAAATGGGATGAACCTAACCCTTCTCAAGAACGAATCTACAATGGGAAGTATAGTATCAATCAATCAATATTTATCTATATAGCGCTTTTTTTACAACCAGTGTTGTCTCAAAGCAGCTTTACAGAAAAGCAGTTTATGAAAATGAGGAACCAAAGAGAAGGATGCATTGCAAAACATGAAGGTCCAAGTCCTCCTAGAGCAAGCCGGAGGCGACAGTGGCAGGAAAGACTCCCTTGATAAAAGGAAGAAACCTTGAGAGGAACCCAGGCTCGAGGTAGGAACCCATCCTCCTCTGGTCGACCCCGGACAGAAGATAGAGTACAATAAGTAGCTCAGTTTAAACATGTTTCATAAATATTCCAGGAGGCAGTAATGTAAATTTTGAACCATCTCTTAGGTTCTCTGTCAGAGTGAGAGATCACCAGATGTTGGTGGCTCTACTTCAGTAATTCCGGTCATTCAGGCTGATGAGCAGGAGATCATATTCAGGTCAGACAAGAGGGACAAATGGTCAGCCAGTGTGGATGGTTCTAACCGTGTTGCAGATGTATCAAAAGAGATATTTTTTACAGGATTGCTTGGACTAACGGTGTAACACCTAAGTTTAAGCCACATTTGTGGAGTTGGGAGCTCTCTGCTTTGGGTCCAAGTAGTAGGCCCTCAGTTCCCTTTTTTGTTTAGAAGAAGGAAATTAATAGGCATCTAGTTTTTCATATTTTTAACACATTCTTCAATATCATGTAGATTTAGAACTTCATTTGGTTTAGCAGATATGTGGAGCTGCAAGTCATCAGCGTAGCAGTGAAAGCTAATGCTGAAACTACGAAATATGTTTCCAAGAGGCTGCATATACAGAGAGAAAAGCAGCAGTCCAAGCACTGATCCTTGGGGGACACCATATTTAACTAGCGTAAGATTGGAATGCTTATTGTTAATGCTGACAAATTGATAGCTGTCAGTCAGGTAGGATCTTAACAAGGATAGAGCCTGTTCTGTAATAAGTACCAGATTTTCCAGCCTGTGCGGAGATCTAGGAGAACTAGTATGGAATCAAAGTCATTATCAAGAGATACACAGAGGTGGTTTACTACTCTAGCTAGTGCTGTTTCAGTACTCTGAAAGGGTCTAAAACCAGACTGAAACATCTCATGGAGAGAGTTTTATTGAAGATATGAGCTCAATCGTTGTGAGACCATTTTTCTAATATCTTTGTGATAAAGGGGAAATTGGAAATAGGTCTATAGTTAACAAATTCATTGGGATAGAAATCTGACTTTTTAATTTGGGTTAAATAAGCATTCATTTGAATGATTCAGGGACATATCCAAAACTGAGGGACGAGTTTATTATAGAGAGCAGAGGTTTAACGACACGGGACAATTTTGTAGGTACTGGATCAAGAATGCAAGTAGATGTTTTGAATGAACTAATCAATGTGACTAATTAATTTTGATTGTTAAGTCGGTTGGTAAGACACACATACTCTTGTGGTATTAATCATATAGGCAGATTTTGAATTTTGTAGTAATATTTACTGTTGGAAAATCTGACAAAAACATAGCTGCTGTATGTTGAATATAATCTTCAAACTGTTTTATGTTGCCAGTTAGTTTAGATATGGTGGAGAACAGGACCTTAGGATTATCTTTGTTATTCTCAGTTAGTGCTGAGAAACATGAAGCTCTGGCTCAGTTTAGGGCACGCTTATGTTCTATGATGCTATTTTTCCATTCAATTTTAAAACAATCTAATTTTGATGTTCACCATTTACGTTTCAGACTATGAGCCGTTTGTTTTATTGTATGTGTAAGGTTGTTATACCACGGTGCTAGCTTGTTCCTTCTCTCCTGTTTATCTTAATTGGTGCCACATTATCGAGTGATGATTGAAGTGTGGATAGCAGGATTTTAGTTTTTCTTTCAAGATCATCGAAACCAGTAGTATAGTATACTGGTATTAACATGTGATGGAGGGAGAATGGAGAGAGGCATGAGTTTTCCAGCTGGTAGTGATTGGTAGAATGAGTGGAGCATGAAGCTAAGAATTTGTGTACGCCTGCAGTCAAAGACTCCCACTAATATCGTTGGGAGAGGAGATGTTGAGTGCAGGTTTGCAGGATGGCCAGAAGAGAGAGAAGAGTGTGCCCAGGTTATAAGCCTTCTTTTAACATAAATCATATCAGGGGGACAGTTGTCAGGAACCATAACTGTGGCTAGGGCTTGTTCAATTTCTTTGTGTATACTTCAATGAATAGAGGACACTTTGACTTGGGAAGGGAGAATATTCTCTGATTCTGACTGAGAATCACTAGAAGAGGATTGGTAAATCCTGGATAATGTGTCAAACACTTTATTACGAGAACCTGGATGGAGCAAGGTGTTGAAAAAGAGTCTGGGGTTTAAACATTTAGCATTTCTGAGATATTCTGTCTCTCCTTTAAGGC
Source organism: Megaleporinus macrocephalus (assembly GCA_021613375.1). Lineage (NCBI taxonomy): Eukaryota > Metazoa > Chordata > Actinopteri > Characiformes > Anostomidae > Megaleporinus > Megaleporinus macrocephalus. The sequence continues at coordinate 36,901,614 of CM038722.1, read as the reverse complement.
TAACTTAATTTACAGGAGTTCTCTGTCTCCAGTTCCGTATTTCCTTTCTGTTGGTGTCAGTTTGTGAGTGTAAAAGGCCACTGGGTGGAGTTTAGTGGGTGTACCTGTTTGTTGGGATAAAACAGCTCCAGTCTACTTCATCCACAAAAGACTTGGTAGTATCTGGGTGTATGAGGATGGGTGCCAAAGTAAAAGCTTTTTTAAGCTTCCGGAAAGCTTGGTCAACAAAAGGCGACCACGTCAATTTCTTAGTTGACCTTTTAAGTAAGGCAGTGAGGGGCACAGGTAGGGTACTGAAGGGCAATGAACCTCCAGTAGAAGTTGTCGAAGCCTAGAAAATGTTCCTTGACAGAGCTAGGTGTGGGCCAGTTGACCACTGTATTAAATTTAGAATTGTCCATCAGGATGCCAATGCTCTCTATAACATATCCTAGGAATGAGATGCAAGTACAATGGAATTCACATTTCTCTCCTTGGACCTTGCATACGTGTTGGATGTGTGCCAGAAGGTCAGGGGAATCTTCCTATCATGTCTCGGAGGATGACGTTAATGAACGCTTGGAAAACTGACAGCGCATTAGAAAGGCCATATGACATCACTTTGTAAGAATATTGACCTCGCCTTGTGATAAATGAGGTTTTCCATTCATCTCCCTCTCTAATACACACTGGGTTGTACAAGCTTTTAAGGTCTAATTTGGTAAAGATCTTGGCTCCTCTGAGCTGTTCTAGTGATGCAGGAATTAAGAGTCAAGTATAGGGGAATTTCTTGCCTGCATTGTTTAAGATGCGTTAGTTATGCATGGGCCCACCGTCTTTTTTTTCACAAATAAGGATCTTGAGGTGACAGGAGACTTGAATGGTTAAATGAAACCCTGAGCTAAAGCCTCTCCAACATATTCTTCCATAACTCGCTCTTCTTTGCGAGTCAGTGAGTAAACATGTGCCTTGGTCAAGGAGGCACCTTCTATGAGGTCTATAGCACAGTCATATGGACGATGGGGAAGAAGAACTGTTGATTTTTGTTTTTTTTTCTGTTGAAGACTTTACGAAGGTCTGCATACAACATGGAGTGTGCTGGTGGCTACAGTGATAGCCTTAGTGATGTGGGAGATAGCAATGATGTTGACAGACTTCCCATCCAAAGCGGTCACTCGAAGTCATGTTGAGAGAGTTTCCAAGGGAAGATACAGTTTGGTAGCTCATTCCTTTCCTCCTGACTCCTTCAGTACATTCCTTCTTTTCTAGTATATTTAGGTTAAAGTCACTTGGTCTTAAGGGTTTATATAGTTATTATGTACTCTTAAATACTATAAATACTGTAAATACAGTAAAAACAGTAAATACTGATCGTGCTGCATCATGATTGTGATTTAGCTTGTATTGTGTATCTGTTAATATAGATAGAAACAGTAGAACTGAGGGACTGAAGGGACTGAAGCTGGTCACATGTGTGAAATGGTTTTATTAAGCAGTTCAGTACTCAGAGTCTGTACCACAGGCAAGGGTCAGAACAAAGGCAGACAACACCTTGCAGACATACAGGGAAAACGAATGAGTATAAGTTACAGCTCTAAAAATTCCTGGATCAGCTGCAGGTGTGTGTTTAGTAAAGAAGAGTGGGCGGAGCTAGTGAGAGTCCAGAGAGACACAAGAGAGTCATCATGTACTGTGTGAAAGATAGAGATTAGAATTTAGAAATATTTACCACTTGTTACACACACACCGGTATTTAACCTACACATTTAACCCATACGTACAGTTAAACACACACATACACACCATGGTGAACATACACATTAGGGTATGATCAGTCAGACAGGACATAGCAGAGACAGTAGAATTTGTACATATTACATATATTTCCTGTCACTGAGTGATAAACCTGTAGTGAACAACATGTTAAATATCCAGAATTAAAGTAATTTATTGATTTCAACTGATATTTACTTTGTCTGAGTGTAAAAGGTCACACTGTTTAGAGAGAGCAGTATTAGAATACAGTATCAGTTGTGTTTCAGTTTCTAGTTAATACTGTGATTGTGTTATATAACTTTCAGCCTGGCAACAACTCATATGTTAATATGTGTTTGTGAATGGACCGTTGGTATGTCTTTCAAGTATTGGATTCTCTGGTAGACTGAATCTGATTAGTTGGTGTTGGAGTTTAGACACTGGTAGACTGAATCTGATTGGTTGGTGTTTGGCTTTAGACTCTGGTAGACTGAATCTGATTGGTTGGTGTTGGGGTTTAGACTCTGGTAGACTGAATCTGATTGGTTGGTGTTGGGGTTTAGGCTCTGGTAGACTGAATCTGATTGGTTGGTGCTGAAGTTCAGACTCTGGTAGACTGAATCTAATTGGTCGGTGTTGGGTTTCATGTTTTGGTAGACTGGACTCATGCTGATGTTGTTCTGGGTCCCTCGTGGATCATTTTCATAATCAGCCTGAAATTAGAGCAACGCGGTATGTACAATTAAACTAATCATTGAATTTCATATTAAGCAATTTTCTGTTTGGACTAAACTAAAAGTATTTTAGAGCTATGCAGAAAAAGAGTCAGGCTAGGTCTTAGTGTCTGCACGAGATGCTCTTTTTAGCCCTACTCTTAGCCGTCATCAACACAAAACCACTCTGTTTAACCCCAAGTCTGGCACACCATAACACACATACACACACTTCTGAAGACCAACAGCATTAACAGCATCAAATAACCCAAACGCTCTGATTATTTGGAGTGGTGGCCACTTTCTGCTTTCTCCTAGAAGAATACTCAGTACCAGCGTTCCACAGCAGCGCAAGGGCAACAGAACCAGTCATCAAGCATCCAGCAGTCCTGCCTGGAGTAGCTGAACTCCTGTAACGTCATGATTCATTTTGCTACTTGACCTTCAGACTCTTTGAACTGCGTGAGTCAGGTAAACGAGAAGTGATCAGTACAAGAAGGGAACGCTTTACAGGCGAGTACTCGCTTCATGAGCTGAAGCATGTCAGAGCTGAAGGTGATTTTTATAAAAAACCACAGCCCAGTGCCCGGCGTGAATACTGTACCACTTTTCTTTCTCTTAGCAGTTACCAACACAACCCCCCTGTAACTATCCCCAAACCATAACACACAGGACAATACCAGAAACCCACCTGCACACTTGAACTAATTAAAGGGGTCTGCAGTGGGGGTCTATGGTGCAGACTATGCACTCATTTCCAAAAGTCCTGCATATAACAGTCATCACTGTACTGTGTACTGATCTTCCACATGTTCTCTCACTTAAACACTGAATGCAGTAAACTCTACAGGAAGCTAGAAGTTCAGAGGAGAGCTGCTGATCACTGAGTTAGTTCTTCAGTTCTTCACTTACTGTGATATTTGTTCCTGATCTTCTGCTGACGGAGGAAGAGTCTGTAGAAAGAGAGAAATCATTACTCACAGAGTGCTGTATCCACTAGAGGGAGCTGTTCTCATTAACTAGGTGTGAATAACTGTTACAGGACTTCTACTGTCTACTCTACTGCAGCTACCTCAGATACAGAAGTAGTTTTAATTATTGATATACAGCATAAAGACAACACAGTCAGTGTGTGTGTAAATAGTACCTTGTTGTTTGTTACGTCTCAGTTTGTAGAGGATCAGTGTTGATCCTCCAATCAGCAGCAGAGACACACAGATACATACAGTGATGATGATTACAGAGGAACCTGAAACTAAGAGACAGAGAGAAAGAACAGATCCAGCATCTTTATACCAGTTCAGATGTGTTTGTTTTTTAACAGAGTTCACACAGTGAAAATATCCGCAGTGACTTGTGTTGGTAAAGTAAGAGCTAACATTGTGAAACACATTGCATTGTCGGTGTTGTAGTCACCAGGTGCTGTGTGTCTCAAGGTAACACTTGAACAAGCTGTGATATGTTAAACCCTAAAGAGTTTATGTATGTAAAGGTCATATATCTTACCCGTAACCTTGTACCTGTAGAATGGAGTGGTGCTGTAGGATGGTGTGGTCCTGTAGGATGGTGTGGTCCTGTAGGATGGTGTGGTGGTGTAGGATGGTGTGGTGGTGTAGGATGGTGTGGTTGGTTTCTCAGTTGGTCTTGTTTTTGCTGGTGTTGGTGGTTTTTGAGTAGTTTTAAAAATAAACAATAGAAACAGAACACATTTAAACTTTGATTACATAAAGGTCCTCTCTCTCTCTCCCACTCTCTCTCTGTCTGTATGTCTCTCTCTCTCTCTCTCTCTCTCTCTCTCTCTCTCTCTCTCCTTGCTCTCACTGATCTCTACACTCAGTCCATCTTTCATCATATGTGTAAATACTGTGGTCATGTTGAGACAGTTGACCAAAACCAGGAGGAGAAGCTCAAGTCTAAACTCAGAATCTGTAACTTCCTGTGTTGTCTGTGGTTTAGTGATGATGAGTATATCTTCTCTTTCTCACGCTCAGTGTTTTATATCTAATAATAAACAATGTAAACATGAATAGAAGGAGAAGTTAATGTATCTCACCAGTAACCTGTAGCTGAATCTCTGTGTAGAGGGAGTTATAACTGACTGACTTTCCTCCAACAAACACTCCACAGTAATAAACTCCTCCATCTTCTTCTCTCACATCACTGATTCTCACACTGATAACTTTGGATCCTGGATTATCAGAGATGGAGAATCTGTCTCTCTGAGAGTCTGGGGTTCTGATCAGTTCAGTAATACGTTGACTATTTTGTTTGTAGAAGGTCTTGATGAGTCTCTCATACTGCTCTGGATATGAACAGCTGATGTTGAGAGTCTCTCCCAGATAACCAGTTATAGTCTTTGATTTACAACATGAATCTGTTAATCATATGAAAATTTAACTCATCATTAATCAATAATCAGTAATCAATAATCAGTAATCATCTCATCGTCACTTTAGAAATCACTATGCCAACAATATTATGATATAGTAAGTATTTCAGTATTTCTCACTTGAGATCACCTTCAGGTTCAGGTTATGGTTCCAAACTTCAGTCTCTCCACATTGATATAATCCAGCATCCTGTAAACTCAGATTTCTGTAGAACACTGTAAGACTATCCTCAAACATGTCAAGTAGAGAAACTCTGTCTTCATGAGCCAATGTGTTTTTTCTTTGACTCGATTTAAGAAACACACACTGGCTTATCTTCCTGTTACAGAAGTATCTGTTGTCCTTTATATGCGGTTGGTAAGTGCAGTGGATCACGACACTACCTCCTGCATATCCAATCACCTCAGAGTAGACCACTGGACCTGCCAGTCAAATAGAAGATCTCACTCATCTGACTGATCCAGTTCAATTCTACATTCTTCTACAGTTCTCCATCTAAACAACTGCAGCAGAAACACTTTAAACCTGAATCACATACAACAGAGTAAAACATCCTGCAACTAGAAACACCTAAAAGAGTTCATTTGAAGTAGAACATCTGACCTGAGATCAGGTAGAGGGTGAAGGTGAGGAGGAGCTTCATCCTGAACTGAACTCCAGTCTTCTGTCTCTTTAAAGTTCTCCTTCTCTCTGTAGCGTGTAGTCCTGTCTGTACGTCTGTACGTCTCCGTCTCCTCTTCTCTTTGGTTTGGTTGCTTCCTGTTTCTCTGGTATGTGTCACAGTTGCTCAACCTTATAGCTCCACACAACAGCATCACTGACCACATACCACATCAAAGGCAAAGGATATTATGAAATATTTTTTTTGTGTTGTGTCATTCGTAGGAATTAGGATAGTTCTGTAATCTAAACATTATAAAAGTTTCAGGGTAAAAAAAAAAATCCTCACGGGACAAAACACCTGTAACTGAAAAGTACCCGATAGCATAGAATACTTCCAGGAGCACAAATAACAGCTACAACTTGGATTTGGCATGTACTGAAGAACTTTGCAGCCACTCTTGCAATTTTTGGGTCAGTCCAGATGTGTGAATGATCCTAAATGTTCATCATGCCAATCAGTCACATTTCCAGCAGAGGCAGGGGAGCTGTTGGAGCAGGGGCCTTTCTCCCTGAGGTCTACAGAACACCAGGTGGTGCTGCAATGCACCAGGTCTCCAGAGCACCAAGTGTGCAGTGGCCACCATGCAGGTTCCCTGCTACCTGGTGCCCTCCCAGACACTAGGTGGAAGGGGGGGCTCCCGGCTATGGTGTTTGCTATGCTACTAAACCTATTTAGCTGAGCTAGCCGCATCCCTAGTGGCTAACTAATCTGCCAGCCGAGCAGGATTCCCTACTTTACCAATACACTCCTTAAAACTATACCCAACTTAATTACCTATCACTCCATAAAATTATACCCAACTATATTACCTATCGCTCTCTAAAACTATAGCCAACTACATCACCATTTATCTACTGAAATATACCCAACTACACTAGCCAGCTTCCCATAAAACTATACCCAACTACATTACCTATCACTCCCTAAAACTATACCCAACTACATCACCATTTATCTACTAAAATATACCCAACTACACTAGCCAGCTTACCATAAAACTATACCCAACTACATTACCTATCACTCCCTAAAACTATACCCAACTACATTACCTATCACTCCCTAAAACTATACCCGATTTCATTACCCAGCACTCCCTAAAACTACACCCGACTTCATTACCCATCACCTCTAAAACTATACCCAACTACATCACCATTTATCTACTAAAATATACCCAACTACACTAGCCAGCTTACCATAAAACTATACCCAACTACATTACCTATCACTCCCTAAAACTATACCCAACTACATTGCCTATCACTCCCTAAAACTATACCCGATTTCATTACCCAGCACTCCCTAAAACTACACCCGACTTCATTACCCATCACCTCTAAAACTATACCCAACTACATCACCATTTATCTACTAAAATATACCCAACTACACTAGCCAGCTTCCCATAAAACTATACCCAACTACATTACCTATCACTCCCCAAAACTATACCCAACTACATCACCATTTATCTACTAAAATATACCCAACTACACTAGCCAGCTTACCATAAAACTATAACCAACTACATTACCTATCACTCCCTAAAACTATACCCAACTATATTATCTATCACTCCCTAAAACTATACCCAACTACATCACCATTTATCTACTAAAATATACCCAACTACACTAGCCAGCTTACCATAAAACTATACCCAACTACATTACCTATCACTCCCTAAAACTATACCCAACTATATTACCTATCACTCCCATAAAACTACACCCAACTATATTACCTATCACTCCCCAAAACTATACCCAACTACATTACCTATCACTCCCCAAAACTATACCCAACTACAATACCTATCACTCCCTAAAACTATACCCAACTACATTACCTATCACTCCCTAAAACTATACCCAACTACATTACCTATCACTCCCCAAAACTATATGCACCGATGTTCACTATCACCTATATAACTATACCCAACTACATTACCTATTACTTCTAAAACTATTCCCAATTACACTGCCCATCACCCCTAAAACTATACCCATCTTCATTATGTATCACTCCCTAGAACTATACCTAAATACATTATCCACCACTCCCTAAAAATATACACAACTACATTACCCGTCACTCCCTAAATCTATATAGACCTACATTCACACATCGCACACACATTCCTACATCACCTCTATAAGTATATTCACCTACTTTTCCCAACACTTCTAAAAATATACCCTGATGCTGGTGTTGGTGTTGTTGATGTGGTTCTGTAAGATGCTGGTGTTGGTGTTGTTGATGTGGTCCTGTAAGATGCTGGTGTTGGAGTTGTTGATGTGGTTCTGTAAGATGCTGGTGTTATTGTTGTTGATGTGATCCTGTAAGATGCTGGTGTTGGTGCTGTTGATGTGGTCCTGTAAGATGCTGGTGTTGGTGTTGTTGATGTGGTCCTGTAAGATGCTGGTGTTGGTGTTGCTGATGCGGTTCTGTAAGATGCTGGTGTTGGTGCTGTTGATGTGGTCCTGTAAGATGCTGGTGTTGGTGTTGTTGATGTGGTCCTGTAAGATGCTGGTGTTGGTACTGTTGATGTGGTCCTGTAAGATGCTGGTGTTGGTACTGTTGATGTGGTCCTGTAAGATGCTGGTGTTGGTACTGTTGATGTGGTCCTGTAAGATGCTGGTGTTGGTGATGTTGGTGTGGTCCTGTAAGATGCTGGTGCTGGTGTTGTTGATGTGGTCCTGTAAGATGCTGGTGTTGGTGATGTTGATGTGGTTCTGTAAGAAGCTGGTGTTGGTGATGTTGATGTGGTTCTGTAAGATGTTGGTGTTGGTGATGCGGTTCTGTAAGATGCTGGTGTTAGTGATGTTGATGTGGTTCTGTAAGATGCTGGTGATGTTGATGTGGTTCTGTAAGATGCTGGTGTTGGTGCTGTTAATGTGGTCCTGTAAGAAGCTGGTTTTGGTGATGTTGATGTGGTCCTGTAAGATGCTGGTGTTGGTACTGTTGATGTGGTCCTGTAAGATGCTGGTGTTGGTGATGTTGGTGTGGTCCTGTAAGATGCTGGTGTTGGTGTTGTTGATGTGGTCCTGTAAGATGCTGGTGTTGGTGTTGTTGATGTGGTTCTGTAAGATGCTGGTGTTGGTGATGTTGATGTAGTCCTGTAAGATGCTGGTGTTGGTGTTGTTGATGTGGTCCTGTAAGATGCTGGTGGTGGTGTTGTTGATGTGGTTCTGTAAGATGCTGGTGTTGGTGTTGTTGATGTGGTCCTGTAAGATGCTGGTGATGTTGATGTGGTTCTGTAAGATGCTGGTGTTGGTGCTGTTAATGTGGTCCTGTAAGAAGCTGGTTTTGGTGATGTTGATGTGGTCCTGTAAGATGCTGGTGTTGGTACTGTTGATGTGGTCCTGTAAGATGCTGGTGTTGGTGATGTTGGTGTGGTCCTGTAAGATGCTGGTGTTGGTGTTGTTGATGTGGTCCTGTAAGATGCTGGTGTTGGTGATGTTGATGTGGTCCTGTAAGAAGCTGGTGTTGGTGATGTTGATGTGTTCCTGTAAGATGCTGGTGTTGGTACTGTTGATGTGGTCCTGTAAGATGCTGGTGTTGGTGATGTTGATGTGGTTCTGTAAGATGCTGGTGTTGGTGATGTTGATGTGGTCCTGTAAGATGCTGGTGTTGGTGATGTTGATGTGGTCCTGTAAGACGCTGGTGTTGGTGTTGTTGATGTGGTCCTGTAAGATGCTGGTGTTGGTGTTGTTGATGTGGTTCTGTAAGATGCTGGTGTTGGTGTTGTTGATGTAGTCCTGTAAGATGCTGGTGTTGGTGTTGCTGATGTGGTTCTGTAAGATGCTGGTGTTGGTGTTGTTAATGTGGTCCTGTAAGATGCTGCTGTTGGTACTGTTGATGTGGTTCTGTAAGATGCTGGTGTTGGTGTTGCTGATGTGGTTCTGTAAGATGCTGGTGTTGGTGTTGTTGATGCGGTTCTGTAAGATGCTGGTGTTGGTGCTGTTGATGTGGTCCTGTAAGATGCTGGTGTTGGTGTTGTTGATGTGGTCCTGTAAGATGCTGGTGTTGGTACTGTTGATGTGGTCCTGTAAGATGCTGGTGTTGGTACTGTTGATGTGGTCCTGTAAGATGCTGGTGTTGGTGATGTTGGTGTGGTCCTGTAAGATGCTGGTGCTGGTGTTGTTGATGTGGTCCTGTAAGATGCTGGTGTTGGTGATGTTGATGTGGTTCTGTAAGAAGCTGGTGTTGGTGATGTTGATGTGGTTCTGTAAGATGTTGGTGTTGGTGATGCGGTTCTGTAAGATGCTGGTGTTGGTGTTGTTGATGTGGTTCTGTAAGATGCTGGTGTTGGTGATGTTGATGTGGTCCTGTAAGATGCTGGTGTTGGTGTTGTTGATGTGGTCCTGTAAGATGCTGGTGGTGGTGTTGTTGATGTGGTTCTGTAAGATGCTGGTGTTAGTGATGTTGATGTGGTTCTGTAAGATGCTGGTGATGTTGATGTGGTTCTGTAAGATGCTGGTGTTGGTGCTGTTAATGTGGTCCTGTAAGAAGCTGGTTTTGGTGATGTTGATGTGGTTCTGTAAGATGCTGGTGTTGGTGTTGTTGATGTGGTCCTGTAAGATGCTGGTGTTGGTACTGTTGATGTGGTCCTGTAAGATGCTGGTGTTGGTGATGTTGGTGTGGTCCTGTAAGATGCTGGTGTTGGTGATGTTGATGTGGTCCTGTAAGATGCTGGTGTTTGGTGATGTTGATGTGGTCCTGTAAGATGCTGGTGTTGGTGATGTTGATGTGGTTCCTGTAAGATGCTGGTGTTGGTACTGTTGATGTGGTCCTGTAAGATGCTGGTGTTGGTGATGTTGATGTGGTTCTGTAAGATGCTGGTGTTGGTGATGTTGATGTGGTTCTGTAAGATGCTGGTGTTGGTACTGTTGATGTGGTTCTGTAAGATGCTGGTGTTGGTGTTGTTGATGTGGTTCTGTAAGATGCTGGTGTTGGTGATGTTGATGTGGTCCTGTAAGATGCTGGTGTTGGTGATGTTGATGTGGTCCTGTAAGACGCTGGTGTTGGTGTTGTTGATGTGGTCCTGTAAGATGCTGGTGTTGGTGTTGTTAATGTGGTCCTGTAAGATGCTGCTGTTGGTACTGTTGATGTGGTTCTGTAAGATGCTGGTGTTGGTGTTGTTGATGTGGTTCTGTAAGATGCTGGTGTTGGTTGTGTTTTTGTTACCCATATTGTAAAAACAGAGCAACATAAAGAAGCTCAGAAAATATTAGTTAAAATAAACAGGACTAAATTACATGAAGTTATAACCTAACACACCTTTACTAAATGTTGTGGCAGCTAAACTAAAACTAAGACATTGTTCGTAATAAATAAGCACGTGAATGCGAAAAAAAGATTTGAAATTAAGTTTATTTAGTAATTTTGTCATTGGATGAGATCTTATCCAGCCAACCAATAGGGTGGCTGACTGGAGCGATGACGGAGTGTGGTTTTCCGCGCGCGGTTTCCATAGCTATGTTTGTCCAGCCAGCAGACGAGAAGGAAAACAAAAAATAAAGATTAGCACTACTAATAAAACACTGTGAAACTAACTGGATTTTCAGTTATGAGGTGTGTTTATCACAATGAACTCTGATTTTATGGGATTTATTGTCTTATTATAGGTCATGTCTTTTGTCTGAGTGTTTGTGGTGGATTGATCTTACTTTGATGGCGAGCCTCCCAATTCTAACCTAGGGGGAGATCCTTCAGTACCGTGGACATCGCTTAAACTATGACAAGTTGACTCCTTGTGTTGAACTGGTAGGAGGAACACTTACCACTCTGCAATTTCCACTGTCCATGGACTGGACTTTCAAAGGGTTTTATATCCAGTGGGACACAAACAGACCTTTGTTAACACCTATACATAAATAAAGCGTATATTCCCGTTTAAATCTTGACTTATCCAACCTATTACTGAACTGAACACACTGATGATTTGCTGTAGGGTATATTTAAGTTTATAGTTTCTTTTCTACCCGAGTAGTGCTAATAATATTGTGCTGTTTTGTTTTGTTTATTAACTTACCTGTTTTATATTAAAAGGAAGTTAAATGCCGAATTGTTTCTTGGGTAGCTGGTTGTCTGAGTTCTGTAGCAATCCTGGAGATCTTCTGATTGGCCAACATGCATACCTGATTTAGGGTAAACTTTACAAACAACCTGGTCCATAGCTCTAAAACACATTCATATATATGTTACATTTTTCTAAGACATGGATTCAGAAACACCAGATTTGTGTGGAACATTCTTTAATATTTCCAAAGTCAAGATCAGAACAACCACTTCAAATTCACAAAACTGGGAGGCATGAAATGAAAGCACTGCAGTAGACAGAGATCAGAATATTTGAGGAAAAAAAACCTGACAAAGGACAAACTTTGAGACCAAGAAACATCAAGTAGTGGTAGACAACATTTCATAAACTATCTACGCTGGTAGAAGTACTACAGTGGTCGTCCAGTCTTTACAGTCAGTGCAGTTACAGTAATGTTCTAAAGAATGAAATACAGAGCAGTAATAAAGATTCAGAACTGTTTACGGTATAAATGATCAGTAAATCATTCCAGTTGTGGATTATGATTCACAGTGACAGACTCCTCTGTAAGAGAATCAGGATTCTTCTGGAAACTCACAGTGGCATATGTGTGGGCTCCAGTGGTGGGTTTAGGCAGCTGTAACAGGCTGTAGGTGTTCTGGACAGGAGGGTTTGATGGCAGTTGTGCAGTGGTGTACACAGTGTTTGGGGGATCAGAAGAGGCAGTGGGGAGTTGGACAGTGGAGTAAAGTGGAGTAGATCTGGTGCCTGAATGGGGTCTGGTGTCTCCAATCTCCTCATAGACAAATGCAGAGTCAGATATCTGTGAAAAGAGCAAAACTGGTAGAAGAAACTACGTATATACATACAGTATATACATACATACATATGGTGTATATACATGCAGACACCCAGGAGTTATGCTGCTTGTTGATAAAATGTATAATCACTGCTACTCTGTATAACTACTGAACATGCTGTTGTCCTACTTGCTAAATCATATTTCAGTTCTATCACTGGACTCTAGAGGGGTGTAAAGCTCCGTTACTGGAATCCGGAGTGGTGTAGCGCTCTTTCACTAAAATCTGGTGGGAAGTAAATTCCTGCAACTGGATTTTGGAGTGGTGTAAATCTCCACCACTGGACTCTGGATCAGTGAATTGTGTTCTTTGCAAGATTCATCGCTCCGGTCTGATGGATGAATCTAGGTTTGGAGAATGAATCCAGGAGAGGCTACCTACCAGAATGTATAGCGCTAACAGTAAAGTTTGGTGAAGACAAGATAATTGTCTAGAGGAGTTTCAGGGTTTGGGATGGGAAGGGAATGGGATGTCCTTCAAGCTTATAAGAGTGCAATTTATAGGTGTCCACAGACATTGGTCCACATATTTTTTCAACTCCCTTACTCTCTTTTTAGTTGATATTTATTGTAGTTGGTGACACTTTATTATTTTACCCTCTGTAAATGGTCAGTCTGTCCAACATTAAATATGTATTAAAGTTGGTTTCGAGTGTAAGACTATATTATATTAAAGTCTAACTATAACTTGAACACAAAGCCTACATCTACTCCTGAATGTAACTACTACTCTAATGGCATTAATCATTTAAGTGTCTATAGATCATCTTCAAACACAAACTAACTTCCTGACTGTCTTGGTTTAGTGTTCAGTATGTTCAGTACATGGATACAGTGCTGATTTGATTATTATGGGATTGATAGGGCTGTAATTAGTTCTGATGATCAGGACAGTTAGTAAGGAATTTGATTATTAATATTATTATTGTTTTGGCCTGGACAGCAGGACACAGATCCAGCGCTCAGAGAAACAGACTGATGGTTTAAAGTTTGGAGTGTTTGGAGTGAAGTTTTCTGTCAGTTCATATGTTTATAAAATATTTACATTCAGTTATCTGTAACACACAACCAGGTTACATACCATATTATTGCTTCCCATCTGCACCATGTTTTGTGCAGACACTGAACCTGTTAACCACAAACAAACAATACAAATCAACTCTACAGTGTAGATCTATGGTACAGTGTAATATTATGGAAGATGATCAGTTTGGGTGGAGAGTACCTTGTATCTTGGAGCATCTGAGTTTATAGAAGATCAGTGTTGATCCTCCAATTAGCAGCAGAGCCACACATATGATGATGATGATAATGATGATGATGACAGAGGAACCTGGAGATAAGAGACAGACCATCACCATCACAAACATGACCACAAACACTCCATCAAACCAAGTCCCTTCCACATCTGCTCCAGTTCCTAAACCACTGCACTACTGTCTGAACACATTGAATATAGAATGAAAGAGAGAGTTATACGTTCTTACTGAAATCAGATGGGATTGATGTTGGTACTGATGCTGTGGCACTGTAGGATGGTGTGGTCCTGTAGGATGGTGTGGTCCTGTAGGATGATGTGGTCCTAAAGGATGGTGTGGTTGGTTTCTCAGTTGGTCTTGTTTTTTCTGGTGTTGGTGGGTTTTGAGTAGTTTTGAAAATAAACAATAGAAGCATAACAAATGTAAACTTTCATGACAAAGAACTCATGTAGAGTCCCCCCCCCCCCCCTTTCTCACTGATCTCTACACTCAGTCCATCTTTCATCATATGTGTGTAGATACTGTGGTCATGTTGAGACAGTTGACCAAAACCAGGAGGAGAAGCTCAAGTCTAAACTCAGACTCTGTAACTTCCTGTGTTCTTTGTGGTTTAGTGATGATGAGTATATCTTCTCTTCCTCACGCTCAGTGTTTTATATCTAATAATAAACAATGTAAACATGAACAGAAGGAGAAGTTAATGTATCTCACCAGTAACCTGTAGATGAATCTCTGTGTAGAGGGAGACATAACTGGCTGGTTTTGTTCCAACACTCACTCCACAGTAATAAACTCCTCCATCTTCTTCTTTCACATCACTGATTCTCACACTGACTTTAGATCTTGTATTATCAGAGATGGAGAATCTGTCTCTCTGAGAGTCTGTAGTTCTGATCAGTTCGGTAATCTTATTATTTTGTTTGTAGAAGTACTTGGAGTTATTCTTATACAGCTCTGGATATGAACAGCTGATGGTGAGAGTCTCTCCCAGATAACCAGATACAGTCTTTAGTCCCAAACAACATGGATCTGTTAATCATATGAAAATTAGACTCAGTCAATAACCAATAATCTCTATGCAGGTCTTCAGAAATCAATATAATGATGTGTTTAGTATTTTAGTGTTTCTCACCTGCGAACACCTTCAGGTTCAGCTCATGATTCCACACTCCAGCTTCTCCACACTGATATAATCCAGCATCCTGTAAACTCAGATTTCTGTAGATCACTGTAAGATGTTTACCAGAAGCAAGTAGAGAAACTCTGTCTTTATGAACCGTGTCCTGATTAGATTTCAGATACACACACTGGTTTATCTTCCTGTTACAGAAGTATCTGTTGTTATTTTTTTTATGTTTGTCATTGCAGTAGATCACAACACCACCTCCTGCATACCCAATCACCTCAGAGAAGACCACCGGACCTGCCAGTCAAATAGAAGATCTCACTCATCTGACTGATCCAGTTCAATTCTACATTCTTCTACAGTTCTCCATCTAAACAACTGCAGCAGAAACACTTTAAACCTGAATCACATACAACAGAGTAAAACATCCTGCAACTAGAAACACCTAAAATAGTTCATTTAAAGTAGAACATCTGACCTGAGATCAGGTAGAGGGTGAAGGTGAGGAGGAGTTTCATCCTGAGCTGAACTCTTCTTATTCTTCTGTCTCCAAAGTTATCTGTGTTTGTTTTGTGTTCCTTTGAGTGGAATGCTTTGTAATGTGGTGTTCTCTCTGAGTGTCTCCGACTCCTCTTCTGTCTGATGTGGTTCGTTCCTCTTTTTCTGATAAGCATCAGAGTTGCTCAAACTTACAGCTCCACCCAACAGCATCACTGACCACATACCACGTTAAACGCTCAGGATATTATGAGATTTATGACATTTGTGGGTTGTCGGACAATACTGTAATCTAAACATTTTAAAAGTGCTAAAATACGCTCAGTTGGCCTTGATCCTTGATCTCTTCTTTGATGTCCTACTTGTTGTTCCGGGTAGTCCCACAGACTTTTAAGAGGATTCAAATCTGAGGATTTTGCTGGCCAGGGATAGTCATGCCAATCAGTCAAATTTCCAGCCATGACTAAGGTCATTTTGATGATCTTGCAATACAGGGAGAGGAATGTTCGGTAAGATAATGAGAAACTTGGTTGTCCAGCAGCTCAGTTTCAAGACTGTGGTTCAAATTTACTGTCTCCTCCACCAAAGAACCAATTTCATCATTATCAAAAGACCCAGAGCATTGCAGAGCTCTTCCAGCTTGAACCACACCTGTAGCATGCAGTCCTTATTGATGACTTCCTAAGGTCTATGAGGAACATTCAAATACAAGCAGGAATTATAATCATCTGACCAGGTAACACATTTCCAGTCATGTTCAGTCCAGTGTTTGTGTCCCTTTATCCGCTGTAACTGGGCAATTTTGTGAGCCGAAGTTAGTAAATGCTTCTTGCGTACCACTCCGCTCCATATGTTTAGGATGTGCAG
This sequence comes from Megaleporinus macrocephalus, assembly GCA_021613375.1. Lineage (NCBI taxonomy): Eukaryota > Metazoa > Chordata > Actinopteri > Characiformes > Anostomidae > Megaleporinus > Megaleporinus macrocephalus. The sequence goes on along the minus strand of CM038722.1, from coordinate 36,885,452 downwards.
CGCCAGGTGGAGTGTTTTTTCAGAACCTGGTTGTAAAGAACCAGTGTTGACTTCTAGAAGCAATTCCTGCCTGGAAGTCAAACAATTTCTGTGACTCATGTGAAGGCGGTCCCTGTTTGACAGATCTGACGAGACTTTCTTGTAGACTGGGAATTTTGACACTGCTTGTAGACCCTTACCAACTTCCTTCACACTATAGTCTTTGGCATTGCCAAATGCAGTCACTCCTTTATGCCAATCATCTTGCCATAATCTGCTTTGAGATCCCTTTTCCACACGTCGAATGAGACATTTGCTGCCTTGTACCACCTCTTCACAAACCCGTTGCACACCCTGCAGTTATTTATAGGGCATTTTAGTCCCATGTGCAGAAGGCTGAAGTTACCACCACCCAGTTGAGCATGTATGGGAACGGAGAAGAGAGACTGAACGGTAGACTGGATTAGGGAACGGAAGAGAGAGACTGAGCGGGAGACTGAATTGGAGAATGGAGGAGAGAGACTGAACGGGAGACTGGTTTGGGGAACGGAAGAGAGAGACTGAACGGGAGACTGGTTTGGGGAACGGAAGAGAGAGATTGAATGGGAGACTGGTTTGGGGAACGGAAGAGAGAGACTGAATGGGAGACTGGATTGGGGAACGGAGGAGAGAGACTGAACGGGAGACTGGTTTGGGGAACGGAAGAGAGAGACTGAATGGGAGACTGGTTTGGGGAACGGAAGAGAGAGACTGAATGGGAGACTGGATTGGGGAACGGAAGAGAGAGACTAAACGGGAGACTGGATTGGGGAACGGAGGAGAGAGACTGAACGGGAGACTGGATTGGGGAACGGAAGAGAGAGAGTGAACAGGAGACTGGATTGGGGAACGGAAGAGAGAGACTGAACGGGAGACTGGATTGGGGAACAGAAGAGAGAGACTGAACGGGAGACTGAACAGTGCATTCCCGGCTTCCAGCTGCACAGAGTGGACGGAATCTGCTCCTACATCAGTAAACGCTGGTGTAGAGATGTCACTTTACTGTTCAATTCCTGCTTGTGCAACAAGTAAAGGGAACATTTTAGATCACTGCTACACTCTATTAAACATGCTTACCACAGAGTCTCACACACAGGTCTGGGACTCTCTGATCACGAGATCTGGTCTCGTTCACTTCAGACCAACCGTGCTGCCTCCATTTAATAATCATTTAAGAAAATTTTACTTATTGTCAACTCAAACCTTAAGTCAAGTTTTTGTTTAGCACTTTTTACAACAATGTTGTCACAAAGCAGCTTTACAGGAGTTTAAAAGCATGAAAACATGAAATCACAACACTTTATCCCCTGTGAGCAAGCCAGAGGCAGCGGTGGCAAGAACAACTACCTCAAAACTGGAGGAAGAAACCTTGGGAGGAACCAGACTGAAGGTAAAAGCTTTAGAAGCTGTACAGGTGCTACATCTGAATGATACAGCCATGCAGTCAAGGATGTTGCAAATGGCACGAATGGAAAAGAGAACTGGTTGGTGACAGGAGGGCGGTTATTACCTCGAAAAGAGACAAAGTTAGTTCTGGTTTGGGTTAGTATAGAGGATGAGAGGCGTGTCAGAGTGTAGCTGGCAATTCTGATTATAAACAGAATGAACTAAAAGGAGAGAAGCTGCCCAGGTGCTACATTTGGATGATACAGCGATGTAGTCGCGGTACAGCAGATGACACAGGTGAAGAGGAGAACTGGTTAGTGCCAGGTGATTAGGAGGCACTGATGGTCCTCCAACAGTATTCGGCAGGACAGGTGGGCAGTTATTGCCTGCGAAAGAAGGAGAAAATGAAAAACAAGGTTAGTTCTGGTTTGTATTAATATAGAGGATGAGAAGCATTTCAGCGTGTAGCTCAGTCACCAAAAGCTAAATTTAACAAGTATGTTTTTAGTCTGAACTTAAATGTAGAGACTGTGTCAGAGTCCTGAACATTAACTGGGAGATTATTCCACAATTTGGGGGCACTTTGAATAGGGCTGCCTACCACTCCAGGCATATGTGCTTACTGTTCCCTAGTGTGTATTTTCACTATTGTGTATATGTGGTGTGCTCCACTCTGTCTCTCTATCTTTTCTTCAGTGCGTCTTAAATGTGCTAACACTGCGGTCATGTTGAAACAATTGACGAAAACAAGGAGAAAAAAAAGTCTAAACTCAGACTCTAACTTCCTGTGTTCTCTGTGGTAATCAGCGTAAACACAAACAGTAACCTGTAGCTGAATCTCTGTGTAGAAATAGTAATAGCTGACTGGCTCTCTTCCGTTCCACTATCCACAGTAATAAACTCCTCCATCTTCTTCTGTCACATTACTGATTCTCACACTGACAAGTTTAGATCTTCTGTTATCAGAGATGGAGAATCTGTGAGTATCTGTGGTATGGATCTTTGCAGCAAATGTTTTTACTATTTTGTTTTTGTTTAAAGAAGGACTTGGTGTTTCTCTCAAACTCTTGTGGATATGAACAGTTGATGTTCTCTCTGATAAGCAGCCACAGTCTTTGGTCCCAGACAACATGGATCTGTTAAAATATAAAAACTAAATTTTACTTTTAAAAATATACATAATGTGACAATGAATTTGTAAATATATATAAACACTACGAACAAAAAGACATGGGATAACACTATGTAAGTGTTTATGAAGTGGCGTTATACGAGGGAGGACGTCCCCCACACCTGTATAATCTTGAGAGCGGTTGAACATTGGCCAGCACACTCCTGGCAGGGCAATCTGAATTCCCAGAGTTTAAACAAGGCAGTGTAGTGGGAGTCAGACGGATGGACATTCTATTTCCAAAGTTGTACAGGCATTTAGTATTTCCTGATCTACAGTGTCATATTTGTAACAAGAACATGTTAATAAAGCCATTACCAGCCACTGTGGCCAGTGCAGCAGCTGGCTATGGGTGCTTCATGTTTGTGACCGCTGAACAGACAAGCGACTGGCAAAAATATCATCCGCATTTAATTTAGGATGCCCTACAAGCACATCCTGAAGTTCATGGGATATGGAAGCAGAAGACACACCTCTGTTAACTCCATGACACGGGATATAGCACCTCATCTGAGCTTTTAAGGTTGCTTACTGGACCCTAGAGAACTGGCAACACTCATGGTTTCAATCGTTCCTGGCTGATGGTAGGGATTGTTAGTGACACAGACCCCACTCCACTAGTCAACAAGGACCTGTGCAGGCTGGTGGTGGTTCCATACTGATGTGTGGTGTGCTGTCATTGCATGAGTTGGTACCACTGTTCTGCCTAAACATGTCTGCTTGGTTACCCTTTGCAGCACTACATGGACTTCATGTTCCCCCACAGTGATGTGATATTCCAGCACGATAGTGCACCATGCCATCAAGCAGAAGTTGTCCGTAACTGGTTTGAGGAGCATTCTGAAGAGTCGAATGATGTGGCCTGCTCATTTGCTCAACAAGAGCCCAATCAAGCAAGGGTAAGGTGGAGTGGTCCAGTTGCTCTCGAGATCCTGCACCTACAAATACCACCTAGCTGTGTGTTGCTCTTCTTTTAGACATCTGTCTACTTGTGGTATCAATGTCTTGTTGATTTGCTGTACTTCGTTGGGCTACACAATACTACCTTTTGTCCCATGACCTTTGGCATACGTGTATGCATACGTAAGTATTAATATATGTATTTGTATGCATTAGGTTGTACATACATTAGGTTTCTCACCTGCGATCACCTTCATGGTCACATGTTTCCACGTTTCTGTAGACCACTAAGATCTTCATGAGAGTCCGGTAGAGAAACTCTATCTTCATGAACCCACGTGTTTTGTTTTTGGCTTGCATTTAGATACCCACACTGGTTTGTGTTGCTGATACAGAAGTATCTGTTGTTCTTTGTATGTGGTTGGTACCTGCAGTGGATCAGAACCTTACCTCCTATATATCCAATCACCTCAGAGCAGACCACTGGACCTGCCAGTCAAATAGAAGATGTCACTCATCTGACTGATCCAGTTCAATTCTACATTCTTCTACAGTTCTCCATCTAAACAACTGCAGCAGAAACACTTTAAACCTGAATCACATACAACAGAGTAAAACATCCTGCAACCATAAACACCTAAAATAGTTCATTTGAAGTAGAACATCTGACCAGGTAGAGGGTAAAGGTGAGGAGGAGCTTCATCCTGATTTTCATTCTCATACTTATTCTCTTTGGGTCGTTTTTGTAATGTATAGCTGTCTCTCAGTGTGTCTCCGTCTCCTCTTCTCTCTGGTTTGGTTGGTTCCTGTTTCTCTGGTAAGTGTCAGAGTTGCTCAAACCCACCACTTCTCCCAGCAGCATCACTGACCACATACCACATTACTCATAGAAGATATTATGAAATCATTGTTAGTGATAAGATGATCACAGATAACAGATCAGTAGAATTGCTATGACTGAAACATTGAACCAGTAAAAGTAAATTCTACTAGTACTCTCTGCTGTCATGCTTGTTAGAATTAGGAAAGTTTCTAATTGGCTGCTGTGAGTCTTGATTTAGTCAGTATCTGGGTTTATTATAGTGTGATGAATGAATTAAAGTGGTTGTGTGGAAGTTCTAACGCATATGGGTAGAAATAATTTATGTAGTGTGTTTTGTCCATTGTTATTCAAATTATTTATATTTTTAACCACACCACACACAAACGTATCTCAACAGATCAGAATCGCACGGGTCCAGGACCTGCTTGTTCTACCAGCATGTGAACCCTCAGCCTAACATAAGAACAATCAACAATCAACAATAACTCGTACAAGTTAAAACCACAAACACAGCTGTGGTTAATTAATCTTACAACATCTTAATCTTAATACATTTCTCTGTTTAACTTGATTAGTCTTTATTAATCCTTGTACACATGAACCCAAGATGTTTCTGATGAAGTCCTGTGGATCACCAGGAGTTGCTTAAGAAGACGCTGTGTCAACTGGAAGAAGGGTTAAATCTTTGTAAATCTAAAGTTAGCTGCTTTAACAGGAAACTTTGCATCGTAATACAGACCATTGCGTAGTGAATGCTAGGAAGGTCATTGGTCATTTAGACTGTTATAATTTTAGGTTGTTTAGACAGTTTGAGGTTATCGCTGTCATTAGTTAGTCATTAACTTGTAGAACTCTGGGGAACTTCTGAGCAAAAATTTGATCATTTCCATTAATAAAATATATAATAGCCACACATGCCGTATGCCAGAGGTTACTAATAGGTGGACCACGGTCCGGGTCTGGACCCAACGTTGTCTTTACGGTATACGGGCTTTGCGGTGCAGTAACCTAACAGACCAATCACGTGTAGCAAAATCACCAAACGCACTCCTCAGCCAATCAGATCTGTGCAGATTCAGGAGTGTGGTGCTAATTAAAAGCAGCCACGTATCTCATATCCATCTATCCATTATCTTCTGCTTTATCCCACTAGTTGGGGTCACGTGGGGGCTGCAGCCAATCTCAGCATCATCAGGCGAAGGTGGGGTACGCTATGGACAGGCCACTAGTCCATCACATGGCCAACACACACTCACACACACACTCACACCTACGGGCAGTTTAGAGTGATCATCAACCTAAAATGCATGTGTTTGGACTGTGGGAGGAAACCGGAGTACCCGGAGGAAACCCACTCAAGCACAGAGAGAACATACACACTCCACACAGAACGTTACGGATATCTTGTGTGTGTGAGAATGGTCCTAACACAGTTTCAGCTCAGATTTAAACTCCTGGCTGGAAAACCAAGAGCTCACTTCTCTCACTGAACAAGAGAAAGTGTGGAGGAACACAAGAGTAAACTGTTAAGATGTGAAACTCAGTTCACAAGACTGAACATTTTATTTTGCTTTTTATTATAAATAAACACTTTATGATGCACTTTTTGTCAAAAACATTTAAACTGTAGCCCTAGTTTTTACTTAAAGAGATGTGAAGTTCAGCAGTAAAGTTCAGCATTTAAAAAGTATATATACTAAAATATACTGAACAGTATGTGTGATATGTTGGTGTTTCAGTAGTTGATGGTATAAGATGCTGATACTAGACTACTTCAGTAAACAGGATACACCACTGAATCAGAACACACGTTAGAAATGATGACGGTCCGGACCGGCCTGAGGAGATCTCCTCTAACTGGACCTTACTGACTGTCATTAACGCTACAACTAGTAGTTAAATTCTTTTACCTTTGCATGCGCTGGTGAAACAATTAGATCATAAAAAGATATATGAAATATTACAAAATGAGGATAAAAGTGAAATAAGATAAACATGAAATAAGATTAAACATATTTTTAAGATAGTAAGAAATGAAATATAATTACAATATATGCACTGACATACATGAATATACGACATAAAACCAGAATGTCACGTCACGTCAGATACCTTTTCAGAAATTCTTTGAGTTGTAATTGCAAGAATTTTAATGGTCGTTTATTCTATTGCTAATTATGTGGTGAAAATAAAACATTTGCATGAGGCGGGTGTGTGTTTTATGGATTACTGGCTAATAGTTGGTCATATCTGGATTATCTTACTCTGATCAGTGAGATGAGGGTCTCCTGAGAGCTTTGATGTGTGAGTCATCTCATTATTGTAAACCCTTGTTTATAAAGTGAAGCCAAGCTGAGTTGCATTACTGTCTGTTGGTTGGTTGTAGCTAGGTGAAATGCAGGTCGGTGTGATGAGGGTCTTGTGAGTGCTGTGATGTGAATCATGTCACAGGTTTTAACGCTTAGTTATAAAACGAAGGCAAAAAGCAGAGCGCTAATTAAAGAAGGCCTCTCTTTGTGCACAAGGACACAGTTATGCTGGAACAGAAGAGTTCTTCTTGGAAACATATAATTGTGCAATATGTTTGTGTGCTGTAACATTAACATCATCCTTCACTGGAAGTAAGGGTGCAAATCCTGGAATGAAAACCCTTTTACTGTTGCCACTATCAGGGGTGCAGGAGTCAGCCTGACACTGGGGGCATATATCCTTGAGCAGAGCATCCATGTTGTGACAATGTGATAGATTTCCGGTGTGGAAAAGCGAAAGGAGAACATGTGTGTCTTCACCTCAGCTAAAACTCTGTGATGTAAGCTGAGTTGGTGCTGATGTTGGGGATACAGCTTAACTAAACAAAGCACAAACAGACTGAATGTCTTAGTAAGTAAATTTTGATTCTTTACTTCCACCCGAATGGATAAATGGAGACACTAAAGTACAGTCCACTCTGGAAAGTGACAAGAGCTTAAAGATCTTCATCACTTTATTCAGAAGCTGAACCTGTAACCACTGTAACAGACTGTAATATAGGCTGTAGCTCAGTTTGAGCCTCTTTTCTAGATTCTGATCATTTTAGCATTGGAGAGAAAGTTTTATTTGCTGGACCACAGCTTCACTGTCATCTCGGTTGTTGTCCTGCCAGCAGCAGAAGCAGTCGTGACTTTTGGTAAGAGTGTGATCTTTATTTTTGAACAGACCCCTCAACACAAACCTTAATAAATGATAAAAGAAGGCTCAACACCTTCCAACACACAACATGGCATAAAAAAGGAGGGTTATGTGACTTGCTGTCAAAATGTGCTACCCTTCCTCTACACCAGCTGACACTTGCAATTGTGCATAGTGGTCTTAGGCTTGTGTGCACCTGCTCAGCCATGGAGACCCATTTCATGAAGCTCTCGATGCATAGCTCACGGCTACAAGCTCTAAAGGATTTATGAGCAATAAAATATTGATTATTGGGAAATAAAATGGTCTCATTTGTCAGCATAGAAGGCATTTATTTTTAATATCACTTTAAAAATACACATTAGCACAAAGTTCTAGGGAGTTACAAAAGTACATAGAACATTTAAAAAGCAATTAACAACAGTAAAGAACTGTGCAGCTGAATGAAGTTAGTCTATATATGAATTATAGTCTGTAAATGATAAACTTTCTTCCCAGAGAAGTTTGAAGTTTGGAGTTGTTTGATTCAAATTTGATGTTTGTATCTTTAAAAATAGATGAATGTGCAGTTGGTTACTAGTTGAAGTTCTTCCAGTCAGGTGTGGTGATTGATGGAGGCATATTCAGTATTAGATTCCTCCTTACTGACGGTGACTGCAGCATCAGTGGGAGAATCTGGATTCTTCTGGAAGCTAACAGTGGCGTAAGTGGGGCCTTGGTCTTTAATCTTCATTCTGGATGCAGGAGTGGAGCCTGTAACTGTACAGAACAGATTACACTCAGTTTCTACCTCAGAGTAACAAACTCTCTCAGACAGCTTCAGAGCTACCAGGAGTTTAACTGTACCTTGTGTTTTCTTGTATCTCAGTTTGTAGAAGATCAGTGTTGATCCTCCAATCAGCAGCAGAGCCACACAGACACATACAGTGATGATGATGATCACAGAGGAACCTGGAGATGAGATAGAAAGCAGTCATCCCATGACTACAATAACCTTCTCAATCAAACTAATTCTCTCCATATCTGCTTCAGTTCCTGGTGTAAATGCCTAAACCACTGAACTGCTGTCTGAACTACAGACTGAGTTCTTACTGGAATGTTCTTTATCAGATGGGACTGGTGTTGCTGTGGTGCTGTAGGATGATATGGTCCAGTAAGATGCTGTTGCTGGTCTCTCAGTTGGTCTTGTTTTTGCTGGTGTGTGTTTGCAGTAGGAGAAAACAAAAGAGATTTAAACTTCTACAGCTGTTATAGCATAATAGGTGCAGCATATAGGTGTAACTGAATTTCCTACACACCTGAAGTGTGCTCACTGCTCACTGCTGTGTGTGTGTGCACGTGTGTATGGGTTAAATGTGTTGGTGAAATTCCACTGTGTGTAAACACAAACGGTAAATAGTTCCAAATTCTGAATATAATATTTAAACATTTCTGATATAAAGCATCCAGAATCTGGTGTACTGCAATGCCTCTCTCCCACTCTCTCTCCAGACCTTCTACATATTTGGTTCTACATGGTGTTGTCATGTTGAGATGACAAAGCAAACAGGAAGAACAGACTGAAACCTAAACCCACTCTGTAACTTCCTCAGGTCTTCAACTAAATGTTTAGTCATGCTCAGTGTGCTGTGTAGGACCTGTCTACTTATTAATAATAATAATAATAAGTGTTTCTATTTTCACAATCCTATAGGTCACACACTCTGATAAACTCTGAGAGGAACTGGTGAGTGTGTTATATATACTGAAGTTTACTGAACTCTGATCAGTAACTCTGCTCTAATAAACACTGTAAACAAGAACAGAAGTTAAAGTATCTCACCAGAAACCTGTAGCTGAATGTCCATGTAGAGGGAGTCATAACTGACTGACTGTCCATCAATCCACACTCCACAGTAATAAACTCCTCCATCTTCTTCTCTCACATCACTGATTCTCACACTAAACACTTTTTCATTAGTAGTGAGGGAAAATCTACCTCTCGCAGTGTCTCCTGAATCAATTACGACAGTAAAGTTTAGACCGTCCTGTTTATAGAGGGTCTTAAATTTGGGTCTAAACTGACTTGGATATGAACAATTGATGGTGACGGTCTCTCCCAGATAACCAGTTACAGTCTTTGATCTCCCACAGCATGAATCTGTTAATCATATAAAATACTGAACTTCAAAAACTGGATTCTCTGAAAGATCTTACAGAAACAAAACCTTCAGAAATAACTCAGTTCATAAATACATCTATTACAAACATAGTTTTTAGAATATTTACCTGTTTTCACTTTCAGGTTGATATTTTGTTTCCACACTCCAGTCTCTCCACACTGATATACTCCAGCATCCTCTACACTCAGCTTTCTGTAGATCACTGTAAGGTTTTTACTGGAGTCATACAGAGATACTTTCCCTGCATCACTCCATTTATTCTGAACTCTCACACTTACACACTGCTTTAGAGGATCCTTACAAAAGTATTTATTCTTCTTTTCGTACTGTTCGTGTTTGCATCTGATTATGACGCTCCCTCCTGAGTAGCCAATCACATCAGAGCAGCTCACTGGACCTGCCAATCAGAAAGTAGTATCTCACTCGTCTCTCTGATCTCATTCAGTTCAACCAAATTCCCTCAAATCTACAGTTCGGTATCAAACTAGCAGCAGCAGGAAGAGTCAGCACTTTATAAACATGTTAAACAGGAACTCAGTGTTTAGTCTTTAGTAGAATAACTGACCTGAGATCAGACAGAGGGTGAAGACGAGGAGGATCTTCATCCTGAACTGAGCTTCAGCTTCACTGATGATCACAAGAATCTTCTTTTAAACTTTCTTTTGTACTTTCTTCTACTTAGAGTTGTGTCCTACTCTTCTCTGTAAGGTGTAGTTCTCTCTGTGTGTCCGTGTCTTCGTCTTCTCTCTGAGTTTGTTGGTTCCTGTTTCTCTGGTTCGTGTCAGAGTTGCTCAATCTCACAGCTCCTCCCAGCAGCATTACGTACCACGTTAAACACTCAGGATCAGCATGAGCTCAGTTTTGTGCTGAGATATTAACACATTATAAGACGTCAGCAGAGCTAGAGTGATCATTTAAACAGTGTACTGTTACTGCTGCCCCTCAAACTCATTAATAAAACTCTTCAGTCAGTCTCAGTTTAACCTGCAGTGTGTAATAGTGAGTACATGGAGGACCACCAGGCTGTAGTGTGTCCCAGTTCTTATGTAGCTGTTCAGAGTGATGCTCTGGAGCCCTCTATACATCCCTACTGCTGCTTTCAGTGAGAACTGCAATGCTGCAAGATGTTGATTCCAACGAAATCATTAATCAAATGTATTTTTTCAGACGTGTGTTCAGATCTTTCTCTCTACCATGTTGATCATATGGTTAGAGTGTTAAAGACGACCTGTCTCTGTCTTTGCCCTCCTGTCATTTTCCACATGCTTCTATTTGTTTTGGTTGCTTGCTTCTCATTCTTGCTACCCTTTTGTCCTGCCCCTCACCTGCTCCTGGTTTTCCTTGTTTCCAGTTGTGCATTTCAACCTTTCTGTTTGCTCCTTGTGTTTTCTCAGCATTTTGGCTTTATTTTCATGCTCTCATCATGAACTCCCCTACACTCTTTGTTCTTGCCTGCTACTTCGTTACAGAATGCGTGACCCCCAGAGTGATATAGCAAGTCTGTTTAGAGCTAAAGGACTTACAAAGAAGCATCAATTTCTTTATTCTGGATACATTGTAGTGAAGATTGCTGCAGCATTTACAACAGAGGACTTATGTGATGAAATACCAAGAAATTACTCAGCGTGGTCAGTCCCTCCCATGCTCCACCTGTGTCTGCTCCTGACCTGCAGGCCTCAGTATCTCCATCTGTGTCTGCTCCTGACCTGCAGGCCTCAGTATCTCCATCTGTGTCTGCTCCTGACTTGCAGGCCTCAGTGTCTCCATGTGGGTCTACTCCTGACCTACTGGCCTTCACATCTCTGCCTGTGTCTGCTCCTGACCTGCAGGCCTTCACATCTCCAGCTGTGTCTGCTCCTGACCTGCAGGCCTTTGCGTCTCCACCTGATTTTGTTTATTTTCCATCCGGTTTACACAGTGATGCTGCTCTCACAGTGTCATGTTGGCTTATGAGGTTTGTGACTAGTATATAAACTTAATTATAAGAAATGATAGTACATGGAAGCCTCTTAAAGATGTTAATAAAGTGTATTCATGAACAAATAAGTATATTCAGGCTGCAATGTAGATTATTATTATAAGTGTAGCCTTTAGTTTATATTATCTGCACTAACATCTGTGTTTCACATCTGTGTGCATTGCTGCTCATTGATTCCTGAACTTTTATGGACTGTAAGTTATCTCCCAAAAAGTACAATCCAGCATTTCAGCACCAGGGACAGCACCCCCCAAACTGAAGACCATCACCAGGAATCAGACCTAAAATCACTGTAGTCTTCTCAGAATTGGCACCAGCAGGTTTAGCTTCAGGAATGTCTATCAGAGTCTGAACATAAGAGGTCTTTACTTCCTTATCTGAGATAATGCCAGTTTCACCAGCATGTAAATTAAGTTCATGTTAAGTTACCACACATTTTGTATCGTGGCTGATTTGATTCACAGACTGAGACACTGGAATGAAATAAATAGAAAATAACTTTATTTGTCAAACAAGGTATAAAATTCATGAAACATTTCAACAACTGATTCAATAAACTATTAAAAATGTCATACAATAAATTATTCTAAACATGAATATCTAGTCTAACTGTTAGATATTCATGTTTGTATGTCATTTATTCCTATTACAAGTTTTATTCGTATATCATTTACATTCTTTCAAACTGCTCATAAGATTCTTAACAAACATAGCACATACATATGTTTGCAGTTTACAACAGTCAATAAAAAAGATATAAAGCATAGAAAAACATATACATATCCTTTCCAGTCTTTTTGTCAAAACATATTCTAGTGAAAGTGTTTTGTTATATGTTATATTAAATTATTCTTTGTGATTTTTCTGGTAAATCTTAGATAAATACACGCTAATAACAAAGAAAGATGTAGCTTAATTCCACATATTTGTTAAGTGCATTAATCAGTAACTGATAATAATTAATGGTAAATTTTAAAAACATGTTCAGTGTGCAGAACTGTATCAGTTTGTATTAGAATATAAATTAAATTATAAGATTAACTGTGTCTAATTATTTGGTTTGAGATGCTCCATATACTTTTAAAGCTACGTTTGTCAGGTTGGACAGGCTTTACTGAGTGTTTGTAGAAATCCCATGTAACCAGTATAGAGCAAAAATCTCTTTGATTTTATGGTTGGTGTTGGGTTTAGACTCAGGTAGACTGAATCTGATTGGTTGGTGTTGGGGTTTAGACTCTGGAAGATTGAATCTGATTGGTTGGTGTTGGGTTTAGAATGTGGTAGACTGAATCTGATTGATTGGTGTTGGGGTTTAGACTCTGGTACACTGAATCTGATTGGTTGGTGTTGGGGTTTAGAGTCTGGTAGACTGAATCTGATTGGTTGGTGTTGGGGTTTAGACTCTGGTACACTGAATCTGATTGGTTGGTGTTGGGTATAAGGTTCTGGTAGACTGGACTCCTACTCATGTTGTTTATGTTCCCAGGTGAATCATTTTCACAATCGCCATCAGCCTGAAATTAGAGCAGCACAGTAAGTACAAATTAGTCATCTGGGAACATCTTATATATTCTATATTATATAATAGTTTGCTAGGCCTTTATGCAGTGAGTTTATCTTAAATATATTCTCTCATTCAAATGTTCTGAGATATTTTCATGAATCTCTATGTTGTGTATATTGTAACATGTTCCATCTATTTAGTCAAATATACAAGGTTTAATTAGGGTGACTGTACACCCTCTTTTTTGCCGGACACTATTTTTCTTGTTTTTAAAACCTTCTGGTAGACTGTTGCTGTGACCTTGGATTTAAGAAAGCAGAGTTTACCAACACCTGCACCAGACATTGCACCCCAAATCATGACAGACTATGGATATTTCACACTGGACCTCAAGCAGTTTGGGTTTTGTTCCTCATCCGTCTTCCTCCAAACCCTTGGACCTTGATTCCCGAATGAAAGGCACACTTTCATCGGCAATAAGGGCCTTGGACCACTGGCCAACGGTCCAGCCCTTCTTCTCCTTGGCCCAGTTGAGACGCTTCCTACGTCAGCTCAGGTTCAGAAGTGGCTTGAGCCGAGGAACAGTTGTAGCCCATCTCCCGGATGCGTCTGAGTGTGGTGGTTGTTGAAGCTGTGACTTCTGCCTCATTCCACTCTTTCTGGATCTCTGCCGGATTCTTGAATCCTCTCTTTTTGCTAATCCGCGGAAGCCCACAGTTATCTCTTTTGCTGGTGCATCTTCTTCTGCCACATTTTCTCCTTCCACTAGACTTTCCATTGATATGCTTGAACACAGCACTCTGTGAACAGCCAGCCTCCTTAGCTATGAACTTTTGTGGCTTACCCATCCTATGGAGGGTATCAATGATGGTCTTCTGACCAGTTGTTATGTCTGCAGTGTTCCCCATATTAAACAGAACTGAGACAATTGAACCTGAAGCAATTTACTGACACCTGGGGAAATCTGTGCAGGTGCTTTGAGTTTAGTAGATGATTAGTGTGTCACACTGAGTTTAAAACATTCATGCCCTGCAATTTAGGCTGATTTCTCCACAGTATTTAAATTTTTTGAATTCCTGTTTTCATGGGTTTTATGAGCTGGAAAGCCCAAATTATGTAAAAAATAAACAAATAAATACTTGAAATCGTTTACATTGTGGGCCCTGAATCTATAATCTATGAAAGTTTAACTATTTAAATGGAATTCTGGAACCTAATCAACTTTTCCACGATATTAAAATTTTTTGGAATTGGTCTGTAAGTAAAAGTAGAAGTGCGGCTTACATATTCTACCCGAGCAGTAATAAAGGAGTACGCGCTCCTAAGTGCAGTTAAAGTATACTAAATATATCCTCCACAAAAATCCACTCGTCTAGAGCACCGAACACACTTAAATGATTGATTTCCTTTACAAGAGTTTGAGATGGACAATCTACGCTAAGAATAAATAGATTATTATAGCAGTTTAAAGATTAACAAACTTTGCAAACCATATGAAAATAATCAAGCAGCTGATCTACAAAGACAAGAAAAATCAACTAGCTAGAAACTTATAATCATTGTATAGCCACAGTTTGTAGTCCAGCGCCTCGGTGAAGGAACGGTAGATGCATTGACATTTTCTCAATGACCATGTCAGCGTTTGTAGTAAAACAGTAGTGTAAGAACAGAATTCACAGAAAACCAATGACAACTTGTTTTCAGTTTTAGACGTGTAGAAAACAACAGACTTCAAGGGACAGATATGTTTAAATGTCAGCAGTAAATCTTTTAGGTGCTGAAAAGGTGCTGAAGGCTTGAAGAAGATGTGACGAACTCAAGTGAAGTCAAGGTTCATTGATATAGCAGATCTTACAGCAGACGTCTCAAAGCAGCTTTGATCAGAGACCCTAGTGAGCAAGCCAGAGGCCACAGTGGCAAAAAGTGGCAACCCCAGAGAACCAGACTCAAAACGGGAACCCATCCTCCACTCTCTCTCTCTATTTCTCTCTCTCTCATATATATATATATATATATATATGTATGTATGTAACAGTGTGTCCAGATTCACAGTTACACTGAATTTGATTTGAGTCTCTCGAGGCTGATGTTGGCTTCTTATTTGAATTTCACACTTAAAGTCCTGCTGTTTCTCACAGGCATCTGTTGAGGCATCTAAATCTGATTGCTACATCATTTGAATAATAAAATGAATGCATCATTAAAGTCATGTTAAATCTAATCTCTCTTTTCAAACACATTTTTAACTTTTAACTTTTTATTCAATCTATTTCTGTTTAATTTACCTCCATATTTACTTCTTCCTCCTGTAAGCCATGAAACATTTACCTGTACACAGGTAGGTGAAGGTAGTGTTACAGTTTACCTGTACACAGGTAGGTGAAGGTAGTGTTACAGTTTACCTGTACACAGGTAGGTGAAGGTAGTGTTACAGTTTACCTGTACACAGGTAGGTGAAGGCGTTGTTACAGTTTACCTGTACACAGGTAGGTGAAGGTAGTGTTACAGTTTACCTGTACACAGGTAGGTGAAGGTAGTGTTATAGTTTACCTGTACACAGGTAGGTGAAGGTAGTGTTACAGTTTACCTGTACACAGGTAGGTGAAGGTAGTGTTACAGTTTACCTGTACACAGGTAGGTGAAGGCGGTGTTACAGTTTACCT
The DNA here is from genome assembly GCA_021613375.1 of Megaleporinus macrocephalus. Classification (NCBI taxonomy): domain Eukaryota; kingdom Metazoa; phylum Chordata; class Actinopteri; order Characiformes; family Anostomidae; genus Megaleporinus; species Megaleporinus macrocephalus. The sequence continues at coordinate 36,869,679 of CM038722.1, read as the reverse complement.
GTACACAGGTAGGTGAAGGTAGTGGTACAGTTTACCTGTACACAGGTAGGTGAAGGTAGTGGTACAGTTTACCTGTACACAGGTAGGTGAAGGTAGTGTTACAGTTTACCTGTACACAGGTAGGTGAAGGTAGTGTTACAGTTTACCTGTACACAGGTAGGTGAAGGCGGTGTTACAGTTTACCTGTACACAGGTAGGTGAAGGTAGTGTTACAGTTTACCTGTACACAGGTAGGTGAAGGTAGTGGTACAGTTTACCTGTACACAGGTAGGTGAAGGTAGTGGTACAGTTTACCTGTACACAGGTAGGTGAAGGTAGTGTTACAGTTTACCTGTACACAGGTAGGTGAAGGCGGTGTTACAGTTTACCTGTACACAGGTAGGTGAAGGCGGTGTTACAGTTTACCTGTACACAGGTAGGTGAAGGTGGTGTTACAGTTTACCTGTACACAGGTAGGTGAAGGTAGTGTTACAGTTTACCTGTACACAGGTAGGTGAAGGTAGTGTTACAGTTTACCTGTACACAGGTAGGTGAAGGTAGTGTTACAGTTTACCTGTACACAGGTAGGTGAAGGTAGTGGTACAGTTTACCTCTACACAGGTAGGTCTTACCTAAGGACTCTTATTGGTATAGTGTAAGGTGGTTACTCAGGTGGGGAACAGAGCACCAGTGTGTAGGGCAGCAGTGTACCACCTGTTAACACTCTCCACACAGACATTATCACAGTTCCACCAGTTGTTACAGACCTCTCCAGTCTCAACCTTCCACACACTGCGGAGGTCTGTATGCCTCGTGCCACCATCCTGCCTCAAGTATCCTATTTTATGATCAAACTAAAATGTGGTCACTCTAGTTTAGTACTGTGTGTTTAGAAGTACTGAAACCTTCAGTTTTTCCCGGAATTTTCATTTTACCGTTACTATTTATTTAAAGCTGTGTAAAAAGTTTCTGGTTTAATCTAGAGACTAAGTCTAATAACAACACAAGCTAATTAACTTCTTCAGAATAACTTGACTGTCTGGATAAGACATTTTAGTATCAGATAAATGGCCAGAGTATTGAGGCAGGTTGTAAACAAACCCTACAGGAAGATCTAGAGCCCTACTTAAAGAACTAGAGTTTGTAATCACTGTTTAAAGTTATTCAGGTGTTTAGCTTCATAAACCACACGTACTTACTGTGTTATTAGTGTCTGATCTTCTGTTGATGGAGGAAGATTCTGTAGAAAGAGAGAAACCATCACTCACAGAGTGCTGTGTCCACTAGAGGGAGCAATTAAGATAAGTGTTCTATTACAGAGCTGTGTCATATATATACACACACACAGTGAGACACTGAAACGTTCTGTGAGTGTATGTTTGTGAGTAGTACCTCGTTTCTTGTATCTCAGTTTGTAGAAGATCAGTGTTGGTCCTCCAACCAGCAGCAGAACCACACAGACACATACAGTGATGATGAGGATGATGATGACAGAGGAACCTGGAGATAAAGGACAGAACATCATCAACATCATATGACCACAAACACCTTCTCTATCAGTCCAGTTCCCTCCAGTTCAAATCTGCTCCAGTTCCTGGTGTGGAGCTCTAAACCACTGAACTCCTGTCTGAACACATTTAACATGAATGTAGACTAAAAGAAGGAGTTATGAGTTCTTACAGGAATGTTCTTCATCAGATGGGACTGATGATGATGTGGTCCTGTAGGATGATGTGGTCCAGTAAGATTCTGTTGCTGCTCTCTCAGGTGGTCTTGTTTTTGCTGGTGCAGGTTAGTTTTCAGTAGTTTCAGTAGGAACAATAGAAAACAGAACACATTTAAACTTTCACTTTTGTTTCAGTTATAACAAGTGCAGGTCTGTGATTGACCACATGGGGGCGCCCTCTCTCTCTCTCTCTCTCTCTCTCTCTCTCTCTCTCTCTTGTGTGTGTATGTGTACATGTTATAATGAAGTGAAACAATAAACACAACCCCCAACTGCTCGCCGGGTAGTGTGGATAGGGCTTCCCATCACTCCGGGCAAGTGTGCTAACTGCCCCCTAGTGTGTGTGTTCACTAGTGTGTGTGTGTGTTCACTATTGTTAATGTATGTGAGTGTTTTACCTCTCTCTGCCTCTCTCTGCCCCTCTCTCTGCCTCTCTCTCTGCCTCTCTTTGCCTCTCTCTCTGACTCTCTCTGCCTTTCTCTCTATCTCTCTTTCTGTCACTCTCTCTGCCTCTTTTTCTGTCTCTCTCTGCCTCTCTCTTTGTCTCTTTCTTTGCCTTTCTCTCTATCTCTCTTTCTGTCTCTTTCTCTCTCTGCCTCTCTCTCTCTCTCTCTGCCTCTCTCTTTCTTTTTATATCTCTCTCTCTCTCTGCCCCCCCTTTCTCTCTTCTTCATATGTGGTTCTACACGTTGTGGTCATGTTGAGATGACAAAGTAAACAGGAAGAACAAGCTGAAGCCTAAACCCACTCTGTAACTTCCTCAGGTCTCTGTGGTCTCAACTAAATCTACAGTCACACTCAGTGATCTGTATAAGAACTTTATACATAATAATAATAATAATAATAATAATAATAATAATAATAATAATAATAATAAAACTCTTATCAGTAACTCTGCTCTAATAAACACTGTAAACAAGAACAGAAGTTAATGTATCTCACCAGAAACCTGTAGCTGAATCTCTGTGTAGAGCGAGTGATAACTGATTGACGGTCCATCAATCCACACTCCACAGTAATAAACTCCTCCATCTTCTTCTCTCACATCTCTGATCCTCACATTGACATATTTAGATTCTTTATTATCAAAGATGGAGAATCTGTCTGTCTGAAGGATTGCAGGGTGGTACACTACAGTGAAATATCGACCGTCCTGTTTGTAGAGGATCTTAAATTTTGAGTTAAACTCATCTGGATATGAACAGCTGATGGTGACGGTCTCTCCCAGATAACCAGTTACAGTCTTTGATCTACAACATGAATCTGTTAATCATATAAAATACTGAACTTCAAAAACTGGATTCTCTGAAAGATCTTACAGAAACAAAACCTTCGAAAATAACTCATAGATACATTTATTACAAACATAGTTTTTAGAATATTTACCTGTGTTCACTGTCAGGTTGATATTTTGATTCCACACTCCAGTCTCTCCACCCTTATACACTCCAGCATCCTGTAAACTCAGGTTTCTGTAGACCACTATAAGATCTTTATTGGAGTCACTCAGATATAATCTCTCTTCATCACCCCATTTATTCAGAATTACTGCCCCTACACACTGTCTTGAATTTACCTTACAAAAATACTTATTCTGCTCTTTATACAGTAGTTGTTTCCATCTGAGTATGACGCTCCCTCCTGAGTAGCCAATCACATCAGGGCAGCTCACTGGACCTGCCAATCAGATTGAAATATCTCACTCGTCTCTGATTTTATTCAATTCAACCAAATTCCCTCAAATCTACAGTTCGGTATCAAACTAGCAGCAGCAGGAAGAGTCAGCACTTTATAAACATGTTAAACAGGAACTCAGTGTTTAGTCTTTAGTAGAATAACTGACCTGAGATCAGCCAGAGGGTGAAGACGAGGAGGATCTTCATCCTGAACTGAACTTTAGCTTCACTGATGATCACAAGAATCTTCTTTAAACGTGTTTGTCCTCAGAGTTGTGTCCTACTCGTCTCTGTAAGGTGTAGTTCTCTCTGTGTGTCCGTGTCTTCGTCTTCTCTCTGAGTTTGTTGGTTCCCGCTGATCTGATAAGAATCAGAGTTTCTCAATCTCACAGCTCCTCCCAGCAGCATCACTGACCACGTTAAACACACAGGATCAGCATGAGCTCAGTTTTGTGCTGACATATTAACACATTAATAGACGTCAGCAGAGCTAGAGTGATCATTTAAACACTGTACTGTTACTGCTGCCCCTCAAACTCATTAATAAAACTCTTCAGTCAGTCTCAGTTTAACCTGCAGTGTGTAATAGTGAGTACATGGAGGACCACCAGGCTGTAGTGTGTCCCAGTTCTTATGTAGCTGTTCAGAGTGATGCTCTGGAGCCCTCTATACATCCCTACTGCTGCTTTCAGTGAGAACTGCAGTGATTCAAACTGTGAGCTGTTTCCGAGGCTGCATCCTTCAGGTTCTGTATTTGAAGGCCGCTTGAGCGGCGTCACTAGGCTGTTCTGTTTTAAAGGCTACTTTGTGTGCGGCCGAGAAGTTTGTACATCTCTTCTGTGGCAACTACTGATCCAATGTGAGACTCCTTCACGAGCCGGCGTGTACTGAGGTTCGTTATGTGCTGGTGAGGACTCATGATTGTTTCATGAGAGGACTCATGTAAACTCAGCAGCTTCCTATTACCCAGAATTCCATAAGATACAGAACCAATCAGACTGGATGGTTTTGTTTACAGCCATCTGATCTGAAGATCTGAATTCAGGTCTGAGTAAAAATGCATTTAATTTAATTTGTCTTTGATTTACATGATGCTGATCAAAAGCAAATCAGACAGTTAAGTTGGACGAGTACGGCCGATATGCAGTGTGTGGAATATACTGGCAGCCGAGCTCTCTCTAGGTAACTCCACACAAGAGCTTCTAGGCTGATAAAGTAAACTACTGGCATTTCAACCTGATATGCGTCTGAACATGTATCAGAGAAATATGACACATGGGGTCTATCTCAAAACCTAGACTGCTGCCTACGTAGTGCACTGACTCTGGATCAGCTGTGTAAGTATCACTGCCTCTGGATCAGCTGTGTAAATATCACTGACTCTGGATCAGTTGTGTAAGTATCACTGACTCTGGATCAGTTGTGTAAGTATAACTGACACTGGATCAGCCGTGTAAGTAGCACTGCCTCTGGATCAGCTGTGTAAGTATCACTGCCTCTGGATCAGCTGTGTAAGTATCACTGACTCTGGATCAGTTGTGTAAGTATCACTGACTCTGTATCAGCTGTGTAAGTATAACTGACACTGGATCAGTTGTGTAAGTAGCACTGACTCTGGATCAGCTGTGTAAGTATCACTAACTCCGTATCAGCTGTGTAAGTATCATTGACTCTGGATCAGCTGTGTAAGTATCACTGCCTCTGGATCAGTTGTGTAAGTATCACTGACTGGATCAGCTGTGTAAGTATCACTGACTCTGGATCAGCTGTCTAAGTATCACTGACTGTATCAGCTGTGTAAGTATCACTGACTGGATCAGCTGTGTAAGTATCACTGACTCTGGATCAGCTGTCTAAGTATCACTGACTCTGGATCAGCTGTGTACGTGTCACTGAATCTGGATCAGCTGTCTAAGTATCACTGACTCTGGATCAGTTGTGTAAGTATCACTGACTCTGGATCAGTTGTGTAAGTATCACTGACTGGATCAGCTGTGTATGTATCACTAACTCTGGATCAGCTGTGTAAGTATCACTGACTCTGGATCAGCTGTGTAAGTATCACTGACTCTGGATCAGTTGTGTAAGTATCACTGACTCTGGATCAGCTGTGTACGTGTCACTGACTCTGGATCAGCTGTCTAAGTATCACTGACTCTGGATCAGTTGTGTAAGTATCACTGACTCTGGATCAGTTGTGTAAGTATCACTGACTGGATCAGCTGTGTAAGTAGCAGCATTCTCTCCTAATCTCTCCTCATAAGACTCAGAAGACAGATCTAGTTAGAGACAGACTGAGTCACGGTTTGTTCCCGCCCACTGCATGTGAGCGGTGTTTACTGACCTCAGCTGCAGCGTCTCCTCAGCCGTTCAGCTCCATGGGTTCTCCTCTTGTGTGTTTTACTGCAGGTTTGATTGTTATTGGTCTAGACGAGTTTTAACACTCAGTTATCTAGAACATGCTTACAATACCACTCATATTCAGTTATCTAGAACATGTTTACACTACCATTTATATGCAGTTATCTAGAACATGTTTACACTACCACTCATTCAGTTCTCTAGAACCTGTTTACACTACCACTCATTCAGTTCTCTAGAACCTGTTTACCACTCATATTCAGTTAGCCTAAACCCTCTGGATGAGTTTTAACACTCAGTTATCTAGAATATGCTTACAATACCACTCATATTCAGTTATCTAGAACCTGGTTACACTACCACTCCTATTAAGTTATCTAGAACCTGTTTACAATAACACTCATTCAGTTATCTAGAACTTGTTTACACTGCCACTCATATTCAGATATCTAGAACCTGTTTCCACTTATATTCAGTTAGCCTAAACCCTCTGGAGGAGTTTTAACACTCAGTTATCTAGAATATGCTTACAATACCACTCATATTCAGTTATCTAGAACCTGTTTAAATTGCCATTCCACTTGTGCTGAAAACAATTCTGCTTGCGTTGCATCATGGGATTGTCTTAGCGGCTGAGGAACCGTTTAATGCTTCCTTACAATTCAGCCAAAGGAAGGAACCTCAGTTGACAGAATATGTAAGGGATCTAAAATTGGGACAGTCTACGTGTCAGGAGCTCCACAGTAGTAGGTAAAGTTCTGTCTATGGAGACACTCAGTAGGTTTAGAGACAGACCCGAGGACGCTGTCTTGGTCCTCTTCTCCAGCTGGGTGATATAGTAATCAGAGCTGTGATGGTGATGCTTCTCTGAGCTGCACATTTCTGTTGAGCTGAAGGACCTAAAAAAGACTCTCTACAAACTGGGAGATCTGAGTCATCAGGTTAAAGGGGAGGTAACAAGTCTGAGAGTAAGTTTAGATCTGGATTTAAGTTAGTATGATATGTTTAACTCAACAGGATGCCGAGAAGCTGATTCATGCTTATATTTAGACTGAACTTTGGGTTTGGTTGGTTCTTGCTTCTCTGATAAATGTCAGAGTTGATCAATCTCACAGCTCCTCCCACCAGCATCCGCACATGTGATCACCCCACTTTAAATTAAGCACACAGGAACTCTTGAGGTCTAGGTCTGCACACTATTGACAGCACTGACCTTGTGACGACCCATATTAGGAACTGAACTTTTTGATGGTGTCTGCTCAGTCAGATGTTGTGCTGCTGCCTTAGTGAAAGTTCTACCAGGAAGACTCTAACGCTGTGTAAGTATCACTGACTCTGGGTCAGCTGTGTAAGTATCACTGACTCTGGGTCAGCTGTGTAAGTATCACTGACTCTGAATCAGCTGTGTAAGTATCACTGACTCTGGATCAGCTATGTAAATGTCACTGACTTTGTATCAGCTGTATATCACTGACTCTGAATCAGCTGTGTAAGTATCACTGACTCTGGATCAGCTATGTAAATGTCACTGACTTTGTATCAGCTGTATATCACTGACTCTGAATCAGCTGTGTAAGTATCACTGACTGGATCAGCTGTGTAAGTATCACAGACTCTGTATCAGCTGTGTAAGTATCACTGGCTCTGGATCAGCTGTGTAAGTAGCACTGACTCTGTATCAGCTGTGTAAGTATCACTGACTGGATCAGCTGTGTAAGTATCACTGACTCTGGATCAGCTGTGTAAGTATCACTGACTCTGTATCAGCTGTGTAAGTATCACTGGCTCTGGATCAGCTGTGTAAGTAGCACTGACTCTGTATCAGCTGTGTAAGTAGCCCTGACTCTGGATCAGCTGTGTAGCACTGACTCTGGATCAGCTGTGTAAGTGTCACTGACTGTATCAGCTGTGAAACTATCACTGACTCTGTATCAACTGTGAAAGTATCACTGACTCTGGATCAGCTATGTAAGTATCACTGACTCTGGATCAGTTGTGTATCACTGACCCTGGATTAGTTGTGTAAGTATCACTGACTCTGGATCAGCTGTGTATCACTGACCCTGGATTAGTTGTGTAAGTATCACTGACTTTTGATCAGTTGTGTAAGTATCACTGACTCTGGATCAGCTGTGTATCACTGACTTTTGATCAGTTGTGTAAGTATCACTGACTCTGGATCAGCTGTGTAAGTATCACTGACTCTGGATCAGCTGTGTAAGTATCACTGACTCTGGATCAGCTGTGTAAGTATAACTGACTCTGGATCAGCTGAGTAAGTATCACTGACTCTGCATCAGCTGTGTAAGTATCACTGACTCTGGATCAGCTGTCAGTTTCACTGACTCTGGATCAGCTGTGTATGTGTCACTGACTCTGAATCAGCTGTGTACGTGTCACTGACTCTGGATCAGCTGTCTAAGTATCACTGACTCTGGATCAGTTGTGTATCACTGACTGGATCAGCTGTGTAAGTATCACTGATTCTGGATCAGCTGTCTAAGTATCACTGACTCTGGATCAGTTGTGTATCACTGACTCTGGATCAGTTGTGTATCACTGACTCTGGATCAGCTGTGTAAGTATCACTGACTCTGGATCAGCTGTCTAAGTATCACTGACTCTGTATCAGTTGTGTATCACTGACTGGATCAGCTGTCTAAGTATCACTGACTCTGGATCAGTTGTGTATCACTGACTGGATCAGCTGTGTAAGTATCACTGACTCTGGATCAGCTGTCTAAGTATCACTGACTCTGGATCAGCTGTGTAAGTATCACTGACTCTGTATCAACTGTGAAAGTATCACTGACTCTGGATCAGCTATGTAAGTATCACTGACTCTGGATCAGTTGTGTATCACTGACCCTGGATTAGTTGTGTAAGTATCACTGACTCTGGATCAGCTGTGTATCACTGACCCTGGATTAGTTGTGTAAGTATCACTGACTTTTGATCAGTTGTGTAAGTATCACTGACTCTGGATCAGCTGTGTATCACTGACTTTTGATCAGTTGTGTAAGTATCACTGACTCTGGATCAGCTGTGTAAGTATCACTGACTCTGGATCAGCTGTGTAAGTATCACTGACTCTGGATCAGCTGAGTAAGTATCACTGACTCTGCATCAGCTGTGTAAGTATCACTGCCTCTGGATCAGCTGTGTATGTGTCACTGACTCTGAATCAGCTGTGTACGTGTCACTGACTCTGGATCAGCTGTCTAAGTATCACTGACTCTGGATCAGCTATGTAAGTATCACTGACTCTGGATCAGTTGTGTATCACTGACCCTGGATTAGTTGTGTAAGTATCACTGACTCTGGATCAGCTGTGTATCACTGACCCTGGATCAGCTGTCTAAGTATCACTGACTCTGGATCAGCTATGTAAGTATCACTGACTCTGGATCAGTTGTGTATCACTGACCCTGGATTAGTTGTGTAAGTATCACTGACTCTGGATCAGCTGTGTATCACTGACCCTGGATCAGTTGTGTAAGTATCACTGACTCTGGATCAGCTGTGTAAGTATCACTGACTTTTGATCAGTTGTGTAAGTATCACTGACTCTGGATCAGCTGTGTATCACTGACTTTTGATCAGTTGTGTAAGTATCACTGACTCTGGATCAGCTGTGTAAGTATCACTGACTCTGGATCAGCTGTGTAAGTATCACTGACTCTGGATCAGCTGAGTAAGTATCACTGACTCTGCATCAGCTGTGTAAGTATCACTGCCTCTGGATCAGCTGTCAGTTTCACTGACTCTGGATCAGCTGTGTATGTGTCACTGACTCTGAATCAGCTGTGTACGTGTCACTGACTCTGGATCAGCTGTCTAAGTATCACTGACTCTGGATCAGCTATGTAAGTATCACTGACTCTGGATCAGTTGTGTATCACTGACCCTGGATTAGTTGTGTAAGTGTCACTGACTCTGGATCAGCTGTGTATCACTGACCCTGGATTAGTTGTGTAAGTATCACTGACTTTTGATCAGTTGTGTAAGTATCACTGACTCTGGATCAGCTGTGTATCACTGACTTTTGATCAGTTGTGTAAGTATCACTGACTCTGGATCAGCTGTGTAAGTATCACTGACTCTGGATCAGCTGTGTAAGTATCACTGACTCTGGATCAGCTGAGTAAGTATCACTGACTCTGCATCAGCTGTGTAAGTATCACTGCCTCTGGATCAGCTGTCAGTTTCACTGACTCTGGATCAGCTGTGTATGTGTCACTGACTCTGAATCAGCTGTGTACGTGTCACTGACTCTGGATCAGCTGTCTAAGTATCACTGACTCTGGATCAGTTGTGTATCACTGACTGGATCAGCTGTGTAAGTATCACTGACTCTGGATCAGCTGTCTAAGTATCACTGACTCTGGATCAGTTGTGTATCACTGACTCTGGATCAGTTGTGTATCACTGACTGGATCAGCTGTGTAAGTATCACTGATTCTGGATCAGCTGTCTAAGTATCACTGACTCTGGATCAGTTGTGTATCACTGACTCTGGATCAGTTGTGTATCACTGACTCTGGATCAGCTGTGTAAGTATCACTGACTCTGGATCAGCTGTCTAAGTATCACTGACTCTGTATCAGTTGTGTATCACTGACTGGATCAGCTGTCTAAGTTTCACTGACTCTGGATCAGTTGTGTATCACTGACTGGATCAGCTGTGTAAGTATCACTGACTCTGGATCAGCTGTCTAAGTATCACTGACTCTGGATCAGCTGTGTAAGTATCACTGACTCTGTATCAACTGTGAAAGTATCACTGACTCTGGATCAGCTATGTAAGTATCACTGACTCTGGATCAGTTGTGTATCACTGACCCTGGATTAGTTGTGTAAGTATCACTGACTCTGGATCAGCTGTGTATCACTGACCCTGGATTAGTTGTGTAAGTATCACTGACTTTTGATCAGTTGTGTAAGTATCACTGACTCTGGATCAGCTGTGTATCACTGACTTTTGATCAGTTGTGTAAGTATCACTGACTCTGGATCAGCTGTGTAAGTATCACTGACTCTGGATCAGCTGAGTAAGTATCACTGACTCTGCATCAGCTGTGTAAGTATCACTGCCTCTGGATCAGCTGTGTATGTGTCACTGACTCTGAATCAGCTGTGTACGTGTCACTGACTCTGGATCAGCTGTCTAAGTATCACTGACTCTGGATCAGCTATGTAAGTATCACTGACTCTGGATCAGTTGTGTATCACTGACCCTGGATTAGTTGTGTAAGTATCACTGACTCTGGATCAGCTGTGTATCACTGACTTTTGATCAGTTGTGTAAGTATCACTGACTCTGGATCAGCTGTGTAAGTATCACTGACTCTGGATCAGCTGTGTAAGTATCACTGACTCTGTATCAGCTGTGTAAGTATCACTGGCTGGATCAGCTGTGTAAGTATCACTGACTCTGGATCAGCTGTCTAAGTAGCACTGACTCTGAATCAGCTGTCTAAGTAGCACTGACTCTGAATCAGCTGTGTAAGTATCACTGACTCTGGATCAGCTATGTAAATGTCACTGACTGTACATCAGCTGTGTATCACTGTCTCTGGATCAGCTGTGTAAGTATCACTGACTCTGCATCAGCTGTGTAAGTATCACTGACTCTGAATCAGCTGTGTAAGTATCACTGACTCTGGATCAGCTGTGTAAGTATCACTGACTGGATCAGCTGTGTAAGTATCACTGACTCTGGATCAGTTGTGTATCACTGACTCTGGATCAGTTGTGTAAGTATCACTGACTCTGGATCAGCTGTGTAAGTATCACTGACTTTTGATCAGTTGTGTAAGTATCACTGACTCTGGATCAGCTGTGTAAGTATCACTAACTGTTGATCAGTTGTGTAAGTATCACTGACTCTGGATCAGCTGTGTATCACTGACTTTTGATCAGTTGTGTAAGTATCACTTACTCTGGATCAGCTGTGTAAGTATCACTGACTCTGGATCAGCTGAGTAAGTATCACTGACTCTGGATCAGCTGTGAAAGTATCACTGACTCTTGATCAGCTATGTAAGTATCACTGACTCTGGATCAGTTGTGTATCACTGACTCTGGATCAGTTGTGTAAGTATCACTGACTCTGGATCAGCTGTGTAAGTATCACTGACTCTGGATCAGCTGTGTACGTGTCACTGACTCTGGATCAGCTGTCTAAGTATCACTGACTCTGGATCAGTTGTGTAAGTATCACTGACTCTGGATCAGTTGTGTAAGTATCACTGACTGGATCAGCTGTGTAAGTAGCAGCATTCTCTCCTAATCTCTCCTCATAAGACTCAGAAGACAGATCTAGTTAGAGACAGACTGAGTCACGGTTTGTTCCCGCCCACTGCATGTGAGCGGTGTTTACTGACCTCAGCTGCAGCGTCTCCTCAGCCGTTCAGCTCCATGGGTTCTCCTCTTGTGTGTTTTACTGCAGGTTTGATTGTTATTGGTCTAGACGAGTTTTAACACTCAGTTATCTAGAACATGCTTACAATACCACTCATATTCAGTTATCTAGAACATGTTTACACTACCATTTATATGCAGTTATCTAGAACCTGTTTACACTACCACTCATTCAGTTCTCTAGAACCTGTTTACCACTCATATTCAGTTAGCCTCCAGTTAGTTTTATTTAGTTTATATGTTTATTTAATTTTAAACACTATGTGCCAAATAAATGTGTTATTTTATTTGTTAATTTAATTTGTTTACTTTATTTCTACAACACAAAATAAAACATATAAACATCGTGGCCACCAGGGACACTAGAGGACCATGGAAGACAACAACAGACTGGAACTAAAACAAATTATTTTTATTATTAGAGACTTTATTATTTCTATTCAGTCTCTGGTCACTGGAGAAGTAGCTTGGTTGTTGAGGCTGCACATGGTTGAACGAGGGCAAGTGGCCAGAGAGAGAGAGAGAGAGAGAGAGAGAGAGATTGTTGACCAGTGGACTAGATTCTTGCGCCTGCCCTGTCTTTGACATATTGTCATTTTCCATGTGCTTCTGTTTGTTTTGGTTTCTTGTCTCCTCCTTGTTGCCACCCTTTTGTCACGCCCCTCACCTGCCCCTGGTTTGATGCTCCTCCCCGTCCCAGGTGTTTCCCCTTGTGCATTTAAAACCTTCTGTTTGCTCCGTGTGTTTTTTCTGGTGTTTGTGAAAGTCTACTATTGTGTATGTGGCTTTGTGTATGGTGGATTTCTGCTTTGTGGATTATTATTTTGGATTTAGGTTTGTGTTCTCATCATGAATTCTCCTACACTCTCTGTTCTTGTCTACACCTTAAACTTGGACTCTAATAAACAGACCTTGCACTTGTATCCACCTGCCTCGCCTGCTATTCCTACTTCACAGAATGCCGGACCCTCAAGGATACAGCGAATCTGTTTAGAGCTAAAGGGGTCATAGAAAATTGTCTATTCCCTTCTTCTGGGCACATTGCTGTAGAGATTGCTGCACTATTTACAGTGGTGGGCTCTGCTCAGCTTGCTGGTGAGAAGATACATGGACCAAGCAGCTGGATTACACACAATTTTTTCACTAGTTTTACTAGTATGTACATAAAAGTCACATTAAGCTCCCACATATGTTGAATCATGGCTGATTTCCTGGATAAGAAACACTGGAATAAAGTAAAATAAATGTATTTTTAACAAAGCATTTAAATCCTAAAACATTATAACAACTGATTTAATTGATATAAGAAAATATTAATATCAAGAAAAGTTGAAACTATCATACAATAAAAGTTGTAAACTGTAAAGGCAAAAACTGTTAAAGGTATTAAAGGCCTAAAGATAAAAGGCAGTGGAGTCAACATGTTGGGTACCGCATTCTTACACCTAGAGTAGAATCAAGTGTGATGCTACGGGATACTCCACCTAGTGTTTGATGTTTGGGAAGCCAGACTCCTGGTTGATCTGTGTATTGAGACGATGCCTGATCATGGTGGAAACGTCACAGAGATCATGTGCTCTTGCAGAAGCTGGAGTTTTTTTGGATTTGGTTGACTTTCCAAGACCGAATCTGATTGGTTGTTTTTTAGGGTTTAGTCTTTGAAAGACTGAATCTGATTGGTTGGTGTTGGGTTCAGACGGTGGAAGACTGAATCTGATTGATTGGTGTTTTGACCCTGCTAGACATGAATCTCATTGATTGGTGTTGGGATTTAGGCTTCTGGTAGACTGGACTCCTGCTTGTGTTGTTCAAGTTCCCAGGTGGATCATGGTCTTAAGTTTAGCATCTGTAAGCCTAAATATTATTTGTTGGTGTTGGGGTTTAGATTGTGGTAGACTGAATCTGGTTGGTTGGTGTTGTGTTTAGATGGTGGTAGACTGATTCTGATTGGTTGGTGTTGGGGTTTAGGCTCTGGTAGACTAATTCTGATTGGATGATGTTGGGGTTTAGGCTCTGGTACACTGAATCTGATTGGTTGTCATTGGGTGTAAGGTTCTGGTAGACTGGACTCCTGCTCATGTTCAGGTTTCCAGGTGGATCATTTTCATAATCTAGATCAGCCTGAAATTAGAGCAGCACAGTAAGTACAAATTAGTCATCTGGGAATATTTTATATATTACATATAACACCATCATTTGCTAGGCAAATTATTCTGATATGTAGATCAGACCATTTGAGTTTATTCATTAATTTCATCTATTTAGTCAAATATACCAGGTTTAATTAGGGTGACCATACACCCTCTTTTTTCCTGGACATGTCCTATTTTTGAGACCTAAAATTTCCAAGTTGGGGTTTCTGAATCACCAACAATGTCTGGAAATTGGGTTTAGCTTTTTAGCAGTTTACTCTTTCCCTTTCAGTCCTGCCTGCCAAACTGGCATGTACTTACTGGTCCATCTGAACCATGGCAGTGTTAGGAGTCTTACCCAAAGATTCTTATTGATATAGTGTAAGGTGGTTACCCAGGTGGTAAACTGAACCCCAGTCTACAGCATGGAGAGCTGCAGTGTAACTCGCTACACTATACCAATTACATTAATCACTATACCAACCACACTGTTTATGTATTGAAGTTCAATAGCAAATTTCCCCAACACACACCACCCACCCTCATCAGTTGTTTCAAACCTCGCCAGCCTCAACCTTATACACAATGCTGGAGTCTGTGTGCCTTGTACCACATGTACTTACGGAGTTATTTGTGGCTGATACTGTCCTGGTAGAGGAAGAGTCTGTAGAAAAGAGAAAACCATCACTCACAGAATACTGTATCCACTTAAGGGAGCTTTTGAGATAAACTAAGTGTTCAATTACACAGCTTACAAGTAATTAATACAGGGCTTACATTTCTCTTCTATAGCAGCTATTTTATGCATATACAGTATCTCACAAAAGTGAGTATACCCCTCACATTTCTGAAATATTTTCTTATATCATTTCATGGGAAACTTGGATATAACTTACAGTAGTAAACCTATAACAGTATAGGTTTACTGTCTTCTGAAAATAACTCAACACAGACATGAATCTCTTTGTAGAGGGAGTTATAAGTGATTAACTCTCCTTTTTCAGTCGCTACATAGTAATAAACTCCTCCATCTTCTTCTCTCACATCACTGATTCTCACACTGACAACTTTAGATCCTGGATTATCAGAGATGGAGAATCTGCCTCTCTGAAAATCTGTGGTTTGGCTCATTGCAGTAAAATAGTGATCTTTTTGAAAAGGGCTTTGATGTGTGTTTGAAACTCCAAATAATAACCAAATAGCTGGCAACACAAGTGAGTACTAGCACTGCCTTAACCCTTTTGGGCATAATGACATCACAGACCTGATGGATGTTAGACACTTTGCGCACCTCAACTTTCCGCTTGAGGATGCCCTACAGGTGCTCAATTAGGTTTAGGCCCATCCTGGAAAACCACCGTATGACCTTGGCCACCATGCTGTAGCTCAGTTTCAGTGTGCTAGCAATCTTCTTATAGCCTAGGCCTCCTTTGTGGAGACCAACAACTCTATTAACACATCCTTAGAGAGTTCTTTGCCATGAGGTGTTATGTTGAATATCCAGTGGCCAGTATGAGAGGACTGTACCCATAGCACCAAATTTAGTAGCCCTGTTTCCCGTTCACACCTGGAACCTTGTACCTCTAAAGAGTCACATGACGCCAGGGACGGCCAACGACACTCACTGTAAGGTGTACTCACTTTTGTTGCCAGCTATTTGGACATTAATGGCTGTGTGTTTAGTAATTTTCAGAAGACAGTAAATCTAGACAGCTATACAAGCTTTCAGTTCTATAGTGTCCCATGAAAAGATATAAGAAAACATTAGCAGAAATGTGAGGGTGTACTTACTTCTGTGTGATATATATATATAAAATAACTGCTATAGAAGAGTCACTGAAACATTCTGTGTGTATGTTTGTGAGTAGTACCTTGTTTCTTGGCGCATCTCAGTTTGTTGAAAATCAACGTTGATCCTCCAACCAGCAGCAGAAACACACAGACACATACAGTGATGATGATTATAACAGAGGAACCTGGACATAAAGGAAAAAACATCACCAACTTCACATCACAAGACCACAAACACGTTCTCTGTCTGTCCAGTTCCCTACAGTTCAAATCTGCTCCAGTTTCTGGTGTGGAGCTCTAAACCACTGAACTCCTGTCTGAACACATTTAACATGAATACAGACTGAAAGAGGGAGTTATGAGTTCTTACTGGAACATTTTTCATCGGATGGGACTGATGTTGGTGTTGTTACAGTTTTCCTGTACGATGCAGTTACTGTTGTTGGTTGTTTTTCAGTAGTTGACTTTTCTTTTGAAAATAAAGGACAGAAAACAGAACAGATTTAAATTGTCACTTTTATCACAGTCATAACAGGTGCAGGTCCATGATCAGCAACACTCGTGTGTCTGTGTATATGCTTTTGCACCCATGAACCCATGCACCATGAATTTAATATTACATAATCAAGTTAGTTCCCTTAGGAACACATATGAAAGCAGCAGATGTGTGTATATGTGGGTGTTTCATTGCCCCCTAATGTGTGTTCACTAGTGTGTGTATATGGGTGTTTCACTGTCCCTTAGTGTGTGTTCACCAGAGTGTGTATATGGGTGTTTCACTGCCCCCTAGTGTGTGTTCACCAGTGTGTGTGTATATGGGTGTTTCACTGTCCCCTAGTGTGTGTTCACCAGTGTGTGTATATGTGGGTGTTTCACTGCCCCCTATTGTGTGTTCACCAGTGTGTGTATATGTGGGTGTTTCACTGCCCCCTAGTGTGTGTTCACCAGTGTGTGCATATGTGGGTGTTTCGCTGCCCCCTAGTGTGTGTTCACCAGTGTGTGAATATGTGGGTATCTCACTGCCCCCTAGTGTGTGTGTTCACTAGTGTGTGTATATGTGGGTGTTTCACTGCCCTCTAGTGTGTTCACTAGTGTGTGTATATGTGGGTGTTTTACTGCCCTCTAGTGTGTTCACCAATGTGTGTCCATGTGGGTGTTTCACTGCCCTCTAGTGTGTGTTCACCAGTGTGTGTGTATATGTGTGTGTTTCACTGCCCTCTAGTGTGTATGTTCACTAGTGTTTGTATATGTGGGTGCTTCACTGCCCCCTCGTCTAGGTTCACCAGTGTGTGTATATGTGGGTGTTTTACTGCCCTCTAGTGTGTGTTCACCAGTGTGTATATGTGGGTGTCTCACTGCCCCCTAGTGTGTGTGTGTTCACTAGTGTGTGCATATGTGGGTGTTTCACTGCCCCCTTGTGTATGTTCACCAGTGTGTGTGCATATGTGGGTGTTTCACTGCCCCCTTGTGTATGTTCACCAGTGTGTGTGTATATGTGGGTGTTTCACTGTCCCCTAGTGTGTGTTCACCAGTGTGTGTATATGTGGTTGTCTCACTGCCCCCTAGTGTGTGTTCACCAGTGTGCGCATATGTGGTTGTCTCACTGCCCCCTAGTGTGTGTGTGTTCATTAATGTGTGTATATGTGGGTGTTTCACTGCCCTCTAGTGTGTGTTCACCAGTGTGTGTATATATGGGTGTTTTACTGCCCTCTACTGTGTGTTCACCAGTGTGTGTGTATGTGGGTGTTTCACTGCCCTTTAGTGTGTTCACCAGTGTGTGTATATGTGGGTGTTTCACTGTGTTTCACATTCCTCTGTATGCAATGCAAATGAAAATAGTTTCTAATTCTCAATTCAGTCTATATAAAGTATTCATGAGCGAATGTACTGCAATGGCTGTTATATGTTATATATACTTTTTACTGAACTCTGATCAGTAGCTTTGCACTAGTGAACACAGTAAACATGAAGAGAAGGAATGTGTCTCACCAGTGACCAGTAGCCAAATCTCTTTGTAGAGGGAGTTATAAGTGATTAACTCTCCTTTTTCAGTCGCTACATAGTAATAAACTCCTCCATCTTCTTCTCTCACATCACTGATTCTCACACTGACAACTTTAGATCCTGGATTATCAGAGATGAAGAATCTGCCTCTCTGAAAATCTGTAGTTCGGCTCATTGCAGTAAAATAGTGATCCATCTTTTTGAAAAGGGCTTTGATGTGTGTTTGAAACTCCTCTGGATATGAACACTCGATAGTGATCTTCTCTCCTAGATAACCAGCCACAGTCTTTGGTCTCATAACAGGTGAATCTGTTAATCATATTATATAATGAGCTTATAAACGTGCTTGGATCCTCTGAATGATCAGCAACATAACATTCAGAAATAATTACATTTTTTGAACAATTTACAACCACAATTCCAAAAAAGTTGAGATGCTGTGTGAAATGTAAATAAAAACAGAATGTAATGATTTCCAAATAGCCTCCTGATCGACTTATATTTTATTCACAATAGAACATACATCAGATGTTGAAAGTGTGATTTTTTTTTATTTCACAACACTTATTAACTCATTTAGAACTTTATGGCTGCAACACATCTCAAAAAAGGTTAGGGCAGGATCATGTCTACCATCGTGTAGCATCAACTCTTCTTTAAACTACAGTCTGCTAACATCTGGGAAGTGAGGAGACCAACTGCTGGAGTTCTGGGAGAGGAATTTGTTGGATCCAATTCTTGTCTGATGTTTGATTCTAGCTGCTTAACTGTTCTGGATCTTCTTTCCTGGATTTTTTCCAAGTTTTTTATTGGTGAAGGTCTGTACAGTAGGTAGGCCAGTTCAGCTTCTGGACTCTTCTTCTGTGAAGCCATGCTGTTGTCATGGATGCAGTATGTGGTTTTGCTGAAATATACAAGGTCTTGTCTGAAAGAGTTGTGGTCTGGATGGAGCAGATGTTGTTCTAAAACCTCTGTATATGTACAGCACTGTCTTACCAGATGTGAAAGATGTGATCATTAGCCTCCAATATTGACTGTAAGTCTTGTCCCTTGTGCACAGGGATTTCTCCAGATTCACTTGGATTGGCTCCAGCCCCCAACACCCAACCCCAACCAAGTCATGTGACTTGAGGTGTGCTGCTCTGAGCTGTATTGGATTGCATATGCAGAGTGTTTTTTAGGAATAGACCTGGGTCAAAGGTCAAGGTCTCATGCGTGATGGGCCCCTATCTTCTTCACGGCTTTTATTTTCTCATGACAAAAACAGTCTGTACCATGTGTCATGTTCATGAAACACCAGGGTACAAAAGCACCAGACTTTGAGCTGGGGATTTTAGAGGTTCTTCACATCAGCTCTCCAGATATTAAAATATGTCTGTTTGATACTTATCAGCAATTCCCCCTTCCCGCCACCAGAGGTCTCACTCCCCAGAATTCTGCTCAGCACTCACCTCACCTACATCCAGTTAGACCCTCTTTAAATAACCCTCCCTTCCCACAGATGATTGCAAAGTATTGCCAGTTCTGTTCTGTCGTGGCTGTCTTGCTGTGTATGAAAACCCTGCCTGTTGCTCTTTGGATTTTGCTCTTTTCATCTCTGCCCCTTCGCATTTGTCTGCACCCTCGGTAACGAACCTCTGCTCTGCCCCCTACTCTCCGCTGTTGTCTCCGCCCCTATTGAACTTATCTGCCTCCCCTTTCTGAACTGTTTCCTGGATTTAATCCTTTGCTCTGCTCATAGACTTCATCTTTTGGATTGTCCTTATTGTTCAATAAACTTACCGGCATATGAATCCTAATTCTAATAAATGTATATATATTTACAAGCAAAGACAGTATCATGCAAGAATTCTTCAGCCATCATCACAGCACCGATACAGAGTTAACTACAGCTCCCATCAATTCAAGTGAGTTAAGAATTTTCACGAAAATGTAATATGTTTTTAACATGGTCTTTGTTCTACTGTGACTAAAATATGGGTCTATGAGATTAGCACATCAGCAAATCACTTTTTAGAATTGGGATTGTCTTACAGATATTTCTTTTCAGTGTTATTTACCTGTTTTCACTGTCAGGTTCAGGTCATGTTTCCACACTCCAGTCTCTCCACACTGATATACTCCAGCATCCTGTTCACTCAGCTTTCTGTAGACCACTTTAAATTCTTTATTGTCGTCAAGAAGAGATAATCTCTCTTCATTAACCCATTTATTCTGAACGCTTACAGTTACACACTGTTTTGGAGTTTCCTTACAAAAATATTTACTCTTCTTTTCGTACTGTTTGTGTTTACATCTGATTATGACGCTCCCTCCTGGGTAGCCAATCACATCAGAGCAGCTCCCTGGACCTACCAATCAGATTGAAACACCTCACTCGTCTCTCTGATTTCATTCAATTTAACCAAATTCCCTCAAATCTACAGTTCGGTATCAAACTAGCAGCAGCAGGAAGCACTTTATAAACAAGTTAAACAGGAACTCAGTGTTTAGTCTTCAGTAGAATAACTGACCTGAGATCAGCCAGAGGGTGAAGACGAGGAGGATCTTCATCCTGAACTGAACTTCAGCTTCACTGATGTCCACAAGAAACTTGTTTGTCCTCAGAGTTAAATTCTACTTTGTGTAATTCTCTCTCTCTCTTTGTAGTTGTGACCGTCTCCGTCTCCTCTTCTCTCTGGGTTTGGTTGGTTCTTGCTTCTCTGATAAATGTCAGAGTTGATTAAACTCACAGCTCCTCCCACCAGCATCCGCACATGTGATCACCCCACTTTAAATTAAGCACACAGGAACTCTTGAGGTCTAGGTCTGCACACTATTGACAGCACTGACCTTGTGATGACCCATATTAGGAACTGAACTTTTTGATGGTATCTGCTCAGTCAGATGTTGTGCTGCTGCCTTAGTGAAAGTTCTGCCAGGAAGACTCTAACGCTGTGTTATTCATCTAGTCATTACTCCTGACCAACATCTGATCTACACCAGTCACCAGTCAAGACAAGGAGGATCTTCATCCTGAACTGAACTTCAGCTTCACTGATGATCACACAATCTCAGTATATGTTTGTTTCCTCAGAGTTGTGTCCTACTCTTCTCTGTAAGGTGTAGTTCTCTCTGTTTGTCTGTGTCTTCGTCTTCTCTCTGGGTTTGTTTGGTTCCTGTTTCTCTGATAAGAATCAGAGGTGCTCAATCTCACAGCTCTTCCCAGCAGCATCACTGACCACAAACCACGTTTAACACTCAGGATGGCATGAGCTCAGTTTTGTGCTGACATATTAACACATTATAAGACGTCAGCAGTGCTAGAGTGATCATTTAAACAGTGTACTGTTACTGCTGCCCCTCAAACTCATTAATAAAACTCTTCAGTCAGTCTCAGTTTAACCTGCAGTGTGTAATAGTGAGTACATGGAGGACCACCAGGCTGTAGTGTGTCCCAGTTCTTATGTAGCTGTTCAGAGTGATGCTCTGGAGTCTTCTATACATCCCTACTGCTGCTATTACCCAGAGTTCTCTGAGATACAGGACCAATGAGACTGGATGGTTTTGTTTACACCCCTCTGACCAACATGGTAGAGAGAAAGATCTGAACTCAGATACTGTAGAAAAGCAAATACAGTCAAGTTGTACGAGTACGGCTCAGACACCTGCAGCCTGTCTTGAATGTACAGATTTAAACCAAGCACTCTGGAGTTCTCTCACGGTCCAGGTCTGCACACTGTCGACAGCACTGACGCTCAGTCATACAGACGTCGTGCAGACTTAGTGAAAGTTCTGCCAGGAAGACTCTAACGCTGCGCCATTCATTCAGTCATGCCTCCTGACCAACATCTGATCTACACCCGTCTTTAGAATGACTCTACCTGTCCATCCCTCAGACTGCTTTCAGGTGCCGTTCCACAGGCCACGTCTCTGACTGCTCCGCCCCCTTCAGCCTTCACTCATCCTGCTCCGACAGTCTCTACACCATGCTCTCTGCTCGGGTAAGGAGGCTGTGTCTTTGGTTTCTGTTCTGATTGCCGCTCTTTTGATTGGTGTTGGGGGGATTCTGTGGGCTCGGCTTTAAGAATTGTTAAATGTCTTACTCAGTAACCGGTGCTAATTAAAAGTTATTTTCAAAGTAATAGTAATAATAATAAAATCATTCAGTGTGCAGAACTCAGTCTTTGTTGAAATATGAGTTAAAGTGTGTGATCAACTGAATCTAATCATTTCGTGTGGGGGACTAAAGTCTCATAAACAGAATCTATTTTCAATCATTGATTCAAATGATTCTTGTTTGTGTGATTGTGAAATATCATACTCTCAGGACAAACCAGATGTAGTTATTTATTAATGGGAGTTTAAATGTTCACATGTGAAAACAGTGTAAACACTAAAGCAACAGCTAGGACATGTCCTGGACCTTGACAGGTCAGGACAAGTCTTAATTCCAAAGGAAAGCAAGACTGAGTGAAGGTCAAAACCCTTCACTGATCCTGCTCTGGCAGTCTCTACGCAGTTCTCTCTGCTCGGGTAAGGAGTTTGCCTCTTCGGTTTCTGTTCTGATGCTGTTCTTTTGATTGGTGTTGGGGGGGTTCTGTGGGCTCTGCTTCAACTAGGTCAGTGTTTTAACCCTCGGGGTTTAAGAGCATCTCTTGATTTCTGCATGTGTTTTGTACATCAGCTAATTCTCCTTTAATCAGTCATAATTTCTCATCATTTAGTTTCCCACAAAGTGCATACAATTCAGGACCCAGCTTTATCAAAATCACGTTTTCAACTCAGCATTCAGTACTTACATGATCCCTTCAGAGCGCGGGGTTTTGAGGATGCAACAAATATTTTCACAAAACTACACAAATTCATATAATACAGCACACAACAGACAAGCAACACTTTTCAAAACAACAGCAATACAAAACATTTATATATAAAACCTCCACCAAACTTAATAATTCACCTTTTAACGTGACTCAACTTCATGACCATTCAGAACAGTCTAAGCTCTTTCTGTAAGGAGGAGTCGCTGAAGCAACTGCATAAAACGAGGTTTCTTGTTTTAATTATAAAGAGTTTCCAGCATGTGGATTAAGTCAATAAGTTTGAAACACAGAATGTAGATGGACAAAGAATACGCCATTTCCATTGCGGTCAGAGCCAGATGATGTGTATCTCAGCCCCTCCTTAGGGTAGAGACTGTCCCCAGGGGGAGACGCCAGCCAGAGCTGGGAGACCTCTGGCTTTGAGAAATGGGAGAAATACCTGACTTCAGCTCCCAAACTGACCATCAGCAGGAATGGGACCTAAAATCAGGTTATCTTCTCAGAATCAGCACCAGCAGGTTTATCTTTATGATTATCTATCATAGCCTGACCAAAAGAGATCCTTACTTCCAGTTTTACCAGCCTGTAAATAAAGTTTACGATAAGCTGCCACACATGTTTTATCATGGCTGATTTGATTCCCAAACTAAGACACAATGAAATGAAATAAATAGAAAATAACTATTATTGTAGTATACAATTCATGAAATATAATAACAACACTAACTTAATAAACCATTCATATCAAGAGAAGATTAAATTGTATCATATAATAAAAAAGTAAACTGTAAAGGTAAAAACTATTAAAGTTATTTATTCATGTATTATTTACATTATTCTTCATTCAGACATCATTTACAATAACTTTTTTATGTAACTTTTATATTTTTCCAAACTGTTAAAGATTTTCTTATTGAATAACACATACAGCACATACATATGTTTACAGTTACAACTTACAAATATAACAATCATAATAAATATATAGAAAAAGAGATATATCCAGGATAGACCTCATAAATAAAAGAGCTTGTTTCCAATGCTTATTCTAGTGTATTATTATTATGATTAATATTATTATTATTGTTGTTGTTGTGGTAAATTGTAGGTAAATAGACAACAATAACAAATTAACAATGGACCTTAATTCAGCATATTTGTTAAATGTCTTACTCAGTAACAGGCAATCAGACTTAATTGAAATCAAAACCCTCTTTAAGACCAGCCTCTAATCCATTTTACCTCCTTCTAGTACTGATTACCGGAAAAGTATAAACAAAGAATGGTATGTATGTATGAATTCCACATTGCCAATGTTACAGGTTTCAGACCGAAGACGCTGTATGCAGATATATCCTGTATAAACTGTATAAACATGAGAAATAAAGACATGTGAGACAGGTAGTTGTGCTTCGTTTGGTGTCTCTCTTCAAAAAATAAAATTCAAATTCTCCTTCCGGGAGTACAGTACATTTGAGGTATGTACATAGCATCGGGACATGCATATCTTAGTTTCTCTTCCCTTACATAAATGTTTTACACTTCATATTTCTGGTCTGACACTTCAGCGTCTTTTACAGACATCAGCAGGGCTAACCATTTCTAAACATCAGAACAACACTCTCACTACAAATATCTGACTGAAACTAAACTGTGATTCACACATTAATTTTTGGTTAACTAAAAGAAAAAAAAGGACCAGAGCACAATAGTTTATACTTAGCTAAACAGTTACTAACACAGAAAATATATGAGCTAAACAGAACAGTAGTATTCCACATAACAACAGTGCTGTTAATCCAGCCTACAGTCATAGAACTAAACTCCAAGTAGCATACTGGTAGAACACTGGCTTGGCTTACACTTGCTAAGCTACATTATGCTCCATTCAAAAATAGAAGCGCATTACACAGCTGAAATGATCAAAAACGTTTAAGAAAGATAACCCAACAACCTTAATTCATTAATCCTTTAACAATATGCTTAGAAAACTGGAGAAAATCAGTCAAAATGCTCTTAGACTCCTAAACAGTTCAATCCGGTTAGCGCTTAGCATGAATACATTCATTTCAATGGCGAAAGTTAGCATACATTTCACTCGGTTTAAACTCCAAATTTTCTCTATCAACATGGTAATATAAAACCATGATTACATCCCAAAAGATGTCCTTTCACGATTTCTAAGCTGTTAATGCACTTTTAACATGTACCCACCTGTATAGATAGGTAGTTGTGCTTCGTTTGGTGTCTCTCTTCAAATGAGAGAGAGGCACTTGCACTCAGCTACCGCAGTCTCCTGAATGAAACATACATATATATATAAATATATATACATACAAACAAAATGATTATTGTGCCCACACATCTATCTTGGTGGGGAGGTCACACCAACTCTGAACAAATCCAATCAATGCCAGCTCCGAATAAATTCAATCAAATGTCCACTCTGTATGAATTAAATTAGTCCCCAATCTGAATGAATCCAACCAATGCCCCCATTTAATTGATCACCCCCAAATCCTAATTTATAGGAATCCAAACAATACCCATTTTGAATGAATTCCCCAAAACCTGCTCTAAATGATGCCAAGCAATACCCGCTAAATTAATGAATCCACTCAACAGCCAGTCTAAATAATGTCTAGTCTGAATAAATACAAGCTATTGCCTATATTCAAGATTCAAGATTCAATAAACTGTAGACCTCTAAATACTTAGAAAAAAGTAAAAAGTTTAGCAACATCATTTTTCTTGTACACTGTAAACAATTGCTAAACAGTTCACCCTAAAACATATTTCATATGGTAACAAGCGAGTGAGATCAAAGTAATTTTTGAGATTAATGAAACTAGTTTAACTTCTTGTTACTACATGAAGGCTGATTTTTTAAAGTGTAGTTCTGAATCAGATTGACCTTCACTGGTAGACTGGTTAAGAGTCTGGTAGACTGAATCTGATTAGTTGGTATTTGGGTTAAGAGACTGAATGATAGACTAAATCTGATTAGTTGGTATTTAGGGTTTAGACTCTGGTAGATTAAATCTGATTGGTTGGTTTTGGGGTTTATCCTCTGGGAGACAGAATCTGATGGGTTGGTGTTGGGTTTTAGACAGGTAGATTGAATCTGATTGGTTGGTGTTGGGGTTTAGACACTGGTATGCTGAATCTAATATGTTGGTCTTGGGGTTTAAACTCTAGTAGGCAGAATCTGATAAGTAGGTTTCAGGGTAAGGTTCTGGCAGAAAGAATCTGGTTGTTTTGGGGTTTAGGCTCTGGTCGACTAAATCTGATTGTTCATTGTTTGAGTTTAGACTCTGGTGGTCTGAATCTCATTGGTTGGTGTTTGGGTTTAGACTTGGCTAGACTAAATCTGACTTGGAGTGTAGAGACTGGCAGACAGAATCTGTTTTTTTTTCTTGTTTTTGGGGTTTAGACTCTCGTAGATTGAGTCTGATTGGTTGGTGTTGGGTTTCACGTTCTGGTAGACAGAACTCGTGCTTATGTTGTTCAGGTTTCCAGATAAATCATCTTGATTATCACCACCAGCCTGAAATTAGAGCAGCACATTAAGTACAACTTGACTAATAATCTATGAATATTTAAAAGATTACATTTTGCACAACAGTTTTCTAGGAATTAATAGAACTTGTTAGTTTTGAATATACTTGTTTATTTACTAAGGTCACTCTCAGACCTTATCTTGGTTGGTGGATACCATTCAGTGTTAAATAAAGATGTTAGTGACCTAGAAGCACACATAGGCTTTATAAACCACAAACCTGCAGCTAAAGGAAAGTAATTTGTTCTTATTTTATTGTTGAGGCCAAAAGTTATGTGGTAAGGAATAAGATTCTGGTAGACTCAATCTGGTTGGTGTTTGATTTTGGGTTCTGCTGTTTTGGACTTATGTTCATGTTGATCAGGTTCATCAGATCATCTTTATAATCAAGTATCAAGTGATTAACATAAGAATGTCTGGCTAGATAAGATTAATTGGTATCAGATAAATGCGCAGAGTATTGGATGCAGGTTGTAAATGAGCCCTGAAGGAAGGTCAGTCTTCAGGACTAGAGTTTCTGATCACTGATTTAATGTTATTTATGTGTTTTCCTTTGTTAACCACATGCACTTACTGTGTATTTATGTCTGGTCTTTTCCTGAATCTATTACAGCACCTACACTACATAGACAAAAGTGTTATGACCCCTATACATTACAGCTACATGAGCATTTACGATATTCTATTCTAAATACATAGGCTTTCATATAGAATTTGTCCCACCATTCTATAGGAATTTGTCCCAGTTCATCCGGAAGAGCATCTGTGAGGTCAAATAATCTTTATTCCAGGCCAGTCAGGTTCTTCCCTAAAAACACCCCCCATAGCATCATCCCTCCTCCACCAAACTTTATAGTCACGGTGCAGTCAGGCAGGTAATGTTCTCCATACTCAGACTCGTCCATCAGACTGCCAGATAGAAAAGCGTGATTGGTCACTCCAGAGAACACATGTCCACTGCTCCAGAGTCCAGTGGCTGAGCTTTAATCCATCTGACGTTTGGCATTGTGGTGGAAGCTGATAGTGGAAAATCTAGGATGTATTAAATTTCACAAGCTGACTTTGGATTCTATTACAGACCAACACTGTAATTCTGGGGTTCAGTGAGCTCCTCAGAACCTCACCCTTTTAGACTAACATGCACAAAGACAGACTGCAGGGCTAACTGCGTGATTATACACACCTGTTTGTAATAGGACTGAATTCAGTGGTTAAGAAGTGTGTCCCAATACTTTTGTCCATTCAGTTGTTCAGACATTTAATTTCTTTTACACAGCATAGTGAAGACACTGAAACCTTCTGCGTATGTGTAACGGAATTAGGGGTATTTATTTAATCCACCAATTAATTAATCAATCAAATTAATTCATTTAGATGAATCAAATTTACCCTTATAAAATATTAGTGTTCTGAGGTTGAGGTTGGTTTGAGTTCAGGGATCCACACACTGGTAATAATATTGAAAACACACCAAGACTTGCTTATATAAAAGAGGCTTTATTAGATTAACATATTAAAAGGACATATATATATATATATATATATATATATATATATATATATATATATATATATACACATATATGTATATATATATATATATATATTAAATAGAAGGAAAAAGGAGATAAAAAGGGTGAAATAAAGGAACCTAGACTAAAAGAAAGCAGAACTTGCTTGATAAAATGGAAATATGCACTCTGTGAAAACAAAGGAATCTTGTCGGCTTTGTTGGCCTTGGCGGCTGCGCAGACATCGCTGGCGCGGCGGTCTCGTTGGTATAGACATCAATGGGCATCTCCGCTAGACTGGACGCTGGCTGGCTGCTTCGCGCAGGTCACGTGGTTCGCGCACCTGGGCTGCAGGTTGCCTCGGTGACGGCGGGCTGTGCAGACCTCTACTGCGCCTGGGCGGTTTGGTTGCTTCGTGCGCCTCGGTTAGATGACTGAAACTCGATTCACGTGCGCACGGTGAACCGTTCACCAAACGAAACTTAACTGAACTCGAGTGACGGGCTGTGTAGACCGTCTCGGCTGATCTTCATTCTCCATGAAACCACCGTCTCATGGAGCTGTTGCGGGTTGACCTCAGTTCACCCCCTGTCGGCTTCCTTGCGGGCGGCTTGGTTCTCGGCCTTGTCGTTGCTTCGAAGTCCCGCGGCTGAAAGCCCCGGATGAAGAGAGAAGTCTGCCTCTAAGGGCCGACGCCCTGAGAAGGAACAGCTTCTGGTCTGGGTCCCAAAATCAAGAGGCCGAAGGGAGCGAAGATTCTCTCGTTTAGTTCCTGAAGGGGGAGGGGTGACGTGGAGGCCCCCCTCTCACGCATATGCATCACTTGTGTTTTTCACATACAGTCATTCGCGCATAGTCGAGCGCACTACGTCACTCTATCCTGATTGGCTGAGGCCAAAGCAGGCATCTTTTGAACTTTCAATCTAGCTGATACACCAGAGGAGAATGCTGATTTAAACAGAAATATGATAAATGATATCACATTGATAAGTTCTAACAATTCACTCACTTTTACCAAGGAGAAACTCATATGTTTGGTTATGAAAAATACAATAATGCAAAGATTAATTAAACTTAACAATTATCTTAATCAAAGAATTTGGCTTGTGTCTGAGTGTCTTTAAAGATTAAAAAAGATACAGAGGTATCACATATACATTATACAAAAATATACATTTTTAACAATTAATAAACAAGATTGATGAAAATCACAAAGTGGGCGTGTCACCTGGGCTGTTAGATTTGATGAAGGATGGGGGAAGTAAGCGCTCTGTGAAAGAATATAGTATAGCGTTTAAACTGATACTTCAGGCTGGCCTTGTGTTAATACTCTCTGAAGCCCACCTCACCATATCTATTACCTTCCATCATCTGCTACACACAACAGAACAGGCATCAACGCACCTGGAGGTAAAGGTATTGAGACTAATTGTACTGGGACAACGTTCAGGGTTACACTTTTACTGGTTCAAACCCTACAAGGTGGGCCAAGATCCCCTCCCACCACAGCACACAGCAAATACAGCTAAACTCACAAACTTCCTGTGTTTTCTGTGGTCTCAACAAAACTTGTTCTCGCGCTCAGTGTGTAAGAACTTATTCTCTCATATTGGTTCTATCAGTCCTAAACTCTGAGAGGAACTGGCGAGTGTGTTATATATACTGAACTTTACTGAACTCTGATCAGTAACTCTGCTCTAATAAACACTGTAAACAAGAACAGAAGTTAATGTATCTCACCAGAAACCTGTAGCTCAATCTCTGTGTAGAGCGAGTGATAACTGATTGACGGTCCATCAATCCACACTCCACAGTAATAAACTCCTCCATCTTCTTCTCTCACATCTCTGATCCTCACATTGACATATTTAGATTCTTTATTATCAAAGATGGAGAATCTGTCTGTCTGAAGGATTGCAGGGTGGTACACTACAGTGAAATATCGACCGTCCTGTTTATAGAGGGTCTTGATGTTTGATTTAAACTCCTCTGGATATGAACAGCTGATGGTGACGGTCTCTCCCAGATAACCAGTTACAGTCTTTGATCTCACACAGCATGAATCTGTTAATCATATAAAATACTGAACTTTAAAAACTAGATTCTCTGAAAGATCTTACAGAAACAAAACATTCAGAAATAATTTAGTTTATAGATACATTTATTACAAACATAGTTTTTAGAATATTTACCTGTGTTCACTGTCAGGTTGATATTTTGATTCCACACTCCAGTCTCTCCACCCTTATATATTCCAGCATCCTGTAAACTCAGGTTTCTGTAGACCACTATAAGATCTTTATTGGAGTCACTTAGATATAATCTCTCTTCATCACCCCATTTATTCAGAATTACTGCCCCTACACACTGTCTTGAATTTACCTTACAAAAATACTTATTCTGCTCTTTATACAGTGGTAGTTTCCATCTGAGTATGACGCTCCCTCCTGAGTAGCCAATCACATCAGGGCAGCTCACTGGACCTGCCAATCAGAAAGTAGTATCTCACTCGTCTCTCTGATTTCATTCAATTCAACCAAATTCGCTCAAATCTACAGTTCGGTATCAAACTAGCAGCAGCAGGAAGAGTCAGCACTTTATAAACAAGTTAAACAGGAACTCAGTGTTTAGTCTTTAGTAGAATAACTGACCTGAGATCAGCCAGAGGGTGAAGACAAGGATGATTTTCATCTTGAACTGAACTTCAGCTTCACTGATGATCACAAGAATCTTCTTTAAACGTGTTTGTCCTCAGAGTTGTGTCCTACTCTTCTCTGTAAGGTGTAGTTCTCTCTGTGTGTCCGTGTCTTCGTCTTCTCTCTTAGTTTGTTGGTTCCTGCTGATCTGATAAAAATCAGAGTTACTCAATCTCACAGCTCCTCCCAGCAGCATCACTGACCACATAAAACACTCAAGATCAGCATGAGCTCAGTTTTGTGCTGACATATTAACACATTAATAGACGTCAGCAGAGCTAGAGTGATCATTTAAACACTGTACTGTTACTGCTGCCCCTCAAACTCATTAGAATAAAACTCTTCAATCTTCAAACTCTTCATTTCAGCAAGCCAGAAATTAAATATTTTTAATACTGAACAAATCCCTGAACCAAATGCCATAGACATGAAGAATGTAACTTTACTCTGCAGAGTTTCTACCAACGCATATCAGCTCACTCTCCCTTAACCAATGATAATTCCCCATTATTTGGTTCTCCCCAAAGAGTTACATCATACTCTTCTCTGTAAAGTGTAATTCTCTCTGTGTGTCTCCTCTTCTCTCTGGATTGGTTGGTTCCTGGTCACTGAAACCACATACTAAATTAATGCTCTAAAGCGAGTATCACAGAAGACAATATTATTTCATTGGTTTATTCATATTTAAAAAACTTCTTAGAATCAGCACCAGCAGGTTTATCTTCATTAAAATCTATTAAAGCCTAAACATAAAAGACCATTACTTCCTGTTTTACCAGTCTGTAAATAAAGTTCAGGTTAAGCTGCTACACATGCTGTATGGCTGATTTGATTCCCAGACTGAGAGACACTGGAATGAAATGAATAGAAAATAACTTTATTTCTTTTTAACATAGCATGTCATGAAACATTATAACAACACTAACTTGATAAACCATTAATATCAAGAAAAGATTAAATTGTATCATATAATGAAAACTGTAAAGGTAAAAACTATTAAAGATATGTATTCATGTATTGTTTACATTATTCTTAATTCAGACTTTATTTATTATTATAATTAACTTTTGTTTATGTAACATTTTCACATTTTTCCAAACTGTTTTATAAGATTTTCTTATTGATCAACAGATACAGGACATACATCTGTTTGCAGTTATGACTTATATAAAAATCATAATAAAGATATAAAAAAAGAGATATATCTAGGATAGACCTCATAAATAAAAGAGTTTGTTTTTTACTGCAAATCTTAAGTCCAAAAGAAAGACCCCACAAAACTCTTTACCCTCTTTAAGACCAGGCTCTAATCCACTTTTATCTCCTTCCACTACTGATTACCTGAAAAATATAAACAAAGAACTTTCTACCCATAAAACAAAATGATATGTACAAAAATCTTACATTTAAACCATAATAAAATACCACCTCTTCTATTTACAAATGCAAACATGGCATGGATGGAACGTTTTCCTGGTATTCCAGGCACAATCTGAACAAATACAAGAAAATTCCCTCTCTGAATGAATCTGACCAATGGCTGCTTTGATGCAATTAAAGCCTGTTCTGAATAAATCCAATTAATGTCCAGTCTAAATGATTTCATCTAATGCCCACTCTGAATCAATCCAATCAATACCCACTTTCTAAGAATCCAATAAATTGATCACTCTGAGAGAATCCAACCAATGGCCACTGTGTATGAAACAAATTAATGTCCAGACTGAATGAATCCAACCAATGCCCACTCTGAATTAAAAATTTGGTTTCGACTCTAGTAGACTGAATCTGATTGGTCAGTGTTAAGGTTTAGACTCTGGTAAACTGAATCTGATTGGATGGGCTTAGGGTTTAAACTCTGGTAGTCTGAAACTGATTGTTGGACTTTAGCATCTGGTAGACAGAATCTGATTGTTTGTTTTGGGGGGTTCAAGTTCTGGTACATTGAGTCTTATTGGTTGGTATTGGGGTTTAGACTTTCATAGACTGAATCTGATTGGTTGGTGTTGGAGATTAGTGTTTGGTAGACAGAATCTATTTGGTTGTTTTGGGGGTTTAAGCTCTGGTATATTGAGTCTGATTGGTTGGTGTTGGGGTTTAGACTCTGATGGACTGAATCTGATTGGTTAGTATTGGGTATCAGGTTCTGGTGGACTGAACTAATGCTCATGTTGTTCAGGTTCCAAGTTGGATCATCTTCATTATCACCATCAGCCTGAAATGACAGCAGCACAGTAAATACAAATGGTCTAATCACGGAGGAACATAATAGATCACATTTTGCAGAACAGTTTTCTAGGAGTTAATACAACATGTTAGTCTTGAATAACTTGTTTATTTACTAAGGTCACTCTCAGACCTATCTTGGTTGGTGATACCATTCAGTGTAAAATATAGATGTTAGTGACCTAGAAGCCCGCATAGGCTTTACAAACCACAGACCTGCAGCTAAAGGAGAGAGTAAAACATTTGAAGCTAAACTACTTTTTATTTGTTCCTGTTTTATTCTTGAGGCCAAAAGTTATGTGGTAAGGAATAAGATTCATGGTAGACTGAATCTGATTGGTTTGTTTTTGGGGTTTAGACTCTTGGGGACTGAATCTGATTGTTTGGTGTTGGGTTTTGGGTTCTGGTAGACTGAATCTGATTGGTTGGTGTTGGGTTTTGGCTTCTGGTAGACTGAATCTGATTGGTTGGTGTTGGGTTTTGGGTTCTGGTAGACTGAATCTGATTAGTTGGTTTTGGGTTCTGGGTTAGGCTTAGAGTATTGGATGCAGGTTGTAAATAGGCCCTGCAGGTCAGTCTTCAGGACTAGACTTTCTGATCAACAAATTAAAGTTATTCATGTGTTTTCCTTTGTTAACCACATGCACTTACTCTGTTATTTGTGTCTGGTCTTTTCCTGTTGGGGGAAGATTCTGTAGAAAGAGTGAAAACAATAGTCACAGAAAGCTGCATCCACTAGAGGGAACATTTGAGATAAACTAATGTGTGAATCTATAACAGCACCTACTCTATATGGACAAAAGTCTAATGACAACTACACATTACATACAGTAGTGTCTGTGGGAATTTGTCCCAGTTCATCCGGAAGAGCATCTGTGAGATCAAATAATCTTCATTTTAGTTCATCCCAAAGGTGCTGGATGAGGTTGAGATCAGGACTTACGTATTTATGAAAATCACAAAGTGGAACTGAAACGTTGTTGGTGGAGGTAGTTTTTAACAAATTATGCAATATATTAAAACATAAGCTGGGCCGGTGTGGGCCAGTAAAGTTCTTCCACAATAAACCAGCCTGTATGGAGCTGCTTTGTGCACTGGTACACAGTCAGTCTTGCTGGAACAGTAAACGTTGTTCCCAATATTGTTCCCACAAAGTTGGAACATATAATGAAACTAAGGGTCTTCAGCCCAGCCCTGAAATCACCCCCATAGCATCATCAGCATTGTGCTCGATGATGTGAGGCTTGTGTGCGGCTGGTTGGACATGAAGCTCCACAGTGTTGGTGCTGATGTTAAAGCCAGAGGAGGTCTGAACTCTGTAGTTATTGATCAGCAGAGTGTTGGAGACTTTTACACACCATGCTCAGCACTCAGAGTCCCTGCTCTGTAACCTTACCTGCTCTGACACTTCAGGACTGAGTAACTGTGATTACTAAACACTTCCACTGTTCAATCAAACTCTCACAGCTAATGGTGGAAAATCTAGTATGTACGAAATTTCACAAACTGACTTGTTGTAACAGTGGGATCCTATTACAGACCACGCTGGCATTCAGTGAACTCTTTAGAACCTCACACTCTTACACTAATATGTATAAACACAGACTGCATGTTAATTATATACACATGTGTGTAATGGGACTGAATTCAGTGGTAAGAAGTGTGTCCCAATACTTTTGTCCATATACAGAATTTCAGACATTTAATTTCTTCTACACACACATAGTGAAGACACTGAAACATTCTGCGTTTGCATGTTTGTGAGTAGTACCTTCTCTCTTGGTGCATCTCAGTTTGTAGATCAGTGCTGATCCTCCAACCAGCAGCAGAACCACACAGACACATACAGTGATGATCACAGAGGAACCTGGAGATGAGAGACAGAACAAACATACCACAAACATCTTTTCAATCAAACCATGAACCTTCATATGCACATCTAGTCCAGTCCCTGGTTTGGATCCTAAACCACTTAAACCCTGTCTGCACACATTCATCACGATTATAGAATCAAAGAATCAGAAGAAGTTGGTTGTTTATGTGAGAAATCAGGTGAACATGATGATCTAGAAATGTTTACTGAACGTCTAATAGTTACAAACGAGCAGAACAGTAAACTGATTCTCACTGATAAGGAAAAATGAAGTGACAGTAACACATACCAGAATGAGTTCCATCACATGTACCTGAAGGTGGACGGGCTGATGTGGTCCTGTAGGTTTCACCTGTAATGAAAACATCACAGCTTTAACTACCTGTTCACTAAAACTGACTTTAAAAATATTCAGTGCAGTAACACATACCAAACAGACGCTCTTCAGATGGAACAGCTGCCGAGGCCTCTTGGTGAGGTCTTGTATGTTGAGTCTTTATAATATTAAAATTCTAAATTACACATAATTAACACAATTGAGAAGTTAATGTATCTCACCAGTAACCTGTAGCTGAATCTCTGTGTAGAGGGAGTCATAACTGACTGACTGTCCATCAATCCACACTCCACAGTAATAAACTCCTCCATCTTCTTCTCTCACATCACTCATTCTCACATTGACATTTTTAGATTCTTTATTATCAAAGATGGAGAATCTGTCTGTCTGAAGGATTGCAGGGTGGTACACTACAGTGAAATATCGACCGTCCTGTTTGCAGAAGGTCTTGATGTTTGATTTAAACTCCTCTGGATATGAACAGTTGATGGTGACGGTCTCTCCCAGATAACCAGTTACAGTCTTTGATCTCACACAGCATGAATCTGTTAATCATATAAAATACTGAACTTTAAAAACTGGATTCTCTGAAAGATCTTACAGAAACAAAACCTTCTATAATAACCTTCACTGTATTTGGCCACACGCGTGTGTTTCTTCCGCCTTTGTGTTAGAACTTCTGCTCAGCTAACCAAAATGAATACAGTTACATGGGAGGAGACCAGAGAGACAGTAAGAAGTTCTAATGGGACAACACTGTCTCCTCCGAGGTTAATAACACAGTGGGTTGGTGATATGAGAAGGTGGTCTGAGGTTAATAACACAGTGGGTGGGTGATATGAGAAGGTGGTCTGAGGTTAATAACACAGTGGGTGGGTGATATGAGAAGGTGGTCTGAGGTTAATAACACAGTGGGTGGGTAATATGAGAAGGTGGTCTGAGGTTAATAACACAGTGGGTGGGTGAAATGAGAAGGTGGTCTGAGGTTAATAACACTGTGGGTGGGTGATATGAGAAGGTGGTCTGAGGTTAATAACTCAGTGGGTGGGTGATATGAGAAGGTGGTCTGAGGTTAATAACACAGTGGGTGGGTGATATGAGAAGGTGGTTTGAGGTTAATAACTCAGTGGGTGGGTGATATGAGAAGGTGGTCTGAGGTTAATAACTCAGTGGGTGGGTGATATGAGAAGGTGGTCTGAGGTTAATAACACAGTGGGTGGGTGATATGAGAAGGTGGTTTTGAGGTTAATAACTCAGTGGGTGGGTGATATGAGAAGGTGGTCTGAGGTTACTTATGGAGACATGTTTAATTACTCTGTACTCTCGGAAGGTGTAGACGGTTCAGTAATGAAAAACTATAAAAGTACTGAAGCGTATCAGTACCTGCACAGTGGGAAGGTGGGCGTGTCCTCCTACACACAGACGGTGAGTTTATATTTCTGAAAGCCGGTTAAACCCAAGTCCAGCCAGCTGCCCGAGCCACTCTGTGTGGGTGTTAGTTACAGTCCAGATAGCCTAGCGCGGTGGACACTGATCAGAGAACAGTTACTGAACTGATAGACTCACCAGCACCCGACACGTCTGCTTCCTCGGAGCTTCATAAGAGAGACATTTCTCTGGATAAGGAAGCTCTGGTGCTGGTTCTCCTCCACAGAATGGTGAGAGCAGACATACGGAGGTTTGGGTGGATGTTTCAAATTTACAGCTTCAGTCATAGACGCAGGTGGTCTTCTTTGGAAGGCGCCCCCCAACACTCTGATCTGTGTTCGTAACTCTGTTGTTCAAGCTAAGGTTTCCACTTCTTCTAATTACTGACTCCCTCTAACTGAACATGTATGCTTGTAATTAATATCAACGTATCCGCGGTAACACCAGAAGTTCTAACACAAAGTTAACAAAAATGGCTGCCCCAGTGTTGTCATGGAAAATAGCGTGAATAGAGTTCATTTTTTACAAACATAGTTTTTAGAATATTTACCTGTTTTCACTTTCAGGTTGATATTTTGACTCCACACTCCAGTCTCTCCACATTGATAGACTCCAGCATCCTGTAAACTCAGGTTTCTGTAGATCACTGTAAGGTTTTTACTGGAGTCACTCAGATACAATCTCTCTTCATCACTCCATTTATTTTGACCTCTTACACTTACACACTGCCTTGAATTTACTTTACAAATATATGTATTCTGCACTTTGTACAGTTGTTCTTTCCATCTGAGTATGACGCTCCCTCCTGAGTAGCCAATCACATCAGAGCAGCTCACAGGACCTGCCAATCAGATTAAAATCTCACTCGTCTCTCTGATCTCATTCAATTCAACCAAATTTCCTCAAATCTACAGTTCAGTATCAAACTAACAGCAGCAGGAAGAGTCAGCACTTTATAAACATGTTAAACAGGAACTCAGTGTTTAGTCTTTAGTAGAATAACTGACCTGAGATCAGCCAGATGGTGAAGACGAGGAGGATCTTCATCCTGAACTGAACTTCAGCTTCACTGATGATCACAAGAATCTTCTTTTAAACTTTCTTTTGTACTTTCTTCTACTCAGAGTTGTGTTCTACTCTTCTCTGTAAGGTGTAGTTCTCTCTGTGTGTCCGTGTCTTCGTCTTCTCTCTGAGTTTGTTGGTTCCCGCTAATCTGATAAGAATCAGAGTTACTCAATCTCACAGCTCCTCCCAGCAGCATCACTGACCACAAACCATGTAAAACACTTAGCATGAGCTCAGTTTTGTGCTGACATATTAACACATTATAAGACGTCAGCAGAGCTAGAGTGATCATTTAAACAGTGTACTGTTACTGCTGCCCCTCAAACTCATTAATAAAACTATTCAGTCTCAGTTTAACCTGCAGTGTGTAATAGTGAGTACATGGAGGACCACCAGGCTGTAGTGTGTCCCAGTTCTTATGTAGCTGTTCAGAGTGATGCTCAGGAGTCTTCTATACATCCCTACTGCTGCTTTCAGTGAGAACTGCAATGATGCCGACTCAGCAGATTCCTATTACCCAGAGTTCTATAAGATACAGGACCAATCAGGCTGGATGGTTTTGTTGGCAGCCATCCTGCACCAAATAGGGACATAAGGCTTTGGGCCACATTTATACCAGCTGAAGCATATACCATCTACCACCTGGGACAGTTTGACCAGCTTTCAGTGTTCCTGCTCTCCAAGTACACCCCAGTCATTAAACATGTCAAGCCCAAAAGGAGGTCTGTCAATATCTGGTTGCAGGGTGCTGAGTCCACTCTCCCACACCAATTCCAGCACACAGACTGGGACAGTGTTTGTCCATATAGAATAAGTTGGCTAGGTAAGATTTTATTGGGGTGGCACATTGCTAGAAAACTAAATAAATAGTTGTATTGCATTACAGTTGCAGGGATGAGGTGCAACACCTGTGTAAAGTTTCAACTTTCTTGACATTCATGTCTCTGTTGGTCCCACAAGGTCCCTAAACTCCTCCATACCCAGAGTTCTTCTCCTAAGGCATATCAGTGCTTTTACTTCCTATGGAAGTTACGTCCCAGAATAGATAGGTGGACTACTACAGCGGTAGGATTGAAAATGCATAGCAGCATGGTACAGCAGTTGTTGTATTTGGTTCTCTTCTGTTTTACTTGAACGAAGATCTATTTGTACTTTAGTATAATTTAGTATATACTTTAGTATAAACAGTATAGTGTATTGTAATGATATCAGATGTATCCCAGGCATAGTTACAGTTGTTAGATTGCTGTATCCCTAGTTTATTAAGGATACCAAACATAGACCATCACTGACCGCAGATGAAGCACAACCTTTTTCCTGATTTTGAACTTCTACTTTATATATCTGCCCAAGAATTTAGCCTGAATTTAAAGCAGAGCAGGTCTCTGGTAGGCTGAATCTCACTGGTGGGTGTTGAGGTTTAGATTTTGGTAGACTGAGTCTGATTGGCTGGTGTTGTGGCTTAGACTCTGGTAGACTGAATGTGATTGGCTGGTGTTGTAGTTTAGACTCTGGTAGACTGAATGCAATTGGCTGGCTTCTCAGGATTCACAAGAAACCACACCGCACTTGTCTTAGTTTAAAGTGTATTTACAACTATTTACAAATATATACAATAATAAGCCATATCTCCAGGGGTAAGTCAGGCCAAAATAACAAACCAAAACCCACTCTAACTCCACACCCACAAAACTACCTAAACTAAACAAAACAAAAATCAAACAAAGGACAGGCAACTAACCTAACTCCCTAACTCAACCAAAACAGGAGAAAACCCAAAGAAAATGGCACTTACCCCCTTCCGGCATAAACAAAAGAAACAACAACACTATTTACAGACTATAAACACAATATGTAAAACCTGAGGTCAGCACACCAAACTCAGGTTACAATACAATACACAAAATGCTGCCTTTTCGGTACTTCCTGGATGGGCTTCACTTGCAGCCTCCAGGATCAGGGACAGCGCCACCTATAGGGATGGAGGTAGACAGACAAACAAACACACACACACAGGAAACACAGACCGGGCACGACACACATAGGCACAGCCATAACACTGGTTTGTAGACTTTGGTCGACTGGATTCATTTTGAGGTTGTTCTGGTTCCCATGGGGATAATTTGTAGGCATCAAATGTAAAATGATGGTATACTGAAACAAAAATAAAAAACAATGAAACATAAAAGTATTGTTGTTTTCAATTTTATACAAATCAAACAAAATCACTGTTTCCTGTTTTATAAGCATTTCACATAGTGCTTAATAAAAATTATATATATATATATACAATTTAATTTCTATATGCTCAGATTTTTGGTAAATATTTTGTATTTATTTTGATTTATGTTTAAACTGTTTTATTCATTATTTTTGTTTGTATGAGTGTAAAATCACACTGGAGAAAGAACACACTCTAATTTATTTTTGACATAAACTTAATTTTACACTTCAATTTGTCTAACCTCCAAATGAGAACATGGATAGCTCAATCAGCATTAGACTTTTGCCTTTGGTACACTGAATTTGGTTCTTTGTTTTTAGAGTGTAGACTCTGGTTGACTGAATCTGACTGGTTGGTGTTGGGGTTTAGACTCTTATAATTAATTTGATTGGTTGGTGTTGGGGTTCAGACTCTGGTAGACTGAATCTGATTGGTTGGTGTTGAGATTTAGACTCTGGTAAACTGATTCTGATTGGTCAGTGTTGAAGTTTACACTCTGGTAGGCTAAATCTGATTGGTTGGTGTTGAGGTTTAGATTTTGGTAGACTGGAGGTAATTGGCTGGCTTTGGTGGTTAGGCCCTGATAGATTGAATCCGATTGGTTGATGTTGGTGTGTAGACTCTGGTTGACTGGACTCATGTTGAGGTTGTTCTGGTTCCCATAGGTATAATTTTCATAAGCATCAGCCTGAAATCAGAGCAATTACAGAAACACAGATTAACAAACCATCAAGAAACATTTAAAAAGACTATATATTACATAATCATGCACTATACCTATATACAGCATGTTGGACTTACTCTGCCAATCTGTGGGGGTTGCCACACGACATGGTCTTATGAGTGTAGAAACTTTGCTATGCAGATGGCAATTTGAAGAAGCTCATGGGATGCACGTGTCCCATTGAAAAGGATTGTTGTAGTTGTTTTATTTTGTAGTTGCATTTTGGTCAAGCTGTTTGTGTTTATCTGTTATTCTGGGTTTGGTTTGGGATATAATTTGAGGGGTTTCTGTTAATAACCGTGTAGAGAAAGAACAGGACTAAACTGCCACTCAATTTCAGTTGTT
The DNA here is from genome assembly GCA_021613375.1 of Megaleporinus macrocephalus. Lineage (NCBI taxonomy): Eukaryota > Metazoa > Chordata > Actinopteri > Characiformes > Anostomidae > Megaleporinus > Megaleporinus macrocephalus. The sequence continues at coordinate 36,828,794 of CM038722.1, read as the reverse complement.
TTTCAAGAGGTCTTCCTGCTTTGTTTATCTACTAAAAGCAGAATGCAGTAAGTAAAGCCTCATCTGAAGCAAAAGCAGTCATTCTGTGGACATTATAAGGGAATCCTGTATTCACAGCTTATGTTGTCTGGTAAAAAGGGCTACACTGATTCTGGAGTGCATCTGGCAGCAGAGTTGAAGACACATGACTGAGGCTCCCTGGCATCTCTGGAACCTTTGTTCAGATCTCTAATGGCCATGGGCATTACATATGAGCGACCCATTCGCTGGGGTTTACGGCGCATCAAACAGTAGAGGTAATGAAGGGGCAAAGGGGGGCAGGAGAAAGTACCGAGAAGGTTTACACTAAAAGCTGTAAAAGAGTAAAAGCTGTGTTATGAGCCATTAGAGTTACAGTCCAGTTACAGAGAGAGTCTGTACTCGGACCTAGCTGGTACTGCAGAGCGCTGCCACAGGCCATGCTGCTCCAATCCAGCTCTGCCCTTCTTGAGTCATGTTAGTAAATAAAGAGACTTCTGAACAGAAAATAAAGGAAATAATAGCAGCAAAATTTGCTGAGCCATCAAGTATCCCACTGTACTTAAGCCTGACTTGTATCCGCTCTCAAGAACTTAAGATACCTTGGACCAGCTCACCTTTCTTCTTAGAACTATTTGTTTCACAGCGGAATTTGACCTTCCCATTTAACCCATCTGTTCAGTGAAACACCCACATATACAAACACTAGTTAATATACACACTAGGGGCAGTGAGCAGACTTGCCCAGAGTGGTGGGCAGCCCTATCCACAGTGCCCAGACAGCAGTTGGGGGCAAGGTGCCTTGCTTAAGGGCACTTCAGTCGTGTGCTGTTGGTCCAGGGGATGGAACCACTGACCTTCTGGTGACAGGACCGGATCCCTAACAAGGTTTAGTTCACTGGACCTGCGGAGTGGGTATTAGGAGGTGGCCCCAGCTTCAGATGCCAGAGCAAAGCTGCCATCTACTCACGGTTATGGCCTTTGACCTTTGAAACGCATTGACTTTTGACGTTGGAGCGGCTGAATGAGCGAGACTGACTTTCCTGTGAAGTTTAATTCCAACCACAATCTGCCACACCCTATAATTAACTTCTTCCGAGATCCTGGTCTGGCTGGGTCAGGTGTGTTAGTGTCAAGCAATGAAGAGAATGGGATTTTAGACGCACCTTGTAAATAAACTCTGCAGCAAGCAAGTTCTAAAAAGGAGGTTTGGTGAGGACTGATTAAAGTTATTTAGATGTTCTGCTTCATGAAACACATAGACTTACTGTACAGCTTGTTTCTGATCTTCTGCTGATGGAGGAAGAGTCTGATCTTCTGCTGATGGAGGAAGAGTCTGATCTTCTGCTGATGGAGGAAGAGTCTGTAGAGAGAAATCATCACTCACAGAAAGCTGTATCCACTAGAGGGAGCTTTTGTAATGAACAAAGTGGGTGTAAGTATCACACGGGGCTTCCATTATCTATGCTGTAGCAGCTGATTGAGACATAGAAGTGGTTTTGTCGTTGATAATGATGACATATTCAGTGTGTATGTGTGTGGATAGTACCTTGTTGCTTGTTGCACCTCAGTTTGTAGAAGATCAGTGCTGCTCCTCCAGTCAGAAGCAGAGCCACACAGACACATACACTGATGATAACAGAGGAACCTGAAGCTGATAGACAGGAAACAGAAAGAACAATCACATATGATTTCTTTACACATGACTCAGCCTTTATGTTTTTCTACTGTAATCTAACACAGCAGGGTCACTGCTCAGCATCCGCTCTGCTAGAAGGCCGCTTTGCAGATGTAGTGATGTCATATTTCAGACGATGGGCACATTAGAAGAGTGTAATAGCTTGCAAAATCCTGGTACTCACTTTGAGATCAAAGGAGATTCTAGTTTCTGGAGTTGAGCCTAAATTACTGAACACCTGCCTTGTTATATAGAGTACTAGTGAGAGTTCAGTACTCAGAACTGTACATACCCTGAACCTCAAACTCTGTTCTTCAGATACAGATCACTAAAATGGGCTCCTACACTGTTACGTTACAGACTGGTTAATATTTACACCCCCAACATTTACACACCACCACAACACCAACCAGCAACCAGAACATTTACACGCAACCACAACACCAACCAGCAACCAGAACATTTACACGCAAGCACAACACCAACCAGCAACCAGAATATTTACACACAACCACAACCACATCCAGCAACCAGAACATTTACACACAACCACAACACCAACCAGAACATTTACACACAACCACAACCAGCAACCAGAACATTTACACACAACCACAACACCAACCAGAACATTACACACAACCACATACACCAACCAGAACATTTACACACCAACCACAACACAACCAGCAATCAGAACATTTACACACAACCACAACACCAACCAGCAACCAGAACATTTACACACAACCACAACACCAACCAGAACATTTACACACAACCACAACACCAACCAGAACATTTACACACAACAACACCAACCAGCAACCAGAACATTTACACACACCCACAACAACAACCAGAAACCAGAACATTTACACACAACCCCAACACCAACCAGCAACCAGAACATTTACACACAACCACAACAACAACCAGCAACCAGAACATTTACACACAACCACAACACCAACCAGCAACCAAAACATTTACACACAACCACAACACCAACCAGCAACCAGAACATTTACATACAACAACTCCAACCAGCAACCAGAACATTTACATACAACAACTCCAACCAGCAACCAGAACATTTACACACAACAACTCCAACCAGCAACCAGAACATTTACACACAACAACACCAACCAGCAACCAGAACATTTACACACAACCACAACACCAACCAGAAACCAGAACATTTACACACAACCACAACACCAACCAGCAACCAGAACATTTACAAACAACCACAACAACCAGCAACCAGAACATTTACACACAACCACAACACCAACCAGCAACCAGAACATTTACACACAACCACAACACCAACCAGAACATTTACACACAACCACAACACCAACCAGCAATCAGAACATTTACACACAACCACAACACCAACCAGCAACCAGAACATTTACACACAACCACAACAACAACTAGAACATTTACACACAACCACAACACCAACCAGAACATTTACACACAACCACAACACCAACCAGAACATTTACACACAACCACAACAGCAACCAGAACATTTACACACAACCACACCAACAACCAGAACATTTACACACAACCACAACACCAACCAGAAACCAGAACATTTACACACAACCACAACAACAACCAGCATCCAGAACATTTACACACAACCACAACACCAACCAGCAACCAGAACATTTACACACAACCACAACACCAACCAGCAACCAGAACATTTACACACAAAAACAACCAGCAACCAGAACATTTACACACAACCACAACACCAACCAGCAACCAGAACATTTACACACAACTCCAACCAGCAACCAGAACATTTACACACAACAACACCAACCAATTCCCAAAACCAGCTGCTGAACTTCCAACATCTTTAACAGAATCCTGAACAACTTTAACTCTGCAGTCTGTACGTTTCACTCCGGCCAGTTTCTCCAACACTTGGACAATATGGAGCAGCTTCAGCTCCAGCGTTCAACACTGAAGAGACTGAAGAGACGAGCAGCTCCACCTTTATTATAATTATTTATTATAACAACCTCCAACAGTGACTGGAAGTAAGTTATTCATGATCTCACTAAAACAGGGAAAACAGCTTGCTTCATTCTAGGACCAGATCATAGAGTGTAAATGGGCGTGTAAAACCACACCTGGGTGTTATTTTTCAACCCTGCCCAGTCACGTCTATGTACAACATCAGAGAACGAATTAAAACACTGAATAAATGCATTCAGAGGCAACTTTACCCTGAAAATGAAAGAGCTCTTACTCAAGTGTTCATCAGACGTAGTTGCTGTTGGTGCTGATGACTTGGTCCAGTGAGTTACTGCTGGTGCTGATGACTTGGTCCAGTGAGTTACTGCTGGTGCTGATGATTCAGTCCAGTGGATGGCTGTTGATGGTGTCTTTGCTGAACTCAGTCCTACTGATGTCCGAACTTTGTAGTAGGTATAGAATATAAAATACAATTCAAACATGAAACCCATTATCATTAACATACTGGAATTTGAATCCACTATCTAATAATCTAGAAGCAAGCGCAATCATCCTGTCTTCTTGTCTCTCTGCTCGTGTCCTCAGTGACGTGTGTTTCAGTGTCTTCCGTCATACGTGGCAGATACACTGTTGTGATGTTCAGATAGTGCAGATAGTGCAACTCAGACTCTGTGACTTCCTCTGTTCTCAGTGCTTGATCAAGTTAATGAGAACACCAACATCAAAGCAGTCATTGTCAATATATGCATATATATTTTTTAAAAAGTGTAAATATTCTCGTCAACGTACATCATTCAAAAACATTGACGAGCGGCGAATAACTAACGAGTGTCATATTTTTACATCATAATATATTCACTCACAAAGGCAACATCTTTCTGAACAGTAGGAGAATAGGCTCCACGTTAGACGTAGTGTCTGTTATAACTGTGTATTTTACAGAGAATTAGAATTTAGAATTAGGATTTAGAATTTAGAATTCAGAATGTAGAATTAGAATTCAGAATAAAAATTAGAATTAGAATTTAGGATTTAGAATGTAGAATTAGAATTTAGGATGTATAAGAATTAGAATAAGAATTAGAATTTTGAATTAAGAATTTAGAATGTAGAATTAGAATTAGGATTTAGAATTTAGAATGAAGAATCAGAATAAGAATTAGAATTTAGGATTTAGAATGTAGAATGTAGAATTAGAATTTAGAATGTAGAATAAGTATTAGAATAATAATTAGAATTTAGAATTAAGAATTAAGAATTTAGAATGTAGAATTAGAATTTAGAATTAGAATTAGAATTAGAATTAGAATTAGAATTAGGATTTAGAATTTAGAATGTAGAATAAGAATCAGAATAAGAATTAGAATTAGAATTTAGGATTTAGAATGTAGAATGTAGAATTAGAATTTATAATTTAGAATGTAGAATAAGTATAAGAATAAGAATTAGAATTTAGAATTAAGAATTTAGAATGTAGAATTAGAATGTAGAATGTAAAATTAGAATTAGTCACATGTGTTTGCACACAGCGGAATTTGACCTCCTCATTTAGCCACATATACACACACTAGTGAACATACACACTAGTAAGCACGCCTGCCAGGAGTGGTGGGCAACCCTATCGACGACGCCTGGGGAGAAGTTGGGGGTTAGGTGCCTTGCTCAGGGGCACCTCAGTTGTGGCCTGCTGGTCCCGGGGATTAAACTGGCAACCTTCCAGTCACAAGACAGGATCCCTGACCTTCAGGCCACGACTCTTTCTTTTTTTTAACCAGAAAAGCAATGTATCTACTGGAGATGCAGCCACTGTTAGAGCAGTACAGCTTATGTACTTACACACATACACCAAACACTGGAAAAGACTTCAGGATAAAACCTGCTTTGCTTATTATGAGCGCAGTTACACTCATCTTATTACCAATGTGTAATAACACAAGAAAAAGAAAAACTATGCTGTTACAGCTATCGAGATGCTCTAATGTGATTACATGAGGCCTAAATAAAATCGGTACTTACATGAGCTGTGCTGCTGTCCTGCATCTGTAACTGTGGCTACAACACTAGAAGGTACCTTGTTATTACGTGTGTTGTTCATGTGTAACTAGACAGTTATTACATACACAATAGAAAGAGGGACCTGGACATGTCAATGTATCTCACCAGTAACCCGTAGCTGAATCTCTGTCCATAGGGAGTCATAACTGACTGTCTCTCCTCCAGCAGTCCCTCCACAGTAATAAACTCCACCATCTTTTTCTCTTACATCACTGACGGTCATACTGAGAACTTTAGATCCTGTATTATCAGAGATGGACAGTCCGTCTGTCTGGGCAACTCCAACAAAATATTGACCCGTCTGTTTGTAGAAGGTCTTGTAGTTTGGTTTAAACTCATCTGGATATGAACAGCTGATGGTGAGAGTCTCTCCCAGATAACCAGTTACAGCCTTTGGACTCAAACAACATGGATCTGTTAATCATATAAAATAATTAAAACTTAAAAACTGGACTCACTGAATGACCTCACAGAACTTGGACATTGGGAAATGAGTCTAATTATAAAAGATTTCATAACTACTATCAGATCAGAACCATTTTTGAGTAGTAACCTCGTTTTACTGTCAGGTTGACGAGATGATTCCACACTCCAGTCTCTCCACACTGATATACTCCAGCATCCTGTACACTCAGGTTTCTGTAGATCACTGTCAGAACTTTACTGGAGTCATGCAGAGATACTTTCTTCTTATGAACCCATCTATTCAGGACTCTCACAGCTGCGCGCTGCTTTGATGCTTGATTTGGCATTTCTTTTGAAAAGTATTTAATAAAATGTTCAGACTGCTTGTGTTTGCAGTAGATTATGATGCTTCTTCCTAAGTAGCCAGTCACGTCAGAGCAGCCCACTGGACCTGCCAATCAAATTTAAATAACTCAGCCATCTCTCTGATCTAACAAGTTCAATCAAATTCACTCACATCTAGATTTCTGTATTAAAATAAGACCAGCAGAAGAAGCGACTACTTTACAGGTATGAATAACTGACCTGAGATCAGACAGAGGGTGAAGATGAGGAGGATCTTCATCCTGAAGTCCAAACAAACTCCAGTCTGTGATCTCCAGAATTCTGGAAGTGTACTAATTGTTCTTCCCAGAGTTTAATGCTACTTTTCTCTGTAATGTTTAGTCCTCTCTGTGTCTCTGTGTGCTCTTCTGTCTGATGTGGTTGGTTCCTCTTTCTCTGGTAAAAGTAAGAGTTGCTCAAACTCACAGCTCCTCCCAGCAGCATCACTGTATGATGTTAAACCTGAAGATATTAGGAAATTTCTTTTTTTGTGATGTGACACCAAAGCATGATACCATGGCGACATTTAAACAGCATTTAAACAGTGTACTGTACTGTTACTCATCCCTGTGATACTCATTAGAATGATCAAAGTCTGGAGTCAGTTGTAGTGAGTCTTGGATAACCAACATCTAAATCATTGAATTCAGATGTTCCAATCACTTCCATGATCACAGGTGTATAAAAGCAGCACCTAGTCCTGCAGACTGCTTCTACACACATTAGTAAAGAGTGGGTCTCTCTCAGGAGCTCAGTGAACTCCAGCGTGGTACCGTAATAGGACGCCACCTGTGCAACAAGTCCAGTGGTGAAGTTTCCTCACTACTAAATATTCCACAGTGGACTGTCAGTGGTGTTCTAACAAAGTGGAAGTGCTTGAGAACGAAAGCAACTCAGACACCAAGTGGTAGAACACGTACAATGACGGAGTGGGTCAGCGGAGTCCATCACTACAGACCTCCAAACTTCATGTGGTCTTCAGATCAGCTCAAGAACAGAGCGTAGAGAGCTTCATGGAATGGGTCTCCATGGCCGAGCAGCTGCATTCAAGCATTACATCACCAAGAACAATGCAGAGCGTCAGATGCAGTGGAGTAAAGGACGCCGCCACTGGACTCTAGAGCAGTGGAGACATGTTCTCTGGAGTGACCAATCACGCTTCTCCGTCTGGTAATCCAATGGACGAGTATGGGTTTAGCGGTTGCCAGGAGAACGGTACTTGTCTGACTGCATTGTGCCGAGTGTATAGTTTGGTAAAAATTATGGTGTGGGGTTGTTTTTCAGGAGGTGGGCTCGGACCGTTAGTTCCAGTGAAAGGAACTCTTAATGCTTCAGCAGCCCAAGAGATTCTGGACAATTTCATGCTCCCAACTTTGTGGGGACAGTTTGGGGACGGCCCCTTCCTGTTCCAACATGACTGCCCACCAGTGCACAGAGCAGCTCTATAAAGACATGGAGGAGCGAGTTTGGTGTGGAAGAACTTGACTGTCCTGCACAAAGTCCTGACCTCAACCTGATAGAACACCTTTGTGATGAATTAGAGCGGAGACTGTGAGCCAGACCTTCTCGTCCAACATCAGTGTCTGACCTCAGTACTTTAGTTTATGCTGACCAGGACCCCCACAGGACCACCACAGAGCAGATACTATTAGAGAGATGGGTAATTCTCAGCACTGCAGTGACACTGACGTGGTGGTGGTGTGTTAGCGTGTGTTGTGCTGGTGTGAGTGGATCAGACACAGCAGTGCTGCTGGAGTGTTTAAACACTGTGTCCACTCACTGTCCACTCTAGACACTCCTACTATTTGCTGGTCCACCTTGTAGATGTAAAGTCAGAGACAGTAGCTCATCTGCTGCTGCACAGTTTGTGTTCCTCTAGTTCTTTATCAGTGCACACAGGACGCTGCCCACAGGACACTGCTGTCTGGATAGTTTTGGTTGGTGGATGATTCTCAGTCCAACAGAGACACTGAGGAGGTGTTTAAACACTCCAGCAGCAGCACTGCTGTGTCTGATCCACTCACACCAGCACAACACACACACTAACACATCATAGGCTGTCACTAAATGTGTCAACATGTATATGTACCAACATGTGCAGATTAAAGCAAATGAAATATCTATTACAGTTAATTACCTTTTTTTTGGGCAGCGCTCCTTAAACCTGCTCATATTCTCACTGTAACCAACCTGGTTACTAGCTTTGCTATGCCTCCTCCTGTCCTCTAGGGGCGCTGTAAGGAGGTTGCTCTGCCTGGGGTATAAATAGGGGAAGCCGAGTAGGAAGTGGCTGAGAGTTGACCTACAGGCATGAGTGCTCTCCTTTTTTCGGAACCTCCTTTTTGGGAAACTTTGTTTCATGCTCATTGTGAGTATTATATGCTCATGTTCACCGTGCTAATGCTATGCTAATGCTAAAGATAACATTCGAATAAGCTATTGTTGATGCTAGGATGCTTATGTTGAAGTTTAAGTATGCTAATGTTAATGTGCTAATGCTAACATGCTAACAGCTTGGTGGTTGGTTACTCATTTTACCCTCTTATACAGAAAGCGGTTCTTAATTGGTTGAAGGTTTAGCCTTGCTTTGCTCCAAGTCCTTTAGGTGTACATATTCCACAGACTGCTCACCCATCCAGCCTGCAACTGGTGGGGCTAATTTTCTTTTTGTTTTTTTGGCTGCTTATTACTATTATTATTATTATTATTATTATTATTATTATTATTTTTATTCATTATAATAGATAAATGGTTCATTGCATATTTCATGTTTATTTGTGAGTCAGTTGGTCATCTTTCAGCTATCTCCAGTCTTCACCTAACACAGTAGCGTTTCGGCGGCCCTGTGTGGTATCCCCCTCATGCTTTTGTAGCATCATCCTATTGAGTGTTTTAGGCTTACAGTGACATCACTATTCCCTTCTTCTACAGCCCAATATTCCTGATCCGGCTCATTAAGAGCTCCATTAACAGGCAGTGAGCCGGATCAGGTGTGCTGAATCTTTAAGTACTTGAAAGCTTGCAGTGCTGTTTTGCCTTGAACTGGATTACGAACAGCCTTTAGGAAACTTGTACTGTTGACTGAAATCAGCACCACCTAGTGGCTGTACGAATAAATCCATGATTAAAAAAGAAATAGCGTGGATGTGTTTGCCTGAAGGACATTTATTTTTTAATATTATTTTAAAAGCACATTTTAAAAGTACAGAATTAAGCTATATATATATATATCTCAGTAGCGGACCGTGACCCTCAAGCCTCGGCCCTCCCACCCCCCATTTCGCGCACTTGTGTGCATAAATGTGAAACTCATGAGCACAGAAAGAGGAACCACACGCACAATTTTCATAAACACTCTCAAACGGTCTTTTTTTCCTCCTTTAATGTTTGTGATCATACAGTTAAGCCCCGCCCACTCAGAGGGAAGATTTGATTGGTCAGTTTTACGGTCATTTGAAATTGGTATGGTGCTGAATTATAACTGCCTGGCCCCTCTGTACATGAACAGCGGGACCACCAATCACCAACATTCTGCAGAGTCATCACAGTCCTTATAGGGGGAGACACAGACTCACAGGCTTCCACTTAACCCCTCATGCTCCAACACAGATTGAATAGACACGATTTAATAATTTATTTGTCTATATTTTTATAATTGTTTAGATGTTGATTGTCAAACTGTAGGTAGATAAAATAATATATATATATATATATATATATATATATGTGTATGTGTATGTGTATGTGTATGTGTATGTGTGTGTGTGTGTGTTAAGAATATTTAAGGCCCTCTGAGAGGGTGTAGAGGGCCATGACGGTTCCCCATTGAGAGATAGATAGATAGATAGATAGATAGATAGATAGATAGATAGATAGATATATATATATATTTTTTTTTTTTTTTTTTTTTTTTGTTAATATTTAAAAAAATAACTCATATAAAACAGTAAAGGTTTCGGTGATGGTGAATGTGGATTTGCAGTACTGCTACTCAAAGGGAGTTTGGTGTTTGAGAGTGGCGTACTCAGTAGCAGGTTCCTCCTTACTGTGGGACACAGAGGTATCAGGGGGTGAAGCTAGACTCTGGAAACTCACAGTGGTGTAAGTGGGGTCTTGAACTTTGGGCGACTGTACGGAGGCGTAGATGTGCTTATCTGAATTGTCAGCTGGAGGTAAAGCATTCGCATAAACTCCAAAAGCAGAATCACGTCTGGTGTGTTTAGTCTCCTCAGAGTTATTGACCACAGTGGGGACCTGAGTAGACCAGAATATAAAGACCGGTAAATAGAACAAACTAATTACTGTGACCAGCAAAAATATTCTCTAACTTTAACCTCAGTATTCAAACCTAAACCCAAGACTAACCTCAGTATCTAAACCTACACCTAACCTTAACTTATCCAAACCACATGTAAACAGTAAGACCTGATTTCTCACCTGGTTCAGGTCTTTGAGCTGTGTCCTGGATGAAGGATCTGAGTCTGTAACTGTGAAGAACCAATAAAACCAAAAGTCACAACAAACTCCTACAGGTGTCATGTTAACTGTGGCCATTTATATATATATATATATATGTGTATATGTATGTATATATGTATATATATATATATATATATATATATATATGTGTGTATGTATGTATATATATATGTGTGTGTATATATATGTATATATATATGTGTGTATATATATGTATATATATGTGTGTGTGTGTGTAGTATATATATATATATATATATATATATATATATATATATATATATATATATATATATATATATATATATATATATATATATATATATATATAATGAATGTGTGTATGTAATTATGTATCTGTGTATGTGTGGTACCTTGATGCTTCTTAAGTCTCACTAGTCTATAAAAGATCAGTGCTGATCCTCCAATCAGTAGCAGAACCGCACAGACACATACAGAGATGATGATGGTGAAACCTGGAGGACAGAGAAACAAAGACAAACATCAGAACACATTTTCACAAGTTCTACAAGTTCTAGCACATACACAGAGCTGACTCGGCCTGAGCTGAGGAGATCAGATTTAAAGCAGTTTATCTGGACAGAGCAGGTCGGTTCGCTCAGACTAACACTAATAATGACAGTAATGAGTGACGTCCCATTCTTAATCTGTACGGTTTAATATGGTGTGCCTTCTTATGCAGCTTCAACTCAAGTTTAGGAGAGTGTTTATGGGAATGTTGGACCGTTCTTCCAGAAGAACATCTGTGAGGTCAGACACTGATGTTGGACGAGAAGGTCTGGCTCACAGTCTCTGCTCTAATTCATCCCAAAGGTGTTCTATCAGGTTGAGGTCAGGACTCTGTGCAGGCTGGTCAAGTTCTTCCACACCAAATTCGCTCCTCCATGTCTTTATGGAGCTGCTCTGTGCACTGCTGAGCAGTCATGTTGGAACAGTAAGGGGCCGTCCCCAAACTGTCCCCACAAAGTTGGGAGTTCAAAATTTCTTGGTCTGCTGAAACATAGTTTCTTTCACTGGAACTGAGGGTCCAAGCCCACCTCCTGAAAAACAACCCCACACCCTAATCCCCCCTCCACCAAACTTTACACTCGGCAGAATGCAGTCAGACAAGTACCGTTCCCTTGGCAACAGCCAAACCCAGACTTGTCAATCAAATTGCCAGCGGAGAAGCGTGATTGGTCACTCCAGAGAACACGTCTCCACTGCTCTAGAGTCAAGTGGTGGCGTGCTTAACTCCACTGCATCCGACGCTCTGCACTGTTCTTGGTGATGTATAGCTGGCTTGGAGCCATTCCATGAAGCTCTCTACGCTCTGTTCTTGAGCTGATCTGAAGACCACATGAAGTTTGGAGGTCTGTAGTGATTGACTCTGTAGAAAGTTGGTGAGCTCTGTGTTCTATGCTCCTCAGCATCCGCTGACCCGCTCTGTCATTGTACGTGTTCTATCACTTGGTGTCTGCGTTGCTGTCATTCTCAATCACTTCCACTTTGTTAGAACACCACTGACCGTCCACTGTGGAATATTTAGTAGTGAGGAAACTTCACCACTGGACTTGTTGCACAGGTGGCGTCCTATCACGGTACCACGCTGGAGTTCACTGAGCTCCTGAGAGACCCACTCTTTACTAATGTGTGTAGAAGCAGCCTGCATGACTAGGTGCTGGTTTTATACACCTGTGGCCGTGAAAGTGATAGGAACATCTGAATTAAGTGGTTTGGATGGCTGAGTAAACACTTTCTGTAAGATGAGATGAAGGCAAGTGCATATAAAGCCCAAAGCGTGTTCTTGGAGACCGGCTCAAAATCATTTTCTTATTCACAAAACTCATGTTTGAATTTTAAAAATGGATCTGGCGAATAGGAAGCCAACTACAGGCTCATAGAAATGGGCCTTAATCCCTTATTGAGCTGTTTACTCTCTCAGTTTTAGCTGAGATGCTGCGGAGCCTCTCGGCTTGTAGGCTGAGGCTGCAGGGGGCTGAGTGAGGAGAGCTGCAAGAGGTTAGTAGACTAATGGCTAACCCCAAGAGACTGGCTGTTTCTTCCACTCTGCTTCCTCCTTTAGCTCATTAACCCTTTACAGTCTGATGCTGCTACTTTTAAAACAGGCTGGGCTAGCTTGCCTGCAGCTCACTAGACAAGCAGTCATGTTACTTGTAAATCAATATAACAGTAGCAACTTAATTAAACCTTAAGAAGTATTTCTGCTGGTATTCTGGAGGAACTGGTACATCTCCCACTACTACAATAGTAATGTTACACAATCAGAAACACAATCAGCCGTGACTTGTTTCCAAACTGCTGATCATGTCAGGTCAGTATTATGAGTATCAGGTTAAACTACACAGTACTTGGTTTGGTTGTATCAGTTCTTCAGTAAGTTCAATCAGCTGCTGCTGAAACTGAACAAATCTGGAGATTTCAGGTAATCGATGCAGATCTAAAGCTCTGATTTACCAACTAGATCAGAAGATTTCTTCACTACAGTAACGAGTATTTACATATGATTCTGCATGAATGTATAAGAATTCAGTTAGAGGTCTTACTGGAAGGGTCTTCATCAGGTGGGGTTGTAGTTGGTGGTGCTGTAAAAGAATACAGTATATAATCTGTATTACATTAATTTAATGATATGTGTGTTTAGTGAGATCTGATCTAGTGAGCTGTTACACTCTCACTCTGGGTGTATCTCACTCTCTCTCAATCTTTCTCTCTTTCTCTATTTCTCTCTCGATAACTTTCTCTCGATCTATCTCTATTGTGCTCTCTCTCTTTCTCTATTTTTCTCTCAATCACTCTCTCTATCTACCTCTCTTAAGCTTATATATATATATATATATATATATATATATATATATATATATATATATATATATATATATATATACTCATATCATTCTCTCTTTCATATCATCTCTCTCTTTATCTATCTATATTTGTTTAGCTCTCTCTCTCTCTCTCTCTCTCTCTCTCTCTCTCTCTCTCTCTCTCTCTCTCTCTCTCTCTCTCTCTCTCTCTCTCGTGCTTTCTCTAACTGGTAGCAGTAAGTGTCTACATGTGGTCAGACAGTCTGGGGTTGTCGTGTTGCTGTTAACCAAAACAAGACAGACTGTGACTTCCACTATTCTCTGTGGTGTAAACTAAAATCCTTTCCTCCTTATGAAGCTGTTCTGACCACCTTGTAATATAACGACTGCTGACCTTTACAGAGTGTAAAGCAGCATCACACAACACGTCACTCCTACCAGTTAAACCTGAACATACAGTACATACATAGAAGATCAGGAGAAGTTAGTGTATCTCACCAGTAACCTGTAGCTGAATCTCTGTGTAGAGGGAGTCATAATTGATGGAGTCCTCTCCGTTCCACGCTCCACAGTAATAAACTCCTCCATCTTCTTCTCTCACATCACTGATTCTCAAACTGACAACTTTAGATGCTCTGTTTTGAGAGATGGAGAATCTGCCTTTTTGAGAATCTCCAGTATCGATCAGTTCAGTAAAATATCGACCAGCCTGTTTGAGGAAGGTCTTCACGTGTGTCTTATACTGATCTGGATATGAACAGTTGATGATGACTTTCTCTCCCAGATGACCACTTACAGTCTTGGACCCCAAACAACATGGATCTGTTAATCATATGAAATATAGGAGTTTTAAAATTCTCTATCTGATCAATAAGTGTATGTTCATCAGTAAGAACAGCAGATATCATTAGAACAGTCGTAAATAGTACAGAAGACTATCAGAATATATCAGAGTGTCTTACTTTCAATCACTCTCAGGTTCAGGTCCTGGTTCCACGCTCCAGTCTTTCCACACTGATATGATCCAGCGTCCTGTACACTCAGGTTTCTGTAGATCACTACACGTGATCCACGTTTGCTGTGCAGGTAAACTGTGTCCTTATTGCTCCATGTGTTCTGTGTTTGGTCCAAATACACACACTGCTGAGCGGATTTCTTACAGAAATATTCAGGACTCCAGTCGTGCTGTTTATGTTTGCAGTTAATGATGACGCTACCTCCTGAGTAGCCAACCACATCAACACAGCTCACAGGACCTGCCAATCAGATGTATGATATTAACTTCATGTACACTGAATTCTACATCTGACAGTTATACTTAACATTAATATGACTGACCTGAGATCAGACAGAGGGTGAAGATGAGGAGGGTCTTCATCTTGACCTGAACTCCAGCTTCACTGATGTTCACAAGAACTCCACTCTGGTCTCTTCTGTTCTTTTCAGAGTTAGAGTCTACTTCTCTCTGTGTGTCTCTTCTTCTCTCTGGTTTGGTTGGTTCCTGTTTCTCTGGTAAGTTTAAGAATTGCTCAAACTCCCAGCTCCTCCCAGCAGCATCACTGACCACGAACCACAATGAACACACAGGATATTATGAAGCAATTCTTTGACGGTGTATACGTATGCAGTACTGTGGCTACACACGTTTTTGTTAATGGTACATATGAAACACCAACAACACACTGTTTAGTATCCTGTATTACTCTGGTACCAAGTTAATCTTGGTTTTAGTTATCCAAAGAATCATGTTATGTTTCAGAACTGGGCAGATATTTTTGATGTTCTCTAGTGAAGTCTGATCTGCTCTTGCTGTTCTTGAGTGTTACCAGTGGTTTGCATCTTCAGGTAAAAACTCTATATTTACTTTCAATGAATGCAGATGGTGATAAGCCAAAGTCCTGTAGAATGTTCTTGGCTTGACTAGGTGATGTGAAAGGGTTTTTCTTCACTACAAAAAGAATTCTGTGATCATCCACTTAAGTTGTCCTCCATGGTCTTCCAGACCTTTTGGTGTTCTGCTAGCCGGTGCATTCCTCTTTTTGTTGATTTGTACCGAATTGTTGATTTGGCAACTCCTGAAGGATAGGTTTGTTTTATGGATAGGATAGAATGACTGGCCTGTGGCCATTAAGTCCAATAATGTTTGATTTTGGGGGGATTTGAATGAAGGTAGAGGTTTCCAATGATTAGAGTTCCAGTGATTAGTTAAAGATGTATGGATAGCGAGACTAGGTCAGGCCCAGGGGCTTTTCTCACTTTCTAACTGCTGAATAGCCTATTAACATCTTCCATCCTGATGGAGAGATGAGTTGGGGGTAGAGGAGAGTGGTTGACTGGAAGAGCAAACCTAAAGATTGTACTTTATTTGTTTAAATCTGCAGTAAAACTCATTCAGGTCGTTGGTGAGTTGACGGTCGTTCAGGAGGAGGGGAGTCTTTCTCACCATGTAGTTGGTCATCTGTTCAAGGCCTCTCCAGACTGACGGTGGCTCATTAGCAGTAATGAGGCTGGTCAGCTTCACAGAGTATTTCTACTTTGTCTCCCCTGTGATCATGGCCCGACCAGCTGGTAGTGGGATGCTACAGTAATAATTGATGACTGAATAACCAAAAAACTGAACTTGAGTCAGTGTAATCATCTCAGTAAACAATAAAACTTTCCTCAGTGACCACAAACCCATGGTTATAATTATCTCTGTAATACACATATAAGGTAAATCCATTAAATGAAACAAGTAAACAAGACTGGGGCTGAACACAAACCACTACACAAAGAATAAAGTTTAGAATTTATTATTAAAACAAAGTGTAACAAACCCACCCTACAACTGGTCTCATTTCAGTGAAGGGAACACCTCCACCACCACACTGGAGAATGAAGAGTGAGGTTAAGCAGAATCTTCATTGCCTGTTCTGTGTTGTAAATATATCTTATAGACCATGTCTGGCAACCAGAAAACTTGTTAACACAGATGACTGTCATATAGGTTATGGCTCAGCAGAACCTGTTTATGACAGGAACCTCCCAGGTGATAACAACCTGGTCATACATGTCAGGGTCAGTTGGACCTGTAGTCAGCTGGACTTAAATAGATTGTGTTTTGCTGGTTGAGTTAGACCATTTTCAGACCTTCTCCAAACATGACTGTATAAAGCATATACTCTAAACTGGTGTCCGTGTTCACTCTGACATCAAGAAAAGAAGTTACAGCACCTGTGACTAATCCACTCACTCAAATACTGTAACTGTTATAACAATATGTCTTGCTTCTTCTTCTTCTGCTACTACTTTAAGGAAATCTTAATTAGTTATTCCCTTAAATTCCCTTAGTTTTCCTGTATGTTATAGGCTCTGGTAGACTGAATCTGATTGGTTGGTGTTGGGGTTTAGACTTCGATAGACTGAACCTGATTGGTTGGTGTTCAGGTTTAGAATCTGGGAGACTGAATCTGGTAGACTGAATCTGATTGGTTGGTGTTGGGGTTTAGACTTTGATAGACTGAACCTAATTGGTTGATGTTGGTACTTAGACTCTGGTATACTTAATCTGATTGATTGGTGTTCAGGTTTAGAATCTGGTAGACTGAATCTGATTGGTTGGTGTTGGGGTTTAGACTCTGGTAGACTGAATCTGATTGGTTGGTGTTGGGGTTTAGACTCTGGTAGACTATATCTGATGGGTTGATGTTGGGGTTTAGACTCTGATTGACTGAATCTGATTGGTTGATGTTGGGGTTTAGACTCTGGTAGACTATATCTGATGGGTTGATATTGGGGTTTAGACTCTGATTGACTGAATCTGATTGGTTGGTGTTGGCGTTTAGAATCTGGTAGACTGTGTCTGGTTGGTTGGTGTTGGGTTTCAGGTTGTGGTAGACTGGATTCATGCCGATGTTGTTCCGGTTCCCAGGTATGTCGTTTTCATAATCAGTATCGGCCTGAATTTAAACCAGAACAATAATTTCACATTCACAACTTTGTACTACATGATTTATGGTGTATATACAGTATGTTGAAGTAAAATATATATTTTAATTGTAATCTTTTAGTATATAGATCAAACTATAGAAAATTAGTGGTTTTATAAGTGTATATTACATGTTTTAACATACTATATTCATTCTATCATTTTATTTTAGTATTTTATGTCATCAGTGTCATTTACGTACCGTTCCATTAGTTCCTGATCGTCTGCTGGTGAAGTTAGAGTCTGCAGAAATGGAGGAAATGTCACACATACAAGTGTTGTATTTATGCTTGTGCCACTAAACACTATTATTGAATATTGCGATAGTTTAAATCCATGACGATATCATGCCAAATATCATCAAGCGCTTTTCATCATGTAATGGGCCTTATATATATATATATATATATATATATATATATATATATATATATATATATATATATATATATATATATATATATATATATATATATATATATATCTTTTTTTTTTTTTTTTTTTTTTTTTTTTTAACCTCTCATGTCTGGCAATTTTCGCTATTGCAATGGTAATCCGAATGCACTGATGTACCAAACATATTTGCTTTTACAAGAACAGCTTTATAGATTTCTATAGCTTAATCCTTGTTAGTGTTTGTATTTTTAATTAATTAATTTATTTATTTATTTATTTATTTATTTATTTGGCCAGGCCTGACAGGCAGTAAAAGAGAGGAAAAAGGACAGAAAAAAAGAAAGGAAGAATTTTTTTTTTATATTTTAATATTTATTTATTTTTTAACAACCTACATATACAATAATAAAATATCTACAACTAATTAAATGCGAACATAAATGTTTACAGAGCCACTGTACTGCAGAGTTCTAGTCTGGCAAAGAATTCTGGGATATATGCCGATGGTAAATGGATCTGGTACATGTGACTTGCTCTCTGCTAGATGGTGGAGAAGATGGAGGAGCTCGTACAGAAGAAAGAGCCGATGTGCCAGTGTTTGTAACTCTGAGTTGGCGCTCCATCTAAAACGGACGTGAACGCACTCCCACTCTTCAGCTGGCCACCCACATGACCTGTGTCATCCAGTTAAGCACGTATAGCCTACAAATAACATTATCTAGTGAGCAGCATGTAGGCTAACGAAGGCGAACCTTTCTAATAAAATAATATATTTATATTTCTCAAAACCCACCACAGACCCCAACCATCTCTGGGGCTGGGGTCTGTGGTGGGTTTTGAAAAATATTAATATCATTCTCCAGGCTGTACTGCGCTGATCTGAGTACCTGTAATTTGGCAGGGAGGGATCATACAGGACAGGGAACCAGAAACGGAAGTAGTGAGCTGTTCCTCCAGGCTTCATATGGAACTAATCGTTCATACGTTGAGGACACTCATCGCGCAAACAAACACCTGCCCTCTTCTCATTGGACAGATGCATTGCGTTGGCTGGAATCATTTGCATAAAGTTCGTCTCTGCTTAACTCTTCGTCGCACTGTGTCCACCAAACTCACCGTGCTGGACTCAAAAGCAGATCACACTTCCTTGTCTGATGGAACCAACGCTTCCCATTGAAAGTGAATGGGATACATTGCAGTGCCGGAGGAGAGTAAATGCAGAGGCTGTTTGTTTCATAATGCAATAATATTATTTTTCATGATAATTCTGGAGGCACTTATCAGTTGGCTAAAATTACACTATCGCCCAAGCCTAGTTGTATTTATTATTTTTAAATTTAATCATACTCCAGAAACGTCTTCCTCTACTGCTACACAGAGTAAAATGGATATAGAAGTGTTCTGAATCACTGGCACGTAGTGATTACCTTGTGTTTTCTTGCATCTCAGTTTGTAGAAGATCAGTGTTGATCCTCCAATCAGCAGCAGAACCACACAGACACACACAGTGATGATAACTCTGGAACCTGTAGCTGAGATACACAGAGAACAGAAAAAACAAACATTTCTTCACAGGGGTTTCAATCTTAACCCCTGTTCTTTCAGTGTTTTCCCTCCAGTGTTTATTTATTGTGTGAGAGACGTTCAGTTTCACGCATGCACAGATAAACCGCTGTCTCAGGTGACGTTCACGTTCGTGTGGAACGTATTCATGCTGTTTTCCATGACAACACTGGGGGCGCCATCTTTGTTTACTTTGTGTTAGAACTTCTGGTGTTACCGCGGATACGTTGATACTAATTACAAGCAAAACAGCAACAAACATATAAAATGATTATCATAACATGTTCAGTTAGAGGGAGTCAGTAATTGGAAGAAGATTAAAACTTGTCTTGAACTACAGAGTTACGAACACAGCACATAAAGATCAGAGTGTTGGGGGGCCGCCTTCCAAAGAAGACCACCTGCGTCTATGACTGAAGCTGTAAATTTAAAACATCCACCCAAACCTCCGTATGTCTGCTCTTACCATTCTGTGGAGGAGAACCAGCACCAGAGCTTCCATATCCAGAGAAATGTCTCTCTTATGAAGCTCAGAGGAAGCAGACGTGTCGGGTGCTGGTGAGTCTATCAGTTCAGTAACTGTTCTCTGATCAGTGTCCACCGCGCTAGGCTATCTGGACTGTAACTAACACCCACGCAGAGTGGCTCGGGCAGCTGGCTGGACTTGGGTTTAACCGGCTTTCAGAAATATAAACTCACCGTCTGTGTGTAGGAGGACACGCCCACCTTCTCACTGTGCAGGTACTGATACGCTTCAGTACTTTTATAGTTTTTCATTACTGAACCGTCTACACCTTCCGAGAGTACAGAGTAATTAAACATGTCTCCATAAGTAACCTCAGACCACCTTCTCATATCACCCACTCACTGTGTTATTAACCTCAGACCACCTTCTCATATCATCCACCCACCTCAGACCACCTCCATATCACCCACCTACTGTGTTAGTAACCTCAGACCACCTTCTCATATCACCCACCCACTGTGTTATTAACCACAGACCACTTTCGCATATCACCCACCCGCTGTGTTATTAACCTCAGACCACCTTCTCATATCACCCACCTGCTGTGTTATTAACCTCAGACCACCTTCTCATATCACCCACCCGCTGTGTTATTAACCTCAGAGCACCTTCTCATATCACCCACCCGCTGTGTTATTAACCTCAGACCACCTTCTCATATCACCCACCCGCTGTGTTATTAACCTCAGACCACCCTCTCATATCACCCACCCACTGTGTTATTAACCTCGGAGGAGACAGTGTTGTCCCATTAGAACTTCTTACTGTCTCTCTGGTCTCCTCCCATGTAACTGTATTCATTTCGGTTAGCTGAGCGGAAGTTCTAACACAAAGGCGGAACAAACACATGCTTGAAAGTGGGTGTGGCCAAATACGGTGAATACTGAGCTTCAACCACCCCTACATTTACTGTATCTAGTGTTCTGAATCCTCCAATCAGAATGATCTAGAGTCGGGATCAGGTAGGGAGGAGGGAACGACACACACAGACACAGAGAGAGGAGCAGCGCGTGAGGAGAGAGGTGGAGAGAGAGAGCAGTGCGTGAGGAGAGAGGTGGAGAGAGAGGAGTAGTGCCTGAGGACGGAGAGAGAGGAGCGTAAGGAGAGAGGTGGAGAGAGAGGAGAGAGGTGGAGGAGAGAGGTGAAGAGAGAGAGAGGTGGAGGAGAGAGGTGAAGAGAGAGGTGGAGGAGAGAGAAGAGCAGTGTGTGAGGAGAGAGGAGGTGGAGAGAGAGGAGTAGTGCGTGAGGAGAGAGGTGGAGAGAGAGGAGCGTGAGGAGAGAGGTGAAGGAGAGAGGTGGAGAGAGAGGAGAGAGGTGGAGGAGAGAGAAGAGGAGAGAGATTGAGGAGAGGTGAAGAGAGAGGTGGAGGAGAGAGGTAAAGAGAGAGGTGGAGAGAGAGGGGTGGAGGAGAGAGAAGAGAGAAGAGCAGTGTGTGAGGAGAGAGGTGGAGAGAGAGAGTAGTGTGTGAGGAGAGGTGGAGGAGAGGTGGAGAGAGTAGTGTGTGAGGAGAGAGGTAGAGGTGGAGAGAGGAGAGAGAAGAGGAGAGAGGTTGAGGAGAGGTGGAGGAGAGAGGTAAAGAGAGAGGTGGAGGAGAGAGGTTGAGGAGAGAGAAGAGCAGTGTGTGAGGAGAGAGGTGGAGAGAGAGAGAGAGAGTAGTGTGTGAGGAGAGAGGTGGAGAGAGAGAGAGAGTAGTGTGTGAGGAGAGAGGTGGAGAGAGAGAGAGAGAGAGTAGTGTGTGAGGAGAGAGGTGGAGAGAGTAGTGTGTGAGGAGAGAGGTGGAGAGAGAGGAGCAGCTAGCACAGCTCCGTATTGCTCCGAGCTCCTTCCTCCGTGTGGTCACTGTTAGAGCTGCTCCTGCTGAGGGTCCAGTGTGTGGAGGAGCAGCAGATCTACTTCCTGTACTGAACCGTTACAGTGAGGCTGTTACGACTGTTCACCGTTCAGAAGCACTAGCATTAGCATTAGCCGCTAACCAAGACTGTAGAGCTCTGTATTTATAGCTGAGCTGTTAGCTTCAGTGCTAACACTTCCTGTCTGTTCAGAGTGGAGCTGTAGGGACTGTAAACTGGGAGTGGTCCTGTAAGCTTCAGTGCTAACACTTCCTGCCTGTTCAGAGTGGAGCTGTAGGGACTGTAAACTGGGAGTGGTCCTGTTTAAAACCACCTCCGTGACTCTAAAGCTGTATGATAGAGTCCCGAGCTAGCGGAACGTTCGGGGGTCCTCAGAACAGACTCCGAGGGGCGTTAGTGCTGCCCGTTAGCGTCTCCAGCTAACAGGAAATGCTGTGTGGGTTCTCAGGTTAGCCAGCGCTCAGCTCTCCTGTCAGTGTCCAGAGGACAGAGTTCTCGGCTGTGGACAGTTGGTGAGTGAGCTGGAGTGACTTTCAGCTTAAACCACAGACACTCAGTGATAACAGACACAGAACTCTCTTTTCTCTTTTTCTCTCTCTTTCACTCTTTTCTCTCTCTCTCTTCTCCCTCTCTCTATCTCTCTTTTCTCTCTCTCTCTCTCTTTTTTCTCTTTCTGTATCTCTTTTCTCTTTTGCTCTTTTCTCTCCTCCCTCTCTATCTTTCTTTTCTCTCTCTCCTTTTTCCTCTTTCTTTTCTATATCTTCTTTTTCTTTTCTCTTTCTGTTTCTCTTTTCTCTCTCTTTTCTCTTTCTTTCCTCTTTCTGTATCTTTTCTCTCTCTCTTTTCTCTTTCTCTCTTTTCTCTTTCTGCCCCTCTCTCTAACTATCTCTATCTCTCTCTCTCTCTCTTTGTTTCTCTCTCTGTCTCTCTCTCTCTCTTTGTCTCTCTGTCTCTCTCTCTTTGTCTCTCTCTCTCTCTCTCTCTCTCTCTTTGTTTCTCTCTCTGTCTCTCTCTCTCTCTTTGTCTCTTTCTCTCTCTCTCTCTCTCTCTCTCTCTCTCTCTCTCTCTCTCTCTCACTCTCTCTTTCAGACATGGGTTAAACCGACCTGGATCAATGTAAGTTTTGATTTGCAGGCTTTAAAAAACAGTTTTATTACTTTAAAGCATTTGTATATTAAGTTAAATATTTAATTTATTTATAAATTAATACTGTGGCTATACTGTGGTTACCTGTAGCGCTAAGGTAGATTTGGCTGCTTAAGTTTTATGGGTTACACAGTAAGGACCAGCTCAGGTGACATAATTATCCACACTGTGGTTAAAGAGGGCTACACATACGGTACCTACCGAACGTACTGCGACGGCGAGGTCAGTACTTCTGTTTTTGTTGTTCACTGAAGACGTTTGGGTTTTATATCCGAAAATGAATATCATTTGTAGATCCAATAGATCTAAATTTTAACTGGTAAACTAGAGGAACCAGTTCATCATCCACTACTACAATAGTAATGTTACACAATCAGAAACACAATCATCCGTGACTTGTTTCCGATCCGCTGATCATGTCAGGTCAGTATTATGAGTATCAGTTTAAACTACACAGTACTTGGTTTGGTTGTATCAGTTCTTCAGTAAGTTCAATCAGCTGCTGCTGAAACTGAACAAATCTGGAGACGTCAGGTAATCAATGTAAACCCAAAGCTCTGATTTACCAACTAGATCAGAAGATTTCTTCACTACAGTAACGAGTGTTTACATATGATTCTGCATGAATGTATAAGGATTCAATTAGAGGTCTTACTGGAAGAGTCTTCATCAGGTGGGGTTGAAGTTGGGGCTGCTAGTGCTGTAAAAACATACAGTATATAATCTGTATTACATGAAATTACATGTCAACGTCAATTTTATTTATAAAGCACTTTATAAAACAACAACTGTGAACCAAAGTGCTGTCCAGTAATGAACATGCAAGACATACATAAAAACAAACAAACAAACAAAACCACAACAACATGAAAGAATGAAAAAAAGATTTCTGACTGGATTTAAAAACTATCAGTGTAGGGGCTAGCCTAACATGTAGTGGCAACTCATTATATAGTTTAGGGGCTATAACTGAAAAGGCACCATCACCCCTGTGCTTCAGTCTGGATTTAGGGACCACCAGAAGAAGCTGATCAGCAGATCTGAGTGACCGTGATGGAACGTATGGCTGCAAAAGCTCAGAGAGGTAGGTTGGAGCTAAGCCCTTCAATGACATAAACAAAGAACTAAAATTTTAAAATTAATTATAAAACAGACAGAAGCCAGTGAAGGGAAGCCAGTATGGGCGAGATGTGTTCCTGTTTACATGTTCTTGTTAAAAGACGAGCAGCGGCATTTTGAACCAACTGTAGCCGAGCGATGGAGGCCTGACCAACACCAGCATAAAGCCTGTTACAGTCATCAAGTCTGGATGAAATAAAAGCATGTAGAACCCTTTCACAATCATTGAAGGATAAAATGGCTTGACCTTAGTTAAAAGCCTCAGCTGAAAGAAACTGGAGTTAATGACAGAATTGATCTATCTAACTTCATGATATCATCATGATATGCGTGTTTAGTGAGAGATCTGAGCTGATACTGAGCTGTTACACGCTCACTCTTGGCATATCTCACTCTCTGGGTGTATCTCACTCTCTGTGTATCTAACTCCGGGTATATCTTAGGGCTGGGCGATATGGACGAAAAATAATATCTCGATATTTTTAGTTGAACAATGATATACCATATACACCTCGATAATTTTTCTTCCCATACAGGATAACAGAAAATCTTTTTATTTGGATCTTGTTCAAACAAACAATGAGCATATTGGTGCTGCTTTATTAAGTACACACATTAGCATTACTTAAGCTTAAACTATAAAACTATGCAATCCTTAATAAATATAACAATAAAATTGGTTACTGCTCTGTGGCATTCATCTCTTCTCTTGACTGACATCCTCAGCTTCTCTGCTCCAGTGAAAGGAGCTGTTTCTCCGTGAAATCAATACACAAGTAACTGTTAATGTCGTTCTTACAGAGCCTGAGCGATACCTAACAGCGTTACAGGTATATATTCATACACTGACTCAATGTTAGCCATGTCGCTGGCTAACTAGCTAATACGTGCTGGTACTGTGCTAACTAGCGCTAACAGACACAGTAAGAGTGTTAGTTTCTCTCAGAGCTAGAAAGCAGCTCCAGTAACTGTTAACTGATGATATTGTAGTGAATCTGCTCTAATCTTCTGTTCAGACTGTTGCACTGCTGTGTTTAGGGTATGGGACGGACGTGTGATTGCTTCAGTAGCTTCTTTCGTGTGTTTATCCATCTCCATGCTGTCACTGCCTGTGTTTACGGGTGAAGCGGTGGGGGAGGAGTGAGTGTTGTGAGGGAGTGAGGTGGGGCAGTGTGAGGAGAAAGGTGAATTGGTGGATCTACAAGTGTAACTGCAGCACAACACAGACTATATCAATATAAACAATATCGTCTCATCTTATATCTCAAATAAAATATATTGATAGTACTTAAACACTCAATATATCACCCAGCCCTACTGTATCTCAATCTCTGGGTGTATCTCACTCTCTGGGTGTATCTCACTCTCTGGGTGTATCTCACTCTGGGTGTATCTCACTCTCTGGGTGTATCTCACTCTGGGTGTATCTCACTCTGGGTGTATCTCACTCTGGGTGTATCTTACAGCTGATATAATATGATTCATTTTAATAATTGGAAAATGCCTAATGCATTGTGCGACTCTCTCTCCCTCTCTCTGTCTTTCTCACTTTCACCCTTTCTCTCTTTCTCTCTCTCTCTCTCTCTAACTCTCTCTCCCTCTCTCCCTGTCTCTTTCTGTCTCTATCCCTCTCTCTCCCCCCTCTCACTTCCTCTCTCTCTCCAACCTCACTTCCTCTATCTCTCTCTCCCTCTCTCCTCTTCTCAGTTCCTCTATCTCTCCATCTCTCTCTCTCTTACTTTTTCTCCCCACTTTCTCTCTTTCACTCTCTCATATTCTGTCTCCCTCATTTCCTGTCTCCCCCGTTTCTCTCTCTCTCCCACTCTCCCTCCTCTCCCTCTCTTTCTGTCTCTGTCTCTCTCTCTTCCTCTCTCTCGCTCTCTCTCTGTCTCTTTCCCACCTTTCTCTCTATCTTTCTGTCTCTCTCTCTCTTTCTCTCTCTCTCCCCTCACTTCCTCTCTCTCTTTCTATCTATCTATCTCCCTCTCACTTCCTCTCTATCTCTCCCTTTCTCTCTTTCTGTCTCTCTCTCCCCCTCTCCCTCTTTCTGTCTCTATCTCTCTCTCTTCCTCTCTCTCTTCCTCTCTATCTCTCTCTTTCTGTCTCTATCTCTCCCCCCTTTCTCTCTCTCTGTCTCTATCTCTCTCTCTGTCTCTATCTTTCTATCTCTTTCTCTCTCTCTCTTTGTCTTTGTCTTTCTCTTTCTGTCTCTATCTCTCTCCCCCCCCCTCACTTCCTCCCTATCTCTCTCTCTATGTCTATGTCTATCTCTCTCTCCCTCTTTTTCCTACCCCCCATTTCTCTCTCTCTCTCTCTCTCTCTCTCTCTCTAGTGCTTTCTCTAACTGGTAGCAGTAAGTGTCTACATGTGGTCAGGCAGTCTGGGGTTGTCGTGTTGCTGTTAACCAAAACAAGACAGACTGTAACTTCCTCTATTCTCTGTGGTGTAAACTAAAATCCTTTCCTCCTTATGAAGCTGTTCTGACCACCTCGTAATATAACGACTGCTGACCTTTACAGAGTGTAAAGCAGCATCACACAACACGTCACTCCGACCAGTTAAACCTGAACATACAGTACATACATAGAAGATCAGGAGAAGTTAGTGTATCTCACCAGTAACCTGTAGCTGAATCTCTGTGTAGAGGGAGTCATAACTGACTGATATCTCTCCGTTCCACACTCCACAGTAATAAACTCCTCCATCTTCTTCTCTCACATCACTGATTCTCACACTGACAACTTTAGATCTTCTGTTATCAGAGATGGAGAATGTGCCTTTCTGAGACTCTGCGGTATCGATCAGTTCAGTAAAATATCGACCAGCCTGTTTGAGGAAGGTCTTGACGTGTTTCTCATCCTGATCTGGATATGAACAGTTGATGGTGAGAGTCTTTCCCAGATGACCACTTACAGTCTTTGATCTACAACATGGATCTGTTAATCATATGAAATATAGGAGTTTTAAAATTCTCTATCTGATCAATAAGTGTATGTTCATCAGTAAGAACCGCAGATATCATTAGAACAGTCGTAAATAGTACAGAAGACTATCAGAATATATCAGAGTTTCTTACTTTCAATCACTCTCAGGTTCAGGTCCTGGTTCCACGCTCCAGTCTTTCCACACTGATATGATCCAGCGTCCTGTACACTCAGGTTTCTGTAGATCACTACACGTGATCCACGTTTGCTGTGCAGGTAAACTGTGTCCTTATTGCTCCATGTGTTCTGTGTTTGGTCCAAATACACACACTGCTGAGCGGATTTCTTACAGAAATATTCAGGACTCCAGTCGTGCTGTTTATGTTTGCAGTTAATGATGACGCTACCTCCTGAGTAGCCAACCACATCAAAGCAGCTCACAGGACCTGCCAATCAGATGTAAGATATTAACTTCATGTACACTGAATTCTACATCTGACAGTTATACTTAACATTAATATGACTGACCTGAGATCAGACAGAGGGTGAAGATGAGGAGGGTCTTCATCCTGACCTGAACTCCAGCTTCACTGATGTCCACTCAGAGTTAGAGTCTACTTCTCTCTGCGTGTCTGCTCTTTTCTCAGGTTTGGTTGGTTCCTGTTTCTCTGGTAAGAGTCAGAGTTGCTCAAACTCACAGCTCCTCCCACCAACATCACTGACCACAAACCACAATCAACACACAGGATATTATGAAGCAGTTCTTTAATATAATATACATACACAGTAATAATAATAATAATAATTATAATTGTTTGAATTTATATTGAGCCTTTCTCAAATCCAAAGAGCTACATATAAACACAAAAATCACTTGATTTAAAAAATGTATGTATGTAAATTAAATTAAAAACAAGAAAACTCAATTACATTTAAAAGTTAATCTAAATACTTGTGTCTTAAGTAACTTTTTAAAAGACAGTACTGTAGGAGCATTTTTAATAGTGTCTGGTACGGCATTCCACAGCCGAGGTGCTCGCTCCAGTGGCAGTACTATGGTCACTTCCTCCTGAGCAAGCAATCACAAAAAAACAGGGCACTAAACCACCCCATCAAATTGAAGTGTTTCTTTCATTAAATTTAAACAAATTCTGCCACTTCTACAAAAAGTAAAAGTTAAAAGGAGAGGCTTAGAAGAAAAAATGCATGAAGCATGAAGATGAAGGTCTATATTCTGAGATGAACTTTATCTTCACTAATGTTCACACAGGTTCTGGTTTGCTTCTGTTCATGTTCTATAAAGTTGATTTTGTTCTTCTCAGCGTTAAAGGGAACTCCGGCTAGTAACACCTATAAGTCTTAATATGGTGTAATGACTCTCAATTATTAAACAGGTTGTTAAAAATCAGTAAAAGTATCAGATTTATTAGATGTTCTGTAAAATCCGCTGCACGTGGGTCTCCATTGTTGTATCTACTGACGTGATCAGCGGGTAGTGACGTCAAATGGTTGCAGTAACCGGCCGTCTCACTTGAGCACAGCTAGCTAAACACGCTACTGTTCAGTCTTTACAGTTTGAGCTAGAACTCAACATTTCTGACATCAGCGGTGACATCACACACCACGTTAGTGTTCTCCATAATCTGGAGCTTTTGGACTTCCTGTGTGGGGAAACTGTGGCACTGCATTGTGTTTTAGTCTACGCTTAAAACCAACAGCCTCCGTCAAGTCTCTCACCAGTGGTGGTCTACTGAACCACTCAAACTCATCCAGACTGAAGTGAGGAGAGCAGAGCGGGGGTCTTTGGGTAGCTGTGTTGGTCCACACGCTGCTTCACTAACTATTCTCCTTGTTTATGTTTGTGAAGCTGTTTAGACTAATATCAGTCTTCACACTGCCTTTCACTGAAACCACAACAACAACACAATGTACATGATTTTCTTTAAGCTAGGTTAGTAACTAACACTCACTCCTTCACACCACAGTCCAGTTTAGACATGAAACCATCTGACCTCATCTACCCAGCAGGCATTGCGCGTCAGTAATAATGGCTGTGTCCGTATGTTAAATATTTAGAATAAAAGCGTTATTTATAAATAAATCTGATACTTTTGTCATTACACTATATTAAAGCTTACAAGTGTTACCAGCCGGGGTTCCTATTAAAGTCTACTACTCTGTGTGTCTCCATCTGCACTGCTTGGTTTCTGTTTCTCTTGTAAGAGCCAGAG
Source organism: Megaleporinus macrocephalus (assembly GCA_021613375.1). Classification (NCBI taxonomy): domain Eukaryota; kingdom Metazoa; phylum Chordata; class Actinopteri; order Characiformes; family Anostomidae; genus Megaleporinus; species Megaleporinus macrocephalus. The sequence continues at coordinate 36,799,215 of CM038722.1, read as the reverse complement.
TTGCTCAAACTTGCAGCTCCTGCTGCCAACATCACTGACCACATACCAAATGAAACACAGGATGTTATAGGTTAATTTTTGACATATAACAATGTGGAGGTTGAACCAACGCGAAAAGCTTAATTTAATTACTTTGAGTAATAAATAAGACACTTATTACATGATTTGCCAGTTTGTGCTGTTCAACATTTGTGGTGTCAGTGTAGAGTAAGAAGACACAGGAAACACTTTAGACTAATTGAACCACAGCAATAGCACTTCTGAACAGTTGGGACAACAGGCAGGTCATTTTCTCCAAGCTTATAGACCAGACTATTCTCATGATTTAAGCCTCTTTTACTGAGTCTGTGTAGCTTTTAGTAGTGCTTCACGCCTCCCATGTGTCCACGGCCGGACCCGCTGGTAGTGAGATGCTATGGTAACAACTGATGACTGAATATGTTCCTCTTTTCTCTGGTTCGGTTGGTTCCTATTTCTCTGGAACGAGTCAGGGTTGCTCAAACTCAAAGGTCCTCCCAGCAGCATCACTGACCGCATACCACATTAAACATACTGTAACGTCACTACACAGCAACATGGATATTAAACAGAAATCACACATTTTTACATTTGTACGGTGATCTAACATTTATCTAACTGAATATCTCTAAGCTAACAAACCCGACTATCCACATGACGTAAGAATCAGATTCAGAATCTCTTCGTTTTGCCAAGTATGTTACACCTACAAGGAATTGGATTTAGGTGAGTACACATTTATCCATCCATCCATCAATCCATCCATCCATCCATCATCTAACGCTTTTCTGGGGATCCGGGTCGCATGGGCAGCAGTCTAAGCAGAGAAACCCAGACTTCCCTCTCCCCAGCCACCTCCTCTAGCTCCTCCAGGGGGGATACGAAGGCGTTCCCAGGCCAGCCGAGAGATATAATCCCTCCAGCATGTCCTAGGTCTTCTCTGGGGTCTCCTCCACAGGGAGGCGTCCAGGAGGCATCCTAACCAGATGACCTCTAAGAGTGAGACCCGACACTGCACGGATAAAACTCACCTCAGCAGCTTGTATCTGTGATCTCGTTCTTTCGGTCACTACCCAGAGCTTCTGACCACAGGTGAGAGTAGGAACATAGACTGACCAGTAAATCGAGAGCTTTGTCTTTTGGCTCAGCTCTCTCTTCACCAGGACAGACCGGCACAGAACCCGCATCACTGCAAACGCTGCACCAATCTCACCGCCAACCGCCCGTTCCCTCCGTCCCCCAGTTGTGAACAAAACCCAGAGATACTTAAACTCCTCCACTTCAGGCAGGAGGTCATTTCCAACACACATTTATGATATGTAATAAATACACTATACAAGCACATGGACTGGAAACAGTTATTCACTAAGAAAGATAAAATACAATAAATAAAGAGTAAGAATAATAAATAAACAGAAGTGACCTGAGGGACACAGGTCAATATCTGTGGATATTTTATCCAGTGTCACGAAGGGAGACGTGACGAGGGAAATGGACAAAAAAGCGAAGTCCTTTTATTTACAAAATAAGCCACCAAACCAATAAGCAGCACCAAACTAAAAGGAAACCAAGTAACAAAACTAAAGCCAGAGATATGGACCAGGGAAACAGCCAGCAAGAACGACATAAACAACGAAAAAGACAGTGACAAACGAACGACAAGGACCGGAAGCAAACAGAGGGGGTGTGTCTGAAATCGGTACTTGAACAGTACATGCTCAGTTGAAGCTCGAGCGCTCTGCCTGTCCGTTAAAGCGGTACGCTCTTTCAGTGTACGAGTGTTTAGTATCCCCGCAACCACGGACGCACTACTTCCTCCATCTTACCAACGTCAAGACGTCAGACCACCACCACTATTAATTTAAAAGCCCCGTTTACCGAGGGTTTATATCCTGTTTGTGACACTGATCTGCGTGATTGTCTGAATCTATACTCACACGGTGTGGAGCTGTAGCTTGGGGAAGACGAAAGATGGAAGAATCAATCAGCTATGTATCGGTATCGGCCGATTTTTAAATCTAAATATGTGATCGCCGATCGCCCAATATTTCTCCAGTTTAGCCAATCCCGAGTATCACTTCCTCCAGGAAACACACAACGCTTTGGTTCTTTAGTTACTGATGGATTTATTTTCCCCTTTGGGCTTACACTTCACTCTCCTCTTAATCCACCGTCGAACTGTTCCAATATAGTGAACAGAACAAGCACACGTTCATATTCAATCATACAACAAAACACAGTAAAACACACACGTCTAAACACTGTTTTTAAACAAACCTTACTGGCTACACACAACCGAGAGGGAATGAGTTCTCTTGCAGCACGAATCACCAGGCGACGCAGTGTCTGTTTTAACAGTCTTTTAGCTCTTTTTAGCTTTTTAGCAGAGTGTCTGAAGTTCTCCCGACTTGCACATCTTCTCAATAAAAAAAACGGTCTGTGCGCAACACAGGTATACACTCGTATAATTCAAATGAGCACAATCAGAAATGAATTAAATAAATAAATAAACATTTTAACAAAAAAATATCAAAACAAATGACATAATAATATTCATGGCAGTTTAACCGAGAGCCGATCAATGGTGTTAAACATATGAGCCTAATTTCTGCATTTTCAGCTAGCATTTCATCCAGGAAGAGGTGCCGTCTGTGAAACCCCCTCTGGGCAGGTCCCTGCAATTCCTATCTGAACCACTAGGTGGAAATACACATCCTTTTATTTTCCACATACTGATTAAAGCAGCGGCTTCGCGAGAACAGTTTAAGCGTTCACCGCACGTACGAAAAGAAAACACCGTCTGTCTGTGACTCCGACTCATCCAGGACAGTTTATAACATCTGTAAATTAGTAACATCAGAGTCTCTCACAGAAACCAAGACAAAGACATTTAACACACTAATCTGATACACACTTCAGAGACACCACACAGCTGAACACAGTGAGTATCAGTAAACAGCAGAGCTACACACACAGCTAACACAAAACAAACAACCCAGAACACCTACAGACCAGATCTGACCGGTACAAACAGAACAGCAGCAGAAACAGCCAGAGAGCTAAAGAACCACAGCCAAAGTGATTGAGTTTATAGTTCTAGATAAGCAGCTCTTCTCGGCTGTAGAAGACGTTCATTCTGATGCTTAATGTTCCACCTGGATCCACGCTCTGCTGTTCCTAGTAGAGATACTGTTCAGATGTGGATCTTCTGGAGCTGTATCAAGCGGTTTACTCCCACATACACCAACTTCTAATTTAGGTAAAATATTATACTGTTTCACATGAGCTCATTAAAAATGGTTATAAGCCAGCTTAGACCTTGTTTCATGACTTGTTGCGCTAATAACTACGTGTAGCCCTGCCACGGCGCCCGCCCTCGATCGGTATTGGCTGTCGGCTGATCACGCTGAAAGGTCGATCACGCTGCGTACTGTTCGGAATCGTCCTCAAAAACGCTAATTGGTCCATCTCTAGTAGCGACAGTTCACTAGCCATAGCTTCGTACACACAGCCCACGTACCGCTTTTCACTGCGCTTCCTCCACTTTGAATTCCTCTGAGGCTCCAATGGAATTATGGGATAGGACAGTGAGCTGGCGCTGCATACTTAAAAATGTCTGCCGATGCAGTACGTCATCCGGGGACTTTACACGTACTGCTCGACGAACTCCGTAGCCATTCTCGCGTACTGCTTTTGCGTACTGTTCAGTATGGAAGTACACAATTCCGGACGCACCCGGGGTTATATAGACACATCAGACAAGGTACACCTGGGGACACTCAGACGCGAACATGGAACAGGTGGGTGGGGGGGGGTCATGGAAAAGCCCATGACAAAAACATTAGCACATGGCTAGAAATGTAAACAAACACATGGGAAAGACAGGGAATGAAAACAGAGGAGGAAACAGGGCAAGGCGTGACCAACCACAGGACATATGTAAACTGTTACTTGCTGAAAATTATTGATGATATGGCTGTTAATATAATCAATCATCTGTACAGCGCTCTGTCACAGAGGAGATACAGTGAGATTCACTTCCAGTTTAGAGTTTAAGTTTGAAGTGTCCGCTGTGGTTAATGAGCTACAGCTCTGGAGAAAAAACTGTGTGTGTCAGGTTGTGCTGGTTCTGATGGTCCCTTGATGATCTTCTAGCAGAGGGGAGTGTATGGAAGTGGTGATGTCCAGGATAAAGAGGGGTTATCTTAATTACCCCGCTGTTGTAAATGTTCTGAAGTGTTGGCAGACTGCATTCAATGATCCGCTGTGCTGTCCTGATTATTGAATTGTAGCCAAACCAGATATTTCTGGATGATGTGGAACAAAACAAGATATTTCTAGATGATGTAGAACCAAACCAAGATATTTCTGGATGATGTAGAACCAAACCAAGATATTTCTGGATGATGTAGAACCAAACCAGATATTTCTGGATGATCTGGAACCAAACCAAGATATTTCTGGATGATGTAGAACCAAACCAAGATATTTCTAGATGATGTAGAACCATACCAGATATTTCTGGATGATATGGAACCAAACCAGATATTTCTAGATGATGTAGAACCAAACCAAGATATTTCTGGATGGTGTAGAACCAAACCAAGATATTTCTGGATGATGTGGAACCAAACCAGATATTTCTGGATGATGTGGAACCAAACCAAGATATTTCTGGATGATATGGAACCAAACCAGATATTTCTGGATGATGTGGAACCAAACCAGATATTTCTGAATGATGTGGAACCAAACCAGATATTTCTGGATTATGTGGAACCAAACCAGATATTTCAGCATGATGTGGAACAAAACCAGATATTTTTGGGTGATGTGGGGATGGATCGGAGTGTAGAACTGGATCATTAGGCTGGCAGGTTGAATTTTAGCTGCCTCAAAAAGAACGTTCCCTGCTGTGCTTTTGTGGCTATGGAGACCGTTTTTCACTCCAACTTTAGGTCCCTGGATCTCTTGGTGCCCAGGAAGTTGAGTCCACAGTTAAAAACACATAGACGTTGATGTTGAAGGAGGCTAGCGAGCGAGGTTGCACCTGAAATACACTCATCATCATTTCTACTGTCTTTTGTATGTTAAGCAACAGGTGGTAGCTGTGCACCAGGAGTCCAGCTGCTCGACGACCATTCTGTAGGCAGACTCATCACTGTTGGCTATGTGACCCACCACAGTGTTGACATTTGCAAACTTCAGGGTCTTCACGGCTTGTTCCTTGGAGAATCAGTCATTGGTGGGTCTGGGGATCTCTTGTTTGTCTAGAAATCCACAGTCACTGGTGCAAGGAATCTGGCATTGATAAATGGGACAATTTGAGCTGCAGCAATTCTGGCACTGTGGAGTTCAGTGCTCACAAAGAGAAGTCCAGCATGGTTTCCAGGACTGTCAAGATGCTGTAGCAAGGCCAAGCTGAGCACTGTCAATAGACCTGTAAACTCTGTATGCAAACTGCAGGGGGTCCAGCACAGGGTTTGTAATGACCTTCATTTGGGCTAGGACTAGACGTTTAAAGACCTTCATGACTACATAGGATAGAGTGACTGGCCTGTGGTCATTAAATCCAATGATGTTTGTTATTTAGTGGGGAGATTGAATGAAGCTAGAGGTTTCAAAACTTTGTAACCGAGTTCCAGTGATTAGTTGAAGATGTTGTTGAAAACTGGTGTTAGCTGGTCACAGCTTTGTTTTAGAATAGATAGACTAAGTCAGATCCAGGGGCTTTTCTCATGTTCTAACTGCTGAATAGCCTCTTAACATCTTGCACACTGATGGAGAGATGAGTTGGGGTGCAGAGGTGAGAAAGAGGAGAGTGATTGACTGGGTGAGCAAGCCTGAAGATTGTCCTTTATGTGTTTGAATCTGCAGTAAAACTCATTCAGGTCGTTGGTGAGTTGACGGTCGTTCAGGAGGAGGGGATTCTTTCTCACCATGTAGTTGGTGATCTGTTCAAGGCCTCTCCTGACTGACGGTGGCTCATTAGCAGTTATGAGGTTGTTCAGCTTAACAGATTGTATTTTGCTACTCTTCAAGGCTCTGAGTCTGAGGGGCTTCCAGTGGTGCCCTACACTTGCCGCTACCTCTGGCCACGCCTTCCCTGTGATCATGGCCCGACCAGCTGGTAGTGGGCTGCTACAGTAACGAGTAATGACTAAATAACTAAATAACTGAACTTGAGTCAGTGTAATCATCTCAGTAAACAATAAAACTTTCCTCAGTGACCACAAACTCATGGTTATAATAATCTGTGTAATGTACGGAGATGAGTACTTTTATATTAATACAGTGATGAAAGTTTGTATGCAGTAGATTTATTGGGTGGGCAGTCCAGCACTCATAGTCACAACAGACAGGGCTCAGAAAACAAGCAGGCAAGCACATATAAGGTAAATCCATTAAATAAAACAAGTAAACAAGACTGGGACTGAACACAAACTACTATACAAAGAATAAAGTTTAGAATTTATTATTAAAACAGACACACCCTAAAGTGGAAAGATAAAATAAACTACAACTGATCTCATATCAGTGAAGGGAAAACCTCCACCACCACACTGGAGAACCAACAGTGTGTATAAGCAGAATCTTTATTCTCTGTCCTGTAACTATATATGTATGCCTTGCTTCTTGCTCTTCTACTACTACTGCTACTGCAAGGCAATATATAGCAAACATGTAGTTGTGCTCTTAAATTGTGTTATTGTGCTGTAGGTTCTGGGCTTTGGTAGACTGAATCTGATTAGTTGGAGTTTAGACTCTGATAGACTGAATCTGATTGGTTGGTGTTGGGGTTTAGACTTTGATAGACTGAATCTGATTGGTTGGTTTTGGGATTTAGACTTTGGTAGACTGAATCTGATTGGTTGGTTTTGGGATTTAGACTCTGGTAGACTGTATCTGATTGGTTGGTGTTGGGTTTCAGGTTCTGCTTGACAGGATTCATGCTGATGTTGTTCCGGTTCCCAGGTGCATCGTTTTCATAATCAGTGTCGGCCTGAATTTAAACCAGAACAACAAATACAAATTCATGACTTCATACCACATGGTAGATAATCATTTGTTAGATCTAAATACAGCATGTTTAACGGAAATATATTGTAATTTTAACCTTTTAGTAAATCAATATATAGATAATAGTTTTATAAGTGTATATTACAGGTTTTACCTTACTGTATTCATTCTATCATTTTATTTCAGAATTTTATGTTCATCAATCTCATGTACTTACTGTCCCATTAGTTCCTGATTGTCTGCTGGTGAGGGTAGAATCTGCAGGAATAGATAAAATGTCACACATACAAATGTTGCATTTATTATTTTCAAACTTCATCATAGACGTGGCCTCGACTGTCTGCTATACGGAGTAAACCAGATATAGAAGTGTTCTGAATCACTGGCACGTAGTGATTACCTTGTGTTTTCTTGCATCTCAGTTTGTAGAAGATCAGTGTTGATCCTCCAATCAGCAGCAGAACCACGCAGACACATACAGTGATGATGATAACTGTGGAACCTGTAGCTGAGATACACAGAGACAAGAACAGAGAGAACAAATGTATCATCTTCTCATGGAGTACCTACCAAACGTACTGCAACGGCGAGGTCAGTACTTCTGTTTTTGTTGTTCACTGAAGACGTTTGGGTTTTGTATCCAAAACTAAATATAAGATAGTAAATTCAAATTTCAATTGGTGAACTAGAGAAACCAGTACATCATCCACTACTACAGTAATGTTGTTTACATGATCAGTAACACAATCAGCAGTGACTTGTTTCCAAACCGCTGATCATGTCAGGCCAGTATTATGAGTATCAGGTTAAACTACACAGTACTTGGTTTGGTTGTATCAGTTCTTCAGTAAGTTTAATCAGCTGCTGCTGAAACTGAACAAATCTGGAGACGTCAGGTAATTAATGTAGATCTAAAGCTCTGATTTACAAGCTAGATCAGAAGATTTCTTCACTACAGTAACGAGTATTTACATATGATTCTGCATGAATGTTTAAAAATTCAATGTGATACCTTGTTCACTGAAAGGGTCTTCTTCAGGTGGGGTTGAAGTTGGTGCTGTCGGTGCTGTAAAAACATACAGTATATAATCTGTATTATATGAAATTACATGATATGTGTGTTCAGTAAGAGATCTGATCTACTGAGTAGTTACACTGTCAATCAGTACTTACTGAAATGGTCTTTATCAGGTGGGGTTGGTGCTGTTGGTGCTGCCAGTGCTGTAAAAACACAGTATATAATCTATAATACATCTAATCTTTCTGATATGTGTGTTTAGTCGGGGTGTGCCCTATTGTATCGCGCACAATAATATGGCCAACATTTTTGAATATGTTGAACGATATTATACCCTGAAATATCGTGTCATATCACCCATCCCTAATTATCACATCAGGTACTACTTTTACTGTTTTTTAGGAAAAAAAATCCACACTTTTCTCATTACCCATTATATATCTACTAGAGACAGATTTGATCTCCAGTATCATTCACTTTACTTCAGTCCTGGATATATGGAGATATTTGGAATGCATTATTTAGTATTGTGACATTCTGGATCATTGACTTCTGTTACAATCTGATGAAAATTCTTGTATTTTTTAATATCTCAGTTAGGGGTGTACCATATCATATTGTATGCAATAATAAAATTTAATTTTCATTTTGTTGCAGTAGAATATTCTTGAAATATTTTTTAAATTCAATGTTTTGTCAAATCGGGAAGAGTATCATTATCGCAAAAATACCATAACATTTCGTGATATTATTGTAGGGCCATATCGTCCACCGCTAGTGTTCAGTAAGAGATCTGATCTACTGAGTAGTTACACTGTCAATCAGTACTTACTGAAATGGTGTTCATCAGGTGGCGTTGAAGTTGGTGCTGTTGGTCCTGCTAGTGCTTTAAAAACATACAGTATATAATCTATAGTACATGTAATCTGTCTGATATGTGTATTTAGTGAGAGATCTGATCTACTGAGTAGTTACACTGTCAATCAGTACTTACTGAAATGGTGTTCATCATGTGGGGTTGAAGTTGGTGCTGTTGGTCCTGCCAGTGCTTTAAAAACATACAGTATATAATCTATAGTACATGTAATCTGTCTGATATGTGTATTTAGTCAGAGATACACATACATACATGTTCAGTGAAAGATCTGATCTACTGTAAGTTGTAAGAGGCATGCACACAACACCACTCCTACCAGATAGTCTAAACCTGAATAAACAATGAATACATACATTCAAGATCAGGAGAAGTTAATGTATCTCACCAGGAACCTGTAGATGAATCTCTGTGTAGAGGGAGTCATAACTGACCGATATCTCTCCGTCCCACACTCCACAGTAATAAACTCCTCCATCTTCTTCTCTCACATCACTGATGTTCACACTGAACATTTGAGATTCTCTGTTTTCAGAGATGGAGAATCTGTCTGTCTGAGACTCTGCAGTGCCGACCATTTCAGTAAAATATCGACCAGTCTGTTTGTAGAAGGTCTTGATATGTTCCTCATACTGCTCTGGATATGAACAGTTGATGGTGATGTTCTCTCCTGGATAACCAGTTACAGCATTTGGTCTCAAACAACATGGATCTGTTAATCATATGAAATATAGGAATTTGTCCAATAACTGTATATGGGATATTCACACCAAACATCTACATTCAGAAATATCAATGAATATGCGTTCAGTTCAACTTTATTGTCATTATATCAATACAACGTTGTTCAATATAACAACACTCTATTAGACTACGTCTCCAGTATCTTACGGTTTTAGAATTAAGGAGAAAGTTTAAAAGAGATGAAGAAGCTGATTGGCAAATACAGAAGACAGAAAAATGAGATAAGATGTGCAACGTCAGGAAGTACAAGATGTGCAAGAGCAGTAACTGCCACTGTCGGTGTCGTAATGTGGCTGAAACTGGTGCAGAGCAGTGGATACAATTGTTGTCCATTTTTTTCAATTTTGCTTCATAATTTAAAGGTTGCAGCTGTCGTTTACTTTGTATACTTTGTTTAAAAAATTTATGAATTTATGATGAATGGACCAATAGAAATGCTCCCAAGTTACATTGACTTACATTGAAAGCAAATAATATATATATATATATATATATATATATATATATATATATATATATATATATATATATATATATATTTTGGGACAAATATAAGTTGTAAGATGTCAGAGTGTCTTACCTTCAATCACTCTCAGGTTCAGGTCCTGGTTCCACGCTCCAGTCGTTCCACACTGATATGATCCAGCGTCCTGTACACTCAGGTTTCTGTAGATCACTGAAGTTGATCCAGGATTGCTGTGCAGGTAAACTGAGTCCTTATTGCTCCATGTGTTCTGTGTTTGGTCCAAATACACACACTGCTGATCGTCTTTTTTACAGAAATATTCAGGACTCCAGTCGGTTAGATTGCAATTGCAGATAATTATGACACTACCTCCTGAGTAGCCAATCACATCATCGCAGCTCACTGGACCTGCCAATCAGACGGAAGATATTAACTTAATTTACACTGAATTCTACATCTGACAGTTATATTTAACATTAATATGACTGACCTGAGATCATACAGAGGGTGAAGATGAGGAGGGTCTTCATCTTGACCTGAACTCCAGCTTCACTGATGTTCACAAAAACTCCACTCTGGTGTGTTCTGTTCTTCTCAGAGTTAGAGTCTACTTCTGTCTGTAATGTGTTCTTCTCTCAGTGTGTCTCCGTCTTTTCAAACTCCCAGCTCCTCCCAGCAGCATCTCTGACCACATACCAGATTGAACACACAGGATATTGTGAAGCAATTCTTTGATGTTGTATTCGGACCCAGTACTGTGGCTACACAAGTCTGTGCCAATGGTACATAAGAAACACCAACAACACACTGTACACATTTAGTGTGATTATGTTTTAGTATCAGCTATAATAATAATATTAGCAACACTTTCTTTTACAGTCCTTTACAGTAGGTATTAAGCTACAGCCAGGTTCATAAGTATTTGGACACACACTTTTTTTCTGCCTTTGGAAACCAGATTAACAAAAATGACATTCAATTAAATGTAGAATTTAGAACTGTTTGCCACTTGCGTTTGGAAATTTACTGAAACACCCACACACACTAGTGAACACATACACTAGGGGGAAGTAAAACACCCACATAAACACACATTAGTGAATACACACACAAGGTCTGTATTCTGAGATGAACTTCATCTTCACTAATGTTTACACGGATTCTAGTTTGCTTTCATTCACGTTCAATAAGGTTGATTTTGATTTTCTCAGCGTTAAGTCCACTTCTCTCTGTGTGTCTCCATCTGCACTGCTTGGTTCCTGTTTCTCTTGTAAGTGTCAGAGTTGCTCGAACTTGCAGCTCCTGCCACCAACATCATTGACCACATACCAAATGAAACATACAGGATGGTATTGGTTAATTTAAGCTTTGACATAACAATATGGAGGTTGTGCCAACGTGAAAAGTTTAATTTAACAGCAGTAAATTTTCTCCATGGACTTTAGAAACACATTCATGCTCTTGAGTAGGAAATAAGAGAGTATTTATTTATTTATTTTTGTTTAATCATACATGAAAAACCTTTCCTCTATAGTCTGCTATACATATGAAGCCAGATTCTGAAGTGATTGGATGCATTGACACATAATGAAGACATCAACATGCTCTGTGTGTGTTAATAGTACCTTGTGTTTTCTTGCATCTCAGTTTTAGAAAGTCAGTGTTGATTCTCCAACCAGCAGCAGAATCACACAGACACATACAGTGATAATAACTGTGGAACCTGTTGCTGAAAGACACAAAGACAGGAACAGAAAGAATGAATATATCATCTTCACCTGCTGTCCCTACCAAAAGTACTGTGACGGCGAGGCCAGTACTTCAGTTATTACTATTCACTGAAGTCCTTAGGGTTTGTGTTTAAGAGACCTATATCAGATAATAGATAAAACCATTTTCTGTTTTATATTTTATGATTACTTTCCTTTTTTGTTGCTGTTTCTTCCTTGAGTCTCCCTTTTTCAAGAGGTTTAATGTTTTTCTCTGTAAACTGGCTAACAAAGTTTCTTTAGCCCTCTGAAGTCGCTTTGCTGCTACAGTTGTGAGTTACATCATCAATAAAGATTAGTCAGCCTTTTTCAAAAGCAGTCATACAAGCCCAAATCCTGACACCACCTCCATCATGCTAGACTGTATGATGTTTATGCTTTCTTTCTCCAAATTTTGACCTTTCGATCAAGGTTAATGACGGTCTTTTCATTTAAGTAAACTCTACTTCTGTCACTCATCTCTGAATATATATTTATAGGTTTGTTTCCACACCTCTCACAATGTACCTGTCATTAACTGCATCTGTATTGAGTATTGTACTCAAAGATCCAGACCCATACTTCGGAGTTATCCATTCATCCATCATCTGCCGCTTCATCCCGCTAGTCGGGGTCACGGGGGGGCTGGAGCCAACCCCAACCCCCAATTTAGAGTGACCAATTAACTAGCCTTTGGAGGAGGAAACCAGAGTACCCGGAGGAAACCCACTCAAGCACGGGGAGAACATGCAAACTCTATATCGAACCTGGATCGTCTGTCTTTATCTGTTGCTGTGTATGTGAACCCCTACGCTGCCCCAGCACCAAGGGTCAGTGTTCATGTTATGCAGGATTCTGGAGTGGATGTCATTGATGATGTTATGCAGGATTCTGGAGTGGATATCATTGTTCATGTTATGCAGGATTCTGGAGTGGATGTCATTGTTCATGTTATGCAGGATTCTGGAGTGGATGTCATTGATGATGTTATGCAGGATTCTGGAGTGGATGTCATTGATGATGTTATGCAGGATTCTGGAGTGGATGTCATTGTTCATGTTATGCAGGATTCTGGAGTGGATGTCATTGATGATGTTATGCAGGATTCTGGAGTGGATGTCATTGATGATGTTATGCAGGATTCTGGAGTGGATGTCATTGTTCATGTTATGCAGGATTCTGGAGTGGATGTCATTGATGATGTTATGCAGGATTCTGGAGTGGATGTCATTGATGATGTTATGCAGGATTCTGGAGTGGATGTCATTGTTCATGTTATGCAGGATTCTGGAGTGGATGTCATTGATGATGTTATGCAGGATTCTGGAGTGGATATCATTGTTCATGTTATGCAGGATTCTGGAGTGGATGTCATTGTTCATGTTATGCAGGATTCTGGAGTGGATGTCATTGATGATGTTATGCAGGATTCTGGAGTGGATGTCATTGATGATGTTATGCAGGATTCTGGAGTGGATGTCATTGTTCATGTTATGCAGGATTCTGGAGTGGATATCATTGTTCATGTTATGCAGGATTCTGGAGTGGATGTCATTGATGATGTTATGCAGGATTCTGGAGTGGATGTCATTGATGATGTTATGCAGGATTCTGGAGTGGATGTCATTGATGATGTTATGCAGGATCCTGGAGTGGATGTCATTGATGATGTTATGCAGGATTCTGGAGTGGATGTCATTGATGATGTTATGCAGGATTCTGGAGTGGATGTCATTGTTCATGTTATGCAGGATCCTGGAGTGGATGTCATTGATGATGTTATGCAGGATTCTGGAGTGGATGTCATTGTTCATGTTATGCAGGATCCTGGAGTGGATGTCATTGATGATGTTATGCAGGATTCTGGAGTGGATCTCATTGTTCATGTTATGCAGGATTCTGGAATTTTCCTCCACTCAGTCTCATATATTTGTTTGTTTGCAACCCTTCATGGCACTAAAGAAATCCAGAACCAAATAAATTTTATGTACAGCCAAATATACTTTTATATTCTTGTTCTAGCACAATGTTGATTGATTGAGGGGAGGGGTTAAGGGCGGGACTTCCTGTACAATACTCAGTGCTGATTGGTTGACGGGAGGGACTAAGGGGTGCGGGACACCTGTCAAATCAACTTCAAAAATGTGCCTCCTATTCTCTCTCTGGTACACTGATTCTGATTGGTTGGGTTTGGGGTTTAGACTCTGTTAGACTGAATTTGATTTATTGGTTTTGAGGTTTAGACTGGTAGACAGAATCTGATGGTTTTTGGGTTAACTTGACAGTTAAGGCCTCTGTGGAGGTGTGGTAATGTCATGTAGTATGGGAAGTGCATTAGAGCCTACAGCATTCTGGTACCACCCCAGGACAGAACCAGAAACCTTCTCCCTCCACGTTCAATAGCGGACCCCTAAACCACTTAATATTCTTCATCTACAGTCACTGTATTGATCGTATTGAATACTGAGTCTTCAATTGACATGAGAATCGTTCCTCAGTGACCACAGACCACATAATAATAATAATAATAATAATAATAATAATAATAATAATAATAATAATAAAAATAACAATGTGTATTTTGATAAGTGCTGTTATTTTAATACAGTGACAGACATTTGTAGACAGTAGATTTATTCGGGGCAGTCCAACATAACAGTCACAACAGGCAGGGGTCAGAAAACAATCAGGCAGGTAAATAAAAGGTAATCAATTATGCAAAACATGTAAACAAGACTGGAGTTAAACACAAAGAACACTATACAAAGAATAAGGTTTGGATTTTTGATTCAAAACAAATTATAACAGATACAAGATATGCAAATTAAATCAAAGATATATGTCATAACACGTCTTAAGAAGGACTCACATGTATGGGTAGGTTAGATTACTGATGAAGTCAGGGAGGTTTAGATCTGTTCATAATACTTTTCTAGGTTGCTTCAGGTTCTACCAGTACCAGAACCCTAAAACCTAAATTGGTTGGTGTTGAGGTTTAGACACTGGTAGACCAAATCTGATTGGTTGGTGTTGGGGTTTAGACTATAGTAGGCTGAATCTGATGGGTTGGTGTTGGGGTTTAGACTCTGGTAGACTGAATTTGATTGGTTGGTGTTGGGGTTTATACTCTATTAGACTGAATTTGATTGGTTGGTGTTGGGGTTTAGACTCTGGTAGACTGAATCTGATTGGTTGGTGTTGGGGTTTAGACTCTGGCTGAATGTATTCAGGGTTTAGACTCAATATGGCTAAGTTTGTAGTGTGTAGTAAAATGAATTTGGTTCTCTGCTTCCTGGATCCAGACTCTGGTAGCCTGGTTGGTTGGTGTTGGGTTGCAGGTTCTGGTAGACTGGATTCATGCTCATGTTGTTCCGATTCCCAGGTGGGTCATTTTCATAACTAGCATTAGCCTGAATATAAAGCGGAACAATACAAATTCACAACTTTATACTACATACATACAACATTATCTGTTAAGTCAGTTTACAGTACAATAAACTTACTGTTCCATTACTTCCTGATCGTCTGCTGGTGAAAGTAGAGTCTGCAGGAATGGAGGAAATGTTTAATCATACACAGGAAATGTTTCCTCCACTGTCTGCTATACAGAAGCAGCCAGATATAGACACGCTCTGTGTATGTGTGATAGTACCTTGTGTTCTGTAGCATCTCAGTCTGTAGCATATCATTGTCGATCCTCCAATCAGCAGCAGAGCCACACAGACACATACAGTGATAATGATAGCCGAGATACCTGAACCTGAGAGATTAAACTTCATTACTGCTACATACAATTACAACATTCCTTCAGGACCATACGGTGCAACACAAGTCCCAAACAATACAATGTACACAGTGCAGACAAATGAGTGCAATAAATAGTAAATAAATAATAAAAAAAAAATTACTTGTGCAAAGAGAGTTGTAATATACACTCTCCACCCAAATAGTACCTGCTCTGTGGTGGTCCTGACCATTAAAGTACAACAGTAACAGAATACAGTTAAATACAGAATTATAGCAGCAGATATCAAAAATATAGATTATATATTTGGATGCGGCATGAGGTGTAAATGTCCGTAATTGAGTGAAGAGAGATGAAAGGTTTCCTCTAAAAGTATTCCCACAACAGCACTTTTGTTTTCGCTAAAGAGAAAAGGTTTCTGTAGAGCTATGAAGCCATTTCGCTGCTACCATCATGAGTTACATCATCAATAAGGATTAGTCAGCCTGTTTCAAAAGTAGCCATACAAGCCCTGATGCTACCTCCACCATGCTAGACTGATAAGGTTGTATGATTTATATGCTTTCTTTCTTCGCATGTTGACCTTTACATCACTTTGATAGAGATTAATTTGGTCTAGTCAGTTAAACTTCTTCTTCTGCAGCTCAGCTTTGAACATTCGTTTATAGGTTTGTCCTCACAGTTTTCAAAGTAGTATATTTGTTAGTATTCTCCAGCTGTTGTCCTGTCTATGCACAGTGCTTGAGAACTCTTTCTCAGCTTCAAATTGGTTTCCTTTTCTTTTGTAGCTCGGCTCTTTTGTTTTCATGATAGTTTATCTAATTCTAATAACAAATGAAGATGAAACCCAGGACCAAAGTACACATTTCACAAGTGCATAGCTGCCTTTTGGCCTTCATAACTTGAGAACAGTATTAGCTACAGCCATGATTCAAATATCAGAACAGAAGACTCTCCCTCAGAAGCCAGACTGGAGATATTGGCTCTCTGCTTTTAGCACAGGACAGACAAGAGAGCAGAAAAAATAAAAAAACATGGCTGCCTCATGCTAATCATTTAATTTTACTTCATCCATCCATTATTTTCCACTTTACAATCCTAGCATCATCGGGTCGCCAGTCCATCGCATGGCCAACACACACTCATGCACACAGTCACACCTATGGACATGCACGTGTTTGGTAGGAAACCATACCCGGAGGAACCCACTCAAGTACGGGGAGAACATACAGACTCTACACAGAACCACCCGGACCGGGAATCCAACCCAGATCAACTTACTGTGAGGAGACAGTGCTGACCACTACACCACCATACTAACCACTACACCACCATACTAACCACTACACCACCGTACTAACCACTACACCACAGTACTAACCGCTACACCACCGTACTGACCACTACACCAGCGTACTAACCACTACACCACCGTACTAACCACTACACCACCATACTAACCACTACACCACCATACTAACCACTACACCACCGTACTAACCACTACACCACCGTACTAACCACTACACCACAGTACTAACCGCTACACCACCGTACTGACCACTACACCAGCGTACTAACCACTACACCACCGTACTGACCACTACACCACCATACTAACCACTACACCACCATACTAACCACTACACCACCGTATTAACCACTACACAACCGTACTGACCACTACACCACCATACTAACCACTACACCACCATACTGACCACTACACCACCGTACTAACCACTACACCACCGTACTAACCACTACACCACCATACTAACCACTACACCACCATACTGACCACTACACCACCGTACTAACCACTACACCACCATACTAACCACTACACCACCATACTAACCACTACACCACTATACTAACCACTATACCACCGTACTAACCACTACACCACCGTACTGACCACTACACCACCATACTAACCACTACACCACCATACTGACCACTACACCACCGTACTAACCGCTACACCACCGTACTGACCACTACACCAGCGTACTAACCACTACACCACCGTACTAACCACTACACCACCGTACTGACCACTACACCACCATACTGACCGCTACACCACCTTACTAACCACTACACCACCATACTGACCACTACACCACCGTACTAACCACTACACCACAGTACTCACGACTAAACCACTGTGATGCCATCATTTTACTTAATAATAATTAATAAAATGTGCCACCATAAAAAGTCTTGCATGTTTTTAGTTCACAGAAACTTCTGAAACAGGTTTTTGGCCTGACACTTGCTTCAGCAAGATTTTACAGACACTAAATGCATATTTAACCCAATAACCTAAAGATATCACGGTTCTGTTAGAATTTACATGTCAAATAGTGACATATCTCAAATAACATATGCATGTGTGACATACTCATACAATCGTAATATTCCAAAATACAATCCAATTATGTGCAGTTATTGTAACTCTCTACACACATCTACATTTAAATATCAGGAAATTAAAGCTTTTGATCTCAAACCTAAATTACGTCAGTGTGGAGCCAAAAAAAATAAGAGGGGCCTTGCGGTTCCAGAGAACATTCAGAGGAGACTGTATGACAAGACTGTACACTTCTCTTTTTTTTATTCTAAGGAATGCTGCTCAGTGTTGTGATGTCATGCAGCATATGACCTGCATGAGTATCTGCAGCCTACTGGTACTTTTACACAATCAAACCAGAAACCTTTAAGCTCCACATTTATTAGTGAACCCCTGACTGAACACAGTTAACTAGTTAACATAAATATAGAGAGTAAGAGGGAGTTACCAATAAAAACTTACTGTAGTTCCTATTGAAATGGTCCTCATCAGATGGCTCTGGTGTTGGTGCTGCTGATGTGGTTCTGTAGGGTGTTGATGTTGGTGCTGCTGATGTGGTTCTGTAGGGTGTTGATGTTGGTGCTGCTGATGTGGTTCTGTAGGGTGTTGATGTTGGTTTTGGTGTTGTTGATGTTCTCCAGTACGACACTGGTGTTGGTTTTATGTTTTGTCAGAGGTGATATAACATGTGTAATAAAAATATACTTGTAAACCTTTATGAGATTGAACTTTAAGAATTAATGTAAATTAAAGTATACAACCAGTCTCTGGCATTTCAAATGATTTTAAAGCTAATATGAATTAGAATTATTATTCATTCCCCCACTCGTCTTTTCAGTCACAAAAACAGAATACAGGTAACTGATTTCTAGATCTTAAAGCTACGTAAAGCTACATAAACTTACTACCGCTCTAAAAAACTCTCCACAGATAAACACTGGATACATGAACAGTAGTAAAAGAGAATGTATCTCACCTGTAACCTGCAGTTCTGTCTCTGAGAATAAGGAATAATATCTGACTGGGCCTCCATCATTCCACACTCCACAGTAATAAACTCCTCCATCTTCTTCTCTCACATCACTGATTCTCACACTAAAAACTTTAGATCTTCTGTTATCAGAGATGGAGAATCTGCCTCTCTGAGGGTCTGTGGTATCGATCAGTTTAATAAAGTTTTGACCGTTCTGTTTGTAGAGGGTCTTGTAGTTTGGTTTAAACTGCGCTGGATATAAACATCTGATGGTGACGGTCTTTCTCAGATAACCAGTTACAGTCTTTGGTCCCAAACAACATGAATCTGTTAATCATATAAAACAAAGTCATTCACCCACTACTTTTACGTGGAATGTGAAAATAAGTAAATAAATAAATAAATACTAGAAAATCAAAATTTATAGAGATATTTTCAGACAAATAGAATTTGTAGGATGTCAGAATTTTTTACGTTGATCAACTGTCAGGTACAGATCCTGATTCCACTCTCCAGTCCCTCCACACTGATATAATCCAGCATCCTGTGATCTTAGGTTGCTGTAGACCACAATAAGATCTTCAGGATTGTCGTACAGATAAACTCTGCCTTTAAGACTGAAAGTGCTCTGCATTGGGTTCAAATACACACACTGCTTTGTTGACTCCTTACAGAAATATTTAGGATTCGTGGAATACTGTTGACTGTGACCGCAGTAGATAACTACGCTGCCTCCTGGGTAGCCAATCACACCACAGCAGCTCACTGTACCTGCCAATCAGATGAAAGATTTGAACTCTTCTTTATCTCTCTTACTATGACTTGATTAACATTAAAATGATTTACAGTAGAATAACTGACCTGAGATCAGGTAGAGGGTGAAGAGGAGAAGGTTCTTCATCCTGAACTGAGCCTCACCTTCACTGATGTTTAGCCAAACTCCAGTCAGCTCTTCAGAACTCTGTTACTTCTGTTCTGTACTTTGTGTGTCCGTGTCTTCGTCTTCTCTCTGCTTTGGTTGGTTCCTGTTTCTCTGGTAAGGGTCAGAGTTGCTCAAACTCCCAGCTCCTCCCAGCAGCATCACCGACTACATTCCAATTTAAAGAATGATGATTTAATTGAGGTTGATTTTCCAGACGATGACATATTTACTGACGTAATAATTCTTTTTTTAATTTTCCGCTGTTACTGGATGGCAGTTTTTGTCATCTAATTATTCTTGTCACACCACCCTCCGGTCTTGTAGCCTGCAACCTAGACTCCAACCCCCAGAATCCCTCTTGGGATCATGTGATTCAGACTTCTTTATCAGTAACCAATCACAGATCACCTCTCTGTTCAAGCTCTCCTAATTACTGGTTCCTATCAGCTGTTCATGTCCAGGTTTAAGCCATTTATTTGCTGTTCCACTTCATAACCTGTTCACAGTTTACTGCAGCATACCGAGCCTTTTGTTTTTTGCCTGTTTTTTGAGGCCCCGTATGGTTCTAGATTACTGTTCACTGGATTTAACCCTGGACTGTATCTTGATAATACTTTTTGTGACTTCCCTTTTTGCCTTAAAACCTGTATTGCATAAGAGTAGTACTTCACTGAACTTGCAGGTGGTGGAGGCTGTACACAAAGGGTGTTGCCAACAAATCCTAGAGGACATCTTTTGGTCGATGGGTTCCCAACTCAACACCAAGAGACCCAACAGGCTCAGTCATCACAGCTCGTTAACTATGCTATGTCTGGGGAAAATATTGGTTTCTGATAAAGCTCTGGAGTTTTGTACCTTGGCTGCGGATGGGATCCACTCTAATCATTGCCTTTCGAAATGGTCTGAATTCTGAACTTTTGACTGAATGGTCTGTGTGGATGATGGACTCTCGTAAGATGATCTTTTTAGAGATATCTCAATATCTTTCATCATCCTACGAGATTTTACTCCATACTTGTACATACAGAGTCCTTCCTGGAGATCTGGGACAGCAGTCCATCTCCTGAACCTATGCATTGTGAATGTTGGTCACGCTGTATGTGACTGTCAGACCCATACGCGTAAATCTCAAGAGGTGGGTAAGGCGCGACTATTATTTTCAGCTCCCTGTCCAGTTATTCTGTGGGACCTGGTCTCATCACTCGCATCACAGAACTTGTAAAATTAGCAACTTGTGACTTTTGTACTGTGATCATTTGAATTTTTTTGTTCTAGACAAAAGTTTTCTATGAAATTAGAATTACCATCAGGGTCTGAACCCCCTTATTAAAACTTGAACACCCCCAGAATGGGTAAAGACAATATTTTGGGGTTGTAGGGTATATATTTTTGTATATAATGTTTATATATATAAATAAAAAAAAACATTTATATAATATATTGGTAATTTTTTACCAGATAATGTTAAATATTACAATAAATGTATGGTATCCATGCCTGGGAGAATCTTGTAATAGGATTTTACTGTTCCTTGTTAGTAACCATCCCTCTCTGTCTCGCTCTAATTAATGGTCACCTGGTTTGCGTCTTCACTAAGGTGCATAAGCTGCCAAGGCCGAGGCTCTGCATTTAAGTAGCTCCGGTCCAGCTTTCTTAAATACACTTCATTACCTTCAGTAAATCACTCACACGAAGATGTTACATTAGATTGTTCAAATTTACCATTCCACCTTAAATGCTGCTGTGGCAACTCAGGCTTCAGGCTGAACATGTGCTTTTTAGGTGCTTTGAACTGAACATCTTTGGCTTTTAAGGTGGAACAGAACATTCGAATAGGAATCAAGGTTAGTTTTATGTGGGTTGTTTGTAATGTCAGTACAACATATTTATAAAACTTGTAAAACATGTATCTACTAAGGCTCAATCTAACATATGTGCCATTTTAAGGTGGAAGGTAAAATGTGTTTTAAGGTAAAATGGAAAATGTGATCATTGTTTTTTTTTGTTTACTTTTAATGTTTAATGGGTAGCTTAATTTGTTATATAGGACAGGCATACTAATAAGCATTATGCTTCTGCCTGTGCTTTTCAGTCACTATTTTGTTGACAATGTTTGACATGCTGATAATCTTTGTCTTTGTATTATGTGATGATTATTTGACTGAATAAAGAATTAATATCATCATCATCATCATCATCATAAAACTAATAGCTTCATACTCTTGTGGCTGTAGACTGTAGGAATTAGTTGTCCAGATGAGTAGTTCTAAAGTAAACTCAAATATTCTATATTCAAAACTGTTATTAAACGCAGACTGTTATTTT
Organism: Megaleporinus macrocephalus; assembly: GCA_021613375.1. Lineage (NCBI taxonomy): Eukaryota > Metazoa > Chordata > Actinopteri > Characiformes > Anostomidae > Megaleporinus > Megaleporinus macrocephalus. Next base: position 36,777,003 of record CM038722.1, on the reverse strand, counting down.
AAACTAAATCTGTAATCATTAATGTAGAATATTGAATTGTTGCTGCTGTTCTGTTAGTACCGGTCAGATCTGGTCTGTAGGTGTTCTGGGTTGTTTGTTTTAAGCTAGCTGTGCGTGCTAGCTCTGTTGTTTACTGATACTCACTGTATCCAGTCATGTGGTGTACTTTGAAGTGCTGTATCAGATTAGTAGTGTTAAATGTCCTGGTTCCTCCATGAGACATGTTGATTTTACAGAATGCTCTGGATGAGTCTGTGTCACATGACAAAGCGCCAGACGGACGACATGTTTTCTATCAGCACATGCTGTAAACGCCACAAACTGTTCTCGCGTGGCTGCTGCTTTAGTCAGTCTGTTGAAAATTAAAGGGTATGTATTTCCACCTAGTGGTTCAGATAGGAATTGCAGGGACCTGGTCGGAGGGGGTTTCAGCGAAACACTAGCTGAAAATACAGAAATTAGGCTAAATAAGAAATATCGGCAGATCACCGATCACATATTTTAATAATCATCACAGTCCTCTGGTAGAGGTCGGAGACATCCCAGTCTATGCTGTGCGTCTGCTGCTGGACCCCAGGACATGTGTGGCAATATTTGGTTAGAGAGCTATGGTCCAGAAGAGCAGTGCTGGGTTCTGACTGGAGGTGTCCTGGATCAGGGTGCTCTCCTGGTCCTAGTGGGTCGTACTAGGAAGTCTCTTACCTGTTCCTGTGCGGCTGCCCTTGAAGATCACTCCGGTTTTCATTGAGTGTCACTTCAGCTCTGGGAATCGCCCCTCTGGTTAATAACTGGTTAATAATTGATTTACCAGTCTTACCAGGCTCAGTAACACTGAAATTAATAACTGATGATCACATTGATTTATCAGTAACACTGAGATTAATAACTGATCACATTGATTTACCAGTAACACTGAGATTAATAACTGATCACATTGATTTACCAGTCTTACCAGGCTCAGTAAGAGCTCAGTAACACTGAAATTAATAACTGATGATCACATTGATTTACCAGGCTCAGTAAGAGCTCAGTAACACTGAGATTAATAACTGATCACATTAATTTATCAGTAACACTGAGATTAATAACTGATCACATTGATTTACCAGGCTCAGTAAGAGCTCAGTAACACTGAGATTATAAACTGATCACATTGATTTATCAGTATCACTGAGATTATTCACTGATCACATTAATTTATCAGTAACACTGAGATTAATAACTGATCACATTGATTTATCAGTAACACTGAGATTATAAACTGATCACATTGATTTATCAGTATCACTGAGATTATTAACTGATCACATTGATTTACCAGTAACACTGAGATTATCAACTGATCACATTGATTTATCAGTAACACTGAGATTAATAACTAATCACATTGATTTATCAGTCTTACCAGACTTTAGCAGAGCTCAGTAAAACTGATATTAATAACTGATCACATTGATTTATCAGTAACACTGAGATTATTAACTGATCACATTGATTTATCAGTAACAATGAGATTATCAACTGATCACATTGATTTATCAGTATCACTGAGATTAATAACTGATCACATTGATTTATCAGTATCACTGAGATTAATAACTGATCACATTGATTTATCAGTCTTACCAGACTTTAGCAGAGCTCAGTAACATTGAGATTAATAACTGATCACATTGATTTATCAGTAACACTGAGATTAATAACTAATCACATTGATTTATCAGTCTTACCAGACTTTAGCAGAGCTCAGTAACACTGATATTAATAACTGATCACATTGATTTATCAGTCAACTCAGACTTTAGCAGAGCTCAGTAACACTGATATTAATAACTGATCACATTGATTTATCAGTCAACTCAGACTTTAGCAGAGCTCAGGAACATTGATATTAATAACTGATCACATTGATTTATCAGTAACACTGAGATTAATAACTGATCACATTGATTTATCAGTCTACTCAGACTTTAGCAGAGCTCAGTAACCCTGAGATTAATAACTGATCACATTGATTTATCAGTTACTCAGACTTTAGCAGAGCTCAGTAACACTGAGATTAATAACTGATCACATTGATTTATCAGTTACTCAGACTTTAGCAGAGCTCAGTAACACTGAGATTAATAACTGATCACATTGATTTATCAGTTACTCAGACTTTAGCAGAGCTCAGTAACACTGAGATTAATAACTGATCACATTGATTTATCAGTCTACTCAGACTTTAGCAGAGCTCAGTAACACTGAGATTAATAACTGATCACATTGATTTATCAGTTACTCAGACTTTAGCAGAGCTCAGTAACACTGAGATTAATAACTGATCACGCAGATGTTTCAGGATTTGATATTCCCAAAGTAAGAAAAGGGTACAAGCTTCCATATACTGTCTACTAATTTTATTACATAGACGTATTCAGGCAGTCTACATAAATTGCAGTGGTATATAAAACAGTTTCTAGATGTTAGCTGACAAATTAAAGAGTAAATTCTCATATTGGAAAAACTATTTGGAGTAGTGTTGAAATTGTTTCATGATAGATTTTAGTAAGAACGTAAATGGATAAAACAATGTTAACACATGTTCTTATGATTGTGAAAGTTAAAATCATTAAATGATTTAAAAACAAATGTTTGAACCTTTTTTCTGGTTTATTACATACTAGGAATTATTATACAGTAGCTATACAGGGTACAGTATAGTACAGTCTTCAACTGACATGAGAATCTTTCATCAGTGACCACAAACTCATGATAATAATAATAATAATAATAATAATAATAATAATAATAATAATAATAATAATAATAATAATAATAATAATAATAATAATAATAATGTGCATTGTGATGAGCGCTATTAATTTACAACAGTGACAGACGTTTATACACCAGTCACAAAAGGCAGGAGTCAGAGAACAAGCAAGCAGGTACATTAAAGGTAAATCCATTAAGCAAAACAAGTAAACAAAACTGTTTTTTAATTATTAATTATGTATAATAATAATAATTAATTATTAATAATTACTTAATTATTTTAATTATTTTAATTATAACAGACACATTATAAGATGTGTAGACAAAGAAGTCAAAGAAGTGGGGTTTAGACTCTGATAGACTGAATGTGATTGGTTGGTGTTGGGGTTTAGACTCTGGTAGACTGAATCTGATTGGTTGGTATTGGGGTTTAGACTCTGGTAGACTGAATCTGATTGGTTGGTGTTGTGGTTTAGACTCTGGCTGAATGTATTCAGGGTTTAGACTCAATATGGCTAAGTTTGCAATGTGTAGTAAAATGAATTTGGTTCTCTGCTTCCTGGATCCAGGCTCTGGTAGCCTGGTTGGTTGGTGTTGGGATGCAGGTTCTGGTAGACTGGATTCATGCTCATGTTGTTCCGATTCCCAGGTGGGTCGTTTTCATAACTAGCATTAGCCTGAATATAAAGCAGAACAGTACAAATTCACAACTTTATACTACATACTAGATGATTATCTGTTAAGTCAGTTTACAGTACAATAAACTTACTGTTCCATTACTTCCTGATCGTCTGCTGGTGAAAGTAGAGTCTGCAGGAATGGAGGAAATGTTTAATCATACACAGGAAATGTTTCCTCCACTGTCTGCTATACAGAAGCAGCCAGATATAGACACGCTCTGTGTATGTGTGATAGTACCTTGTGTTCTGTAGCATCTCAGTCTGTAGCATATCATTGTCAATCCTCCAATCAGCAGCAGAGCCACACAGACACATACAGTGATGATGATAGCTGAGAAACACAGATTATTTTCATTACTGCTACATACAATTACAAAGTGAAAGAAACAACATTTCTTCAGGACCATACGGTGCAACACAAACAACACAAGTCCCAATAAATACAATGTACACAGTGCAGACAAACGAGTGCAATAAATATAAAATGACTTAGAGAGAACAGAGTAATAAAGTATATAGAGAATTAGATGAACTACAGTCTGTAAGTTGAGCTCCTGTATGGTCAGTGGAGCTGATACAGTGGACAGTGAGTGGAGATACAAGGAGGTGGTTTTAATGTTATGGCTGATTGGTGTACTATAAGATATTAGCATATAACATAGCATATATGACCATAGCTGTTACTAAGGAAGCAGAGCAACAGTAACAGGATAGAGTATTTGGTAGATACAGAATTCTAGCAGCAGATTTATAGATTATATTTTTGGATGCGGTATGTGGTGTAAATGTCCATGATCTCCTCTAAAGGTATTGTAATGACAATGACTGCACTTTTGTTTCCGCTCAAGAGAAAAAGTTTCTGTAGAGTTATGAAGTCATTTTGCTGCTGCTACCATCATGAGTTACATCATCAGTAAAGATTAGTCAGCCTGTTTAAGAAGCAGCCATGCAAACCCAAGCCGTGACGCTACCTCCTCCATGCTAGACTGATAAGCCTGTGTGATGTTATGCTTTCTTTCTCTGCATGTTGACCTTTCCATCCCTTTGATAGAGGTTAATATGGTGTGTTCTCATAGCCCTCACAGTGTTACCGTCATCAACTGCTGCTGCTTTTCTTGGCTAACCTGTTTGATGTCAGGTTGTTAGTACTCTTCAGCTCTTCAGGACGTTCCAAATTGTTGTATTGTCTATGCACAGTGCTTGTTTATCCCATTCTAATAACAAATGCAGATGAAACCCAGGACCAAAGACCACAGTGCATAGCTGCCTTCTGGCCTTCATAATTTGAGAACAGTATTAGCTACGGGCATGATACATATATCAGAACAGAAGACCCTCCTTTACTCACAAGAGATCACCAAGCTGCCATATTAAAAACCATGTTTTCCCTTGGCATTCATATTGTAACTCAGGGTTTAAGACAGTAACATCATACACATGAGAAAACTTGTGTGAATTCATCCAGCTATGACAAATCATCAGCCAGAAATCCATCCAAACGCCACTCAGAATCCACTCATTATTGTTATATTAGCTCTCTGCTTTTAGCACAGGACACACAAGAGAGCAGAATCATTTAATTTGACTCAATAATAATTAATAAAATGTGCCACAATCAAAAGCTTCAGCAAGATTTAGCATACATTGAATACATTTTCAAATTAAAAACTAGTCAAATTCCTAAAGATATCACAGTTCTGTTAGTATTTGCATGTCAAATAGTGACAAATCTCAGTAGCCCAGGACATTCTGAAAATAACAACATATGCATTTACGTGCAGTTATTCCAACATTTTACACACAGCTACATGTAAATATCCGGAAATGAAAGCCGCAATTCATCTTTTGATCTCAAACCTAAATGTCTTCAGTGTGTAGCAAAAATAAAAATGGCCTTGCATTTCCATTACATTCAGAGGAGACTGTATGACAAGACCGTACACTTCTCCGTTTTTATTCTAAGGAATGCTGCTCAGTTTCCATTTGGTTTTAAGGGCTCTGTGGAGGTGTTGTGATGTCATGTAGCATATGAACTGCATAAGAATCTGCAGCATATTGGTACTTTCCCAGGATCAAACCAGACACCTTCAGGCTCTATATTTATCAGTGAACCCCTGACTGAACACAGTTAACTAGTTATCACAAATATAGAGAGTAAGAGGGAGTTACCAATAAAAACTTACTGTCGTTTCTATTGAAATGGTCCTCATCAGATGGCTCTGTTGTTGGTGCTGTTGATGTTCTCCAGTCTGATACTGGTGTTGGTTTCATGTTTTGTCAGAGGTGAAATAACATGTGTAATGAAAAATATACTTAATTAACAATGTAAACCTTTATGACATAGGATTTTGAAAATTAATGTAATGTAAAGCATAAATTCAGGCTCTGTCATTTCAAATGATTTTAAAGCTAATATGAGTTAGATTATTATTCACTCCCCCACTCTTCTTTTCAGTCACAAAAACAGAATACAGGTAACTGATTTCTAGATCTTGTTATCCATTTCCATATTTTACTCAGTACATGTTTGGATATTTACAGTATAAAGCTACATAAACTTACTAACGCTCTAAAAAACTCTCCACAGGTAAACACTGGATATATAAACAGTAGTAAAAGTGAATGTATCTCACCTGTAACCTGTAATTCTATCTCTGTATAGAAGGAATAATAACTGACTGCCCATTCGTAATTCCACACTCCACAGTAATAAACTCCTCCATCTTCTTCTCTCACATCACTGATTCTCACACTGAACACTTTAGATCCTGTTTTATCAGAGATGGAGAATCTGCCTCTCTGAGAGTCTGTAGTTCGGATCACTTCAGTAAAACCTTGACTATTTTCTTTATAGAAGTACTTGGTGTGTCTCTCATACTGCTCTGGATATGAACAGCTGATGGTGAGAGTCTCTCCCAGATAACCAGTTACAGTCTTTGGTCCCAAACAACACGGATCTGTTAATCATATGCAATCAAAAAAATGTGCTAATACTTTTATGTGGAACATGTAGAAAAAACGAATTTACAATTCAAAGAGAATTTTAGGCAATTATAATGTGTAAGATATCAGAACTTCTTACGTTGATTGACTGTCAAGTACAGATCCTGATGCCACTCTCCAGTCTCTCTACACTGATATAATCCAGTGTCCTGTACACTCAGCTTTCTGTAGATCACTGCAAGACTTCCATGATAGTTGTATAGACAAACTCTGTCTTTAAGATTGCAAGTGTTCTGCATTTGGTTCAAATAAACACACTGGTTTGTTGACTCCTTACAGAAATACTTAGGATTCCTGAAATACGGATTGTGACTGCAGTAGATAACTACAGTACCACCTGAGTAGCCAATAACATCACAGCAGCTCACTGGACCTGCCAATCAGATGGATTTTTACTCATCTCTCTCTCACTATGACCTGAAAACATAGAAATGGTTTACAGTAGAGTAACTGACCTGAGATCAGGTAGAGGCTCAAGAGGAGGAGGATCATCCTGGACTGAACTTCACCTTCACTAATGTTCAACTCCAGTCGGAGTTACTGTTACTTCTCTTCTCTACTTTTATTTTAATGTGTAGTTCTCTCTCTGTGTCTTCGTCTCCTCTTCTCTCTGGTTTGGTTGGTTCCTGTTTCTCTGGTAAGTGTTGCTCAAACCCACAGCTCCTCCCAGCAGCATCACTGACCACATACCAATTTAAACAATGATTCCATTGAGGTTGTTTTTCTAGAGTAGCGCAGGAAACAAATTGGTTTAACTGACTTACACTGAAAGTAAAGACTGTTTTTGTCCTCGGCTGTAAAGTTGCCGTTTTGGAGACGCTTGTTTTTAGTTAGACAGCGATGACACGTTTATCGACGTATTAGTTCTTTTTTTAATTTTCCGCTGTTACTGGATGGCAGACTTTGTCATGTAATTATTCCGCCCTCCAGTCCTATAGCCTGCAACCCAGACTCCAACCATCATGCGATTCAGACTTCCTCATCAGTAACCAATCACAGATCACTTCTCTGTTCCCCCGCCCCATGATTACTGGTCCCTGATAAAACTGTTTATTTGCTGTTCCACTTCATAAAGTGTCGTCACAGTTTACTGCAGCATACCGAGCCTTTTGTCTTTGGTTGACTTTTTGTTGTTTTTGAGGCCCCTTTTGGTTCTAGGTTACTGCTGTCTGGATTTAACCCTGGATTGTATTGTGGTAATGTTTTTGGGACTTCACTTTTTGCTTTTAAACCTATATTGCATAACAGTAGTACTTCACTGAACATGCAAATGGTGGACTTAAAGCAGGGGTCCCCAATAAAAAAAATTTAAGGGCCGCATTTAGCCAACACCTACAGTAACTATTTCTTTGTTGTTTTAGTGCATGCCATTAATTAGGTATGTCGACTGCAGCTGCATGATCTTACTCACCATCCAATAAGAGAAGTGACAACAGAGAGAAACAAGAGACTTAAAGTTGGGCGGTGCTCTACTGTGGCGATGCGAAGACACTGATCTAGGTGTGCACTGGAGAGTCTGTTTCTGTCCAGGCTGTTGATGAAGTTTATTGAAGAAAATGAAAATGTCTCACAGATATATTGTCTCACGAACACTAACACCTGCTCTACGTTCATCCTATCGCAAAACGTGTCAATGGCGAGTGACATGAAGTCTGTTTCCTTCAGACAAGAGAGCAGAACACACGAGCAGTCCTCCGCTAGAACCTCCTGTAACCCAGAAGACATTTATGTATTGTACATTAAAAATAAAATAATAAATTAGTGAATAAATAAATAAATAAATAAATGGTTAAAAGATAAACATTCCTTTTTTTTTTACCCAATGCATCTGGGTAAACTAGTGATCCCCCTTCAAAGTTAGACTGGGTACTTTTATTTTGAAGCTCTTCTGTCTGGTGGGGTCCTCAGCTTAGTGTGATTCTCTTCACCCTTTACGCCTACGTGTTTTTTTTTTTGGCCAAACGCAGCTCGTGAAAAAAACGAGACGTGGAAGAGCTCTCCGGTTGCTGAGTGGAGTCATTACTGAAAAAATCCTTCTGCTTGTGACAGTTTAGGCTGTCTCTGACACAGCTTGACCCCTTTCGAAACTGTGGTGCTCTGTAGAGTTTATAGAGCCTGGATATGATGAGTTTAGACCTATTTTCTCACAAACCTTTCTGGTAAACGCCTAGCTAGCATGGCGCTAAGCGAACTAGCGGTCTTATAGCAATATGTGCCTGAAAAAAAGAGAGAAATCACCATTTCGTGAGTCGTCATAGTGTAAATATTCTCTGTTCTCAGTTGAGAAAATGTGTTTCTGTGCAGTGTACAGCAGCGTATGTTAAAGTAGTGCTGTTAAATGTTTAGCAGCAGTAACAGTACTGCAGACATTTTGTTGAGATTTTAAGAGTGTACTTTTATTAAAATAGTTTTTGAGAATGTTTTGGGGGTTTACTGGTGAAATATGTAGAGAAAAAAGAAATGGTATTGGAATTACTTAATAGAAATTTCTTCTATATGATGCTGTGTGTTGAACAGGTCAGGTTTTTTTTGCACGAGTGTGTTCTTCGTGCGGACCCAACAAGTACAATGTAAACATAACAATTTACAGTGTTTACATTGTTACAGTGTGCAATATTTTGTCAGAACTGTACTATATATATATATATATATATATATATATATATATATATATATATATATATATATATATATATATATATATGTATATATATATATATATATTCCCTTAAAGTGCAATATGTCTGCAAAAAACACTTTTTTGAAGTATATCTGTCTATTTAGAGTATATCTCACTATTTATCACACACACTCTTTCTATATTCTCCACTGCACTGTCATGTTGTTATTTATTTATCATGTTGTTATTTATTTGTCATGTTGTTATTTGTCATGTTAGTTGTATGTCTTGTGTTTTTATATATCTGCACATTGGAGTTTGGAGAAACGCAATCTTGTTCAGCTGTGCACTCAGTTGTAAAGTCTAAATGACAAGGTTCACTTTGACTTTGAGATAATCTGAGATGGCGAGCCACCCACAAGATCTTGGTTGCTGAAAACTGTTTGGATTGAAACACCGCAAGGACGGACCTGCTACGCAATTGTACTTGTCAGCGTGGTAGGACTGAACTCATTGCACTGCAGTTTTTTTTCAGCAGCAGGACATTCAGACTTTATAGTCAATTTTTGGTGAAATTCTGAGGAGTTGTTTAGTGAACAACTGGTTTGGGCTGTTGTGAAGTACATTGTGTCTTATTATTGTAACTATTTTGTTGGATTTTTTTTTTGTTTACCTTTCTGAGGGTGTACAATTGTGATTTCAAGGGTATATTAGTGGTCAAGAAAAAAACCTTAGCAAGCTTTAATAGAGCTTTGAATCAGCACCTAATTTAGGTCAGGATATGTAAATTTAATTCCATTATTTCTTTCTGAAAAAAACAACAAAAAATAATTATTAACTCAATACCTTAAACTAAACTAAATAAATAAACAGTGGAATTGGGTTGGTACGATTGTCTGGCAAAGGGCCTGGGGTTGTCCCTGCTGGCCAAAGCCTTGTCCTTGAAGGTGATGTGGTGCAAATACAGACAGATGGGCCTTAATAGAGTCCCCTGCCGCATCCTATTTGCCAGGTGGAATTTTAGTCACCAGCTGTCTACTCACACTTCCTATCCAAACCTCCCAGAAACTTACACTCCACTCTTCTCACTGCAGTGTTATCAGATAACGGTACTCAATTGAACAAGTCTCCCACAGTTTTCTTTTTTTTTCGTCGTGGCTCAAAACTTCTTCCACCATATCAATCGCACACGTCTTCCATGATACGTGCAGAGACGCCATTGTTGGTTTTCTTGCGCAGATGTTGTCGTATGGATGGTAGCAACAGAATGGTTGTAGGCAGCAATCAAACTTGCAATCTTTTGTCTTCGACTCTGATTTTGCTGGAAAGTTTAATTGAAATGCCTGTGGCGTGTTTTAAAGTGGCGCTTTATGTTAGCCACCTTGCATATGGCTGCAGCTCGAGAGCATAGTAAGCTAGCTGGCTTAGCACGGTCTGGTAAAATTTTATAAAGTTTTGTATGTGCTGAGGAATAGATGAAGAAATAGACATGGCACTCCTCAGATAAGAGGTACATCCCAGAACAGTGTTGGACAGGTTCATTACATGTGCCAGTTTCTCCATTACGTCTAGTCACCCAGGGCAATTGCATACGCAACAACTTCTTTACCCTTCCAACAGGTAAACACATGCCCTTGCCCATTCCCAACCTTTCCTGGTCCCATATTGCCATTGGTTTTATCAGCAGAGGCCATTTTAATTATGTTTAAGAAAGTTTGGTATACCTGGGGATATTCGGTTATCAGCCACAAACAAATGGACAATGTGACTGAACTAATTGTAAAAATTCCTCAGACTTTCCTTAGATTCCTTAGGCCCAGAACTCCCTTATGAACTTAGCCATGGGGTTAACTCCCTTCCAGTGCTTTGTTGGTTATTGGCCATCAGAAGCTCTATGGACCACTATTGATAATGGGGTTATCCTATGGTGGATAACTGGATGAGAAGGAGTGAAAGTCAGGAAGGAGACTCATCAGCACATTGTGGAGGATCTTTGATGCAGCAAGTAACAAACAGTAATAGAGGGCCTAATAATTTGAAGGGTGGCTAAGAATACTGGTCCCTCTAAAATCCTGAGATATATTGGTAATGTCACTTACCAGCTTGCCAGTGTTGTATTTCATGTTCTTTCCGTGTTCTCTCCTCAAGCCTGTTGTTCCAGGTCCACTGAACAAGATATTGCCTAATGATGTCCATCAGAGGCATCCCAGTTTATCTGCTGCTGGACTCCTGGACATGTGAGAGGCAATATTTGGTCAACTTGGAGGTCTACAGTCCTGAGGAGCAACATTGGGTTTTGACTGGAGGTGTATTGGATCAAGGCACACTCCTGGTCCTAGTGGGTCGTACTAGGAAGCCCCTTAAATATTTCTGTGCGGCTGCCCTTGAAGATCACTCCGGTTGTCAATGAGGGTGCTTCAGTTCTGGGAATTGCCCCTCTGGTTAATATCTGATCACATTGACTTATCAGTAACACTGAGATTAATAACTGATCACATTGATTTATCAGTAACACTGAGATTAATAACTGATCACATTGATTTATCAGTCTAGTCTGGATGTGAAATTCCCAAAGTAAGTAAAGGGTACAGTCTTCCATATACTGTCCACTAATTATGTTGCATAAAAATACCCAGGCAGTCTAAAAAAATTGCAGTGGTATGTATAACAGGTTCTAGATTTTAGCTGAAATAGTAAATTCTCAAGTATTTGGTGTAATGATGAAGGCGTTGCAAAAGTGAGAAAGTACATCAGAAAAAAAAGTATAAAACAAAATGTTAAAGCATGTTTATTACATACTAAGAATTATAACAGTTGCTATGTGGACTACTACAGTGCCTAACTGATTATTCTTATCTTTTACAAGTATATAACTTTTATACTGGCTCTGGGAATTTAAACAGCTAAGACTAGATTTAAAAGGCTATCATTTCACCTGAGGGTGGTGCTGTTCCTGTATACTTCAGGTTACAGTCACTGAACTGATCTTATTAAACACTGAGACTCAATTTCCATGAGAAAATTTCCACAGTGACCACAAACTCTTGGTAATAATGATGTGTAGCGAGATGAGCACTATTGTTTTTATACAATGACAGACGTTTGTAGGCAGCAGATTTACTGGAGGTCCAACACTCATAGTCCCAACAAACAGGGGTCAGAAAACACTACATATAGAAAAATGTTTAGAATTTATTTTAAAAACAAATTATAACAGACACATCATTAGATTAAGTTTAAGATATAGGTTGTAATTAAACCTTGAATGAACCACAGGTGCATATAGATGAGATTACTGCTGAGATTACTGAGAGATGGAGTCAGGGCTGATCCAGGTACTACCAGCATCTGAACCCTGAACATCCATCACCAGACTGCAAAATGAAGAGTGAGTATAAGCTAAATCTTCTCTCATCACCTATAAACATATATTCTTTACTTTAACTTTGAGTTGCATGCATTTCTTATGTATGGTTCAAACCTAGTATGCATGTATATATATATATATATATATATATATATATATATATATATATATATATATATATATATATATATATATATATATATATAAAGTTGATTTATTTCAGTAATTCCATTCCAAAAGGGAAACTTGTATATTGTATTCATTCATTACACACAAACTGATATATTTCAAATGTTTATTTCTTTTAATTTTGATGATTATAACTGACAACTTACGAAAATCCCAAATTTAGTATCTGAGAAAATTTGAATATTACTTAAGACCAATACAAAAAAAGGATTTGTAGAAATGTTGGCCAACTCAAAATTATGAACATGAAAAGTATGAGCATATACAGCACTTAAGATTTAGCCTGGATTACTGCAGCAATGCAGGATGACATGGAGTCGATTAGTCTGTGGCACTGCTCAGGTGTTATGAGAGCCCAGGTTGCTCTGATAGTGGCCTTCAGCTCTTCTGAATTGTTGAGTCTGGTGTATCGCATCTTCCTCTTCACAATAGGTTCAGGTCAGGCGAGTTTGCTGGCCAATTAAGAACAGGGATACCCCGGTCCTTAAACCAGGTAATGATAGCTTTGGCCACGTGTGCAGGTGCCAAGTCCTGTTGGAAAATGAAATCTGCATCTCCATAAAGTTGGTCAGCAGCAGAAAGCATGAAGTGCTCTGAGTGGACCTTGGACCTCAGAAAACACAATGGACCAACACCATTAGATGACATGGCTCCGCAAACCATCACTGACTGAGGAAACGTTACACTGGACGTTAAAGCAATGTGGATTCTGTGCCTCTCCTCTCTTCCTCTAGACTCGGGGACCTTGATTTCCAAAGGAAATGCAAAATTTACTTTCACCAGAGAACATAAGTTTGGACCACTCAGCAGCAGTGCAGTCCTTTTAGTCTTTAGCCCACGAGAGACGTTTCTAATGCTGTCTCTTGTTCAAGAGTGGCTTGACACGAGGAGTGCGACAGCTGAAACCCAGGTCTTGCATACGTCTGTGTGTGGTGTTTCTTGAAGCAATGCTCCAGCTGCAGTCCACTCTGTGAACCTCCCCCACATTTCTGAAAGGGTTTTGGTTCACAGTCCTCTCCAGGGTGCAGTTATTGCTTGTACACTTTTTTTCTACCACATATTTTCTTTTCCCTCACCTCTCTATTAATGTGCTGGAACACAGAGCTCAGTGAACAGCCAGCTTCTTTAGCAATGACCTTTTGTGTCTTGACCTCCTCGTGCAAGGTGTCAATCGTCATCTTTTGGACAACTGTCAAGTCAGCAGTCTTCCTCATGGTTGTGTAGAGACCATTTGCAGGTGTTTTGAGTTAATTAGCTGATTAGAGTGTGGCACCAGGTGTCTTCAATATTGAACCTTTTTTACAATATTCTAATTTTCTGAGATAGAGAATTTGGGATTATTATTAGTTGTCAGTTATAATCATCAAAATTAAAAGAAATAAACATTTGAAATATATCAGTTTGTGTGTAATGAGTGAATATAAATAAATACATTTCACTTTTTGAATAGAATTACTGAAATAAATAAACTTTTTCATGATATTCTAATTTTATGACCAGCACCTTTATATATTTAAACGGCTAAAAAGATGATTTTAAAGAACAAAAAACACTCAAAAAACAGTTAACACACTGGTAGACTGGATCTGATTGGTTGGTGTTGGGGTTTAGACTGCGGTAGAATAAATCTGACTGGTTGATGTTGGGGTTTAGACTCTATTAGACTGAATCTGATTGGTTGGTGTTGGGGTTTAGACTCTGTTAGACTGAATCTGATTGGTTGGTGTTGGGGTTTAGACTGTGGTAGAATAAATCTGACTGGTTGGTGTTGGGGTTTAGACTCTATTAGACTGAATCTGATTGGTTGGTATTGGGGTTTAGACTCTATTAGACTGAATCTGATTGGTTGGTATTGGGGTTTAGACTATTAGACTGAATCTGATTGATTGGTATTGGGGTTTAGACTGTAGTAGAATAAATCTGATTGTTTGGTGTTGGGGTTTAGACTTTGTTAGACTGAATCTGATTTGTTGGTGTTGGGGTTTAGACTCTGTTAGACTGAATCTGATTGGTTGGTATTGGGGTTTAGACTGTAGCAGAATAAATCTGACTCGTTGGTGTTTCTGGGTTTAAACTCTGGCTAAATGTCTTTAGGGTTTAGACACTGGTAGACTTAATTTGAATGGTTGGTATTGATTTACACTCTGGTAGACTGAATCTGATTGGTTGGTGTTTGGGTTTAAACTCTGGTAGACTGAATATGGCTAGGTTTGTAGTGTGTAGTAAACTGAATTTGGTTGTCTTCTTCCTGGATCCAGGTCCTGGTAGCCTGGTTGGATGATGTTTGGTAGACTAGTTCTGCTAGACTGGATTCATGCTCATGTTGTTCCGGTTCCCAGGTGGGTCATTTTCATAATCAGCCCCAGCCTGAATACTTCCTGATCGTCTGCTGGTGAAAGTAGAGTCTGCAGAAATGGAGGAAATGTCACACATACAAAGGTTGTATTTACATATGTTTAATTTAAACATACTCAAGAAATGTTGCCTCCACTCTCTGCTATACAGAGTAAACCAGATTTGGACTTATGGGAGGACACATAGGGAGAACATTAACATGCTGTGTGTGTGTTAATAGTACCTTGTGTTCTGTAGCATCTCAGTCTGTAGCAGATCAGTGCTGATCCTCCAACCAGTAGCAGAGCCACGCAGACACATACGGGGATGATTACAGAGAAACCTGAAGCTGAGAGCCAGACTTTTTTCATTTCCGCTACAATCACAAAGTGAGAGGAACCAACATTCCTTCAGGATTAAACCCAAACCACACAACACAAGTGCCAAACAATACAATATACACAGTTCAGACAAAAGAGTGCAATAAATACGAAAATTCTTATAATTTAATTAGAGTCAGTAAGGTCCAGTTAGAGGAGATCTTCTCAGGCCGGTTTGGACCCTCATCATCTCTAACGTGTGTTCTGATTCAGTGGTGTATCCTGAAGTAGTCTAGTATCAGCATCTTATACCATCAGCTACTGAAACACCAACACACCACACATACCGTTCAGTATATTTCAGTATATTTACTGTTTAAATGCTGAACTGTATTAATTATTTATAAAGTCCAAATAAATGTTTTTTCTTCACTTCAAGTAAAAACAAGAGCTACATTTAAAAAACAGAATGCTTTTATAAAAGTGCATCTTAGTGTTTATTTATTATAAAGTAAATAAATCGTGTGTCTTCTTGTTAACTCAGCTTCACAGATTAACATGTTGGTTGTACAGAGCGGTATTCTCCAGAACTAGACGAGCAGGTTCATTCCAGAACCGTTCCTGTTAAACACTCAGTTCTCTCTGTTCACTTTTCTGTTTTTAGAGCTCCTTATTCTTTCTGACTTGCTTTAGTCTCCGACTGCTGCTCCTCGCTTCATACCTCGCCAGTATGCATGCCGCACTCCCCAATGTGCACTGATCTGATTGGCTGACGAGCCTTTGGTGATCTTACAGCGCACGTGATTGGTCTCTGAGTTCACTGCGCCGTAAAGCCCGTATATCGTAAAATCAAGAAAAGCTCCGCCTCTTAAAATAAACACAGTCTAAATGAAATACTTTTTAATAGTTTATCAGTTTGGGTCCACATTGGACAACGTCTGGGTCCAGATCCAGATTAGTGACCACTGCACTACATGGTACTGGGACCATTTAGAGATGTGTCAACAACTCTCCACAGCTATACACTGGACACATGAACAGAAGGAAAGGTTAAAGTAGCTCACCAGTAACCTGTAGCTGAACCTCTGTAAAGAAGGAATAATAAGTGATTGGCCATCCTCCTTCCCACACTCCACAGTAATAAACTCCTCCATCTTCTTCTCTCACATCACTGATTCTCACACTGACAACTTTAGATCTTCTGTATTATCAGAGATGGAGAATCTGTCTCTCTGAGAGTCTGTAGTTCGGATCACTTCAGTGAAACGTTCATATTGTTTGTAGACGTACTTGGTGTGTCTCTCGTACTGCTCTGGATATGAACAGCTGATGTGAAGAGTCTCTCCCAGATAACCAGTTACAGTCTTTGGTCCCAAACAACATGGAGCTGTTGATCACATAAAAATAATAATTCAACCAATGCTTTCATGTGAATAATAATAAACATACTATTTATAAAGATAATTTCAGACAAATAGAATTTGTAGGATGCTAAAAAATTCTTACGTTGATTGACAGTCAGCTTTACAGGGTGACTCCACTCTCCAGTCCCTCCACACTGATATAATCCAGCGTCCTGCACACTCAGCTTCCTGTAGACCACTATAAGATCTTGAGGAATGCCATACAGGCAGACTCTGTCTTCAAGATTGCAAGTGTTCTGTGTGTGGTTCAAATACACGCACTGCTTTGTTGACTCCTTACAGAAATATTTAGGATTCCTGAAATACTGTCGACTGTGACCGCAGTAGATAACTACGCTACCTCCTGAG
Source organism: Megaleporinus macrocephalus (assembly GCA_021613375.1). Lineage (NCBI taxonomy): Eukaryota > Metazoa > Chordata > Actinopteri > Characiformes > Anostomidae > Megaleporinus > Megaleporinus macrocephalus. Next base: position 36,759,958 of record CM038722.1, on the reverse strand, counting down.
TAGCCAGTCACATCACAGTAGCTCACTGGACCTGCCAATCAGACGGAAGATTTTAACTCATCTCTCTCTCACTATGACCTGAAAAACATAGAAATGTTTTACAGCAGAGTAACTGACCTGAGATCAGGTAGAGGGTGAACATGAGGAGGATCTTCATCCTGAACTGAACTCCACTGATGTTTGCCCAAACTCCAGTCGTCTCCTCAGAACTCTGTTAATGTACTTTTGTTCTCTACTTTTATTTTAGTGTGTAGTTATCTCGGTGCGTCTCCGTCTTCTCTTCTCTCTGGTTGGGTTGGTTCCTGTTTCTCGCAGCTCGTCCCGGCAGCGTGACTGATCACATACCAATTTAAACAAGAAGGAATCCATGGAGGTTGTTTTTTCCACAGCTGCATGGGCAGGCTCTACTGACTTACACTGAAAGGGAAGACCTCTGTTTTCGTCCTCTGCTATAAAGTGTATATTTTCAGAGACGCTTGTTTTTAATTAGACAACCAGATATTTATTGACATAAGAATTTTTTAATTTCCTGCTGATACTGGATGGGAGTTTTTGTCATGTACACTACTGCTCAAAAGTTTGGGATCACAGTGAAATGTTCTTGTTTTAATGGAGTATCTTCAAGTCAAGTGGTCAAGTCAAGTCAAGTCAAGTGGGTTTTTATTGTCATTTCAACTACATACAGAGTACACAGTGAAACGAAACAACGTTCCTCCAGGACCATGGTGCAACATAGACAGTGCATACAGACACAAGTGCAACACAAACAAACAAGTGCGGACAGACAACACAACACAGTACAGACAGAGAATAATAAATAATTGCTGGTTGTTTGCAAATTGTGCAATGTGTAATAAATAGAGTCCAGTGAGGTAGTAAAGTTATTAGTGCAATGCTTTGTGCAAAAATGCTTCCCTTTTTTTTATCTGGGGTAAATGGTTGGAGAAATGGTCTTCTTCCTTAACACAACAATGGACTGACGGGTCTCTAAAGAAAGTTGTTTCTTTCTGGTCATTGTGAGTCGCTCAGCAAGCCATCAACTGCTGATCTTCAGATACTAAACTAACCTAGAATGTTGTTCTCCCTTTTATACTCACTTATTAGTAGAATGTTTTTCAGCTGTGCATCACAATTGAGCAAGAGTGTCCTAACAACCAATTAGTCCAATAACATCCTTAACTTGGATTGGTGGTCGTACCAGGAGATTTAGACAGAGGACTGAGAATTACTGATAATAGACTATATGTAAAATAAGCCTCTATACAAAAATAGACTTTAATACAAACATTTTTATTCTTTAAAAATCATCTGATACACTTACATTAATTGTGAAATGAACAATATTGTTTGTGAATTGCATGAAATGAAATTCTAAAGTGATCCTAAACTTTTGAGCGGTGGTGTAAGTACTCTTGTCACACCGCCCTCCAGTCCTGTAGCCTGCAACCCAGACTCCAACCCTCAGAATCCCTCTGGGGGATCATGTGACTCTGACTTTCTCATCAGTAACCAATCACAGATCACCTCTCTGTTCAAGCTCTCCTGATTACTGGTTCCTATCACCTGATCATGTTCAGGTTTAAGCTGTTTATTTGCTGTTTCCGTTTCATAACACGTTGCCACAGTTTACTGCAGCACACCGAGCCTTCTGTCTTTGGGTGACTTTTTGTGTTTGGACTGCTTGCCTGTTTTTGATGGCCTGTTCATTTATAGTTTACTGCTCTCTGGTTTTTAGTGATGGCCAAATGAAGCCTCTTGAATAATTAGGTGTGTTCGACTTCACGTGGCGCCACGCAGCCCGATCGCCGCCTGGCTCGGTGTGGTGCATGCCGGTTAGTTTTTTGTCCGACTTAAGTCGGCGTCACCGTCGCTTCACGATGACCGACTATGTTAACATCTCGCGAGTGTGAGGTGCCTGCAGGCTTCACATACAGTCGCTGCAGAAGCTCCGTGGACACCTCTGATGTTTGATTCTTTTTATTCTAAAATATCTCCTCTAAAACTCTTATATAAATATATATCTCCTCTAAACTCTTATATAAATATATATCTCCTCTAAACTCTTATATAAATATATATCTCCTCTAAAAACTCTTATATAAATATATATCTCCTCTAAAACTCTTATATAAACATATATCTCCTCTAAAACTCTTATATAAATATATATCTCCTCTAAACTCTTATATAAATATATATCTCCTCTAAAAACTCTTATATAAATATATATCTCCTCTAAACTCTTATATAAATATATATCTCCTCTAAACTCTTATATAAATATGAATCTCCTCTAAAACTCTTATATAAATATATATCTCCTCTAAAACTCTTATATAAATATATATCTCCTCTAAACTCTTATATAAATATATATCTCCTCTAAAACTCTTATATAAATATATATCTCCTCTAAACTCTTATATAAATATATAGCTCCTCTAAAAACTCTTATATAAATATATATCTCCTCTAAACTCTTATATAAATATGTATCTCCTCTAAAACTCTTATATAAATATATATCTCCTCTAAACTCTTATATAAATATATATCTCCTCTAAAACTCTTATATAAATATATATCTCCTCTAAACTCTTATATAAATATATATCTCCTCTAAACTCTTATATAAATATATAGCTCCTCTAAAAACTCTTATATAAATATATATCTCCTCTAAAACTCTTATATAAATATATATCTCCTCTAAACTCTTATATAAATATATATCTCCTCTAAAAACTCTTATATAAATATATATCTCCTCTAAACTCTTATATAAATATATATCTCCTCTAAAAGCTGTAAAGAGAGCAAACACAGCGGGACCCGCCGTTGTTCACGTAGGCAGCAGATGGTGGCTGTCCGAGTTGAGGGTCTTTTCTAACCTCCTCCCCCAACTGCATCCAGCTGCTCTCGCTGACCACCAAGGCCAGGTGCAGCTGTATCTCGAATAAGCCTGAAGCCTCTTGAGGCATTGACGCTTTCCCTCCAGGTGGTTCGAAAAAAGGTTCATTTCTCGAAGCTTCATGTGCACACGAACCCCCCCTGCTGGCCAAAACTTTTATTGTCATTTCAACTATTTGTGATGGGCTCTTGCAACACTGTCAGCATGGGAATAAACACTGTCAAGTATAAACATAAAACATCTTAATTTAATTTTCTGTGGTTAATTCATTTGTTCATCTAATGTTATTGTTATTGGTTGTGTGGGTAACGCTAACAGACCTCTGTTAATTTAAAAAACCTGCCAGTAAGATTTCACTCAGTAAATAAATCTCATAGGACGTGAGATGTTTATATTAAAACTGTGTTGTTAAGAAACAATAAATCATGCCAATACTCGAACCACGTCCTGAACCAGCGAGGCTTCAGACATCAACAGTGAGCAAGCCTCCATACACGCTTCATAAACAGGTTCCTGGATTTTTCGACACGAGCTCCGAAGCCTCTGTGTCATTTGCCCAGCACTACTGGTTTTCACCCTGGACTGTATCTGGTAAGCATAGCAGATAAATTTGATGGAGACCCCAATAAGTGCTGTAAATTTTTGTTACAGTGTGCTATACATTTGTCTAACTCCCCACCCACTTCTGATCAAGCTACGAGAATTCATAAATTCCTGTCTTTCTGAAAGGCTCTCGATTGGTCCATTATTATCTAGATCACAGTACAGACTTATTTATATGAGCAGTTTTTGCCAAAGCTTAAAGCAGTGTTTGACCACCCACTTAAAGTCAGAGTACATGGGGAATTGTTAACCATGCTACATCAGGGGAAATATGTTGGCTGCTGATACGGGATGGAGGATAGGATCTCATTAGATCAACATATTAGTTTATCCATTCACCCAGACCAGGGGTATGTAATCAGGATTCTGTACGGTCCAGTCAGAGGGAATTTCCTCAGGCCAAGGTCCAGACCGTGTTTGTGTTATGACCGTAACTTGTGTTATGATTCAGTGCCATATCATGTATACTGAAGTAGCTAGTATTTCTGTTAGCATTTTATACCATCAGCAACTGAAAGATAAACCAAATTACACATACTGTTCAGTATATTTCAACTGTATTTATTGTTTTAAATGAGGAACTGAATTAATTATTTATATAACTTCAAATAAAAAGGTCTACATAAAAAAATGAATGCTTTTGAAAAAAGTGCACCTTGAAGTGTTTATTTATAGAAAAAGTAAATAAAACATGCAGTTTTCTTGTAAACTCTGTTTTACATCTTGACCCTGTTGGTTTGGAGCTGTCTGTGGTAAGAATAAACATGTACGTCTCTCCATTACTGGTTGAAAGGCGGTTTACGCCATCGACGAAATCTAATTGGCTGAGAAGCCCCTTGGGAAAACTGTACTGCGCCGCAAAGCCTGTAAAGTCAAGAAAAGCCCCGCCGCTCAAAATAAACACTGTCAAAATTAAGCCCTAATTAATTTGTTCTCAAGAGTTTATCAGTTTGGGTCCGCACTGCAAGACGTCTGGGTCCGGAGCCGGACCGCAGCCCACCTATTAGTGACCTCTGACCTAGACAAGCTTCTCTGTAATACTCGTATTATCCCAGTCCTTCCTGGACAACAGTATATTTCAATATCTCATGATTAGCAGGTACTGTTCCTTGTTTTAAGCATTAAAAATCTAAACCTAAAGCTATTTAAATGTGAAATACTAGACATTCTGCCTGAATGTAACATAACTCCATACGCCTGCATTTTATTTTTTTACAGTGAGGTTCATGAAAGTTCTGAAAATAGACCCTAAAATGTTGAAAAGGCGGTCAGTACAAATCATCAGCAGTAAAAAAAAAAAAAAAAACGATGTACAGATGATTTTAATGATATTTAATATTTTCTGAATAAGAAACAGCCAGTATAAGAAACTACTTTAACCTGTTTGTATTTAGGGCTGAAGTGTGTATAATTAATTATATGATGCTGTACTGTAGATCGTTCAGTACTGATTTACTCCTGTCCTGTGTGGTGTTTAACAGCGGCGTACTCGGTAGCAGGCTCCTCCTTACTGGAGGTGCCTGGCGTATCACTGGGAGAACCTGGGATCTTCAGGAGACTTACAGTGGTGTAAGTGAGACCTTCATCTTGGGGTGGTTGTTTAGTGGAGTCAGTATCTTTACCAGAACGGGTTTCATCAACTCCAGTGTTTGAGGCAGAAGCAGGTCTGCTCTGTTTATCCTCCACCGGGGGAACATGAGGGTGGACGAGAGGCTCTGTAACCCAAACGTGCATTTATTAAAATAGTAAAAACCACCGCACAAACATAACACTAACTTCCTTATTGACCTGTATCTTGGATGAATGATGAGTGGAGCCTGTATTGAAACAGATTTATATATGAGTGCAGGCAGAGTTCAAAGCTTGTCTACCGCTGTTGTAAATATTTCTTACATACTGTGGTGTCTGTTGAAAGCTTGTTCATACTGTGCGCACTGAACGCTACAGAGGTTACGAGATGTTTATGGTTCAGTGAATCCCGTCGTTTATGGCAGGAACCCCCAGGGAGGCTGCCCCAAACCCAGGAGATAATGACTTGGCCAGATGGATCACATGGGCCAGATAGAACATGGAGGCAGGCCTATAAGACTGTGCAGTTGCCGAAACCATGTTAGACCAGGTCTCCTCCAAGAACGTCTGTACCATGGTGTCCTCAAGAATAAAGCTTACACTCTCCCTCTTCATTTTGATGGCAAGAACAGAAGTTAAAACACTGCTATATTCATTCATTCATCTTTCAGGCGTCTTGGGGCAGTTGTGGCCTGAAGGTTAGGGATCCGGTCTTGTCGCCGGTTCGATCCCCGGTTCGACCGGCAGGCCCCGACTGAAGTGCCCTTGAGCAAGGCACCTAACCCCAACTGCTCCCTGGGCACTGTGGATAGGGCTGCCTGGCACGTGTGCTCACTGCCCCCTAGTGTGTGTGTTCACTATATGTGCGTGTTTCACATATACTAAATGACTTAAATCTAAATCTTACATTTTGGGGGTGATGGGGTTGTAGGAAACTATCCCAGAACTCATTCAATGGAAGGCAAGAAGCACCCTGGACAGGCCACTAGTCCATCAGGGGCCAAACACTATGTGCACAATGAAATGTACAATGTGTCTGTAATTAATGTTTGATTTAATGAGGATGTAGTTAAACATGCAAATTGCTTAGAGATCTACCAGCACCGGGTTTATAAGACACAGCAAAATAGGAGCCACCAACATGCTTGGGATTAAAGAGAAATCTGGGAAACATGAACACACACCAAGCATTCTGTGGGTGCTACAAACCAAATTTGGCTCTGTGCCTTCTCCTAAAATACTGTTATTTTAAATGTTATGTTAAATGTTTGAGTGTTATGCGCTGGTCTGGCTGCTGTATCTGCTGCCACCGTTAAAGGACGTCAACAAAACAATCCTTTGGGAAAACAAATGATGTCTTGTTACAGAAGAAAAACCAAAACCTGCCACTGCAAGTTGCCCAAACTTTAGTAAATGCAGTTAAACATGTTTTCAATATCTGCACCAATTTTCTGAATGACTGTCTGAAATGCCAGTATCTCTGTTTCTATATGCAGGAACTGTACACTGGGCTCAGCTGTGTACTGACCTGTGCCTGAAATTGACCCTAATGGCTCAGAACATCAGGCCCTCAGTGTCTGAGCAACAGGCTCACCTGTAAGTGTACCTGAGGTTTCCTGTGTAGAAGAGTGTCTGTGTGCAGTAGCTTGTCTTTTCTTGCGTATCACTATATAAATGATCAGTGTTAGTCCTCCAATCAGCAGCAGAGCCAGACAGACAGACACAGTGGTGCTGACCGAGGAACCTGAGAGATAGACACACAGACACATCATTTCCACACAAGATCATAATATTTATTCTACTTTTTCATTCATTACTGATAATCAGGGCCACTGATCATCATATCTGATGATGATGTTTTTGGTTAGCTGTGGTTTGGATATCTGTACAAGAAACATTTATTTAGTTTTTTCTGCATTAAGTATAAACAGTCTATCACTTTTGTAATGTTGCTATGCTTTGACCTATAACTGTGTCCTCTGTATTTACACTATATTGCCAAAAGTATCCATATGAACTTGAGTGACGTCCCATTCTTAATCCATAGGGTTTAATATGATGTTCCTTTGCAGCTATAACAGCTTCAGCTCTTCTGGGAAGTCTCTCCACACAGTTTAGGAGAGTGTTTATGGGAATGTTTGACCAACAGTTCTTCCAGAAGAGCATCTGTGAGGTCAGACACTGATGTAGGACGAGAAGGTCTGACTCACAGTCTCCTCTCTAATTCATCCCAAAGGTGTTCTATCAGGTTGAAGTCAGGACGCCAGTCAAGTTCTTCCACACCAAACTCACTCCTCCATGTCTTTATGGAGCTGCTTTGTGCACTGGTGGGCAGTCATGTTGGAACAGGAAGGGGCCGTCCCCAAACTGTCCCCACAAAGTTGGGAGCATGAAATTGTCCAGAATCTCTTGGTCTTCTGAAGCATTAAGAGTTCCTTTAATTGGAATTAAGGGTCCGAGCCCAACTCCTGAAAAACACCCCCACACTATAATCCCCCCTCCACCAAACTTTACACTCAGCACAATGCAGTCAGACTAGTACCGTTCTCCTGGCAACCACCAAACCCAGACTCGTCCATCGGATTAACAGACAAAGAAGCGTGATTGGTCACTCCAGAGAACACGTCTCCGCTGCTCTAGAGTCCAGTGTTGGTGTGCTTTACTCCACAGCATCTGACGCTCTGCATTGTTCTTGGTGATGAAAGGCTTGGATGCAGCTGCTCGGCCATGGAGACCCATTCCATGAAGCTCTCTACTCTCTGTTCTTGAGCTGATCTGAAGACCACATGAAGTTTGGAGGTCTGTAGTGATGGACTCTGTAGAAAGTTGGTGACCTCTGTGCACTATGCTCCTCAGCATCCGCTGACCCGCTCTGTCATTGTACGTGTTCTACCACTTGGTGTCCGAGTTCCTGTCGTTCTCAATCACTTCCACTTTGTAAGAACACCACTGACAGTCCACTGTGGAATATTTAGTAGTGAGGAAACTTCACCACTGGACTTGTTGCACAGGTGGCGTCCTATTACGGTACCACGCTGGAGTTCACTGAGCTCCTGAGAGAGACCCATTCTTTACTAATGTGTGTAGAAGCAGTCTGCATGACTGGGTGCTGGTGTTATACACCTGTGATCATGGAAGTGATTGGAACACCTGATTGTAGTGGTCTGGATGGCCGAGTGAACACTTTTGGCAATATAGTGTACATGCCACAGAGGGTGCCATGCAATGCATGACTGGATTGTTACAAGCAGTGCTTAATTTGTAAAACATCAGGTAATGGAACACTAAAGGTGGGGTGATCCAGCAAGTGGCAGTGAGGGAAAAGGTCCTGGAACGCATAGGCACAACAGTGCTTCAAGTGTCCATCTAACATAGTAGCATTCTATACAATAAAATAATCCTAGCTGCAATCCTAAAATCTCAGAGATGCCACTGGACGAATAGTTTTTGGTGTCCTACAAAAAAAGACGTGAAAGAGGTGGTGGATCCACATAAATAAGTTCTGGAACACAGGTACCTGAAATATGAGAGGTGCCGGATCTTGTTCCAGCAAGATCCAGCACAAATTAAGCACTGGTAACAAGATAAGAGCTGTATGTAACTATGTCTAGGGGTTTGGAGACCCCTGTGGCGGAGATGCATAACTGCATGCACTGTGCAGAGGTGGGTTGTGCTTCGGAGCCCTTCCGTGAGAGGTTGAATCTGATTACTCAGTCGAATGATGTGTCTTTTGAAGTGACTCAGTACATTGAGATCACATGTAATACAGAGTTCTGTACTGAATGACCTGTAGACAGTCTAGTCTGTGTTACATATTAAACTAATTTTACCAGCAATTCTAATTTGAATGGGAAACCAATGAAAAACAGTTAATACTGTGGTTGATGTGTCTCACCTGTGACCTGTAGCTGAATCTCTCTGAAGAATGTTTCGTAGCTTAATGAATCGTCTTGCGCTCCCACTCCCCAGTAATAAACTCCTCCATCATCTTCTCCCACTTCGCTGATGTTCGCTGTAAGAACTTTAGATGTTTTGTTATCAGAGATGGAGAAGGTGTTGTTCTTTCCTTTGATTGAGATGATATTAGACTTTGTTGTTCGGATCATTTCAATAAGTTTTTGACCGTCCAGTTTCTTAAAGAACTTGATGTTTTCCTTAAACTTCTCTGGATATGAACAGCTGATGGTGATGTTCTCTCCCACATAACCAGCTACAAGCTTTGGTGGTCCCAAACAACATGGATCTGTCAACCACACACATAAAAAATGGCATCCAATCATTTCAAAGGACAATCTCACATTTAATTCAGCATCTTCAAGTCTTACAATGGCAAAATATTTTCTTACCTGTCCTCACCTCCAGGTTCACATCCTGATCCCCTTCTCCAGCCTCTCCACACTGATATGATCCAGCATCCTGTACACTCAGCGTTCGAAAGGTGACTATAAGATCTCCTTTATACTCATGAAGATAAACTCTGTCTTTATGATCCCATGTGTCCTCCATTTGGCTAGATTTTAAATACACACACTGCTTTTCTTCGTCCTTACAAAAGCTATTCAATATTTTATTGCCTTGTGGTTTACAGTATATCACGATGCTACCTCCTGGGTAGCCAATCACATTAGAGCTGCCCACTGGACCTGCCAATCAGATTCAAAGCTACATTCCATGACAGAGGCATTTACACACATTGCTGCAAATAGCAGAATTGTGTGTGGGTGTATATGTATATGCATATGTATAGATTTGTGAATATGTGTATGTATGTATATGTATGTATATCTATTTTAATTCATTTTTCTTCGTATGGTTATTTATTTATTATTATTATTGCCATCATCATTATTATTATTATTGTTATTAATAGCTAAATAAAATCTAAATAAAAATTCAAACATCAACAAGAATATTCTATAGATAATCTATAGAGCTGTTCTTGTAAAAGCAAATATGTTTGGAACATCAGTGCATTCGGATCACCATCCCGATTGCAAAAACTGACAGACATGACAGGTTAAAATAAAAAATAAAAAATTCAAAGCTCTGTCACAATTCATCAGCACTGCATCCAAATACCTGCTGAAACTAACTGCTGTATAAACCTGTTTACCCCAATGACTGTATGTTGTTCATGCTGGAGTAAGAAGAACTGACCTGAGATCAGGTAGAGCGTGAGGAGAATTAGGATGATCTTCATCTTCAGGTTTACTTCAGCTTCACTGATGTTTAAACACACGTTTGTTGGTTTTCAGCTTCTACAGGTTTGATTTGTTCTCTGATTCAGTTGTGGTCTGTAATGTAGAGTCTTCTCTCTCTCTGTGTGTGCGACTGCCTCCGTCTCGTCTTCTCTCTGGTTTGGTTGGTTCCTGTTTCTCTGGTAAGAGTTGCTCAAACTCCCAGCTCCTCCCAGCAGCATCACTGACCACATACTAAATTAAACACACAGGATGTCATGAGAGCACCGTGACATTTATGCACAGTGATGAGGAAAAGAGGACCTAAGAGACATTTAAACAGAAATGATACGTCCTCCAGACATTCAGTCATCTTTATTAATAATCAGAATCGTTTGTAATCAGTCGCTGTGAGTTTGGTAATCCCCCTCCTTCAGTCTCTGGTTTTGTTTGACAGTTAATATAAGTGTAGTGTTCTGCTACTTGCTCATGGGACGTGCCAGACAGGCAGTAAGAGAGACTTTAATATGTAATTGGACATGTTATTTGTGGGAGATTGTGTTGGACTCTGGTGCTGAGTGGAACATTCATCTAAAGCAGTAGTTCCCAACCCAGGTCCTGTATATTTTAGCATTTGCCCAGCTCTAAACACACCTAATACAACCATTTCTCAACAAGTAACAAACTCTTTCTGGCTTAAAGTGGGTTTGTTTTTGCAGGAAAACAGTGTACAAGGCAGGGGGTGCTGCAAGGCCAGGGTTGCAAGACCACTGAACCATATTTCCTGCATCTTATTCTAGGGGCTCAGTCGTGCACAAGCAGCAGCCCCAGGGACGCTGCTCAGACTCTGTAGGTCACGAAGACCTGATTCTTGCAGCCATAAATGTGAAGGGCCCCATTGGAATAGCCAGACAGGCAGTAAGAGAGACTAAGTTCTAAATAAGTTATGAATGTTATACGTTCATGTACACTGTTCTTTTCTGATGTGGGGTGGGGCTGTCTGGCTGTTTAGAGGGGTAGTAGTGCAGTGTTGGTGTCTACTGTCAAGGAGATAGAAGTGACCTGCCTGCTGTCATGACTTCTTGGTAAGTGCTAAGCAATAGGTTCTCCACCTCTGCTGGGTTTGTAAAGAATGTTCATCTAAAGAGATGTTTTTCCAAAAATGGTGGACACAGGCTGTTTGTAGGGCAGGAGTGAAAAAATGCCTATGCCATGATGCATCATGTGTGAAAAATGGTCATCATTGTTATTAGGTGATCAAGATATATAATAGACACAAGGAAATTATAAACCTTTAGAAATGTTTTCACAAGCACCTCATAAGTCAAACATAGATGAAAACTATTAGCATTGGATTTACAAACACGCAAATGCACACACATAGATGTGACATCATCATTTAGAAAGTTATTTTAGTGAGTTTAGTAGGGAGGGAGGAGAAGTGGTGGGTGGAGGAGTTGTAGTAGAATTCCTATTTTGGGCATGTGTTTGTGTTATTGACCTCATTATAGTCATTGGGGATTTCCCTCTCATCAGTTGACAGCATCAGAAGATCTGAGAGCCTCCTACAGAGCTGGGTTTTGATCAGCTTCAGTTTAGAATGATGTGTGTATTGTAAAATATTACAATAACACAACATTATGGGACATACCAGAGTTCAAAAGAGGACAAATTGTTGGTGCACGTCTTTGTGATGTATCAAGAGCCACGGTATCCAGCATACCACCAAGAAGGACCAACCACATCCAACAGGATTAACTGTGGAAGAGGAAGCTGTCTGAAAGGGATGTTGGGTTCTAACCCGGATTGTATCCAAAAAACATAAAACCACGGCTGATCAAATCACGGCAGAATTAAATGTGCACCTCAGCCTCTCCTGTTTCCACCAGAACTGTCCGTCAGGAGCTCCACAGGGTCAATATACACGGCCGGGCTGCTATAGCCAAACCTTTGGTCACTCGTACCAATGCCAAACGTCGGTTTCAATGGTGCAAGGAGCGCAAATCTTGGGCTGTGGACAATGTGAGACATGTATTGTTCTCTGATGATCCACCTTTACTGTTTTCCCCACATCCGGGAGAGTTACAGTGTGGAGAAGCCCCAAAGAAGCAGACCACCCAGACTGTTGCATGCAACATATAAAATGTTAAGCATGTAATTATGACTAACTAAGAACAACTATTTATGCCTGGCAATAAAAGGCAATGTGGACGCTGCATAATGCTATATGGAGATATATATATATATATATATATATATATATATATATATATATATATATATATATATATATATATATATATATATATGGAGATATAGAATTTTCAAAGTGACCTTCGGAAAGCTACAAGCCATGATCGGAGCATCTATAGGGCCAGTCATTTCCAGATTCCTGCCACTGATCACAGAATCGCCACTGCATTATACATGCTGGTCACTTGTGAGGAGAATAGAGTTGAGGATGAAACGTAGACGCTGTGTTTACACCGTATGTCCAGCAGTGCAGTCAGGTGTACTGGGAAGACTTACGACTTCATATGTCGTCACTTATTCATAAAACCCTTTTTCTGATTGTGTAAAAGTCTGTATCTGATCAATAAGTGTGTGTTCACCAGTAAGAACAGCAGATCTGATGTAAATAGATGTAACAGATGTAAATAATCAGACATACAATACAAAGTAACATGAATATGTTATTGTGAGAGAAGTAGATCATATCTTGAGCTCCAGTTTGAAGAACAAAGTTAGGTTCCAGATTTCTCCTGGACGCCCCAGACATTGTATGAATGTATTCAGTTCCTTCAGCAGCAATCTTGATTTAGCTTAATGAAGTACTGAGCAGTCAAAGCAGGATGTTTCAGGAGAGCTCATATACTCACATTTTCTTGGTGTTTCTTTACAGAAAAACACTTTTTTTATGTAAAATCTCAGCAAACACTTTACTATGACTGCTCGCAAAAGATCATAACATTACCTACTTGGTAGCCAATCACATCAAAGGAGCTCACCAAACCGGCTAGTGAAATTAAAGACTCCCATGAAATTCCCTCAGTTTCATACTTCAACTTCATAAACGTGCAAATCCTGCATCTCCCGCTGCCGTTCTGAAACCTTAATCTTTAGTAGAACAACTGACCTGAGATCAGGTAGAGGGTGAAGACGAGCTGGGCCTTCATCCTGAACTGAAGCTTCACAGATACTCAAACTCCTCTTTCTCTCGTCCGGAGGTAAATTCTTATTTCCTGTAATGCGCAGTTTGTCTTACTTCTGGTTTGGTTGGTTCCTGTTTCTCAGAGTCAGAGTTCCTCAAACTCACAGCTCCTCCCACCAACATCACAGCCCACAAACCAGATTACACACGGAGGACATGAGGAGTTGTTTGTTACAGAGTTGATCACTGTAATGGTCTCTTTTCCAGCAGAACCCATTTGCAGCTCCCAGAATCACTCCTCACTCCACCAAGCCAGCGACAGCAGCATTGCCTAATCCTTCTTCCCTTCTTCCTCCACTCACCATGCCATAGACACTAGTGAGTGTGCTGCTGGAGGCCCACTACGCTCCCAGCACCTGCTGGAAATGACATCACATTGTCCCACTAGCAGGTCTTTGAGCGTCTGTCGTCCAGGCCTCCTTGCTGCTGCATCCCCTTGCTGTTCTCCTCCTGTGCTCTGACAGTGAGTCTCAACGTTCTACCTTAACCGCTATGTTCACCGCCCATCTTCACCCTGCTGCCTCTTCCATGCTGTCCCTGTTATGATGTATAATAAACTTAAACAACACTGAGAAAATTACCTATGTTGTTTATTGATTACAGCTCTGCATTGACACAGCTATTCCTTCTACACTTCGTGGCTATATCTGCTACTGGGTACTGGACTTTCTGACCAACAGACAGCAGACAGCATGGGCAGGAACAGGGGTCCTGTCTTAGTTGTGGTGAAGAAGCAGTATAACATGGCACTGTGTTGTCAAGCACAACAACAACGAACGTTTGCAGAAGATACCACTGAGATTAAACCCATAAGCACTAGTGGTGAATCTGCAGGGGGGAAGTAGTAGATCTGCCTGTTCCTGCTCAACAATCTGGCCCTGAATGTCATCAAAGCCTAGCTTTTGTCAGACTGCCTCTCCTGATCGGCGAATACCAGCAGCATCCTAAGACACCTTGTACCGTGTCCCAGCACACTTGACCCTCTCACTGCTGGTTGAACTTATATTACGCTAGATTATAACATTATAACACACTGAACCTGAGAACACTTACATCATCACTTCAAGGGTCTTTCAAACCCTAATCTGATAAAACTCCAACCTCACTGCCCTATTTCCTCTGAGCCCTAAAGTGTTTAAATTATCCAAAGAACCAGATTTCTCTGTGGTCAGTATTTATCTACAACACTGTCTTTGGGATTTGCAAGCCAGCTTTGACCAAAGAGTGTCCACTTCTTCATTTTGGCTGATGTTCTGATCTCATTCGAGACTGAAGTTGTGCTTCCTGTTCAGCTTCTTGTTCAGATTTTCTTTGTCCACCTTAAAGTGCAGCAGCTACATTGTACCTCGGTGATTTGGACAGTTGTATCATTGACGTCATGTCTGAGTTCCATGCTCAGGGTCAGTTAGCGACCACAGCAGTACGGATTGCTTGTGTGAGTATATATTAAGAAGCTTTGGGGCGAACGCATCTGTTATTGATAATTTTCACTTCTGCACCATGTTCAGAAGACCTTCTTCATTGTGGTGGCATGTTTGGTCATTATTCAGTGAAGTGCAGACATATTGCTTGCTGAGGAAACTTTATTTTGAATGTGCTGAATTTGAATTTCTTCAGTTGTACAGTTGAAAAGGAGAAGGAAGCCTTTGCGAACATTTACAGAGCATAAAATAGCACAGCTGACAAAGACTAAAGAAATGTCTAAAAAACAAAAACATCAAACTTTCATTTGAGGCTAAACCTGTGTGTTAAAAACAATTAGCTAAAACATCAGCCTTTTACAGATGCTTTAATCCAGTACACTAAAAATGTAAAATGTTCTCTTAGACTTTAGACTTTAACTGTTGCAGTATCTGTAGTATTAATTGCGATACAGGCTTTAAGTGAATAAGCAACATTTTTTCATGTAAATTTTGAGAGTATCACTATTAAAACTGTTTATAAAGTTATTATTTATAATTCTCTCTCTCTCTCTCTCTCTCTCTCTCTCTCTCTATATATATATATATATATATATATATATATATATATATATATATATATATATATATATATATATATATTCATTTCAAAGAGTCATTTGAAAAAGACCTGATTTCACTGTAATCATCACTGTAATCATGCCTAATATATATATATATATATATGTATAAGCATGGATACAGTGATGATTACAGTGAAATCAGGTCTTTCTGAAATTACTCCTTCAATAAATCTGATCATGTTGACTAAAGTCTGGTACATTAAATGTGGCTGCATGTGTTTCAGATTTAGTTTGACAGTCTAATTGGTTGGCCTTGGAGTTTAGACCATAATAGACTAGATAAGACTATGTTGGCGTTGGGATTTAGGCTCTGGTAGACTTAATCAGATTGGTTGGTGTTGGGGTTTAGGCTCCGGTAGACTTAATCAGATTGGTTGGTGTTGGGGTTTAGACTCTGGTAGACTGAATCAGATTGGTTGGTGTTGGAGTTTAGGCTCCGGTAGACTTAATCAGATTGGTTGGTGTTGGGGTTTAGACTCTGGTCGACTGAATCTGATTGGTTGATGTTGTGGTTTAGACCCTGGTTGACTGAATCTGATTGGTTGGTGTTGTGGTTTAGACTCTGGTAGACTGAATCTGATTGGTTGGTTTTAGGGTTTAGACCCTAGTAGAATGAATCACACTGGCTATCTTGAGGATCTATGGTATCATAGATTGGATCCAAGTTGATGTCGTCCTCCTCTTTGATGGGATAATTTTCATAAACTCCATCAGCCTGAAATTATTAAAGCAAGACAGAAACAATAAATTAACAAACACAAAAAGATACACTGTCTACATTCCACACCGGTTCTAAACTGTACTAAACATGTTCTGCTGATCTTAAACACATTCCTGTTCAGATCTATAGTTCTCCTGTAGTCAGTTGGTCACTGTGGAACCAGAACACCCCAGTATGCTCTGTGCTACTGCTAAGACAGTAATAGCTCAGTATACCAGAAGAGAAGATCCAGATTCTCAGCTGATTTTAAAAAGATAAAGGAGGTTCAAGTACAGAGATGTAGGAGAGTAGTGCTCCACAGTTTCAGACTTGCCTCAGTAAAACCCTGATCTGTAAAAGAACCTTGAGGGTGGGACAGAAAGCAGGCGGGTGAGAGAGGAATAGAGGGAGAGTGAAGGTGAATGTATATGAACAGGAACAGAAACGTAGGAGGTGCTGAACCATGTAAGGAAGTATTTTATAGTGTACATGGACAGAAAACAAGTGTAAACCTTTGAAAGCACACAGAAACAATAAAGCAGATTTTAATCTAAGTTAGAAACATAGATAACCTGAAACGTTGAACTTGTAAACTGATGAATAATCTGTGATTTGTATTTCATCACTGCCCAAAGAAAGTTTCTGTACATACACATCAAAGTTGGTGAGTATCAGATTTATTCGTCACTGCTGCTAATTTATACCCAGATTTAAAACGAGGAGTTCAGAGGTTTAAAGAAAACATGTTTATTCACTCCTTCACTTACTGTGTTTTTGGCCCAGAATGTGTTAACTGTTCTTTTCTTGCGTCTCAGTATGTAGATGATCAGAACTGATCCTCCAATCAGCAGCAGAGCCGCACAGACACTCACAGTGATGATGAGGAAGAAACCTGGAGAGAAAGAACGACACAGGTTTTTCACAAATTAACATTTTACATTCTACAAACCCTGTTTTCTGAAAAACTGGAATCTGTGATTTTATTAATTTGTGTATTTGATGAAAAACAGTCAGTAAAAGTTGAGACAGGTTCATGTTCATTACATTGTTACATCACCTCTTCTTTAATTACACTGTTTAATGACTCTGAGGATTCTGATTGGTGCAGATTTGGGAGGGAATTTTTTTAGCTAAAGCTAACTGCTCTAGTGTAATGCACACCTTAGCTCCGGGGCTAAAGCTAACTGCTCTAGTGTAATACACACATTAGCTCCGGGGCTAAAGCTAACTGCTCTAGTGTAATACACACATTAGCTCCGGGGCTAAAGCTAACTGCTCTAGTGTAATGCACACCTTAGCTCCGGGGCTAAAGCTAACTGCTCTAGTGTAATACACACATTAGCTCCGGGGCTAAAGCTAACTGCTCTAGTGTAATACACACATTAGCTCCGGGGCTAAAGCTAACTGCTCTAGTGTAATGCACACCTTAGCTCCGGGGCTAAAGCTAACTGCTCTAGTGTAATACACACATTAGCTCCGGGGCTAAAGCTAACTGCTCTAGTGTAATACACACATTAACACTTTACTGTTACACAGAGAGTCTCTCCGGAGCAGCCAGAGCTTCCCAGACACTACTCAAACACTACTCAGATATTACTCAGACATTACTCAGATACTACTCAAATAGTACTCAATTATTAATCAGATATTACTCAGCTTCCAGCTACAGCGTGATAAAACCCGAGCATGAAGTGAGTCTCTCTCTGTAACTGTAGTGAACATGTGGTCTGTGTGGAAGTATCTCTCAGTGCTTCTTAATAACTGGTTAGTTTTGGGTATGAAGAGATGTGTGTTACACTCTTTTAGCAGTAATATGATCATACTGTTTTTTTTCAGTGTTCAATAAATGAAAGTTCAGAAATATTGTGTATCCACTTCTTATTATTACTTGTGTGACATTTTAGCAGCAAATAAAGTGGAAAACTTTTAGATATCGGTTCTAAAAATCAGCCAAAAAAATCGGCAGCCCATATCGGCCATCGGCTGACCCTGAACTCTAAACATCGGCATCGGCTACAGAAAAACTCACATCGGTCAATCTCTAGTCCAAACATACGCCTCCGCATCACTGACTCCTTCACGTCCATCAACGTTTTCCATACCACGTTAGAAGTTTTCCTGATAACACTCTGGACGGTCCCTTCAGTCTTTGGCACGGAGAACTTCACATTTTTCCCCAAAGAAGCTGAAACGTGGACTTTTCTAACCACAGCACACATTTCTACTCTCTTTTCAAACATCTTTGTTGAGCTCAAGCCCAGAGAACTTGGCGGTGCTACTGTGTAGATTTGGTTTATGGCTCTGTGTGATAGTTTTGAGTTGTATTTCTTGATGCAGTGGTGGACCGTGTTACGTGATAACACTTGTTTAAGGTATTCCAGAGCCCTGGTGTCTACATACAGTACATATTCCTCCAGTTACTGGTATAATTTGTTGTAATTCTAACTCCTGCCACCAATGGTAGTATTGAGCTAGAAGAGGCTAGGTTTGAATGTAAAAGAGTAAAACTCAAACAAACTCATGGTTTATGGTTTGCTGTTCTGCTGTAATCCATCTGTAACAGTGGCTACATCACAAGTAGTTACATTATTACATATTATGAATAATAATGGAGTTCTTACTGAAATGTTCTTCATCAGTACCTGCTTTTGGTGCTGTGGACCTCACCCTGTAAGTTGCTACTATTGGTGCTGTGGACGTCATCCAGTAAGTTGCTGCTGTTGGTTTCTCTGATGAGGTGATAGATCTTGCTGGTGCTGTTTTCTTTGGTGCCGTTGCTGTTTCTTTTTTAGACCCTAAATATACAAATAAAAACAGAATTTTAATACTTGTGAAATATCATTTTTAAGCCTCATCAAGCCAGTAGCTGGTATTAATACTATACTCAAACATACGTTTGTGTATAAACAGTCACTGAGATTTGCTGCTCATCAATGTACTAACAGTGTACATGTACCTGGAAAGGTTTGTTTGGAAGTGTCTGTGTGTCTTTAATAAATCAGATTGAAATTAACCAGATTATATATATTATATTATATAACCAGATTATATAACAAAAAGATTTAACAGGTGGTTTATTTTGTAGGTACTGAGTTAGACATTTAAGCTGCTGGATCTGGATTATACGTTTTTCTTCCAATATCTGATCCAATCATTTTGTCCAATATCAAACTAATACTGACACTGAGTACTGTATTGTGTTTTTACTAGTGCGCCACCACTACAGACACAGTTACAGCCTCTAATTACAGTCATACTTAAAACTAGCAGAGCTGTAAATACAAAAGTTACTTAATTCTGTTTCTTAGTTACTGCATCTCACATCACCTGATAGCATCAGATATTCAGCACAACATAGTTTATTACACAACATTATGACTGTAATTATATATAAAATCAATTAAATACACTGAGATTTTACACATTCATGTTTATTTTATGTGACTTGTTAAAACACTGTTACACTAAAAAGCACAGATTTGGGCATTCAGACATTGATAAGCTCAGATATATATATAGCTCTTTATACAACATAGGTACATGTAATTTTTCTTAAAGGTGCCACAGAATGTGCTTATTCAGTATTTAAATTGTTCTCTGATGTTCATACATAGAAGGTATGTGCCATTAGTTACCCAGATGTGGTTTTACACCCATTTACACTGTTTTCATTTTTTGGTGAGCTCATCTAATTATTTAATTATTGGATCTCTGAGAGATATTCAGCTAAAACAATGCTAATAAGTAACAGAATATAACTGTGCCCTAGAACTGGTAAAACTAGGGTGTATTCTTTGACCCAAGTAGACGACAAAACTATGGAAGAGTATATTTAAGAAGCCTTAGCATGAGGATTTATACGTCCTGTCTGTTTCCACCACAGCAACGGGATTCTCTTTTGTAAACTAACTTTTCAAAAACTAACCACAAAGAAGATAAATATACATGAAACAAAATGGGAACAAGGAGCGAACAAACATCAACAAACACCAAAGACTGGGAGAAAACTGAAGGTATATATACCAAGAGGCTAACAACAGGAAAAGAGTAACATCTGGGAGAAGATGCAGACTAGGAACAAGTGAGGGACAGAGGGACAGGACTGCCACATGACCAAAACATAAACAGAAGCACATGGCTATTATATGACTAGGACAGGGAATGTAAATAAAGGACCTAGACAGAACAAGGCTACAAGGCCCCCCTAAAAGCGCAACTTTGGAGGCGCAAAAAATGCACATGCCACAGGAGTCCGCTTAAGGGAGAGGGCAGGAAAAACACAAAACAGGTATTAGACAGGACACTGGACAGGGAACTGGACAGGAGACTGGACAGGAGATGAAACAGGTGGCGGGATGAAACACTGGACAAGGGACTAAACTGCTGATTGAAAATGGGACTAAACAAATGGCTGGACACTGGACTGGACACGAGACAAGACAGAAAATTGTATGGAAGGCAGGACAATGGACTAGACCAACGCAGACAAAGGGGCAGTTGGGATGGGGACGGACAGACTAACAGGCATGGGGACAGAGACAAAAGTAGACAGGAACACAGACGGACATAAGAACTGGGGCAAACACAGTGACTGGGACAAATACAAAGATAAGAACGGCAGATGAGACAGGATGAGAAACGGGCAGGAACAGGTGAAGGGACATAAGACGACATAGGAGCAGTATGGGGAACAGTCACAGGAGTGGACCAAGAAACCGGGACAGGAACAGCCTGAGTACAGGAGCAACCTAGGAGCTGGGACGGGCGCTGCAGGGCCTGCAGCAACATCCACGAGGGCAAGCGGAGCTGCAGCGATGTCCACGAGGACAGACAGACCTGCAGACGATTCCCAGAGACTCCTCATAGCAAGCTTCCTAGAGCTTGATGGTTAATCCCCTACTGCCCCCCCAAAAATTTCTCGGAGGGCATGCAGACCAACAGGGGATCTGGAGTGGGAGTATCTCCCAACGATTTGAGCCAAAACGGCCAAGCTGAAGGGCTCCCAGGAGATCGCAAACCTTGAGCCCATGGATGGAGTGCATGGAGAAGACGAATTGAAGTGAGGGTGTACAGAAAGGCGGGCACAAGGGTATAGTTCAAAAGCTGCTTTGGGCCCTTCAACCACAGTTACTGTATAACTACAGCTCCCACACTAAAACATCCCGATCCCTCACAAACATTTGTACAAACATTTATAGTTGAGGTTACCTCTTAAGAGGTGGGCCCTGGGCTGTCCTGTCCTAACACATTGGTAACCCTGCCAAGCTACATCCAGCAGCTTTCTTTTTACACAAATGAACCCCCACAATGTAACCCCGCTGAATGCAACTATGCCACAAAGTATCCATGAAGTTAGCATTTCAGGATATGGTGCCACTGGTTAGAGGTTGCTAAACATTAATTTTTGGTCCTCACTGACCACAAGAATCTTGAACACCTCCATTCCAGTAAAAGATTTAATCCCTGTCAGGCATGTTGGTCCCTTTTCTTTTCTCGATTTACCATCATCCGTTGTCCAGAGTTATATTAAAGGTGATGCCCTATCACAAAAATAAATTTGCCCAGAAGTATCTTCTGATGCACATAGTATCCTACAACCATCTGTTGTAGTCGCTCCCATTAGATGGCAAATAGATGAAAAGATAGAGCAGCTATTAAATAATATGGGCATTCCCAAACAATGTCCTTCTTATAAAAATAATACCTGAGCATGGCAGGGACAGATTAATCACTTGAGCTCCCTCCTCGCTATCTCCAGGTCACCCATACTCACAAGCCATTAGGTGGTAGATATTGGTGGGAAAAATTCTGCCAGATATTCAGTAGTTTAGTGGTTTGTCTCTTCCTGTACTACAACCTCCCAATGTAAGACACCCAAAACTCTCTCTGCTGGTAACCTGATACCTCTACCTGTTTGATCACTTCCTCTCAGGGCTTTACTACCATGCTATCTATAACTAACTATAACAGGTTCTCTAGAGGATTTATGTGTATTGCTTTGTCTGGGCTTACTTTAGTGTTTCAGACAGCAGAGAGCTTTTTTTTACATGTTTTTTACAAGACAAGACAACACTAAACAGCGTCGAGGTGACATGCCTACGTACTCCCCTGGGGACTTAGAGGGAAAGAGTAAATCAGCAAATCAATGAAATAACATATAAATTAGACTTTTGTAAGTTCCAGGTTTCCAATTAATTTCATGTCTCCCTTTTATAATTTGTGTAAGATGTAACACCAACATTGAACCCCCACCTCCGGTGAGTGTTAAAGTACCTCAAAGACTAGGAACGCTATGGGCCTAAGGAACGATGCTTGTGAAGTTCCGGTCCAGGGAAATCCTGGATCCCATCTTGCTGAAGGAATTCCATCAACATAATCCAGGAAAGCCAGGCACTAGAGGTAGGCTTCCCCCAAGATGTCATTCACCCAGCTATTCTGCTCACCAGCACAGCAGGCATTCCAGAGGTCACCCCAGACAAGGGTTGAGGGTACAGGGCCACCGCAACTCTGTTGGGTCACACTATGATGCTCCTGGTAGCATGGGTGGCAGTTAATGTCTGTTATCCTTATTACTCACCCATCTCAGATGCCTTGTGGGGCAGGGGCTACTGTCAAGCTTCGGGACTCAATCTTTATCTTCATTGATTACCAGGACTCAATTTCCCATTATCCACCTCAATGGGCCACTGTCACATGTCCACCATCTAACAACCACAGACCACCACCCAGAAGCCCCTCACTTCTGATCAAACACACACCTGTAGCTCATTAACTCTGTTTGTATATAAACCTGTGTGTTTACCTTGCAAAGTATTGCCATCATTAGCCAATGCATACTAAGCAGTCTGGTGTTATCTCTGTCCTGGTTCAATCTGTTTTTTGGGTTTCTGTTTTTTCTCATTTGCCTTGCCTTGTGGTGGTATGTAAATGTTGTGGTGTAAATATTAATGAATGTAACTGAACTAACTAGTTTAGGATTTTGAGTTTGGCCTGTTTTATCGTCCCTCTTTTGTAAAAGCAGCATTTGTATTTGAAGGAGGAACAACAGTGTTTGAGGTTCATGGTATGTACTGTTCTGTGTACTAAACTCTCCCTTATTATACTATGTAACAATAGAGTTATATAGTCTATGGCACCTTTAAAAACCAAATAATAAGAATTTTAAAACTTACATCTTACAAGTTTTACTAAGCTCTACTATTACCATAACGTTGCCCATTTATTACCAACCTGCATTATAACATCTCTCTTTTCTAAAGTACAACAAAAACAATTGACATACTTCGCGCAAAATGTAATGTAGGATAAAACTCTCTCTCTCTGCTGCTCTCCCTCACACCTCACTGACCAGGCAGATGCACTTTGGTCAGACAAACAAACCAGACCTATATTAAGATTTCTCGGTGGTCAAAGATGATGAGAAGATCTCCTCGTTCTCACACTCAGAGCTGTTACTAAAGATAACAACATGACTTATTACTAGCAGTCAAACTCTTATTACTAGCAGTCAAACATTTGAGTAAACACAAAAACACCACACAGTTACTGCAGTTACTAAAATTTCTCTTCACTAATGAACAAAAGACGTAGCAGGAAATGAGAGAAGATCATGTGTCTCACCAGAAACCTGTAGCTGAATCTCCGTGTAAAGGGAGTAATAACTGACTGACCATCCTCCGTCCCACACTGCACAGTAATAAACTCCTCCATCTTCTTCTCGCAGGTCACTGATGTTCACACTGAGAACTTTAGATCCTGGATTATCAGAGATGGAGAATCTGTCTATCTGAGAATCTGTAGTTCTGATCAGTTCATTAAAATATTGACCATGTTGTTTGTAGAAGAACTTGTAGTTTCGTTTAAACTGCTCTGGATATGAACAGCTGATGGTGAGAGTCTCTCCCAGATAACCAGTTACAGTCTTTGATCTACAACATGAATCTGTTAATGATATAAAATAAATTAATATACAGAATCTTTTGATCTCAGTGATCAAACAGCACTAATACGATTATAATCTGTTCAGTTTCAGCTTTTCTCACCTTGATTGACTTTCAGGTTCACTGTGTGATTCCACACTCCAGTCCCTCCACACTGATATAATCCAGCGTCCTGTAATCTCAGGTTTCTGTAGATCACCTCTAAGTATCCAGTATTATTAATCAGAGAGACTTTCTCATTATTGATGCACTTGTTCTGCTTTACTTTACAAAAATATGGATTAACCGTTTGAAGGTCTTTGTGATCACAGTAGATTCTGACACTACCTCCAAGATAGCCAACCACATCAGAGCAGCTCACTGAACCTGCCAATCAAATTGTAGTATTTAACAAAACTCTCTGATCCAGCAAGTCTGTCCAAAGACCCTCTAAATACTTAAAAAATGCTTTAACCTGAACACATTAAGAAGTAGAGTATCTGACCTGAGAACAGCCAGAGGGTGAAGAAGAAGATCTTCATGCTGAACTGAATTGTATCTTCACTGATGTTCACATGAACTCGTCTGTCTTCTGTTCTGGTAGTTTCCTGTTTCTCTGGTAAGAGTCAGAGCAGCTCAAGCTCCTCCCACTCTCACATCTGACTATATCCTAATTTAAACACAGCGAGTGACATCAGTGAGCGTGACTTAGTGTAAAATCACCCCCAACATGAGTAATAATTAATTCACTCACTCAAAACTTTCATATTAACTTTAAGTTAATGTGAAGAAAAGGTTTTGCAGTCAGTCAGTCAGCATAAGTATATCTTCAGGAAAATGATTCAGTAACATGTACATTTTGAGAGCAGAGGTTTAAAGTAACATGAACACGGAGTTCTGATCTGATGAAACAAAGATTAAACTCTTTGACCTGATTGCCAAGTTTCATGTCTGGAGGAAACCAGGCACCGCTCATCACCTGGCCAATACCATCCCTACAGTGAAGCATGGTGGTGGCAGCATCACAATTTGTGGTTGTTTTTTGGCAGAAGGAACTGTGAGACTAGGCCGGGTACCCAGGTCAAGGAAAGAGGTCCTTAAAGAAAACCTGCTCCAGAGCGCTCACCCTCCAACAGGACAATGACCCGAAGCACTCACCCCATATTATAAATGAAGTTTAGCTGTAATAGGATATAACTGTGATTGAGACACAACAACAATAACTCACTGAAATGTGATTATATGACAGAAAACAGTTTACATTTGTCTGATATCCAGTTTGTGACATTCTGATCACATGTTTAAACTTGGTCAAATACAGTAATATTGCTTGAAGAAGCTTTATTTTGGATATTATCACAGTCCAAAAAAAAAAACAAGTATCTCCAAACTGGAAACTTTATAGAAGAAGGTAAAAGCTTTCTTTACATTCAATATAAGTTAATATAAGATATTTTATTTCAAGCAATTTGAAGCATTTTTATTGGTATACAATCAGCATTTCTAAACTTCCAAAACACAGAAAAAATAACTGAAAAACAAATACATGCATCAACCACACCTATGATAGTATACACTTGAAGTATGCATGTTAATGATGTGAAAAAAATTTTAAGCACTAGGACTGAATCTGATTGGTTGTTGTTAAGGGGTTGATTCGCATAGACTGAATCTAATTGGTTGATGTTGGGGTTTATAATCTGGTATACCAAATTTGATTAATTGGTGTTTGAGTTTAGAAGTCGATAGACTGAATCTGGTTGGTTGCTGCGGTCTATACTCTAGTGGCTGAATCTAATTGGTTTTATTTTTCTGGTAGACTGAATCGGATTGTTGGTGTTGGGGTTTAGACTCTGTTAAACTTTATCTAATAGTTGTTTGTAGGGTTTAGATTCTGGTGGACGGAACCTGACTGGCCGGTGTTTGGGTTTATACTGTACTCTGGTAGTCTGAATCTCATTGGTTGTTTTGGGATTTAGATTCTGGCAAACTGAATCTGATTGGTTGTTCTTAGGGTTTAGAATGTGGTACACTGAATCAGATTTTTAGTGTTTGGGTTTAGACTTAGACTGAATCTGATTGCTTAATTTTGGGATGTAGATTCTGGTACACTGAATCTGATTGATTGTTGTTGAGGATTAGGGTCTGGTAGGCTGAATCTAATTGGGTGGTCTTGCGGTTCAGGCTCAGGTAAAGTCAATCTGATTGTTAGTCAGGGGGTTTATATTCAAGTATTCTGAATCTAATTGGTTTCTGGGAATTATACTTTTGTAGATTAAATCTAATCTGGTACACTGAATATGATTACCTGGAATTGGGCTTGGCATTACATTCTAGCAGACTGAGTGTGACAGGTTGGTGTTGGGTTTAGACTCTTGTAGACTGAATCTGAGTGGTTAGTTTTGAGATTTAGACTGTGGTAGACTGAATATGATTTTTTTGGTTTGGGGATATAGACTTTGGTAGACTGAATCTATTTGATTGGTCCTAGGGTTTTTATAATGGTAGCCTGAATTTGATGTTGGTTTTGGGTTTTATATGCTGCCAGGCTGAATCTGATTGGCTGGTGTTGGGGTTTAGACTCTTATAAACTGAATCTGATTGGCTGGTGTTGGGGTTTAGACTCTTATAAATTGAAACTGATTGGTAGATATTGGGTCTTTTGACTCTATTAGACTGAATCTTATTACTTATTGTTTGGTTGTATACTCTTATAGCCTATATCTGAATAATAAGTGTTGGGCTTTAGACCAAATTTGATTAGATGGCTGATTAAATTTGTTTGGTTGGTCCTGGGGTGTAGACTCTGATAGACTGAATTTGTTTAACGGTGGTAGACTGAATATAGTTTGTTGATTTTGGGATTTAGACTGAATAATAGATTGAATATGAGTAAATCAGATTCTGTCTCCCAGAGACTAAATCCCAAAACTATTTTTACTACTGTTTTCTGATTGGTTGGTGTTAGGAATTAAACTCCTGTATATTTTCTCTGTTTGAGTGTGTTGTTGATATTTAGTTTCTGATGTTGTTTGGTTGGGTTTATGCTTTAGACTCTGGTAGACTGAATCTTGCTCTCTGGTGTTGAGGTCTAAGCACTGGTAGATTGGATCCAAGCTGATGTTCTCATATCCTGATGAATTAGTTTCATAGTCATCCCCAGCCTGAAATAAACACAAAGTTAATAAACCAAGAGGTGACGTAAACATTTTCCAAAAATGTTATGTGCCTATTAATTCCCACAATATCATAACGTCTGAGCCACAACAGTACAGTTGTTTTTACACTTACTGGGACTGTTTCACTGGTGTTGCAACTAATAGCGAGAGTTTTCTCATCAATGAGAATGCTATTAGTACATAATAGCAAAACACTAACACATTTTACTATAAAGCCTTTCAAACTGAAAGCAGATTTAAAAGAAAAAAAAAACAGCAAATCTAGCCAATCAAGCAACCTAGGCTAAAACGTAGGACCATGACAGGAACGAAACAAATATTAGAGACACTGATTTTATACTTTTGATGACTTCATGTACAGAATTTGAATTTTGGAAACTTCTAGCAGCCTTTAAATGTAGCATCGTCATAGAGTTTCAGTGTTATTTAGAGTGTTCTTAATGTAATGCATCTGATTGGCTTTTAGTGTGAATGAATAACACAATAGATTTAGCTTTTCTATACATTGTTCATGTCTATTTTGCTTATTTTCGGAGTATAAACACATTAATTCCATAAAACTATGTGTCTGGGTAGTTTTTACAGTACGAACCAGAACATAAGAGTACATTTACAAAAATAGAAATACACCAAAACAGCGTTATTATAGCTTGTTGTCTTTGTGTCATCAGGATGTGTTTGGAGACATAAAGAAAATTTATTATTATTATTATTATTATTATTATTATTATTATTACATTGGAACTGGTCCTTTATTGTGATTCAGATATTTACTTCATTAAACTCAGTCACTTACTGTGTGGTGTGTTTCTGATCTTCTGTAAATGAGGACGGAGTCTGCAGAAAGAGAGAAAATGTCAGTCATACTAGTGTTCTATTCACTCATTCTCCACTAGAGGGAGTGTGTGTTCACTGTCTGATACACAGAATCAGTATAAGATCTAAAAGTGTGTGTGTGTGTGTGTGTGAAAATGTGTAAACAGTACTTTGTGTTTTCTTGTGTCTCAGTATGTAGAAGATCAGAGTTGATCCTCCTACCAGCAGCAGAACCAAACAAACACAAACGGTGATGATCACAGAGGAACCTGGAGGAAGAAGAGACTCAGCTATTATTATATTACTCTCAGTAGAACCACTGGTTAGTCTCTGCCCTGTCTGACCGCCTCTGTACAGGTGCAGTGATGAAGGTGTTACAGATAAACACCACTAGAACCTTCAGCCATTTGGTGGTCACCCTGAGAACCCTCCAACTTCACGTCTGCCTCAATACCTTTAAAGAAGTCTAGACTGAAAGAGTGAATAATAACTGAGTTCTTACCGAAATGTACTTCTGATGTGACTGTCGTTGCTGCTGTGGACGTCGTCCTGTAAGCTGCTGCTGTTGGTTCCACTCTGCTGCTTGAATTTGCTGGTGCTGTTTTATTTGTTGAATCTGATAATTCTTTTTAAATATACACAAAAATAAAAAGACCTCAGTAAGGTGTAATTATAATACTGCTGTAAAGCTCTTATTAAGTTAGTAGCTGATTAATAACTGTCTGCACAATATTAGTAAGTTGTTTTGATTGTATATAAATGTTGGGGGTGTAAATATTAACGAGTCTGTTACATAACAGTGTAGGATTTGGAGCTCAGCCCGTTTATCCTCCCTCTTCAGTAAAAGCAGGATTTTTATTAAAAGAACAGAATCTAAATCCCAAAAACAACCAATGAGATTTAGACTACCAGAGTATAAACCCAAACACTTGCCAGTCAGATTCAGTCCACCAGAATCTAAACCCTATAAACAACTATTAGATTACGTTTAACAGAGTCTTAACCCCAACACCAACAATCTGATTCAGTCTACCAGAAAAATAAAACCAATTCGATTCAGCCACTAGAGTATAGACCGCAGCAACCAACCAATCAATTTTAGCCTACCAGAGTCTAAACAGATTCAGTCTATCGGCTTCTAAACCCAAACACCAAACAATCAGATTTGGTGTACCGGATTCTAAACCCCAAGACAAAGCAATCAGATTCAGTCTGAGTTTGAGGTTCAGGGTATGTACAGTTCTGAGTACTGAACTCTCAGTGTTACATTATTGAACAATGTAGGTACAGTTTTACAGTCTGTGGCACCTTCAGCAACCAGAAAATAAGAATTGTCTAACTTACTTCTTACATGTTCTACTCTGTATAGCTTAATAACATAATATTACTATATATTTACCCATTTATTACCAATCTGCACTATATATCACTATAACATCTCTGTTTTCTGAAGTACAATAAGAGTTGACATTTATTTAATGTAAAGTAAAATGCTTTCTCTCTCTCTCTGTCTGTCTCTCTCTCTCTCTCTCTCTCTCTCTCTCTCTTTCTCTTTCTCTCTCTCTCTCTCTCCCTCTCTCGTACCTCACTGACCAGGCAGATGCACTTTGGTCAGACAAACAAACCAGACCTATATTAAGGATTTTCGGTGGTCAAAGATGATGAGAAGATCTTCTCGTACTCACACTCAGAGCTGTTACTAAAGATAACAATACACAGTTACTGCTGTCACTAATGAACAACAGACGTAGCAAAAAATGAGAGAAGATCATGTGTCTCACCAGAAACCTGTAGCTGAATCTCCGTGTAAAGGGAGTAATAACTGACTGACCATCCTCCGTCCCACACTGCACAGTAATAAACTCCTCCATCTTCTTCTCGCAGGTCACTGATGTTCACACTGACAACTTTAGATCCTGGATTATCAGAGATGGAGAATCTGTCTATCTGAGAGTCTGTAGTTCTGATCAGTTCATTAAAATATTGACCATGTTGTTTGTAGAAGAACTTGTGGTTTCGTTTAAACTGCTCTGGATATGAACAGCTGATGGTGATGTTCTCTCCCAGATAACCAGTTACAGTTATTGATCTACAACATGAATCTGTTAATCATATAAAATAAATTAATATACAGAATCTTTTGATCTCAGTGATCAAACAGCACTAATAAGATTATAATCTGTTCAGTTCCAGCTTTTCTTACCTTGACTGACTTTCAGGTTCACTGTGTGATTCCACACTCCAGTCGCTCCACACTGATATAATCCAGCGTCTTGTAATCTCAGGTTTCTGTAGATCACCTCTAAGTATCCAGTATTATTAATCAGAGAGACTTTCTCATTATTGAAGCACTTGTTCTGCTTTACTTTACAAAAATATGGATTAACCGTTTGAAGGTCTTTGTGATCACAGTAGATTCTGACACTACCTCCAGTATAGCCAACCACATCAGAGCAGCTCACTGAACCTGCCAATCAAATCGTAGTATTTAATAAAACTCTCTGATCCAGCAAGTCTGTCCAAAGACCCTCTAAATACTTTAAAACTGCTTTAAACCTGAACATGTTAAGAAGTAGAGTATCTGACCTGAGAACAGCCAGAGGGTGAAGAAGAAGAAGATCTTCATGCTGAACTGAATTGTATCTTCACTGATGTTCACAGGAACTCATCTGTCTTCTGTTCTGGTTATTTCCTGTTTCTCTAGTAAGAGTCAGAGCAGCTCAAGCTCCTCCCACTCTCACATCTGACCATAAACTGACAGAGACAAAGGGAGGTGTGACAATAGAAATGAAACTTGGATATAACTTAACAGTCATTGTACAACTTGACTAGCAGTATAGCTGTGTAGCAGTATAGATTTACCTTCTTCTGAAAATAACTCAACACAAGTGAGTACACCTCACAGTGGACACGTCCAGGTTGTGCCCATCATGTCTATTCTGTGTGAGCAACATTATCTAGCACTGCCTTCACTCTCTTGGCCATGGAATTCACCAGAGCTGCACAGGTTGCTACTGGAATCCTATTTCACTCCTCCATGATGACATTACGGAGCCGGTGGATGTTAGAGACCCTGCGCTCCTCCACTTTCTGCTTGAAGATGCCCCACAGGTGCTCAACTGGGTTTAGGTCTGGCCAGTCCATCACCTTTGTCTTCATCTTGGGATGTGTTTTGGACGTTATGTTGGAAAACTGCCATGCGGACCAGTTTCCAAAGGGAGTGGATCATGCTTTGCTTCAGTATGTCACAGTATATGTTAGAATGTTTCCATCAATGTACCGTAGCTCCCCATTGCCACTACTATGCTTGAGTGTAGGCAATACACAGTTCCTTACCAGGGTGTTCCAGGGAAAGCTCTTTGCCATGGTGAATATCCAGTGGCCAGTATAACAGCCCTGCTCCCCGTTCACACCTGGAACCTTGTACCTCTAATGAGTCACATGACATTAGCGATTGGATATGTTCACTGTGAGGTGTACTCATTTGTGTTGCCAGCTATTTGGACATTAATGGCTATGTGTTGAGTTATTTTCAGAAGACGGTAAATCTAGACTGCTATGCAGGCTGTACACTGACTACCCTAATTTACATCCAAGTTCCAGTTCTATAGTGTCTCATGAAAAGATAAAAAGAAAATATTTGCAGAAATGTGAGGGTGTACTTACTTTTGTGAGATACTGTTTATATATTGCAGATCATGTGAGATGCTAAATCTATACTCTTACTCTGATTTCTTTCAGATTTCTTAGTGTACATATACATCCTTCTGATGACATTATATTTTAAAGTTAATATATTTTAAAGTTAATAAATTAATTACATAGTGGAATTAATACCTTCTTATAATAATAGTGCTTGAGAAAGCTTTATTTTGTATATCATCGTTGTTAAAAACAAGTATCTCCAAACAGACAACTTAACAGAAGAGGGTAAAAACTTTCTTAGCAGTGAATGCATGTTTCAATTACAGTTACAATATTACACACCAGAGAAAGTGTGCATGATCAATTATAAAAGAAAATGACAGAAAATGAAAGTTTTTATATCAAAGAATCACTGAATCCTATAATTGGGACTAAAGTCTGGTGGACTATATCTCATTGGTCATTGTTTGGGTTTACACTCTGGCTGATTATATCAGATTGATTGGTCTTGGGAGTTAGACTCTGGTAGATTGAATGTGATTGGTTGGTGTTGGGTTTTAGACTCTGGTAGACTGAATCTGATTGGTTGGTGTTTAGACTCTGGTAGATTGGTCTTGTGGTTTAGACCCTTGTATACTGTGAAGCTCTTTGGGTGTTTTGTTGGTATCCTGTCTATGATAGAGTGTTTTTTTTTTTATTCTGGTAGACTGAATCTGGCTGAGTCTGGTGTTAAGGTCTAAGCACTGATAGATTGGACCCATGTCAATGTTCTTGTTTTCTGATAAATAATTTACATAATCACTCTCAGCCTGAAATGATCACAAATACATTAAGTTAATAAACCATAAAATAAATCCATGGTCTACTGTTCTGGCCTGTGATAGTGGGCAGCCCGGACTGAGTCCAACCCTCACTGAAAACCAGTTTAACTTTTTTACCAGCAATGCAAACCAAGCTCCTGCTCCGTTCATATAAGGGCTACAGCCTGTAACAATGAGCCCCATATTCCCGAAGCACCCACCACAGGATACCCCGAAGGACACCAGTGAATGCCTTCTCCAGATCCACGAAACATGTGTACTGGTTGAGCAAACTCCCATCCACCCTCCAGGACCCTAGTGAGGGTAAAGACCTGGTCCAGCGTTCCATGGCCAGGATGAAGATTACCCTGTTCCTCCTGGATCCTAGATTCAACCATCAGCCGGATTCTCTTCACCAGTACCCCTGCATAGGCCTTAGGGGTATCACACCCTTTAGCCTTCCCGCTATAGTTGAAACACATTCTCTGGTCCACCTTCTTAAAAAGGGAGACCACCAACCCAATCTGCCATTCTATAGGAACTGCCCCCGATGCCCACACAATGTGCACAAAGGGCATGTCAGCCAAGACAGCACTCCGCCATCCAGAACCTTGAAGAACTCAATGTTTGTGAAAAGCTGCGTTCCACAACTACGCTGTCTGATCCACCCTCTCATCCACTGGGAAAAATATACAGGCGTCCAGTCAGGGGGGCTACCAATAAGCCAACTCCTGCTCAATGGCTCTCACCTTGGACAACTCAAGAGTAAGACAAAGTCCAGCCCTTCTCAAAGAAAGCCCACGCTGTGTGTTGAGGTTATATTAAGTTGGTATATTAAGTTGGTACCTCTCAACCTCACACACTGGCTCAGGCTCTTGAAGTTACAACCAACCAGCGAAGTTACATTCCCCGTACCCAGACTAGTTTTAAAATGCCACCCGATCCACATAGCACCGGGCCCTCATTTCCTCTCCCACAGGTGGTGGGTCCATGTAGCTCCTTCGGGCTAAACCTGGCTACCAGGCACTCACAGAGGAGCCTCTGCCCAGGCCTGGCTTCAGGGTGAAGCCCTAGTAACCATAGTCCTTGTTTTATAGTCCTCATGGGGGGTTATTTTGATCACTCTTTGTCTGACCCATCACCTAGAACAAGTTTGCCTTGGGGGACCCTACCAGACAACATTGCTCCTGAGATCATGCAAGCACACAAACCCCTCCACCACGATAAAGTGATGATCCAAGGAGGAGTATCAACTGTGAGTTTAATTATGAGCAGTGAAAATTTAATTTACAAAAATTATAAACATGTCTTTCTAACAACTCTGCATCCTTGTTGTCTGCTAAGAGGCTGCTAAGAGTGTTGTGCTTCAACTTTGCTGATAGCGCTTGCAATGTAATTTGTAGACGCTTCCCAAATGATACCTGCTCTGTGGTGGTCCTGGGGTGGCCCTGTGGGGGTTCTGACCATTCAAGAACAGGGAAACAAAGTATACAGAGAAACAGATGAACTACAGTTTGTAGTTGTAGAACTTGCAGTGGGCTGGATGTTGGGGAACCAGCCTTGTGACCAGAAGGTTGCTGGTTTGATCCCCTTAATTAACAGGTCACCTAATCCCCAACTGCTCTCTGGGTACTGTGTAGTGTATATACATCATAGACATCACTGACTTTTTCCCTCAATACTGAGACTTTGGACTTAAATCTTCTTTTTATCACTCTCAGGTAAGAGCGACCATCTGCAACTAGTCTGTTTTTCACACAGTTCTCTCTCAAACGTGTATGGTGGAAATCAGTTAATTAATAATTGAC
Source organism: Megaleporinus macrocephalus (assembly GCA_021613375.1). Lineage (NCBI taxonomy): Eukaryota > Metazoa > Chordata > Actinopteri > Characiformes > Anostomidae > Megaleporinus > Megaleporinus macrocephalus. The sequence goes on along the minus strand of CM038722.1, from coordinate 36,725,576 downwards.
ATGTTTGTGTGTTTTCTAGATAATATACACAAAATTAGTCATGCTTATGTGTGAAACTGGCAGGAAAAGCTTAGTTTGGCACCTTGTGTTAGATCTGAACTCACTGTCTGTACATACTACACATGAATACAGAATGATGAAAGAAGATATGAGTTCTTACTGAAAGGTTCTTCATCAGATAGTATTGAACTTACTGCTGTGCATGAGCTCCTGTAAGGTACTGCTGTTGGCTTCCTTTTCCTGGTTTTATATATACAAATAAAACACATTAACCCTTTAGTACATGGAGTAGATTATAATAGCAATAGTTTGTCATTTTATGAACAATCTATATGAATTAGATATTATTATTCTTTATTTGTAGAACATTAAGTTATATAAAGTTCTCTGCTACAACCAGAATCTGAATGTACTGCTACTGTCCAGCACTGGCCTCTAGAAGTTAGAAGTTTGTGAATCATGTCTGTGCTATGACCAGAGAACAGGCGGATCATGGGAGGTGGGTGCCCCCCCAAAAAGTGTAGTTTAGTTTAAAGGTATGTGGTTAATATGTTTTTTTTTTAAGTCAGATAGTGGGATAAGTTACACATATATTGTGAGTGTGTGTGTGTGTGTGTGTGTTGGGGGGGGGCACAATTAGGTGCATATGTGTGTGTATGTGCCTTTCTGCCTGCTGTTCAACAAAGAACACTTCTTGCAGCAGCAAGATGTGAGCTGCACATTAGGGAACTAGCCTTGTGGTGGAAAGGTCCCTGTTTTAATCCACAGAACCAACAGGACATGACTGAAGTGCCCTTGAGCCACCTAACTCCCACTTGCAGAGAAGGTGGGACAGCAGGACAAGCAGTGTTCATGCAGGCATTGATGGCAAAGTGGGTAGCGGAGGATTGGATTGTGGATTGTGGTCGGTCAAGTGCCATCGACCCCTAAACTTGATGCAGTGTGTTGTGGGACGTTTTGCCACAGAAGGCACCTCAGTGGTGAGAACATGGCCTCTGGGAATGGATGGTGGTGCATGATGCTAAGGGGCCAATATGCTGACCATGTGCCCAGGGATTTGACTCAAGCTGGTAGGTCACTAAGAATGGTTGATCTTTACGGGGTGAGGGGCTGTGTAGTGACCCACTGCTTGCCTCTACAAGCTTGTAAGGCATCGCTGTGCTCTCTGACATTGACTTTTACCCTAGACACGTTGTGGTCATGAACACGGTCTGGTCACGTTGAGACAAAAACCAGACAGAAAAAACGAACCTATATTAAGATTTCTCTGTGGTTGTAAATGATGAGAAGCTCTTCTCGTTCTCACACTCATAAAGAATGGGGACTTACGGGGATGCCTCCTGCAAGTAAACACTGAACATATGCTCACCTTTTGTGCTGTGAGTGTAATAAAATAAAATTTAAGTAAGGAGTCCCACATGCCTTATTACCAACTGACATTAGGTTTACTGGCAAACAAAACCAAGACTTTCAAATAGGTTGCCATGCAATGGAGATTTCTGAGCATGGCCTACATGTAGGTTTCGAGTGAAGGATCGAGTGATTAAAACTCCCCATCAGCATCTCCAGCACTGCTTGAAGAATTACCATCCCTGAGTCTGAGAGGCCGATTTGAGCACTGCTGCTTTGCTACCTGTTGCAGCTGGATAGCAACTTTTTCAGAGGGACGACGTACTTCTGGTGATTACAGTAGAACATGATACTGCCTGCTAGGCAGCCAATCACATCAAAGTAGCCCACTTGATCTGTCAACCACAGTGAATCTTCTTATTAAACTCTCTGATCTCATTAAATCCACCCAGATTCAATCTACCATAACTGTCAAAATTAAAATAACTTCAACTGATTAAAGTGTAATATCTGACCTGAGATCAGGTGGAGGCTGAAGAAGAAAAAGGAGAAGATCTTAATCCTGAACTGAGCCTCAGCTTCACCCGTCTTCACAAACTCTTCTTTATGCTAGTGTGGTGTTTCCTGTTTCTCTAGTAGTATCAGAGTTTCTATACCTCAAGCTCCTCCCACTCTCACCAGCGACCACATACCAATTTAACCACAAAGGATGAGATCATTGAGACTTCCTGATGTGACATTACATCATTCCAATAGAACCATTGAGTCAGTTTGATTGATATGACCACATTTGTTAAAAAAAAGGTTTCTATAAGTTCTTATGGGTCTAGATTGCTCTAAATGCCAGTTATTGTTAGAGTTATTGTCACAATATTAAAAGAGCTAAGCATAAATACAGACCTAAGCATAAATACAGTGGTGGAGATATGTTTGAAACCGAAACATAATTGCAGTATATAGAACAAATGCAATCAAAACTCTGTATAAAGATTTGTACTATATTCAGAGAAACAAGATTACACTACCACTCAAAAGTTTAGGATCACTTTAGAATTTCATTTCATGCAATTCATGCTATTTTCATGCAATTCACAAACAATACTGTCCATTTCACAATTAATTTAAGTGTATCAGATGATTTTTATTAAAGTCTATTTTTGTTCAGAGGCTTATTTTACATATAGTCCTTTTATCAGTAATTCTCAGTCATCTGTCTAAATCTCCTGGTACGACCACCAATCCAAGTTAAGGATGTTATTGGACTAATTGGTTGTTAGGACACTCTTGCTCAATTGTGATGCACAGCTGAAAAACATTCTACTAATAAGTGAGTATAAAAGGGAGAACAACATTCTAGGTTAGTTTAGTATCTGAAGATCAGCAGTTGATGGCTTGCTGACCGACTCACAATGACCAGAAAGAAACAACTTTCTTTAGAGACCCGTCAGTCCATTGTTGTGTTAAGAAAGGAAGATACTACATTAAAAACAAGAATCCCAAACTTTTGAGCAGTAGTATATATATATACAGAGGGTGTGCATGAACTGGAACACACTGCAGCTAATGAGGGTCAAAAAAAGACTGCAAGTGTGGAACCTGGCTTAGTACCAGATCGGGTGGCATTTTAAAACTAGTCTGGGTACGGGGAATGTAACTTCACTGGTTGGGAAAGAGCCTGAGCCAGTGTGTGAGGTTGAGAGGTACCAACTTAATATACCAACTTAATATAACCTCAACACACAGCATGGGCTTTCTTTGAGAAGGGCTGGACTTTGTCTTACTCTTGAGTTGTCCAGGGTGAGAGCCATTGAGCAGGAGTTGGCTTATTGGTAGCCCCCCTGACTGGACGCCTGTATATTTTTCCCAGCCCTGACCATAGTTTACATTACTCACTCTTTACACCTCATTATTACACTGATCACACTGTTTGTTGGTGCTGCGTTTTTGTGATTTAGCTTAGATTTGATGTTATTATATTTACTGTTTGTTAGAAAGATGATTGACCTGATATTGTGCTGGTTGTTGGCAATATCTCTAATAGAGTTCACTTATCAAAAAATCCAATCTACTCACAAATATCACTTAATTAAAAATAGAATTAGGATTCTCCTGCTTTATTACATGTGATTAAGACGTAACTTTGTGAACTGGTGACTGTTATTGTGTTAATGTAGTGCTAATGCATCATACTGGAGCAGCAGGTTAAAAACAAAACATCTCCTCTGCGAGTGTGTGATATCTCTTTAATAACATGGTTGTTGCAATAATCTTGTACGTTATTGGTAAAAATTAAAACGCAGACAGACAGGCTGGTCATCAACAAAGCAAAAGAAAATAATCCAAAGACTCTGGTAAACTGAAACTGATTGGTTGGGGTTTAGACTATATTCCAGACAGAATCTAACTTGTTGGTGTTTGGGTCTGTGGACGTTTAGGTTGTATCTGATTGGTTGGTGTTGGGGTTTTGACTCTGGTAGACTGAATTGGATTGGTTGGTGTTGGGGTTTAGACTCTGGTAGACTGAATGTGATTGGTTGGTGTCTGGGTTTAGACTCTGGTAGACTAAATCTGATTGTTTGGTGTTGAGGTTTAGACTTTGATAGACTGAATCTGATTGAATGGTGATGCGGTTTAGACTCTGGTATACTTAGTCTGATTGGTTGGTGATGGGGTTTAGGCTCTGGTAGTCTGAATCTGGTTGGTTGGTGATGGAGTTTAGGCTCTGGTAGTCTGAATCTGGTTGGTTGGTGATGGAGTTTAGGCTCTGGTAGACTAAGTCTGATTGGTTGGTGATGGAGTTTAGGCTCTGATAGACTGAAACGGATTAAATAGTGTTGGCTTTAGACTGTGGTAGACTGAATCTGATTGGATAGTGTTGGGGTTTAGACTGTGGTAGACTGAATCTGATTGGATGGTGTTGGGGTTTATACTCTGGTATACTGAGTCTGGTTGGTTGGTGATGGTGTTTAGGCTCTGGTAGACTAAGTCTAATTGGTTGGTGTTTAGGCTCTGGTAGACTGAATCTAGGCACAATTTGCTATGACATACATATACACATAAACTTTGAGGGAACTTTGTGCTGCACTCCAATGTACTGAGTTGCTGCTTTACTAAACAAATGTATCTAGTACTGCGTTTTCAGGCTTTCAGAATCCTATAATTTTTTATCTGAGTGTAAATAATCTGTATAAATGAAAACATGAACTTGTCTGTGTGTCTCTCTTTATTTACTTTCTCCTTCACGTCTCAGACTTCATGTGTTTTCATGCAAGCGGTGCACTAAAATCTTTTTCAGAAATGAAATGAGTCAAGAAATCAAAATTGAAATCTTTTTTAAGTCAAATTTTTGCTCATTTAAGTACATATAATGTCAAGTTTTTCATATATTTTATAAATTAAATAAATAAGTAATAGTATTTCAATTAAATTAAGATTCATTTTTTACAGTGTAGATAAATATATATATTAAGTGTAACTACAGTAGCACTTCGATAACATTCTGTAGACCACGCCCAATTAAACATAATGAGAACAGGTCTTTATGAAATGATTGATTAACTAAAGATGTTTGACAGTCTGATTGGTTGATGTTGGGGTTTAGACTCTGGTAGACTGAATCTGATTGGTTGGTGTTGGGGTTTAGACTCTGGTATACTGAATCTGCTTGGAAGGTGTTGGGGTTTAGACTGGTAGACTGAATCTGATTGATTGGTGTTGGGGTTTAGACTTTGATAGACTAAATCTGATTGGTTGGTGTTTGGGTTTAGACTCTGACAGACTGAATCTGATTGGATGGCGTTGGGGTTTAGACTCTGGTAGACTGAATTTAATTAGCTGACATTTGGGTTTAGACTCTGGTAGACTAAATCTGATTGGTTGGTGTTGGGGTTTAGACTGGTAGACTGAATCTGATTGGTTGGTGTTGGGGTTTAGACTCTGGTAGACTGAATCTGATTGGACGGTGTTGGGGTTTAGACTGGTAGACTGAATCTGATTGGTTGGTGTTGGGGTGTAGACTCTGGTAGACTGAATCTGATTGGTTGGTGTTGTGGTTTATACTCTGATAGACTGAATCTGATTGGTTAGTGTTGGGGTTTAGACTCTGGTGGACTGAATCTAATTAGCTGACATTTGGGTTTAGACTGGTAGACTGAATCTGATTGGTTGGTGTTGGGTTTTAGACTCTGGTAGACTAAATCGAATTGGTCAGTGTTGGGGTTTGAACTCTGGTAGAATGAATCACACTGGCTATCTTGAGGATCTATGGTATCATAGATTGGATCCAAGTTGATGTTGTCCTCCTCTTTGATGGGATAATTTTGATAAACTCCATCAGCCTGAAATTATTAAAGCAAGACAGAAACAGTAAATTAACAAAAATAAAAGATACACTGTCTACATTCCACACCGGTTCTAAACTGTACTAAACATGTTCTGCTGATCTTAAACACATTCCTGTTCAGATCTATAGTTCTCCTGTAGTCAGTTGGTCACTGTGGAACCAGAACACCCCAGTATGCTCTGTGTTACTGCTAAGACAGTAATAGCTCAGTATACCAGAAATGAAGATCCAGATTCTCAGCTGATTTTAAAAAGATAAAGGAGGTTCAAGTACAGAAATGTAGAAGAGTAGTGCTCCACAGTTTCAGACCTGCCTCAGTAAAACCCTGATCTGTAAAAGAACCTTGAGGGTGGGACAGAAAGCAGGTGGGTGAGAGAGGAATAGAGGGAGAGTGAAGGTGAATGTATATATTTATATATATTAGAGATGGACCGATCAGCGTTTTTAAGGCCGATTCCGATCACTGATCACTTTTCAGTGCGATCGGCCTATAGCCGATACCGATCGATGGTGGGGCTAAGAGCAAGCAAGTCATGAAACATGGTCTAACCTGGTTTATTACTATTTTTAACGAGCTCATGTGAAACAGTATAATATTTTAACTAAATTAGAAGTTGGTCTATGTGGGAGTAAACCTCTTGATTCAGCTCCAGAAGAGCCACATCTGAAAAGTATCTCTACTAGGATCAGCAGAGCATGGATCCAGGTGGAACATTAAGCAGCAGAATGAACGTCTTCTACAGCCGAGAAGAGCTGGTTATCTAGAACTATAAACTCAATCACTCTGGCTGTGGTTCTTTAGCTCTCTGGCTGTTTCTGCTGCTGTTCTGTTCGTACCGGTCAGATCTGGTCTGTACGGGTTTCTGGGTTATTAGTTTTGTGCTAGCTGTGTGTGTTCTAGCTCTGCTGTTTACTGATACTCACTGTGTTCAGCTGTGTGGTGTCTCTGAAGTGTGTATCAGATTAGTGTGTTAAATGTCTTTATCTTGGTTTCCGTGAGAGACTCATTACTAATTGTACAGATGTTATAAACTGTCCTGGATGAGTCTGAGTCACATACGCTAACAAACTGCCAGACGGATGATGTTTTCTTTCCGCACATGCGGTGAACACTTAAACTGTTCTCGCGACGCCGCTGCTTTAGTCAGTCTGTCGAAAACAAAACAGTATGTATTTCCACCTAGTGGTTTAGATAGGAATTGCAGGGAGCGTGCCGGAGGGCTCCACTTCCTGGATGAAGCGCTAGCTGGAAAAACAGAAATTAGGCTCATTTCTGTAACATCATCGATCGGCTCTTGGGATCGGCTTAATTGGAGAAATATCGGCCGATCACATATTTTGATATAAAAATGTTTGATACTGATACATAGCCGATCGATCCTTCCATCTCTAATATATATATATATATATATAAGAACAGAAAGGTGAGGAGGTGCTGGACCATGTAAGGAAGTATTTTATATTTTATATGGACAGAAAACAAGTGTAAACATTTGAAAGCACACAGAAACAATAAAGCAGATTTTAATCTAAGTTAGAAACATAGATAACCTGAAACGTTGAACTTGTAAACTGATGAATAATCTGTGATTTGTATTTCATCACTGCCCAAAGAAAGTTTCTGTACATACACATCAAAGTTGGTGAGTATCAGATTTATTCGTCACTGCTGCTAATTTATACCCAGATTTAAAACGAGGAGTTCAGAGGTTTAAAGAAAACATGTTTATTCACTCCTTCACTTACTGTGTTTTTGGCCCAGAATGTGTTAACCGTTCTTTTCTTGCATCTCAGTATGTAGATGATCAGAACTGAACCTCCAATCAACAGCAGAGCTGCACAGACACTCACAGTGATGATGAGGAAGAAACCTGGAAAGAAAGAACGACACAGGTTTTTCACAAATTAACATTTTACATTCTATAAACCCCGATTTTTGAAAAACTGGAATCTGTGATTTTATTAATTTGTGTATTTGATGCAGAACAGTCAGTAAAAGTTGAGACGGATTCATGTTCATCACATTGTTACATCACTCTTCTTTAATTACACTGTTTAATGACTCTGAGGATTCTGATTGGTGCAGATTTGGGAGGTAATTTTTGCCCCATACTCGCTCAAAACAAGACTCAACAGTCCGTGCTCGTCATCTGATTCTCCTCTTGGTGATGCTCTGTACATTTTCAATAGGTGGAAGATCTGGACAGCAGGCCGGTCAGTCAAACACACACACTCTGTGTCTATGAAGAAACGTTGTTGTAGTCCAGGCAGAATGAGGTCCAGCATACACCTCTGCATCCCTGACTCCTTCACGGCCATCACTGCCTCCTATATATAACAGCTGTCGGACCTTCTGCTGATAAAACTCTGAACGGAGCTTTTCATCTTTTTCATGGAGAACTTCACATTTTCCCCCAAAAACAAGCTAAATTGTAGACTCATCTCACCTTAGCACACATTTCTACTGTCTTTCAGTTGAGCTCAAGCCCAGAGAACTCGGTGGTGAGTTTTGAGTTATATTTCCTGATGCAGTGGCGGACTGTGTTACGGTGTTAAGTATTCCTGAGCCCATGTGTCTACATTTATGTATATAATATATATAATTGTTGTAAATATTACTTACATACCATGTATATCTGTTAAAGTGAGTCTGTTTAGACACAGATGGCCTTCACACAAAATTTTAAAGAGGTTACGAGTCTCACCCCAAACCCAGGAAACAAAGACTTGGCCAGACAGGTCACATGGGCAGATGGAACATGGAGGCAGGCCTATGAAACTGCAATCACCAGTCGAATTCAGACCATCATGTATGTTTGTATATACTCTGAACTGGTCTCCCTCTTCACTGTGACAACAATAAAAGAAGTTACAACAATATATACACAAAGCCGTATGCCTACTCATGATAACCACTGTAGCCTTAGAACAACTATAAGGTCCTTCTATTTTTACTAAGTTAGACTTAAGAAGGGTAAGAAGGGATCAAGGATGGTGATGAATGGAAGCTTTTGTCACCACTAGAGGGCACGATGCGTTATTCATAATGCCATACATTGTAATGTTCCTTCTGTGTTTTAGAGATATGAGATAGGCCAGGTCAGTACGTGATAGCCTACACAGAAAACACCCTGATCTATTCTCCCGATCTGGAAGCCCATGTTCAGTTTATCCAGTACTTACCCATTTACCACAGAATCAGTTATATGTTGTAGGTGTTATAGGCATGTTTAGGTTTCTCATGCAGAGTTACCCTGGATCTTATGTACGGTAGATGTGAAAGACCAAAATTCTTCCCAATCCCATCTCAACAAAACGTATATTAACAATATATCAGGTTAACCAGTCAAATCCTAGTTCATAGTTGTATTCTCTAATGTTTATCTGAGCTCAGTGGGCTCACAGGTGAGACTCTGTTTGAAGGCCTCTGTAATGTTGTATTGATGAAGATGTTACAGATGAAGGATATTGGAACCTAGAGTATCCTGGTGCTCACACTGTGATCAAGCCCTCTGGCCCCACATCTGTTCCAGTTCCAGGTGTGGAGCCCCATCCATAGCCTGAATATCTTTAAAGTGATCTAGAATGAAAGAGGCAGTTATGGATAATAACTGAGTTCTTACTGAAATGTCCTCCATCAATAGCTGCTGCTGTTGCTGTTGCTGCTGTGGACGTTGTCTGGGAAGCTGCTGCTGTTGCTGCTGTGGACGTCGTTCTTGGTGCAGTTTCTTTTTTAGACCCTGAAAATACACATACAAACCATTTTAATACCTGTAAAATATCCTTAATACTATACTTACACTTACATAAGCTTGTTGTGTATAAACAACAAAAAACATTCTGCTAATCAAAGTACAAACAATGTACACGTACCTTGTAAGGTTTGGTTGGAAGTTCTGACTGTGTGTCTTAATAAATTAAATAAATAAATTAGACACGTCAGATAAGCGCACTCAGACTGTATTTGAATGCAGTAGCCTCCAACTTTCAGTGTAGCACTTTATTTCAGAAGATTCATGAGTTTAGAATTAACTTTATTATTTATTATTCTTACCACTAGAGGACACTACAAGTTCTTAGTATTGCCATTCATGTTGTAGTGCTCCTTCTGTGTTTCAGGTTTTTTAAATAATGTCTCAAGAGATATGTTATGTTAGTACGTGATAGTCTACATAGATAACATTCTGATCTATTCTCCTGATCTAGAAACCCATATTGAGCTTGTCCAATCAGTCCTTACTCATTTGCCATAGAATCAATTGTATGTCATAGGTGAGAAAAAAATTCACAATCACTTTGTTCTGTTTCTAGGATACGTAATCTGTTATGGATGATAAAAAGAGGCTGTAGTAGACTGGTCTATTCCCAGTTCCTTTAAAGGCTAATTTTTATTCTCCCTCTACATGCAGAAATGTCTGCGTGGGTTTCAAGTGATATAACCGTCATTGCCCATATATAAGTCTCTGCGTCAGCTTCGGTGACATGGTTGTTGAGCAACACTTCCAGTAGAGGGCAGTACGGAGTAAATCAAACATGGCGATGGTGGAGAAGCTCGTAGTTCTGTATTTACTTCAGAAACGATGGGAAACGACTGTTTGTCTCTGCGCCGCGGTGAAGTCACATCATGGTTAAAATTTCTAACCAACTCGCAACCAGTCTTCAAAAAGTCCCGCTGTTTCTTCTTTAACGTGCTTGTATGGAAGTTGTCGCATCTTAAGTGCCATTGCTCCGTCCCATCCGTATCCGTAAGCTTTCCGAAAACGTTCAAATAACACACCATGCTTATCCGTATCCGTATTTAAGGATGAGTATAAATGAGCCTTAAGGAGCTCCAACATGATATTAGTGTTTGAGGAAATGGTGCCATGCCAGTTTCACTGTGTACTCTGTATGTAGTTGAAATGACAATAAAACCCACTTGACTTGACTTGACTTGACTTGAATAGAGGGAGCTAACCATCCAAGAATCTGTGGTCCTCAAAAGAATTATTTTTGGTCCTCATTAACTCTGTTAAACTAAACTCAATCCCTGTCAGGTTCGTTGGTCTCTTTTCTCCTCTCAGTTTGATATTGTGCAAAGTCCATACTATCATCTGAAATCACTCAGAATTCTCTCATGAGCTCAGCTACTAACATGACCCCATGTCAGTGTGTGATTGACTTCCAACCCCTGCTTAAGCCTTGGTCAGCTCTACCTTCGGGTGTACCACCTGTGGATAACTGGATGTAGAAGAGTGAGGAGGTTTGAGAACAAACTCAAAGCTTTGAAGAGGTTCTACGCAGACAGAAGAGAAACATTTTCGGCATAGAGATCACACGCCCAAGTACTCCCCTGGGGACCAGGTTTGCCTTTTAAATAGAAACTTCAGGCTCTTAGTGAGAAGTAGAAAGTTTAAAGTCCTTCAGTGAATCAAGGACATAACGTATAAATTAGATTTATCTGTTGAGTACTAAACTCAACTTCATTTCAGTCTCCCTCTTGAAACCTGTAGTCCCAGGTCTGCTAGACGAGGTAATGCCCAACGTCGAACCCTCCAAATGATGAGAAGGTGGCTTGCAGTATCTTGTAGACTGAAAGGAGCGATGCTGGGATCCAGCCAGGGATATTCTAGATCCTATCTTGGTGGAGGAATTCCATTAACGTCATCCAGGAAGGCCAGCCCCTACACCAAGTGGTCGCCCAAGATGTCATTCACCCAGCTCTTCTGCTCTCCAGCACAATGGGCATTTCAGAGGTGGTGCCAGATGGTGATCGAGGGTCCAGCACCATAGCAACTCCATTATGTTGCACTGTGATGCTCCCAGTAGCCTGGAGAGTTCCTCATTCCTTGGGAATCCTGGATGCCTTGGGTGAGTGCCGTCACACATCTAGACTCACTGTCTTCATTGACTTACAGCACTCAATTTCCCATGATTCTCCTCACCAACAGGCCACTGTCACATCTCCACCATTACAGACCACCAACCAGAAGCTCCTCACCAGAGTTCTGATCACACACCTGTAGCTCTGTAACGTTGTATTTGAATTTAAGCCCACATGTTTGTTCTTGCAGTGTGAAGTATTGCCATTGTTAGACGTCATGTATGAGTGGTTTCGTGTTTAACTCTCTCCTGGTTTGATCTATTTTTCGTTTTTCTGGTTTTTCTTGTCTGTCTTGGACAAAAGAGGACTTGGACCGACTTTGGGACTACGTTTTTGGAGACATTAAAGCCTTTTAACAATGAAGTGTAATACTGACACCTTCAGCAACTAGAAAATAAGAACTTTCTAACTATTTACATATTTTACTCTGTATAGCTCGTTCCCATAATATTACTATATATTTACCCATTTATTACAAATCTGGATTATAACATCTCCCTTTTCTGAAGTAGACCAAGAAGAATTGACATACTCAGTTAAAAATTTAATGTCTCTCTCTTGTGTGCGTGCACCTCATTGACCAGGCAGATGCAAATAAACCAGACCTATATTAAGATTTCTCGATGGTTAAAGATGATGAGAAGATCTTCTCATTCTCACACTCAGAGCTGTTACTAAAGATATCAACATGACTTAAACTGACAACACACAGTTACTGCAGTTACTAACAGTTCTTCACTAATGAACAACAGACGTAGCAAGAAATGAGAGAAGATCGTGTATCTCACCAGAAACCTGTAGCTGAATCTCCGTGTAAAGGGAGTAATAACGAACTGACTCTCCTCCGTCCCACAATCCACAGTAATAAACTCCTCCATCTTCTTCTCTCAGGTCACTGATGTTCACACTGAGAACTTTAGATCCTGTATTATCAGAGATGGAGAGTCTGTCTATCTGATGATCTGAGGTATCAATCAGTTTAGTAACATATTGACCAGCCTGTTTGTGGAAGTTCTTGTTGTTTGGTTTAAACTGCTCTGGATATGAACAGCTGATGGTGATGTTCTCTCCCAGATAACCAGTCACAGTCTTTGATCTACAACATGAATCTGTTAATCATATAAAATAAATTAATCCCAGAACCTTTTGATCTCAGTGATCAAACAGCACTAATACGATTATAATCTGTTCAGTTCCAGCTTTTCTCACCTTGATTGACTTTCAGGTTCACTGTGTGATTCCACACTCCGGTCCCTCCACACTGATATAATCCAGCGTCCTGTAATCTCAGGTTTCTGTAGGTCACTTCTAATTGTCCAGGATAGTTAGACAGAGAGACTTTCTTGTGATTGACACACTCGTTCTGTTTTACTTTACAAAAATATGTATTAAGTGCTTGAAGGTCTTTGTGATTACACAAGATTCTGACACTACCTCCAGTATAGCCAATCACATCAGAGCAGCTCACTGAACCTGCCAATCAAATCATAGTATTTAATAAAACTCTGTGATCTCAACAAAGACCCTCTAAATATTTCAAAACTACTTTAAACCTGAACATGTTAAGAAGTAGAGTATCTGACCTGAGAACAGCCAGAGGGTGAAGAAGAAGATCTTCATGCTGAACTGAATTGTATCTTCACTGATGTTCACAGGAACTCGTCTGTCTTCTGTTCTGGTTGTTTCCTGTTTCTCTAGTAAGAGTCAGAGCAGCTCAAGCTCCTCCCACTCTCACATCTGACTATATCCTAATTTAAACACAGCGAGTGACATCACTGGGAGTGTCTTGGTGTGAAATGACCAACATGAGCAATAATTAATTCACTCACTCAAAACTTTCACATTAACTTTAAGAGAAAAGGTTTTGCAGCCAGTCAGTCAGTCAATGAAGAACCATACACTATACTGCTAAAAGTGTTCACTCAACCATCCAGACCACTTCATTCAGGTGTTCCAATCACTTTCACGACCACAGGTGTATAAAACCAGTACCTAGTCATGCAGACTGCTTCTACACACATTAGTAAAGAGTGGGTGTCTCTCAGGAGCTCAGTGAACTCCAGCGTGGTACCGTGATAGGACGCCACCTGTGCAGCAAGTCCAGTGGTGAAGTTTCCTCACTACTAAATATTCCACAGTGGACTGTCAGTGGTGTTCTAACAAAGTGGAAGTGATTGTGAACGTCAGCAACTCTGCCACCAAGTGGTAGAACACGTACAATGACAGAGCGGGTCAGCGGATGCTGAGGAGCATAGTGCACAGAGCTCACCAACTTTCTACAGAGTCCATCACTACAGAACTCCAAACTTCATGTGAGAGAGCCTAATGGAATGTGTCTCCATGACCGAGCAGCTGCATTCAAGCTATACATCACCAAGAACAATGCAGAGCGTCAGATGCAGTGGAGTAAAGCACGCCGCCACTGGACTCTAGAGCAGCGGAGACATATTCTCTGGACAGACCAATCATGCTTCTTCTCCTTCTGACAATCTGATGGATGAGTCTGGGTTTGAAGGTTGTCAGGAGAACGGTATTTGCCTGACTGCATTGTGCCGAGTGTGAAGTTTGGTGGATGGGGGATTATAGTGTGGGGTTGTTTTTCAGGAGGTGGGCTCGGACCCTCAGTTCCAGTGAAAGGAACTCCTAATGCTTCAGCAGACCAAGAGATTCTGGACACTTCTATGGTCTCAACTTTGTGGGGACAGTTTGGGGGCAGCCCCTTCCTGTTCCAACATGATGGCCCACCAGTGTACAGAGCAGCTCCATAAAGACATGGAGGAGCGAGTTTGGTGTGGAAGAACTTGACTGACTTGAGTCCTGATCTCAACCTGATAAAACACCTTTGGGATGAATTAGAGTAGAGACTGTGAGCCAGAACTTCTCGTCCAACATCAGTGTCTGACCTCACTAATGGTCTTCTGGAAGAACGGTCAAACATTCCCATAAACAATCTCCTAAACCGTGTAGCCTTCCCAGAAGAACTGAAGCTGTTATAGCTGCAAAGCGAGGACCGTCATATTTAACCCTATGGATTGGATAGATTAATGGGACGTCACTCAAATTCATATGCGTGTGGAGGCAGACGAGTGAATAGTTTTGTCAGTATAATAGTTCTGGTATGAACTGGTATAGTGCTGGTTTAAGCTGGTATAATTCTGGTATGAACTGGTATAGTGCTGGTTTAAGACGGTATAGTGCTGGTATAATGCTGGTATAAGACGGTACAGTGCTGGTTTAAGACGGTATAGTGCTGTTTAAGACAGTATAGTGCTGGTTTAAGACGGTACAGTGCTGGTATAAGATGGTATAGTGCTGGTTTAAGACGGTATAGTGCTGGTTTAAGACGGTACAGTGCTGGTTTAAGACGGTATAGTGCTGGTATAAGATGGTATAGTGCTGGTTTAAGACGGTACAGTGCTGGTATAAGATGGTATAGTGCTGGTTTAAGACGGTATAGTGCTGGTTTAAGACGGTATAGTGCTGGTTTAAGACGGTATAGTGCTGGTTTAAGACGGTACAGTGCTGGTATAAGACGGTATAGTGATGGTATAAGACGGTACAGTGCTGGTTTAAGATGGTATAGTGCTGGTTTAAGACGGTATAGTGCTGGTTTAAGATGGTATAGTGCTGGTTTAAGACGGTATAGTGCTGGTTTAAGACGGTATAGTGCTGGTTTAAGACGGTACAGTGCTGGTTTAAGACGGTATAATTCTGGTATAAGACGGTATAGTGCTGGTTTAAGATGGTATAGTGCTGGTTTAAGACGGTACAGTGCTGGTATAAGACGGTATAGTGATGGTATAAGACGGTACAGTGCTGGTTTAAGATGGTATAGTGCTGGTTTAAGACGGTATAGTGCTGGTTTAAGATGGTATAGTGCTGGTTTAAGACGGTATAGTGCTGGTTTAAGACGGTATAGTGCTGGTTTAAGACGGTACAGTGCTGGTTTAAGACGGTATAATTCTGGTATAAGACGGTATAGTGCTGGTATAAGACGGTATAGTGCTGGTTTAAGATGGTATAGTGCTGGTATAAGATGATATAGTGCTGGTATAAGATGGTATAGTGCTGGTTTAAGACGGTATAGTGCTGGTTTAAGACGGTATAGTGCTGGTTTAACACGGTATAGTGCTGGTATAAGATGGTATTAGATGGTATAAGACGGTATAGTACTGGTATAAGATGATATAGTGCTGGTATAAGATGGTATAGTGCTGGTTTAAGACGGTATAGTGCTGGTTTAAGACGGTATAGTGCTGGTATAAGATGGTATTAGATGGTATAAGACGGTATAGTGCTGGTATAAGACGGTACAGTGCTGGTTTAAGATGGTATAGTTCTGGTATAACACGGTACAGTGCTGGTTTAAGATGGTATAATGCTGGTTTAACACGGTATAGTGCTGGTGTAAGATGGTATAGTGCTGGTATAAGATGGTATAGTGCTGGTATAAGACGGTATAGTGCTGGTATAAGATTGTATAGTGCTGGTTTAAGATGGTATAATGCTGGTTTAAGACGGTATAGTGCTGGTATAAGACGGTATAGTGCTCGTATAAGATGGTATAAGATGGTATAGTGCTGGTATAAGACGGTATAGTGTTGGTATAAGATGGTATAAGATGGTATAAGATGGTTTAAGACGGTATAGTGCTGGTTTAACATGGTATAGTGCTGGTATAAGATGGTATAAGATGGTATAGTGCTGGTATAAGACGGTATAGTGCTGGTATAAGATGGTATAAGATGGTATAAGATGGTTTAAGACGGTATAGTACTGGTATAAGATGGTATAGTGCTGGTATAAGATGGTATAAGATGGTATAAGACGGTATAGTGCTGGTTTAAGACGGTATAGTGCTGGTTTAAGACGGTATAGTGCTGGTTTAAGCTGGTATAATTCTGGTATAAACCAGTATTGTGCTGGTTTAAGCTGGTATAATTCTGGTATAAACCAGTATAGTGCTGGTTTAAGACGGTATAGTGCTGGTTTAAGACGGCATAGTGCTGGTATAAGATGGCATGGTGCTGGTTTAAGACGGTATAAAGCTGGTTTAAGACGGTATAGTGCTGGTTTAAGACGGTATAAAGCTGGTTTAAGATGGTATAGTGCTGGTTTAAGACGGTATAAAGCTGGTTTAAGACGGTATAGTGCTGGTTTAAGATGGCATAGTGCTGGTTTAAGACGGCATAGTGCTGGTATAAGATGGGGTAGTGCTGGTTTAAGACGGTATATATTCCCGTCTTAATTATATTCCCTTTAAATGAAGTTATGAAATAACTTAAGTTTGGGAGAAGGACCACGCCCAAACTCCTCCCTTCCATCATTACACGCTCTATATAAACCACTCCTCTGCCCTCACCTTCTCGTGACGAAATTCAAACCGACTGGCCCGTTGACTGCTCCTTCCTTACTCTCTGCCGACACAGAGTTGCTTCGGACGGCTGGCTCTTTGCCAATCGCCAGCATATCCTGCCTCCCGCTATTCCTCGCGCTGCTCCTCGTTTGGGGTCCTTTATCACCGCTGCCGCTGGGACTGCTTTGTTTCTATCGTCTCCCAGACGTGGCCGGTCTCGTTAGCCGCACCCCGGCTCTTCCTCGGCTGCTTCACGCCGAGCCTCCCTGCGCTTCTTCTCTCCCTCTAAATCTCGCCTTCCAGGAACACTGGACTGGCCTATCGTCAGGCTCTAAGTTTGGGGGAACGTCGCGTCCCCTGCTCCCCTTCTGCCTCATGGACTGAGCCGTATTTTCCTTGCATCTCCCCTCTGTCGGAGATAAACATCCCGGGCGCCCCTATGATGTCATGCCTCCTGCTGGATCCGGAGGAAACGACGCCTGGTCTAACAGGTCTATC
Source organism: Megaleporinus macrocephalus (assembly GCA_021613375.1). NCBI lineage: Eukaryota > Metazoa > Chordata > Actinopteri > Characiformes > Anostomidae > Megaleporinus > Megaleporinus macrocephalus. Next base: position 36,708,167 of record CM038722.1, on the reverse strand, counting down.
CCTACACCCCTGCCCCCCCCTGCTGCTCCCTCCAGGCTACTGCAGCCTGTAGCTGTCAGTTCTGCCTCAAACATGCTGATTTCACTCACAGCTTCTCCCTCCAGCGAACACACGTTGTCACACCGTTGTCTACCATCTTACAGCTTTGTGTTATAGCAGGTCATGCGTCATGTCACCTCATCAGTGTTGTCACAATTTCACTACCACATAATGTCGCTTCTGGGTACCATGACTTCTTATTGGTACATTTATGACGGTATAATTGAAGACGTGAAGGATTTCAAAAGGTCACAACAATGTACTGACAAACGTCGTCACTATGAAGCTGCAGAATTGTTTAGAATGCTGTTTCAGCTTCTGAGAAATGACCTTTTGGCTCCGCCACCGACGCCACAACGTTATACAACAAACCTGTGTGTTTCTGCCCCTTCCAGCTGGGCTCAGTCACCTCTCCTACTCAATCATCCTTCCTCATACCTCAATCATCCAACCTCCCTTTCCCTCAATCGTCCAACCTCCCTTTCCTTCAATCATCCAACCTCCCTTTCCCTCCATCGTCCAACCTCCCTTTCCCTCAATCGTCCCTCCCCCACCTCAATCGTCCAACCTCCCTTTCCTTCAATCATCCAACCTCCCTTTCCCTCCATCATCCAACCTCCCTTTCCCTCAATCGTCCAACTCCCCTTTCCCTCAATCGTCCCTCACCTATCTCAATCGTCCAACCTTTCCCTTCCCTTCAATCGTCCAACCTCCCTTTCCCTCAATCGTCCAACTCCCCTTTCCCTCAGTCGTCCCTCCCCCACCTCAATCGTCCAACTTCCCCTTCCCTTCAATCGTCCCTCTGTTCTCTCGTTCTGCCCTTCTCCTGTTCCCTTCCTTAATCTTCCTGCCATCTCTTTACAAGTCTCTCAACTGCTGCACCTCCTGCCTGCCTCATTCATCCCCTCTTCGATCTCTGCTATTTCTTTGCAGGTCCCCCTATTGCATTGCCTCATGCTTGCCTCAATCTTCCCTCCTCCCTCTCCCTCCCTCGATCTTTCTGCCATTTCTTTACAGGTCCCCCTACTGCAGTGCCCCATGCCTGCCTCAATCATCCCTTCTCAAATCTTTCTGCCATTTCTTTACAGATCCTCCTACTGCAGTGCCCCATGCCTGCCTCAATCATCCCTTCTCAAATCTTTCTGCCATTTCTTTACAGATCCTCCTACTGCAGTGCCCCATGCCTGCCTCAATCATCCCTTCTCAAATCTTTCTGCCATTTCTTTACAGGTCCCCCTACCACGGTGCCCCATGCCTGCCTCAATTATCCCTCCTCCCACCTCCCTTAATCTTCCTGCCTTTTCTTTACAGGTCCCACTACTGCCTTGCCTCTTGCTTGTCTTTTCTATGCTGTGGTGTGCTGGGGAGGCAGCATGAAAAAAAAGGACGAGATGCGTCTGGACAAGCTGGTCAGACGTGCGGGGTCCGTGGTTGGTGTGGAGCTAGAGGCTGTGGCTACGGTAGCAGAGAGGAGGACACTGCACAAACTGCTCTCCATCATGGATGATGATGGTCACCCACTGCACACCATCATCATGGAACAAAGGAGCAAGTTCAGTGGCAGGTTCCTGTCACAGAGCTGCTCTACAGACAGACTCAGGAGATCCTTTGTCCCGAGAGCCATCAGACTCTTCAACTCCTCCCAGTGGAGCCAGAAGAGGAAGGAGGACAGATGAGGAACAAGTCCCCTAATTCACATTACAGTTTATTTTTATTTGTACTGTAATCACATTACTGTACATCTGCACTCCCGGACACTCTCGACACTTTACTGGACATCTTATGTCAGCACTCATAGACACTCTCGACACTTTACTGGACATCTTATGTCAGCACTCATAGACACTATTGACACTTTACTGGATATCTTATGTCAGCACTCATAGACACTATTGACACTTTACTGGACATCTTATGTCAGCACTCATAGACACTCTCGACACTTTACTGGACATCTTATGTCAGCACTCATAGACACTACTGACCCTTTACTGGACATCTTATGTCAGCACTCATAGACACTATCGACACTTTACTGGACATCTTATGTCAGCACTCATAGACACTATTGACACTTTACTGGACATCTTATGTCAGCACTCATAGAGACTATCGACACTTTACTGGACATCTTGTGTCAGCACTCATAGACACTACTGACACTTTACTGGACATCTTGTGTCAGCACTCATAGACACTATTGACACTTTACTGGACATCTTATGTCAGCACTCATAGACACTATTGACACTTTACTGGACATCTTATGTCAGCACTCATAGACACTACTGACCCTTTACTGGACATCTTATGTCAGCACTCATAGACACTATCGACACTTTACTGGACATCTTATGTCAGCACTCATAGACACTCTCGACACTTTACTGGACATCTTATGTCAGCACTCATAGACACTATTGACACTTTACTGGACATCTTATGTCAGCACTCATAGACACTATCGACACTTTACTGGACATCTTATGTCAGCACTCATAGACACTATCGACACTTTACTGGACATCTTATGTCAGCACTCATAGACACTACTGACACTTTACTGGACATCTTATGTCAGCACTCATAGACACTCTCGACACTTTACTGGACATCTTATGTCAGCACTCATAGACACTATCGACACTTTACTGGACATCTTATGTCAGCACTCATAGACACTATTGACACTTTGCCAGACATCCTGTACATTTGCACTCCTGGACACTATTTAACACTATTTAACTTTTATATACCTTTTTTTGCACTGTGTTTGTAACTGCTACTGGCTGCTAAATTTCCTTGGGGATCAACAAAGTTTCTATCTATCTATCTATCTATCTATCTATCTATCTATCTATCTATCTATCTATCTATCTATCTATCTATCTATCTATCTATCTATCTATCTATCTATCTATCTATCTACCCTCGCTTCCTCCCTCCCTCCCACCTCCTTCCTCCCTCCCTTGATCTTTCTGCATTCCTTTACAGGTCAACCTACTGCACTTTCTCCTGCCTGCCTCAATCCTCCCTCACTCCCTCAATCTTCCTGCTAGTTTTCTTTACAGATCTCCATACTGCTGTGCCTCCTCCGGCTGGCTTACTGGTTGCTTCTCTCTCACGCAAGTCCTCCTTCACAGAACTCATCCTCTACAACCACAGACTCTCTCTCACTGGACCCACGAAAGCTGCTCAACCTTTGCAATCACAGGCTCTTTCTCACATCCTACAACTGCAGCTCGTCTTCTACAATCACTGACTCTCCTCGTCGTTGCTGCTCTCCTTTTGGGGCATGAGTAGACAGAAGTGATTCTTATCCATTCAGACACACTCCATTCATTGTCTCACAGCATCTAGTACGACACTACATCATCCACGAAGTCGTTCTCATTCCAGGCCATTCAGATGTAACCACAGCCCTGCTCAACATCACCTTCCCTTCCTACAAACTTCCATCACTGCAACTCGCAGCACTCGCAGCTTCTTCTGTCAAATTTAGTAACTAGTTCAACTCATCCTCCTCCAAACCACACTCAGACTTCTTCTCCTCAAAAACTATTCAAAAGACAGAACTTCACTTCTGCCTCAACAACCATCAGTACTCGGACCCCTTTCTCCACACTCAGTCATTTTCTGCTAGCCATCTGGATTTCCCCAATGTTTGGAATTCCATCTTTTCAGTCTTATTCAACACCTCCTGTATGGAGCATCTTACTGTCTAGTGGAGATATCACCTACATGACCACTAACACCTCCAAGGATTCTATTTTCTTACTTACAATTGTTTTCTTCTCCTTCCCCTAGAATCTCATCACTCCTACTTTACAAACGCTGAGCTGCTTTTACCGCGACTCTGATAGAACTTCTCCAAATTCATTGATCCATTAAGTATAAATGCAATTAATTTGCTATCCGGTGTCAACCAGAGGAAGATGGGTTCCCCCTTTTTGAGTCTGGTTCCTCTCAAGGTTTCTTCCTCTTGCTCCGAGGGAGTTTTTCCTTGCCACTGTCGCCCCTGGCTTGCTCACTGGGGGTTAGGACCCGGATTTGCTGCTTCATGACGCCATTTATTGCAAACAAACCTTGACTTGACTAGACATTTACCTGCTTATAACTTGGACTTCCCTCTTCTCGATTCAAATACTATTTAACATTAGCATCAAACTAGCAAACCAAACAGTTTGGCTGACCACGCTTCTCCACCTTAAGTTAAAATCACTGCTTGGTCCATATCACGAAACCTACATCGACTCTCTTCATTACAGAATCTGAATCCATCATATCATACCTGGTTTCACACTCATCTTTGCCACGCCCTCTCAGTGGTTATTCTCCAGTGCATTTCTAAGGACATCCATCCAAAATTGGCACGGCTTCCATGGCTTTCCATCAGGGATCCTCTGATCACATAATCTAACTCCTAGCACAACAAGCTTGCATCTCTCTAAGTTAGGACTCTAGGGGCCTGGCTCCAAATTTCAGCAACTGATGCCATCACCACCAACTTACCAGCCATCTTCCTCCTTCCTTATGCCTTTACATCTCTCTCAGCCTCATCCGACACCTCCATTTAGCCGTTTGTCAGACCTGTCTGTCCTCAAATCAAATACGTCTTCTTCAGGGACTCTCAGACCACACAATCCAACTTCTCAGACCTCATTCCTCCCAGGCACATCATAGCTACATTCGTTCCCTAATCAACGACCTCAGGCTGGCACGAGAAACTTGCGTCTATCTCAGCTGGAGCTTTTGGGGTCTGGCTTCAAAACCTAGCAGCAGAAGCCACCCAGAACTCCAGCCCCAAGTTTCTCGGAGTTCCCCCGCCTTGCCCTGCCTTAGTGGTCCGCACTTCGCAAAATGAAGTTATGAAATAACTTAAGTTTGGGAGAAGGACCACGCCCAAACTCCTCCCTTCCATCATTACACGCTCTATATAAACCACTCCTCTGCCCTCACCTTCTCGTGACGAAATTCGCACCCCACCACCTCCCCAGCTCCTCCAACTCTTCCAAAATCTTACTTACTCTTCGCTTGGCAAAAAAAGGGGGGGTCTGGCTTCAAAACCTAGCAGCAGAAGCCACCCAGAACTCCAGCCCCAAGTTTCTCGGAGTTACCCCGCCTTGCCCTGCCTTAGTGGTCCGCAATTCTCAAAGTGCAATACGTCTGCAAAAACACTTTTTACAGTATATCTATCTATTTAGAGTATATCTTACTATTTATCACACACACTTTTTCTATATTGTCCACTGCACTGTCATGTTAGTTGTATGTCTTGTGTTTTTATATATCTGCACATTGGAGTTTGGAAAAGTGCAATCACGTTCAGCTATGCACTCAGTTGTAAAGTCTGAATGACAATAAAGTTCACTTTGATTTTGACTTTGTATAGTGCTGGTTTAAGATGGTATAATGCTGGTTTAAGATGGTATAGTGCTGGTTTAAGATGGTAAAGTGCTGGTTTAAGATAGTACAGTGCTGGTTTAAGATGGTATAGTGCTGGTTTAAGATGGTATAGTGCTGGTTTAAGATGGTACAGTGCTGGTTTAAGATGGTGTAGTGCTGGTTTAAGATGGTATAGTGCTGGTATAAGATGGTATAGTGCTGGTATAAGATGGTATAGTGCTGGTATAAGATGGTATAGTGATGGTATAAGACGGTACAGTGCTGGTTTTAGATGGTATAGTGATGGTATAAGATGGTATAGTGCTGGTTTAAGATGGTATAGTGTTGGTATAAGATGGTATAGTGCTGGTATAAGACGGTATAGTGATGGTATAAGACGGTACAGTGCTGGTTTAAGATGGTATAGTGCTGGTATAAGATGGTACAGTGCTGGTATAATATGGTATAGTGATGGTATAAGATGGTATAGTGATGGTATAAGATGGTATAGTGCTGGTATAAGATGGTATAGTGCTGGTTTAAGATGGTATAGTGCCGGTATAAGATGGTATAGTGCTGGTATAAGATGGTATAGTGCTGGTATAAGATGGTATAGTGCTGGTATAAGATGGGATAAGATGGTATAGTGATGGTATAGTGCTGGTATAAGACTGTATAGTGCTGGTATAAGATGGTATGGTGATGGTATATTGCTGGTATAAGACGGTATAGTGCTGGTATAAGATGGTATAGTGATGGTAAAGTGCTGGTATAAGACGGTATAGTGCTGGTATAAGATGGTATAAGATGGTATAGTGATGGTATAGTGCTGGTATAAGATGGTATAAGATGGTATAGTGATGGTATAGTGCTGGTATAAGATGGTATAAGATGGTATAGTGATGGTATGAGACGGTACAGTGCTGGTTTAAGATGGTATAGTGATGGTATAAGATGGTATAGTGCTGGTATAAGATGGTATAGTGCTGGATTAAGCTGGTATAGTGCTGGTATAAGATGGTATAGTGCTGGTTTAAGATGGTATAGTGCTGGTATAAGATGGTATAGTGCTGGTATAAGATGGTACAGTGCTGGTATAATATGGTATAGTGATGGTATAAGATGGTATAGTGATGGTATAAGATGGTATAGTGCTGGTATAAGATGGTATAGTGCTGGTTTAAGATGGTATAGTGCCGGTATAAGATGGTATAGTGCTGGTATAAGATGGTATAGTGATGGTATAAGATGGTATAGTGCTGGTATAAGATGGTATAGTGCTGGTATAAGATGGTATAGTGATGGTATATTGCTGGTATAAGACGGTATAGTGCTGGTATAAGATGGTATAGTGATGGTAAAGTGCTGGTATAAGACGGTATAGTGCTGATATAAGATGGTATAAGATGGTATAGTGATGGTATAGTGCTGGTATAAGATGGTATAAGATGGTATAGTGATGGTATAAGACGGTACAGTGCTGGTTTAAGATGGTATAGTGATGGTATAAGATGGTATAGTGCTGGATTAAGATGGTATAGTGCTGGTATAAGATGGTATAGTGCTGGTTTAAGATGGTATAGTGCTGGTATAAGATGGTATAGTGCTGGTATAAGATGGTACAGTGCTGGTATAATATGGTATAAGATGGTATAGTGATGGTATAAGATGGTATAGTGCTGGTATAAGATGGTATAGTGCTGGTTTAAGATGGTATAGTGCCGGTATAAGATGGTATAGTGCTGGTATAAGATGGTATAGTGATGGTATAAGATGGTATAGTGCTGGTATAAGATGGTATAGTGCTGGTATAAGATGGGATAAGATGGTATAGTGATGGTATAGTGCTGGTATAAGACTGTATAGTGCTGGTATAAGATGGTATAGTGATGGTATATTGCTGGTATAAGACGGTATAGTGCTGGTATAAGATGGTATAGTGATGGTAAAGTGCTGGTATAAGACGGTATAGTGCTGGTATAAGATGGTATAAGATGGTATAGTGATGGTATAGTGCTGGTATAAGACGGTATAAGATGGTATAGTGATGGTATAAGATGGTATAGTGATGGTATAGTGCTGATATAAGACGGTATAGTGCTAGTATAAGATGGTATAAGATGGTATAGTGCTGGTATAAGATGGTATAGTGCTGGTATAAGATGGTATAAGATGGTATAGTGATGGTATAGTGCTGGTATAAGATGGTATTAGATTGTATAGTGATGATATAGTGCTGCTATAAGATGGTATAGTGATGGTATAAGATGGTATAGTGATGGTATAGTGCTGGTATAAGATGGTATAAGATGGTATAGTGATGCTATAGTGCTGGTATAAGATGGTATAAGATGGTATAGTGATGGTATAAGACGGTATAGTGCTGGTATGAGAAGGTATAGTGCTGGTATAAGATGGTATAGTACTGGTTTAAGACGGTATAGTGCTGGTATAAGATGGTATAGTGCTGGTATAAGATGGCATAGTGCTGGTTTAAGACAGTATAATGCTGGTATAAGATGGTATAGTGATGGTATAAGATGGTGTAGTGCTGGGTTAAGATGATATAGTGCTGGTTTAAGATGGTATAGTACTGGTTTAAGACGGTATAGTGCTGGTTTAAGATGATATAGTGCTGGTTTAAGATGATATAGTGCTGGTTTAAGATGATATAGTGCTGGTTTAAGATGGTGTAGTGCTGGGTTAAGATGATATAGTGCTGGTTTAAGATGGTATAGTACTGGTTTAAGACGGTATAGTGCTGGTTTAAGATGATATAGTGCTGGTTTAAGATGGTATAGTGCTGGTATAAGATGGTATAGTGCTGAATTAAGATGATATATTGCTGGTTTAAGATGGTATAGTGCTGGTTTAAGACGGTATAGTGCTGGTATAAGATGGTATAGTGCTGGGTTAAGATGATATAGTGCTGGTTTAAGATGGTATAGTGCTGGTTTAAGACGGTATAGTGCTGGGTTAAGATGATATAGTGCTGGTTTAAGATGGTATAGTGCTGGTTTAAGACGATATAGTGCTGGTTTAAGATGGTATAATGCTAGTTTAAGCTGGTATAGTGCTGGTTTAAGACGGTATAGTGCTGGGTTAAGATGATATAGTGCTGGTTTAAGACGGTATAGTGCTGGTTTAAGACGATATAGTGCTGGTTTAAGATGGTATAATGCTAGTTTAAGCTGGTATAGTGCTGGTTTAAGATGGTATAGTGCTGGTATAAGATGGTATAGTGCTAGTATAAGATGGTATAAGATGGTATAGTGCTGGTATAAGATGGTATAGTGCTGGTATAAGATGGTATAAGATGGTATAGTGATGGTATAGTGCTGGTATAAGATGGTATAAGATTGTATAGTGATGATATAGTGCTGGTATAAGATGGTATAGTGATGGTATAAGATGGTATAGTGCTGGTATAAGATGGTATAAGATGGTATAGTGATGATATAGTGCTGGTATAAGATGGTATAACATGGTATAGTGATGGTATAAGGCGGTATAGTGCTGGTATGAGAAGGTATAGTGCTGGTATAAGATGGTATAGTACTGGTTTAAGACGGTATAGTGCCGGTATAAGATGGTATAGTGCTGGTATAAAATAGCATAGTGCTGGTTTAAGACAGTATAATGCTGGTATAAGATGGTATAGTGCTGGTATAAGATGGTATAGGATGGTATAGTGATGGTATAGTGATGGTATAAGATGGTATAGTGCTGGTTTAAGACGGTATAGTGCTGGGTTAAGATGATATAGTGCTGGTTTAAGATGATATAGTGCTGGTTTAAGATGGTATAGTGCTGGGTTAAGATGATATAGTGCTGGTTTAAGATGGTATAGTACTGGTTTAAGACGGTATAGTGCTGGTTTAAGATGGTGTAGTGCTGGTTTAAGATGATATAGTGCTGGTTTAAGATGGTATAGAGCTGGTATAAGACGGTATAGTGCTGGGTTAAGATGGTATAGAGCTGGTATAAGACGGTATAGTGCTGGGTTAAGATGGTATAGTGCTGGGTTAAGATGATATAGTGCTGGTTTAAGACGGTATAGTGCTGGTTTAAGATGGTATATTGCTGGTTTAAGATGGTATAGTGCTGGGTTAAGATGATATAGTGCTGGTTTAAGATGTATAGTACTGGTTTAAGACGGTATAGTGCTGGTTTAAGATGGTATAGTGCTGGTTTAAGACGGTATAGTGCTGGGTTAAGATGATATAGTGCTGGTTTAAGATGGTATAGTGCTGGTATAAGATGGTATAGTGCTGGTATAAGACGGTATAGTGCTGGGTTAAGATGGTATAGTGCTGGGTTAAGATGATATAGTGCTGGTTTAAGATGGTATAGTGCTGGTATAAGATGGTATAGTGCTGGTATAAGACGGTATAGTGCTGGGTTAAGATGGTATAGTGCTGGGTTAAGATGATATAGTGCTGGTTTAAGACGGTATAGTGCTGGTTTAAGATGGTATATTGCTGGTTTAAGATGGTATAGTGCTGGGTTAAGATGATATAGTGCTGGTTTAAGATGTATAGTACTGGTTTAAGATGGTATAGTGCTGGTTTAAGATGGTATAGTGCTGGTATAAGATGGTATATTGCTGGATTAAGATGATATAGTGCTGGATTAAGATGGTATAGTGCTGGTTTAAGACGGTATAGTGCTGGTATAAGATGGTATAGTGCTGGTTTAAGATGGTATAGTGCTGGTTTAAGATGGTATAGTGCTGGTTTAAGATGGTATAGTGCTGGTTTAAGACGGTATAGTGCTGGGTTAAGATGATATTGTGCTGGTTTAAGATGGTATAGTGCTGGTTTAAGACGGTATAGTTCTGGGTTAAGATGATATAGTGCTGGTTTAAGATGGTATAGTGCTGGTATAAGATGGTATAGTGCTGGATTAAGATGATATAGTGCTGGTTTAAGATGGTATAGTGCTGGTTTAAGACGGTATAGTGCTGGTATAAGATGGTATAGTGCTGGGTTAAGATGGTATAATGCTAGTTTAAGGTGGTATAGTGCTGGTTTAAGCTGGTATAGTGCTGGTTTAAGCTGGTATAATGCTGGTTTAAGCTGGTATAATGCTAGTTTAAGCTGGTATAGTGCTGGTTTAAGATGGTACAGTGCTGGTATAAGATGGTATAATGCTGGTTTAAGATGATGTAGTGCTGGTTTAAGATGGTATAGTGCTGGTATAAGATGGTATAGTGCTGGTATAAGATGGTATAGTGCTGGTTTAAGATGGTATAGTGCTGGTATAAGATGGTATAGTGCTGGTATAAGATGGTATAATGCTGGTTTAAGATGATGTAGTGCTGGTTTAAGATGGAATAGTGCTGGTATAAGATGGTATAGTGCTGGTATAAGATGGTATAGTGCTGGTATAAGATGGTATAGTGCTGGTATAAGATGGTATATTGCTGGTATAAGATGGTATAGTGCTGGTATAAGATGGTATATTGCTGGTATAAGATGGTATAGTGCTGGTATAAGATGGTATAGTGCTGGTATAAGACGGTATAGTGATGGTATAAGACGGTACAGTGCTGGTATAAGATGGTATATTGCTGGTATAAGATGGTATAGTGCTGATATAAGATGGTATAGTGCTGGTATAAGATGGTATAGTGCTGGTATAAGATGGTATATTGCTGGTATAAGATGGTACAGTGCTGGTTTAAGCTGGTATAGTGCTGGATTAACACGTTGCAGGTTGAAAAAAGTAAAACATATAAATATTAAGAGAGTAAATTACAGCTAAAGCACTACAGAGAGTATATATATATATATGTGTGTGTGTGTGTGTGTGTGTGTGTGTGTGTGTGTGTGTGTTCTGAACACAGTTGTCTGTCGTTCTGCAGGTATGTGTAAGAGCAGCTTCTTTTCTTTAACTCAGATGTGTCTTCTATATTTACACACAGGAAGCCCTGCTACCCCTCCTCACTCTCCTACCCCTCCTCACTCTTCTACCCCTCCTCACTCACATACGCCACATACACACAAAAACCGCACACACACACACACACACACACACACACACACACACACACACACACACACATATACACAAACACATGCACATACATATCACATGTACAAACACACACAGCCCAACATGTACACAAAAACTCACACCATATACACATACACACAGCACACACACCACACACATCACATATAAACACACAATACACACACACACACACACACACACACCATAAACAGCACACACACATCACATATACACACACAACACACACACACACACCACATACATCACATATACACACACCATACTCACACACACCGTACACAGCACATACATACACCACAAACACCACATACACACATCACGACATACACACACACACCTACCACATACTCGCACCATATACACATACACATCAAACACACACCACATACATCACATATACACACACACCACATGCATCACATATACACACACAACACACACACACACACACACACACCACATACATCACATATACACACACCATACACACACACACCATACCCAGCACACACACACATCACATATACACACACAACACACACACACACCACATACACACACAGCACACATACACACTCAACATAAATACACACAAAACACACACAGCACACATACACACTCAACATAAATACACACAAAACACACGCACACCACATACACACACACCATACACACACGACACAACACACAAAAAACACACACACGCACACCACATACACGCACACACACACCACACACACCATACACACACACACACCACCCACACACACACCACCCACACACACACACAGACCATATACACACACACAAAACACACGCACACCACATACACACACACACACACCGCACACACACACACACACCACGTATACACACATACATAGACACACAGACCATACACACACACACATCACATACACACACACCACACACACACACCACATATACACACATACATAGACACACAGACCATACACGCACACACACATCACATACACACACACACACACCATACACACACATACATAGACACACAGACCAAACACACACACACATCACATACACACACACACAATATACACACCACATACACACACACACACACCATGTACACACATCACATATACACACACACCACATGCATCACATATACACACACAACACACACACACACACACACACACCACATACATCACATATACACACACCATACACACACACACCATACCCAGCACACACACACATCACATATACACACACAACACACACACACACCACATACACACACAGCACACATACACACTCAACATAAATACACACAAAACACACACAGCACACATACACACTCAACATAAATACACACAAAACACACGCACACCACATACACACACACCATACACACACGACACAACACACAAAAAACACACACACGCACACACACACCACACACACCATACACACACACACACCACCCACACACACACACACACCATATACACACACACAAAACACACGCACACCACATACACACACACACACACCGCACACACACACACACACCACGTATACACACATACATAGACACACAGACCATACACACACACACATCACATACACACACACCACACACACACACCACATATACACACATACATAGACACACAGACCATACACGCACACACACATCACATACACACACACACACACCATACACACACATACATAGACACACAGACCAAACACACACACACATCACATACACACACACACAATATACACACCACATACACACACACACACACCATGTACACACATCACATATACACACGCACCTACCACATACTCACACTATATACACACATACCATATACATCACATATACACACACCATACACACACACCACACACACCATACACACACATACATAGACACACAGACCAAACACACACACACACATCACATACACACACACACACACACTATACACACCACATACACACACACCACGTACACACATCACATATACACATGCATCTACCACATACTCACACTATATACACACACACACCATATACATCACATATACACACACCATAAACACACACCACACACACCATACACACACACACCACATATACACACAGACATAAACCATGTACACACACACACCATACACACACACCATACAAACACACACACCAAATACACACACACACACCACATACACACCACATACATGACATACACACATCACAAACACGTCACATAAACAAACACGTACCACATACTCACATCATATACACACACAACACCCACCACATACACACTTACACACACACCATATACGCACACACACCACATACACACATCACATAAACACACTCACATGCACACACACACCACATACACAAACATCACACACACCATACACACACACACACACACACACACCATCATATACACACCACACATGCACACACACACACTAACATCATACACACAACACACACACAACCCCACCACACACACCATACACACACACACACACACACACACACACCACATATACACACATACATAGACACACAGACCATACACACACACATACACACAACATACACACACACCACACACACCATACACCATACTCACACACACACCACATATACACACAGACACACACCATACACACACACACACCAAATACACACAGACACACACGCACACCACATACACACCACACACATGACATACACACATCACACACACGTCACATACACAAACACCCACCACATACTCACATCATATACACACACAACACACACCACATACACACTTACACACACACCACATACACACTTACACACCATATACGCACACACACACCACATACACAAACATCACACATACCATACACACACACACCAACATCATATACACACCACACACGCACACACACACACCAACATCATATACACAACCCACACCAAACACAATATACATACACACCACACACAGCATACACACACACACACCACACACACACACCACATATACACACATACATAGACACACAGAGTATACACACACACACACACACATCACATACACACACAGACAACACATACACACCACATACACACACACACACACCACATACACACATCATATATACACACACACCTACCACATACTCACACTATATACACACACACACCATATACATCACATATGCACACCATACACACACACAACACACATAAACACACCATACACACACACCACACACACCATACACACACACCACATATACACACAGACACACACCATATACCCACACACACCATACACACACACTATTCACACACACACCAAATACACACACACACAACACACACACGCACACCACATACATGACATACACACATCACATACAAACATCACACACGTCACATAAACAAACACCTACCGCATACTCACATCATATACACACACAACACACACCACATACACACTTACACACACACCACATACACACTTACACACCATATACGCACACACACACCACATACACAAACATCACACATACCATACACACACACACCAACATCATATACACACCACACACGCACACACACACACCAACATCATATACACAACCCACACCAAACACAATATACATACACACCACACACAGCATACACACACACACCACACACACACACCACATATACACACATACATAGACACACAGAGTATACACACACACACACACACACATCACATACACACACAGACAACACATACACACCACATACACACATCATATATACACACACACCTACCACATACTCACACTATATACACACACACACCATATACATCACATATGCACACCATACACACACACAACACACATAAACACACCATACACACACACCACACACACCATACACACACACCACATATACACACAGACACACACCATATACCCACACACACCATACACACACACTATTCACACACACACCAAATACACACACACACAACACACACACGCACACCACATACATGACATACACACATCACATACAAACATCACACACGTCACATAAACAAACACCTACCGCATACTCACATCATATACACACACAACACCCACCACACACACACCACATACACACTTACACACACACCACATACACACTTACACACAATATACGCACACACACACCACATACACACATCACATAAACACAAACTCACACGCACACACACACCACATACACAAACATCACACACACCATACACACACACACAACATCATATACACATCACACACGCACACACACAAACCAACATCATATACACACCACACACAACCCACACCACACACAATATACATACACACACCACATACATCACACTCACACACCACATACACACATCACATAAACACACACACACCACATACACATCACATACACACACACACACACAAACACACACATATATATACAAATACATCATACACACACAACACACATACACATGCACACATACACACACCACATATATACAAACTAAACCATATATAAATGGTAAGAGAGTAAATTACAGCTAAAGCACTACAGAGAGTATATATGTGTGTGTGTGTGTGTGTGTGTGTGTGTGTGTTCTGAACACAGTGGTCCGTCGTCCTGCAGGTATGTGTAAGAGCAGCTTCTTTTCTTTAACTCAGACCTGTCTTCTATATTTACACACAGGAAGCCCTGCTACCCCTCCTCACTCTCCTACCCCTCCTCAATCTCCTACCCCTCCCCACTCTCGTACCCCTCCTCACTCTCCTACCCCTCCTCACTCTCCTACCCCTCCTCACTCTCGTACCCCTCCTCACTCTCCTACCCCTCCTCACTCTCGTACCCCTCCTCACTCTCCTACCCATCCTCACTACACACCACACGCATACACACACACACCATACACACACACACCATATACAGACACACACCATACACACACACATACACACACACACCACATACACACAAACACCACGCACACATACATACACACACACACACATACACACACACCATATACACACAACACACACCACAAACATACACCATATATACACACACACACACACCATATACAAACACACCATATACACACAAACACAGACCATATACAAACACACCATATACACACAAACACAGACCATATACACACACAGCATATATACACACACAACATACACACAACACACACACCATAAACACACACGCCATATACACCACATATACACACACCATATATACACACACACACAACATATACACACACACCATATACACACACACCATATACACACACATGCCATATACACCACATATACACACACCATATACACACACACACACCATATACACACACACAACACACACACACCATATACACACACCATATACACACACACACACACACACCATATACACACACACCATATACACACACAGACCATATACACACAAACCATATACACACACACAACACACACACACCATATACACACACACACCACATATACACACACACCACATACACACACACACCATATACACACACATGTCATATACACCACATACACACACACACACACACCATATACACCACATATACACACACCATATACACAGACACACCATACACACACACAATATACACACACCATATACACACACACAACATGTACACACACACCATATACACACCATACACACACACAGACCATAGACACACACACCATATAAACACACACCATATACACACACTGACCACATATACCACATACACACACACCATATACACACACACCATACACACACCACATATACACACATACATAGACACACAGACCATACACACACACACACACACAAACCACATATATACACACATACACCAGATATACACACATACATAGACACACATGCATAGACACACAGACCATAAACACATACCACATATACACATCACATACACACACACCTTATACAGACACACACACACACACACACACACTCACACCATATACACACACACACCATACACACACACATACACACACACCATATACACACAACACACACCACAAACACACAGCATATACACACACACCATATACACACCATATATACACACACAACATACACACAACACACAAACCATATACACACACATGCCATATACACCACATACACACACACCATATACACACACAACATATGCACACACACCATACACACACACACCATATACACACACACAACATATGCACACACACCATACACACACACACACACCATATACACACATGCCATATACACCACATATACACACACAACATATACACACACACACACACCATATACACACACACACACCATATACACAACACAACACACACACACCATATACACACACCATATACACGCACACACCATATACACACACACAACAAACACACATCATATACACAAACACACACCATATACACATGCCATACACACACACACACACACAACATATACAAACACACCATACAGACACACACACCATATACACACACACTATATACACACACACAGCACACACATACACCATATACACACACACACACACACCACATATACACACATGCCATATACACCACATATACACAAACCATATACACACACAACATATACACACAAACACCATATACACACACATACACTACACAAACACCATATACACACACCATATACAAACACACAAAACATATACACACACACCATACACACACAAACCATACACACACACACACACCATATACACACACCATATAGACACACACACAGACCATATACACACACACCATATACACACAAACAACACACACACACCATATACACACACACACACCATATATACACACTATATACACACACACCATACACACACCATACACACACACCACATACATGCACACACCATATACACCACATATACACACACCATATACACACACACAGCACACACATACACATAAATACATATAGATAAATACATATACTCTTGAATTGGAAGTAGAATAACTGACCTGAGATCAGGTAGAGGGTAAAGATGAAGATCTTCATCCTGAACTGAACTCCAGCTTCACTGATGATCAAACTCCAGTCTATTATGGTCCAACACTAAAGCTCTTGTTCACAGGTTGTTGTTCTTTATGAGTGTATCTGTCTGCAACTCCAGTTCTATCTAGTTTGGGTTCTTCCTCGTTCTCGTCTTTCTCTGGTTAGAGTCAGAGTTGTTCAACTCACAGCTCCTCCCACCAGCATCACTGACCACATACCAAATTAAACTCAGAGAACATGAAGAGCTGCAGTCAGGAGGTTCTGTCTTGTCTTCAGAGGAGCAGCTTGCTGTAGGACCCTGTTCATAACGATACATGAGGCCTACATAAGCTTATCATAACATGACTGTACACTCGGTGATCAGACGCGTCTCTGGTTAGTCGGTCTGATCTCCAAAACCTGTCTGGGATGGAATGTGTAGATCCACTCGTCAGACAGTGACTAATTACCAGCCGTGTATTCGTCCAGTCTCTATCGTCTGCAGTTTGTTTCGTCCAGTCGTTTCTGTTCATGTCGTTATTAAGTCTTTCAGTTCGTCCACTTCTCGACCAGGTGTGTCCTCCATGATCATCTTCCTCAAAGACACCATCACCTGCCCAGTGATAGACTGCATAGACAGTGCTGGGAGTTGTACTGGGAGGGGTTTAGTTGTACTGGGAGGGGTTTAGTTGTATTTAAGGGGTTTGGGTTGTACTGGGGAAGCTTGGGTTGTACTAGGAGCGGCTTTGGGTTGCAATAGGAGGGGTTTTGGTTGTACTAAGAGGATGTTAATTGTACTGGGAGGAGCTTACTTGTAATAAGAGGGTTTATTTGGTACTGGAAAGAGTTATGGTATTATTGGGATGAGTCTGGGTTGTACTGGGAGCAGTCTAGATTGTACTGGGAAAGGGTTTTAGTTGTACTGCAGGGTAAATGGTGCCGCAGTTATATTTTGTTGTCCAGCTTCTTAATGGAGATGCAATGTTCTAGATAGCTCTCTGCGTTTAGCACTACCTTAACAGTTGAGGTGATATATTAATAGAGTTGGAATGTTCTAGATAGTTATTGGAGTTTACCACTAGCTAACACTAACAATTGAGGTGATATACTAATGGAGATGGAATGTTCTAGATAGCTCTTGGTGTTTATATCTACCTAACGTTAACAGTTGAGGTGATATATTAATGGAGATGCAATGTTCTAGATAGTTATTGAAATTTAGCACAACCTAACACTAACAATTGAGGTGATATACTGTATATATAATGATGTATAAATGTATTTAGATGGTGTTTAAGGCGTATAGAACCAGAGCATATGTAATGTTCTAGGCTATAAGATCCGGGTCCGAGCCCCCAGTGAGCAAGCCAAAGGCGACAGTGGCGAGGAAAAACTCCCTCATAGCATCAGGAAGAAACCTCGAGAGGAACCGAGACTCAAAAGGGGAACCCATCCTCCTCTGGTCGACACCGGATATCCAGAACAAACCCAATCAAACTCAGCGCTATCCTCTAAACCTTTCCCGGATTCTGATTGGCTGACAGGGAGCAGCGTTTAGTTTAGCTGGCGTTTAGTCCCTCCCACATGGTGGAAAGGCTAGTTGGACTGGTCCAAAGTGCGTCACACTAAAGTTGTAAAGGTGAACGTAGCCTGAGGCTGTGCGTCTGCTTCAGCGGACTCTGTTGACCACTGCACAGAGGTCAGCGGCTAGTTCAGTTAGCACATTGTGGAAGCCGTCTGTGCCGTGCGTCCCTTTGGGAAGAATGAAATCTGGGAATGTGAGTTTAGGCCTTAGAACACCTTATAAATACACTTATACTGTAGGAGTGCAGGATTTGGGGTGGGCTGGTCTACAGATTGATAGGCTACTTCAGAGTGGTTTGTGGGGAGTTTGAGTCAATCAATCAGGGCCTTTATTGTCACACAGTCACAAGTACAAGTACAAGAACCGGCGAAATTATCATCAACCATCCGATACATACAGATACGAGGTATGGGGGGAGTGTGAGGGGAGACAGGACAGGAAGACAGGCAGAATCAGAAACATTAGAGGGATACACGGGGAGGATAAAAAAGTCAAAACCCCCCCAGACTGATCTCCGTAGAGCACCGTGTGAGAACATACAAAAAAAACCCTCTGCTGACAAGCACAATCAGTACACACAAAACACAACTAGTAACGGGAGCTTCTCCGAGATGTTATCAATGCTGCGGCTGAAAGTTGCCAAGATGTTATCCAATTAGCTGTCACAGTCTGATTTCCCACAGCTCTGCCCACTGCGTTAATCATGTCAGGCAGCTTTCCTGGGCTCTGGACAGCTGACCCAACTCTTTTCATTTCACGATATACCAGAGAAACGCCTAATCCAATCAGCAGAACCCCAATAATCAGAGTGCCAAAAATGAACACATCCTCGATGTCCTCCACAGACAGAGTCGCCAGACACGACATGCCAATTCTCCCACGCGTCCCTCGCATATCCAACTACGAATGTTCCGGCAGGTCAAACAGGTTCCCCCGAACCCGAGCTTCTCGTCGAGGAGATGTGTCAATTGCGTTGAGAGTCCATTTAATCAAATTCATTTCTTCTTGGTTTGAGGAGCAGAGTTAAGAGAGTATCTGTGATAGAATAACAGCCACGAGACCGGAGAAGCTAAGCAGGAAAGATAAGAGGAGGAGAGGGAGGAAAATGAGACCGCCTTCGTCGAGAGCAAGAGTGTGTAAAGGATGAGTACATGTACACATGAAACTATGTACTATAAAATTACAAAGAAAAACTTTTTAGTATCAACATAAACCTTTTTACAATTAGCTGTGCGTTTAACCACAAGCAGTACTTGTAATTTTACATGAATTTGCATGTAATTTAAAAAAAGCAAAGAAACACTGTAAAAATAATTCAGTACTTTATCTGTAAAGAAAGAGAAATACATGTTTAGCTGTTAATTTACAGATAATTTACAGATAATGTAAGAGTTTTACATACAATTAAAAATAAAGAAAACAACGTTTTGTTTTAAATTTCCATAAAATTAGGATTCTTTTTTTTTACAATGTAGATAAAAGTATATATTTCGTGTAATTACAGTAGCAGGCCAATAACATTGTGTAGAGCAAGCCCAATTAAACATAATGAGATCTTCTTAAAATGATTGATTAACTTCATATGTTTAACAGTCTGTTTGGTTGTTGTTGGGGTTTAGACTCGGGTAGACTGAATTTAATTGGTTAGTGTTGGGGTTTAGACTCTGGTAGACTGAATTTAATTGGTTAGTGTTGGGGTTTAGACTCTGGTAGACTGAATCTAATTGGTTGGTGATGGGTTTTAGACTCGGGTAGACTGAATCTGATTAGTTGTTGTTGGGGTTTAGACTCGGGTAGACTGAATCTGATTAGTTGTTGTTGGGGTTTAGACTCTGGTAGACTCAATTTAATTGGTTAGTGTTGGGGTTTAGACTCTGGTAGACTGAATTTAATTGGTTAGTGTTGGGGTTTAGACTCTGGTAGACTGAATTTAATTGGTTAGTGTTGGGGTTTAGACTCTGGTAGACTGAATTTAATTGGTTAGTGTTGGGGTTTAGACTCTGGTAGACTGAATCTAATTGGTTGGTGATGGGTTTTAGACTCGGGTAGACTGAATCTGATTAGTTGTTGTTGGGGTTTAGACTCGGGTAGACTGAATCTGATTAGTTGTTGTTGGGGTTTAGACTCTGGTAGACTCAATTTAATTGGTTAGTGTTGGGGTTTAGACTCTGGTAGACTGAATCTGATTGGTTGGTGTTGGGGTTTAGACTCTGGTAGACTGAATCTGATTGGTTGGTGTTGGGGTTTAGACTCTGGTAGACTGAATCTGACTGGATGTTTTTGGGATTCAGACTCTCGTAAACTGAAACTGGTTGGATGGTGTTAGGCTTTAGACTGATTGGTTGATGTTGGGGTTTGGTCTCCGTAAGACTAAATCTGATTTGTTGATTTTGGGGTTTAGTCTCAGTAAGACTGAATCTGGTTGGTTGGTTTTGGGGGTTAAACTTTGTAAGAATTAATCTGATAGGCTGGTGTTCAGGTTTAAACTCTGTTAGGCTGAATCTGATTGGTTTGTGTTGGGGTTTAGACTCTGGTAAACAGAATCTGATTGGTTGGTGGTGGGGTTTAGAGTCTGATATATTAAATCTGATTGGTTGGTTTTGGGGTTTAGGCTCTGGTAGACTGAATCTGACTGAGTTTGTAGTGTGTTGTAAACTGAATTTGGTTCTCCTGGATCCAGGCTCTGGTAGCCTGGTTGGTTGGTGTTGGGTTGCAGGTTCTGGTAGACTGGATTCATGCTCATGTTGTTCCGATTCCCAGGTGGGTCGTTTTCATAACTAGCATGAGCCTGAATTTAAAGCAGAACAGTACAAATTCACAACTTTATACTACATACTAGATGATTATCTGTTAAGTCAGTTTACAGTACAATAAACTTACTGTTCCATTACTTCCTGATCGTCTGCTGGTGAAAGTAGAGTCTGCTATACAGAGTAAACCAGATATGATACATTGATACAGTGAGAACATCAACATACTTTGTGTGTGTGTGTGTGTTAATAGTACCTTGGGTTCTGTAGCAGATCAGTGTTAATCCTCCAATCAGCAGCAGAGCCACACAGACACATACAGTGATGATGATAACAGAGGAAACTGAAGCCAAGAGACAGACTATTTTCATTCCTGCTACAAACAATTACAGAGGAAACAACATTCCTTCAGGACCATACGGTGCAACACAAACAATATAATGATCTCCCCTCGTGAGTCGTGGTTCCTCTCGAGGGTTCTTCCTCCCGTCTGAGGGAGAGTTCCTTGCACTGTAACGTCTGGCTTGCTCATTGGGGGATACATGTTGTAACAGCATGTTCTTAAACTTCTGTAAAGCTGCTTTGTGACAGCATCTTAGTAAAAAGCGCTATACAAATACATTTGAAGTTAATTGAATTCAGGATATTCCAAATTGTTGTTTTGTCTATGCACAGTGCTTGTGGAAGGACTCCCTCACAGCTTCAAATTGAGTTCCTTTTCTTTCTTAGCTCAGCTTCTCAAGATAGTTCATCCAATTCTAATAACAAAACCAGGATACATTTTACAAGTGCATAGCTGCCTTCTGGTCTTCATAACTTGAGAACAGTTTTAGCTACAGTCATAATACGTATATCAGAACAAAGACCCCCCATCACTAGCCAGAGATTACCACTGACAGCTTCAGTGGAAAAGCCATAATACATTTGGCCTATGAATGTGTCCTCTAGTGCATGAGGGTGTATTTATATGCCACATATGCCATGAGTCTCTTTATAAGCAACCTTACATTGCATGACTGGACTGTTACAAGATAAGAAGAGATGTATGTAACTATGTTTAGGGGTTTGGAGACCCCTGTGGCAGAGATGCGTAACTGCATGCACTGTGCGGATGTGGGTTGCACTTTGGACCCCTTTAATGAGAGGTTGAATCTGATTACTCAGTCGAAGGATGTGTCTTTTGAAGTGACTCAGTACATTGACATCACTTGTAACACATGTACCAGCCAATCAGAGAATGAATCCAGTATGAGTTCTGTACTGAATGACCAGTAGACAGTCTAGTCTGTGTTACATATTAAACTAATTTTACCAGCAATTCTAATTCGAATGGGAAACCAATGAGAAACAGTTAATACTGTGGTTGATGTGTCTCACCTGTGACCTGTAACTGAATCTCTCTGAAGAATGTTTCGTAGCTTAATGAATCGTCTTGCGCTCTCACTCCCCAGTAATAAACTCCTCCATCATCTTCTCCCACTTCGCTGATGCTCACTGTAAGAACTTTAGATGTTTTGTTATCAGAGATGGAGAAGGTGTTGTTCCTTCCTTTGATTGAGATGATATTAGACTTATATATATATCATTTTAGTAAGTTTTTGACCGTCCAGTTTCTTAAAGAACTTGGTGTTTTCCTTAAACTTCTCTGGATATGAACAGCTGATGGTGATGTTCTCTCCCACATAACCAGCTACAAGCTTTGGTGGTCCCAAACAACATGGGTCTGTCAACCACACACATAAAAAAATGGCATCCAATCATTTCAAAGGACAATCTCACATTTAATTCAACATCTTGAAGTCTTTCAATGGCAAAATATTTTCTTACCTGTCTTCACCTCCAGGTTCACATCCTGATCCCCTTCTCCAGCCTCTCCACACTGATATGATCCAGCATCCTGTACACTCAGTGCTTGAAAGGTGACTATAAGATCTCCACCATACTCATGAAGATGAACTCTGTCTTTATGATCCCATGTGTCCTCCATTTGGCTAGATTTTAAATACACACACTGCTTTACTCCATCCTTACAAAAGCTATTCAATATTTTATAACCTTGTGGTTTACAGTATATCATGACGCTACCTCCTGGGTAGCCAATCACATTAGAGCAGCCCACTGGACCTGCCAATCAGATTCAAAAGTCTTGTCACAATTTATCAGCACTGCATCAAAATACTGAATCTGACTGCTGCATGAACCCGTTAACCCGAATGACTGAATGAATGAATTAATGAATGCCTTTATTGTCACTCAGTCACGAGTACTGAGTGGGAAAATTAGCCATCAACCTGTCCGTACATACAAGTACAAGGTAAGGGGGGAGAGGTGGGAGGGGAGACAGGACAGAAAGATCGGGAATGGGAAAATAAGAAAATGGCGGGGCCAAGCAGCGAAGGCGTGGGATACGGGAGAGATTCTCAAAACAGTGGTCTTCTGAAGGAATTTTGCTTTATCAGCAGCTCCACTTGGCTGAGGTCAGTGCTGGGGACGGGGAGCCGAACGCAGATTAGACCCGTGTTGTCTGAGTGAGTGGCCACTCGGCAGTTTAGCGCAGTCACCCTGTTTGTCTAACATGGTCTTCAAGTTTCTCCACACTCCGTTGCCAAGTCGAGAGTCTCTCCAAGATGTTTTCCATGTTGTGGTTAAAAGTCACAGTCTGATCGCCCACAGCTCTGCCCGCTGCATCGTGTCAGGCAGCTTTTGGGGGCTTTAGAAAAGCTGACCTAACTCTAATTTCATGATATACCAGGGAATCCTAATCCAATCAGCAACACCTCAGTAATCATTGTGCCAAAAAGGAAAACGCCAACGATGTCCTCCACGGAAAGAGTCATCAGGCACACGACATGCCACTTCTCCCACGCGTCCCTCACGTATCCAGCTACAAATGTTCCGGCAGGACAGGCAGGTTCCCCCGAACTCGAGCTTCTCGTCGAGAAGATGGTGTCAATTGCGTTGAGAGTCCATTTAATCAAATCCATGCTTCTTGGTTTGAAGAGCAGCGTGAAGAGAGTCTCTTAGGAATAGCAGTAACAGCCACGAGACCGGAGAAGCCAAGCGGGAAAGATCAGGGGAGGACAGGGAGAAAATGAGACCGCCTTCAACAAGAGCTAGAGTGTCTGACGACATGTTGTAGTTTATATATATATATAAAACTAACATATTGTTTATATTAAAAAAACAATTGGACAAAGCATCACTCTCGGATTGTCTTTATTTTACACCACCTGAACTCAGGACCACCTGGCATCAGCTTTACACATGTGCATACCCACTGTTCTCCAATCTTCTTCTCTTAGTGTTGATTGCTAGTAACTGTTAACTGGAGCGCCCCCTACTGACGCTTAGAACATACACAAGCTACAGTATCTCTCCATAAACCATGTACATTCACGTTACTACATGTTCATGCTGGAGTAAGAAGAACTGACCTGAGATCAGGTAGAGCGTAAGAGGAATGATCTTCATCTTCAGGTTTACTTCAGCTTCACTGATGTTCACTGTTGGTTTTCAGCTTCTACAGGTTTGATTTGTTCTCTGATTCAGTTGTGGTTTGTAATGTAGAGTCTTCTCTCTCTCTGTGTGTGCGACTGCCTCCGTCTCGTCTTCTCTCTGGTTTGGTTGGTTCCTGTTTCTCTGGTAAGAGTTGCTCAAACTCCCAGCTCCTCCCAGCAGTATCACTGACCACATACTAAATTAAACACACAGGATGTCATGAGAGCACCATGACATTTATGCACAGTGATGTGGAAAAGAGGACCTAAGAGACATTTAAACAGAAATGATACGTCCTCCAGACATTCAGTCATCTTTATTAATAATCAGAGGTGTTTGTAATCAGTCGCTGTGAGTTTGGTAATCCCCCTCCTTCAGTCTCTGGTTTTGTTCTCCAGTTAATATAAATGTAGTGTTCCACTACTTGCTCATGGGACGTGCCAGACAGGCAGTAGGAGAGACTTTAATATGTAATTGGACATGTTATTTGTGGGAGGTTGTGTTGGACTCTGGTGCTGAGTGGAACATTCATCTAAAGCAGTGTTTCCCAACCCAGGTCCTGTATATTTTAGCATTTTCCCAGCTCTAAACACACCTAATACAACCATTTCTCAACAATTAACAAACTCTTTCTGGCTTAAAGTGGGTTTGTTTTTGCAGGAAAACAGTGAACAAGGCAAGGGGTGCTGCAAGACAAGACCAATGAACCATATTTCCTGCATCTTATTCTAGGGGCTCAGTCGTGCACAAGCAGCAGCCCCAGGGACTCTGCTCAGACTCTGTAGGTCACGAAGATGTGGTTCATGCAGCCATAAATGTGAAGGGCCCCATTGGAATAGCCTGACTGGCAGTAAGAGAGACTAAGTTCTAAATAAGTTGTGAATGTTATACGTTCATGTACACTGTTCTTTTGTGATGTGGGGTGGGGCTGTATGGTTGTTTAGAGGGGTAGTAGTGCAGTGTTGGTGTCTACTGTCAAGGAGATAGAAGTGACCTGCCTGCTGTCATGACTTCTCGGTAAGTGCTAAGCAGTAGGTTCTCCACCTCTGCTGGGTTTGTAAAGAATGTTCATCTAAAGAGAGGTTTTTCCAAAAATGGTGGACACAGGCTGTTTGTAGGGCAGGAGTGAAAAAATGCCTATGCCATGATGTATCATGTGTGAAAAATGGTCATCATTGTTATTAGGTGATCAAGATATATAATAGACACAAGGAAATTATAAACCTTTGAAAATGTTTTCACAAGCACCTCATAAGTCAAACATAGATGAAAACTATTAGCATTGGATTTACAAACACGCAATTGCACACACATAGATGTGACATCATCATTTAGAAAGTTATTTTAGTGAGCTTAGTAGGGAGGGAGGAGAAGTGGTGGGTGGAGGAGTTGTAGTAGAATTCCTATTTTGGGCATGTGTTTGTGTTATTGACCTCATTATAGTCATTGGGGATTTCCCTCTCATCAGGCGACAGCATCAGAAGATCTGAGAGCCTCCTACAGAGCTGGGTTTTGATCAGCTTCAGTTTAGAATGATGTTTGTATATATATACAGGGATTGGACAATGAAACAGAAACACCTGCCATTTTAGTGTGGGAGGTTTCATGGCTAAATTGGACCAGTCTGGTGTTCAATCTTCATTAACTGCACTAGTAAGAGCAGAGTGTGAAGTTCAGTTAGCAGGTAAGAGCACAGTTTAGCTCCAAATGCTGCAATAACACAACATTATGGGACATACCAGAGTTCAAAAAGAGGACAAACTGTTGGTGCACGTCTTGCTGGTGCATCTGTGACCAAGACAGCAAGTCTTTGTGATGTATGAAGAGCCACGGTATCCAGGGTAACGTCAGCATACCACCAAGAAGGACGAACCACAACCAACAGGATTAACTGTGGACGCAAGAGGAATCTGTCTGAAAGGGATGTTGGGTTCTAACCCGGATTGTTTCCAAAAAACATAAAACCACGGCTGAACAAATCACCTCAGCTCTCCTGTTTCCACCAGAACTGTCTGTCAGGAGCTCCACAGGGTCAATATACACGACCGGGCTGCTATAGCCAAACCTTTGGTCACTCGTGTCAATGCCAAACGTCGGTTTCAATGGTGCAAGGAGATCAAATCTTGGTCTGTGGACAATGTGAACATGTATTGTTCTCTGATGATCCACCTTTACTGTTTTCCCCACATCTGGGAGAGTTACGGTGTGGAGAAGCCCCAAAGAAGCGTACCACCCAGACAGTTGCATGTAATATATAAAATGTTAAGCATGTAATTATGACTAACTAAGAACAACTATGCATGTTTATGCCTGGCAATAAAAGGCAATATGGACGCTGCATAATGCTAAATGGAGATATAGAATTTCCAAAGTGACCTTCGGAAAGCTATAAGCCATGATCGGAGCATCTATAGGGCCAGTCATTTCCATATTCTAGCCACTGATCACAGAATCGCCACTGCATTATACATGCTGGTCACTTGTGAGGAGAATAGAGTTGAGGATGAAACGTAGACGCTGTGTTTACACCGTATGTCCAGCAGTGCAGTCAGGTGTACTGGGAAGACTTACGGCTTTACATGTCGTCACTTATTCATAAAACCCTTTTTCTGATTGTGTAAATGTCTGTATCTGATCAGTAAGTGTATGTTCACCAGTAAGAACAGCAGATCTGATTAGAACAGATGTAAATAATCATACATACAATACAAAGTAACATGAATATGTTATTGTGAGAGAAGTAGATCAGATCTTGAGCTCCAGTTTGAAGAACAAAGTTAGGTTCCAGATTTCTCCTGGACGCCCCAGACATTGTATGAATGTGTTCAGTTCCTTCAGCAGCAAATCTTGATTTAGCTTAATGAAGTACTGAGCAGTCAAAGCAGGTATTAGATGAATTCAGTGTTTCAGGAGAGCTCATATACTCACATTTACTTGGTGTTTCTTTACAGAAAAACACTTTTTCTTTATGTAAAATCTCAGCAAACACTTTACTATGACTGCCAATCACATCAAAGCAGCTCACCAGACTGACTAGCGAAATTAAAGATTCCCATGAAATTCCCTCAGTTTCATACTTCAGCTTCATAAACGAGAAAATCCTGCATCTCCCGCTACTAAACACAGCCCATACTCTGCGTGTAGAAGTTCTAAAACCTCAATCTTTAGTAGAACAACTGACCTGAGATCAGGTACAGGGAGAAGACGAGCTGGGCCTTCATCCTGAACTGAAGCTTCACAGATACTCAAACTCCTCTTTCTCTCGTCCGGAGGTAAATTCTTATTTCCTGTAATGTGCAGTTTGTCTTTCTTCTGGTTTGGTTGGTTCCTGTTTTTCAGATTCAGAGATCCTTAAACTCACAGCTCCTCCCACCAACATCACAGCCCACAAACCAGATTACACACGGAGGACATGAGGAGTTGTTTGTTACAGAGTTGATCACTGTAATGGTCTCTTTTCCAGCAGAACCCATTTGCAGCTCCCAGAATCACTCCTCACTCCACCAAGCCAGCGACAGCAGCATTGCCTAATCCTTCTTCCCTTCTTCCTCCACTCACCATGCCATAGACACTAGTGAGTGTGCTGCTGGAGGCCCACTACGCTCCCAGCACCTGCTGGAAATGACATCACATTGTCCCACTAGCAGGTCTTTGAGCGTCTGTCGTCCAGGCCTCCTTGCTGCTGCATCCCCTTGCTGTTCTCCTCCTGTGCTCTGACAGTGAGTCTCAACGATCTACCTTAACCGCTATGTTCACCGCCCATCTTCGCCCTGCTGCCTCTTCCATGCTGTCCCTGTTATGATGTATAATAAACTTAAACAACACTGAGAAAATTACCTATATTGTTTATTGATTACAGCTCTGCATTGACACAGCTATTCCTTCTACACTGGTGTCATCCTGGTCTCGTGGCTATATCTGCTACTGGGTACTGGACTTTCTGACCAACAGACAGCAGACAGCATGGGCAGGAACAGGGGTCCTGTCTTAGTTGTGGTGAAGAAGCAGTATAACATGGCACTGTGTTGTCAAGCACAACAACAACGAACGTTTGCAGAAGATACCACTGAGATTAAACCCATAAGCACTAGTGGTGAATCTGCAGGGGGGAAGTAGTAGATCTGCCTGTTCCTGCTCAACAATCTGGCCCTGAATGTCATCAAAGCCTAGCTTTTGTCAGACTGCCTCTCCTGATCGGCGAATACCAGCAGCATCCTAAGACACCTTGTACCGTGTCCCAGCACACTTGACCCTCTCACTGCTGGTTGAACTTATATTACGCTAGATTATAACATTATAACACACTGAACCTGAGAACACTTACATCATCACTTCAAGGGTCTTTCAAACCCTAATCTGATAAAACTCCAACCTCACTGCCCTATTTCCTCTGAGCCCTAAAGTGTTTAAATTATCCAAAGAACCAGATTTCTCTGTGGTCAGTATTTATTTACAACACTGTCTTTGGGATTTGCAAGCCAGCTTTGACCAAAGAGTGTCCACTTCTTCATTTTGGCTGATGTTCTGATCTCATTCGAGACTGAAGTTGTGCTTCCTGTTCAGCTACTTGTTCAGATTTTCTTTGTCCACCTTAAAGTGCAGCAGCTACATTGTACCTCGGTGATTTGGACAGTTGTATCATTGACGTCATGTTTGAGTTTCATGCTCAGGGTCAGTTAGCGACCACAGCAGTACGGATTGCTTGTGTGAGTATATATTAAGAAGCTTTGGGACGAACGCATCTGTTATTGATAATTTTCAATTCTGCACCATGTTCAGAAGACCTTCTTCATTGTGGTGGCATGTTTGGTCATTATTCAGTGAAGTGCAGACATATTGCTTGCTGAGGAAACTTTATTTTGAATGTGCTGAATTTGAATTTCTTCAGTTGTACAGTTGAAAAGGAGAAGGAAGCCTTTGCAAACATTTACAGAGCATAAAATAGCACAGCTGACAAAGACTAAAGAAATGTCTAAAAAACAAAAACATCAAACTTTCATTTGAGGCTAAACCTGTGTGTTAAAAACAATTAGCTAAAACATCAGCCTTTTACAGATGCTTTAATCCAGTACACTAAAAATGTAAAATGTTCTCTTAGACTTTAGACTTTAACTGTTGCAGTATCTGTAGTATTAATTGCGATACAGGCTTTAAGTGAATAAGCAACATTTTTTCATGTAAATTTTGAGAGTATCACTATTAAAACTGTTTATTATTATTTATAATTCTCTCTCTCACTCTCTCTCTCTCTCTCTCTCTCTCTCTCTCTATATATATATATATATATATATATATATATATATATATATATTCATTTCAAAGAGTCATTTGAAAAAGACCTGATTTCACTGTAATCATCACTGTAATCATGCCTAATATATATATATATATATATGTATAAGCATGGATACAGTGATGATTACAGTGAAATCAGGTCTTTCTGAAATTACTCCTTCAATAAATCTGATCATGTTGACTAAAGTCTGGTACATTAAATGTGGCTGCATGTGTTTCAGATTTAGTTTGACAGTCTAATTGGTTGGCCTTGGAGTTTAGACCATAATAGACTAGATAAGACTATGTTGGCGTTGGGGTTTAGACTCTGGTAGACTTAATCAGATTGGTTGGTGTTGGGGTTTAGGCTCCGGTAGACTTAATCAGATTGGTTGGTGTTGGGGTTTAGACTCTGGTAGACTGAATCAGATTGGTTGGTGTTGGGGTTTAGGCTCCGGTAGACTTAATCAGATTGGTTGGTGTTGGGGTTTAGACTCTGGTCGACTGAATCTGATTGGTTGATGTTGTGGTTTAGACTCTGGTTGACTGAATCTGATTGGTTGGTGTTGTGGTTTAGACTCTGGTAGACTGAATCTGATTGGTTGGTTTTAGGGTTTAGACCCTAGTAGAATGAATCACACTGGCTATCTTGAGGATCTATGGTATCATAGATTGGATCCAAGTTGATGTCGTCCTCCTCTTTGATGGGATAATTTTCATAAACTCCATCAGCCTGAAATTATTAAAGCAAGACAGAAACAATAAATTAACAAACACAAAAAGATACACTGTCTACATTCCACACCGGTTCTAAACTGAACTAAACATGTTCTGCTGATCTTAAACACATTCCTGTTCAGATCTATAGTTCTCCTGTAGTCAGTTGGTCACTGTGGAACCAGAACTCCCCAGTATGCTCTGTGCTACTGCTAAGACAGTAATAGCTCAGTATACCAGAAGAGAAGATCCAGATTCTCAGCTGATTTTAAAAAGATAAAGGAGGTTCAAGTACAGAGATGTAGGAGAGTAGTGCTCCACAGTTTCAGACCTGCCTCAGTAAAACCCTGATCTGTAAAAGAACCTTGAGGGTGTGACAGAAAGCAGGCGGGTAAGAGAGGAATAGAGGGAGAGTGAAGGTGAATGTATATGAATAGGAACAGAAACGTAGGAGGTGCTGGACCATGTAAGGAAGTATTTTATAGTGTACATGGACAGAAAACAAGTGTAAGCCTTTGAAAGCACACAGAAACAATAAAGTAGATTTAATCTACTTTAAGTTAACCTGAAACGTTAAACTTGTAATATTACATAATATATATATATATATATATATATATATATATATATATATATATATATATATATATATATATATATATATATCACAGCCCAAAGAAAGTTTCTGTACATACACATCAAAGTTGGTGAGTATCAGATTTATTCGTCACTGCTGATAATTTCTACCCAGATTTAAAACGAGGAGTTCAGAGGTTTAAAGAAAACATGTTTATTCACTCCTTCACTTACTGTGTTTTTGGCCCAAAATGTGTTAACTGTTCTTTTCTTGCGTCTCAGTATGTAGATGATCAGAACTGATCCTCCAATCAGCAGCAGAGCCGCACAGACACTCACAGTGATGATGAGGAAGAAACCTGGAGAGAAAGAACGACACAGGTTTTTCACAAATTAACATTTTACATTCTACAAACCCTGTTTTCTGAAAAACTGGAATCTGTGATTTTATTAATTTGTGTATTTGATGCAGAACAGTCAGTAAAAGTTGAGACAGGTTCATGTTTATTACACTGTCACATCACCTCTTCTTTAATTACACTGTTTAATGACTCTGAGGATTCTGATTGGTGCAGATTTGGGAGGGAATTTTTGCCCCATACTCGCTCAAAACAAGACTCAACAGTCCGTGCTCGTCGTCTGATTCTCCTCTTGGTGATGCTCTGTACATTATCAATAGGTGGAAGATCTGGACAGCAGGCCAGTCAGTCAAACACACACACTCTGTGTCTATGAAGAAACATTGTTGTAGTCCAAGCAGAATGACGTCCAAACTAGAGATCGGCCGATATATCGGGTCGATATTTGCCATTTTTTATACATTTTTATATATCAGTGTTTCACATTATCGATTTAAAATCAAGCATGTCCGCGGCCAGCCCCGTGTTATTAATGCGGTGGAACGTGCTGCTCCCGCATGCGAAGGACCTCTGGTCGAGAACCTTGGAACTGTTAGGCCAAACAAGTGAAAATAAATAATTTATATGAACAATAACGTTTTTAATGAGGCGGTTACGTGTTCCTAGTTTGGGTCATAGGCGTGAACCAGAGCAGATGTTTTACTCATTAGCTCTGGGGCTAAAGCTAACTGCTCTAGTGTAATACGTACATTAGCTCCGGGGCTAAAGCTAACTGCTCTAGTGTAATACACACATTAGCTCCGGGGCTAAAGCTAACTGCTCTAGTGTAATACACACATTAGCTCCGGGGCTAAAGCTAACTGCTCTAGTGTAATACACACATTAGCTCCGGGGCTAAAGCTAACTGCTCTAGTGTAACACACACATTAGCTCCGGGGCTAAAGCTAACTGCTCTAGTGTAATGCACACCTTAGCTCCGGGGCTAAAGCTAACTGCTCTAGTGTAATACACACATTAGCTCCGGGGCTAAAGCTAACTGCTCTAGTGTAATACACACATTAGCTCCGGGGCTAAAGCTAACTACTCTAGTGTAATACACACATTAGCTCCGGGGCTAAAGCTAACTGCTCTAGTGTAATACACACATTAGCTCCGGGGCTAAAGCTAACTGCTCTAGTGTAATACACACATTAGCTCCGGGGCTAAAGCTAACTGCTCTAGTGTAATACACACATTAGCTCCGGGGCTAATGCTAACTGCTCTAGTGTAATACACACATTAGCTCCAGGGCTAAAGCTAACTGCTCTAGTGTAATACACACATTAGCTCCGGGGCTAAAGCTAACTGCTCTAGTGTAATACACACATTAGCTCCGGGGCTAAAGCTAACTGCTCTAGTGTAATACACACATTAGCTCCGGGGCTAAAGCTAACTGCTCTAGTGTAATACACACATTAACACTTTACTGTTACACAGAGAGTCTCTCCGGGGCAGCCAGAGCTTCCCAGACACTACTCAAACACTACTCAGATATTACTCAGACATTACTCAGATACTACTCAAATAGTACTCAATTATTAATCAGATATTACTCAGCTTCCAGCTACAGCGTGATAAAACCCGAGCATGAAGTGAGTCTCTCTCTGTAACTGTAGTGAACATGTGGTCTGTGTGGAAGTATCTCTCAGTGCTTCTTAATAACTGGTTAGTTTTGGGTATGAAGAGATGTGTGTTACACTCTTTTAGCAGTAATATGATCATACTGTTTTTTTTAGTGTTCAATAAATGAAAGTTCAGAAATATTGTGTATCCACTTCTTATTATTACTTGTGTGACATTTTAGCAGCAAATAAAGTGGAAAACTTTTAGATATCGGTTCTAAAAATCAGCCAAAAAAATCGGCAGCCCATATCGGCCATCGGCTGACCCTGAACTCTAAACATCGGCATCGGCTACAGAAAAACTCACATCGGTCAATCTCTAGTCCAAACATACGCCTCCGCATCACTGACTCCTTCACGTCCATCAACGTTTTTTTTCATACCACGTTAGAAGTTTTCCTGATAACACTCTGGACGGTCCCTTCAGTCTTTGGCACGGAGAACTTCACATTTTTCCCCAAAGAAGCTGAAACGTGGACTCTTCTAACCACAGCACACATTTCTACTCTCTTTTCAAACATCTTTGTTGAGCTCAAGCCCAGAGAACTTGGCGGTGCTACTGTGTAGATTTGGTTTATGGCTCTGTGTGATAGTTTTGAGTTGTATTTCTTGATGCAGTGGTGGACCGTGTTACGTGATAACACTTGTTTAAGGTATTCCAGAGCCCTGGTGTCTACATACAGTATATATTCCTCCAGTTACTGGTATAATTTGTTGTAATTCTAACTCCTGCCACCAATGGTAGTATTGAGCTAGAAGAGGCTAGGTTTGAATGTAAAAGAGTAAAACTCAAACAAACTCATGGTTTATGGTTTGCTGTTCTGCTGTAATCCATCTGTAACAGTGGCTACATCACAAGTAGTTACATTATTACATATTAGAGAGTTATGAATAATAATGGAGTTCTTACTGAAATGTTCTTCATCAGTACCTGCTTTTGGTGCTGTGGACCTCACCCTGTAAGTTGCTACTATTGGTGCTGTGGACGTCATCCAGTAAGTTGCTGCTGTTGGTTTCTCTGATGAGGTGATAGATCTTGCTGGTGCTGTTTTCTTTGCTGCAGTTGATGTTTCTTTTTTAGACCCAAAATATACAAATAAAAACAGAATTTTAATACTTGTGAAATATCATTTTTAAGCCTCATCAAGCCAGTAGCTGGTATTAATACTATACTTACACATACGTTTGTGTATAAACAGTCACTGAGATTTGCCGCTCATTAATGTACTAACAGTGTACCTGGAAATGTTTGGTTGGAAGTGTCTGTGTGTCTTTAATAAATCAGATTGAGATTAACCATATATATATATATATATATATATATATATATATATATATATATATATATATATATATATATATATATATATATATATATAAACAAAAAGATTTAACAGGTGGTTTATTTTGTAGGTACTGAGTTAGACATTTAAGCTGCTGGATCTGGATTATACGTTTTTCTTCCAATATCTGATCCAATCATTTTGTCTAGTATCAAACTAATACTGACGCTGAGTACTGTATTGTGTTTTTACTAGTGCGCCACCACTACAGACACAGTTACAGCCTCTAATTACAGTCATACTTAAAACTAGCAGAGCTGTAAATACAATCTTACTTAATTCTGTCCTGTTT
The DNA here is from genome assembly GCA_021613375.1 of Megaleporinus macrocephalus. Classification (NCBI taxonomy): domain Eukaryota; kingdom Metazoa; phylum Chordata; class Actinopteri; order Characiformes; family Anostomidae; genus Megaleporinus; species Megaleporinus macrocephalus. The sequence goes on along the minus strand of CM038722.1, from coordinate 36,671,488 downwards.
CTTAGGTACTGCATCTCACATCAATTGATAGCATCAGATCTTCAACACAGCGTAGCTAATTACACAACATTATGACTGTAATTATTTATAATCAATTAAATCTAATCACCTGTTAGTTTTATTACTTTATTATTTACAGACAGGTGATGTTGGGCTGATAGATGAAGTAAATACCCTAAGAATTTTACACTTTCATGTTCATTTTATGTGACCTGTTAAAACACTGTTACAATAAAAAGCACAGATCTATCTACATGTAATTTGTCTTAAAGGTGCCACAGAATGTGTTTGTTCAGTATTTATTCAGTACTTAAATTGTTCTCTGATGTTCATACATAGAATAGAATGTGCCTCTATCGTGACAGTACCATTAGCATTTCAGGAAATGGTGCCATTGGTTAGAGGTTGCTAAACATTAATTATTGGTCCTCACTGACCACAAGAATCTTGAACACCTTCATTCCAGTAAAAGATTTAATCCCTGTCAGGCATGTTGGTCCCTTTTCCTTCCTCTATTTACCATCATCTGTTGTCCAGAATTAAATTAAAGGTGATGCCCTATCACAAAAATAAATTTGCCCAGAAGTTTAGTCATTTTTAGTAGTTTAGTAGTCTCTTCTTGTACTACAACCTCCCAACATAAGACACCCAAAATTCTCTCTGCTAGTAATTTGATACCTCTACCTGTTCAATCACGTCCATGGTCCCATTGGCAATTGATTTCGAGACAGATCTGCCTTACTCTCAGGGCTTTATTACCATCCTAACCATAACAGATAGGTCCTCTAGAGGATTTAGGTTTCTTGCTTTTCTTTGGGCTCCCTTTAGTGTTTCAGACAGCAGTTTTTACATGTACATTGTAGTTTTTTGGGGGGGATTCTAGAAGATTTATTTTCTGACCATCGTTCACAGTTTGCCTTATGTCTTGGTCAGCTATACCTTCAGATGTCCCAGCTGTGGATAACTGGATGCAGCAAAGTGAGGAGATATGGGAACAGACTCATAGATGCATTGGAGAGGTTCAATGCAGACATAAAAGAAACACGGAACAGTGTAGAGGTGACACGCCCACATACTCCCCTGGGGACCAGGTTTGGCTTTTGAATAAGGACTTTAGGCTCTCAGAGAGAAATAGTGAATCAGCAAATTAATGAAATAACATATAAATTAGACTTGCTTTGGTAAGTACCATGTTTCCAATTCATTTCATGTCTCCCTCTTGAAACTTGTGGTTTCAGGTCCGCTGGTAGAGGTAACGCCAACATCGAACCTCCACCTCCGGTGAGTGTTGAAGGTACCTCAAAGACTACGAGGGCTATGGGCCTAAGATGCTTCTGAATTTCCGATCCAGGGACGTCCTGGATCCCATCTTGCTGGAGGAATTCCATCAACATAATCCAGGAAGGCCAGCCACTAGAGGTAGGGTTCCCCTAAGATGTCATTCACCCAGCTATTCTGCTCACCAGCACAGCAGGCATTCCAGAGGTCGCCCCAGACAAGAGTCAAGGGTCCAGCGCCACCACAACTCTGTTGGGTCACACTGTGATGCTCCTGGTAGCGTGGGTGGCAGTTGATGTTTGTTATCCTTATTACTCACTCATCCCAGATGCCTTGTGGGCCAGGGGCTACTGTCACGCTTCGGGACTCACTTTTTATCTTCATTGATTACCAGGACTCAAATTCCCATAATCCACCACAATAGGCCACTGTCACATGTCCACCATCTAACAATCACAGACCACCACCAAGAAGCCCCTCACTTCTGATCAAACACACACCTGTAGCTCATTAACTCTGTTTGTATATAAACCTGTGTGTTTACCTTGCAAAGTATTGCCATCATTAGCCAATGCATACTAAGCAGTCTGGTGTTATCTCTGTCCTGGTTCAGTCCATGAACATCTTCTTTCTTTTTTTGATCTGGTCGGGCTTTGGGACTATGTTTTGAATTACCTTTAAAACATTGAAATTTCCTTACAACTTGTGGTTGTATGTAAATGTTGTGGTGTAAATATTAATGAATGTAACTGAACTAACTAGTTTAGGATTTTGAGTTTGGCCTGTTTTATGGTCCCTCTTTTGTCAAAGCAGGATTTGTATTTGAAGGAGGAACAACAGTGTTTGAGGTTTTACGGTATGTACAGTTCTGTGTATTATACTATGTAGCAATAAAGTTTTATATTCTGTGGGACCTTTAACAACCAGATAATAAGAATTTTAAAACTTACATCTTACAAGTTTTACTGAGTTCGTTACCATAATATTACTTTATCGCTACCCATTTATTACCAACCTGCATTAAAACTTCTCCCTTTTCTGAAGTACAACAAAAAGAAATTATATACTCAGTTCAAAATTAATTGTAGGATAAAACTTTCTCTCTCTCTCTCTCTCTCTCTTTCTCTTTCTCTCGCACCTCACTGACCAGGCAGGTGCACTTTGGTCAGACAAATAAACCAGACCTATATTAAGATTTCTCGGTGGTTAAAGATGATGAGAAGATCTTCTCGTTCTCATACTCAGAGCTGTTACTAAAGATACCAACATGACTTAAACTGACAACACATAGTTACTGCAGTTATTAACTTCACTAATGAACAACAGACGTAGCAAGAAATGAGAGAAGATCGTGTTATCTCACCAGAAACCTGTAGATGAATCTCCGTGTAGAGGGAGTAATAACGAACTGACTCTCCTCTGTTCCACACTCCACAGTAATAAACTCCTCCATCTTCTTCTCTCAGGTCACTGATGTTCACACTGAAAACTTTAGATCCTGTATTATCAGAGATGGAGAATCTGTCTATCTGAAGATCTGAGGTACCAATCAGTTTAGCAACATATTGACCAGCCTGTTTGTGGAAGTTCTTGGAGTTTGGTTTAAACTGCTCTGGATATGAACAGCTGATGGTGATGTTCTCTCCCAGATAACCAGTCACAGTCTTTGATCTACAACATGAATCTGTTAATGATATAAAATAAATTAACATACAGAATCTTTTGATCTCAGTGATCAAACAGCACTAATAAGATTATAATCTGTTCAGTTCCAGCTTTTCTCACCTTGATTGACTTTCAGGTTCACTGTGTGATTCCACACTCCAGTCCCTCCACACTGATATAATCCAGCGTCCTGTAATCTCAGGTTTCTGTAGATCACCTCTAAGTTTTCACGATAATCAATCAGAGAGACTTTCTCATTATTGATGCACTCGTTCTGTTTTACTTTACAAAAATATGTATTAAGTGCTTGATGGTCTTTGTGATGACACAAGATTCTGACACTACCTCCAGTATAGCCAATCACATCAGAGCAGCTCACTGAACCTGCCAATCAAATTATAGTATTTAATAAAACTCTGTGATCTCAACAAAGACCCTCTAAATATTTCAAAACGGCTTTAAACCTGAACATGTTAAGAAGTAGAGTATCTGACCTGAGAACAGCCAGAGGGTGAAGAAGAAGAAGATCTTCATGCTGAACTGAATTGTATCTTCACTGATGTTCACACGAACTCTTCTGTCTTCTGTTCTGGTAGTTTCCTGTTTCTCTAGTAAGAGTCAGAGCAGCTCAAGCTCCTCCCACTCTCACATCTGACTATATCCTAATTTAAACACAGCGAGTGACATCACTGGGAGTGCCTTGGTGTGAAATCACCCCCAACATGAGTAATAATTAATTCATTCACTCAAAACTTTAAGTTAATGTGAAGAAAAGGTTTTGTAGTCAGTTAGTCAGTGAAGTTTAGCTTCAGGAAAATTTACATTTTGTACAAATGTACATTTTGAGAGCAGAGGTTTAAACACATGAACATGGAGTTCTGATCTGATGAAACAAAGATTAAACTCTTTGGCCTGATTGCCAAGTTTCATGTCTGGAGGAAACCAGGCACCGCTTATCACCTGGCCAATACCATCCCTACAGTGAAGCATGGTGGTGGCAGCATCACAAGTATGGGGTTGTTTTTTGGCAGAAGGAACTGGGAGACTAGGCTGGGTACCCAGGTTAAGGGAAAGAGATCCTTGAAGAAAACCTGCTCCAGAGCGCTCTGGACCTCAGACAGGGCAATGACCCTAAGCACACAGCCAAGATAACAAAGGAGGGGCTTCGGGACAACTCTGTGAATGTTCTTGAGTGGCCCATCCAGAGCCCAGACTTAAACCTGATTGAGAGAGATCTGAAAATGACTCTGCACTGACGTTCGCCATTCAACCTGATGGAGCTTGAGAGGTTCTGCAAAGAGCAGGAGAATGTGCCCAAAAATAGGCGTGCCTAGCTTGTAGCATCATACTTAAAAAGACTTAAGGCTGTAACTGCTGCCAAAGGTGCTTCAACAATGTACTGAGCAAAGGCTGTGCTGCGTACATTTTGTTTTGTTTTACATTTTAAATACATTTGCAAAATAGTCAAAGAAACTTTATTCACTCAATCATATACTCTTACTCTGGTTTCTTACAGATTTCCCAGTGTATACATACTCTTACTCTGATTTCTTACAGATAACTCTTATAACACCCTTACTCTGGGGTGTATATACTCAGATTTCTCAGTGTGGGAGGTTTCATGGCTAAATTGGACCAGTCTGGTGGTCAATCTTCATTAATTGCACATTGCACCAGTAAGAGCAGTGTGTGAAGTTCAGTTAGCAGGTAAGAGACAGTTTAGCTCTAAATACTGCAATAACACAACATTATGGGACATACCAGAGTTCAAAAGAGGACAAACTGTTGGTGCACGTCTTGCTGGCGCATCTGCATCTGGCGTCTTTGTAATGTATCAAGAGCCACGGTATCCAGGATAACGTCAGCAGACCACCAAGAAGGACCAACCACATCCAACAGGATTAACTGTGGACGTGAGAGGAAGCTGTCTGAAAGGGATGTTGGGTTCTAACCCGGATTGTATCCAAAAAACATAAAACCACGGCTGAACAAATCACGGCAGAATTAAATGTGCTCCTCAGCTTCTCCTGTTTCACCAGAACTGTCCGTCAGGAGCTCCACAGGGTCGATATACACGGCCGGGCTGCTATAGCCACACCTCTGGTCACTCGTGCCAATGCCAAACGTCGGTTTCAATGGTTCAAGGAGATCAAATCTTGGGCTGTGGACAATGTGAAACATGTATTGTTCTCTGATGATCCACCTTTACTGTTTTCCCCACATCCGGGAGAGTTACGGTGTGGAGAAGCCCCAAAGAAGCATAACACCCAGACTGTTGCATGCCCAGAGTGAAGCATGGGAGTGGATCAGTGATAGTTTGGGCTGCCATATCATGGCATTCTCTTGGCCCAATACATGTGCTAGATGGGCGCGTCACTGCCAAGGACTACCGAACCATTCTGGAGGACCATGTGCATCCAATGGTTCAAACATTGTATCCTGAAGGCGGTGCCGTGTATCAGGAGGACAATGCACCAGTACACACAGCAAGACTGGAGAAAGATTGGTTTGATGAACATGAAAGTGAAGTTGAACATCTCCCATGGCCTGCACAGTCACCAGATCTAAATATTATTGAGCCACTTTGGAGCAAGTCAGGAAACGTTTTCCTCCACCAGCATCACGTAGTGACCTGGTCACTGTCCTGCAAGAAGAATGGTTAAAGTCCCTCTGACCACTGTGCAGGACTTGTATATGTCATTCCCAAGACCAACTGATGCTGTATTGACCGCAAAAGGAGGCCCTACACCATACTAATAAATTATTGTGGTCTAAAACCATACACTCTTACTCTGATTTCTTACAGATTTCTCGAAACTAGCAACTTTACAGAAGAAGGTAAAAACTTTCTTTACATTCAATATAAGTTAATGTAAGACATTTTATTTCAAGCAATTTTAAGCATTTTTATTGGTATACAATCAGCATTTCTAAACTTCCAAAACAGAGAAAAAATAACTGAAAAACAAATACATGCATCAACCACACCTACGATAGTATACACTTGAAGTATGCATGTTAATGATGAGAACAATTTTTTAAGCACTAGGACTGAATCTGATTGGTTATTGTTAAGGGTTTGATTCGCATAGACTGAATCTGATTGGTTGATGTTGGGGTTTATAATCTGGTATACCAAATTTGATTGTTTGGTGTTTGAGTTTAGAAGTCAATAGACTGAATCTGGTTGGTTGCTGCAGTCTATATTCTAGTGGCTGAATCTAATTGGTTTTATTTTTCTGGTAGACAGAATAGGATTGTTGGTGTTGGGGTTTAGACTGGGGTAAAACTTTATCTAATAGTTGTTTGTAGGGTTTAGATTGGACTGAACCTGACTGGCAGGTATTTGGGTTTATATTGTTCTCTGGTAGTCTGAATCTCATTTGTTGTTTTGGGATTTAGATTCTGGCAGACTGAATCTGATTAGTTGTTCTTAAGGTTTAATATCTGGTACACTGAATCAGATTTTTTGGTGTTTGGGTTTAGACTTAGATAGACTAAATCTGATTGCTTAATTTTGGAATGTAGATTCTGGTACACTGAATCTGATTGATTGTTGTTGAGGATTAGGGTCTGGTAGGCTGAATCTAATTGGGTGGTCTTGGGGTTTAGGCTCTGGTAAAGTCAATCTGATTGTTAGTCAGGAGGTTTATACTCAAGTATTCTGAATCTAATTGGTTTGTTAAATCTGATTGGTTATTTTTGTGTTTTGGACTCTCTTAGACTGAATCTGATTGCCTTGCCTTGAGCTTTAGAATCTGGTAAACTGAATCTGATTGGTTGGTGTTGGGATGTAGATTCTGGCTCACTGAATCTGGTTGATTGCTGTCAAGGATAAGGGTCTGGTAGTCTGTATCTGATTGATTTGTGTCTGGGGTTATAATCTGCTAGATCAAATATGAATTGTTGGTTTTATGGATTAGACACTGGTAGACTGAATCGGATTGTTTGGCCTTGGGGTTTAGACTACTTAGCCACTATACTGTGGTAGATTAAATGTGAGTGGTTGCTTTTGCTTTTGTGGTAGTCTGAATCTGATTGGTTTGTGTTTGGATGTAGACTCGGGTTTAGACTCTGGTAGAGTGAATATGATTACCTGGAATTGGGATTGGCATTACATTCTAGTAGACTGAATCTGACTGTTTAGTTTTGAGATTTAGACTGTGGTAGACTACATACAATTTTTTTTGTTTGGGGATATAGACTTTGGCAGAGTGAATTTATTTGATTGGTCCTAGGGTTTTTTAATGGTAGCATGAATTTGATTGGTTGGTTTTGAGTTTTATATGCTGCCAGACTGAATCTGATTGGCTGGTGTTGGGGTTTAGACTCCGGTTGGCTGAATCTTATTGTTTGGCTGTTTGGGTTTAGACTCTAATAAACTGAAATTGATTGGTAGATATTGGGTCTTTTGACTTTATTAGACTGAATCTTATTACTTGGTGTTTGGTTGTATACTCTTTTAGCCTATATCTGAATAATAAGTGTTGGGTATTAGACCTAGACTAAATTTGATTAGATGGTTGATTAAATTTGTTTGGTTGGTCCTGGAATGTAGACTCTGATAGACTGAATTTGTTTAACGGTGGTAGACTGAATATAGTTTGTTGATTTTGAATATGGTTTGTAGACTGAATAATAGATTGAATATGATTAAATCAGATTCCGTCTCCCAGAGACTAAATCCCAAAACTAACTGTTTTCTGATTGGTTGGTGTTGAGAATTAGACCCTTTTATATTTTCTCTGTCTGAGTGTGTTGTTAGTGTTTAGTTTCTGATGGTGTTTGGTTGGGTTTACGTTTTAGACTCTGGTAGACTGAATCTTGCTCTCTGGTGTTGAGGTCTAAGCACTGGTAGATTGGATCCAAGCTGATGTTCTCATATCCTGATGAATTAGTTTCATAGTCATTCATAGCCTAAAATAAACACAAAGACAAAGTTAATAAACCAAAAATGTGCAAAAAGAATGTGGTGGGATTTGGAAGTTAAGAGGTGACATATACATTTTCCAAAAATGTTATGTGCCTATTATTTTAAAACATCTGAGCCACAACAGTACAGTTGTTTTTACACTTACTGGGACTATTTCACTGGTGTTGCAACTAATAGCCAGACTTGTCCTATCAATGAGAATGCTATCAGTACATAATTCCCACAATTTACTATAAAGCCTTTTAAACTGAAAACAGATATTAAAGAAAAACAACAGCAAACCTAGCCAATCAAGCAACCTAGGCTAAAACATAGCACCATGACAGGAATGAAAAAAATATTAGACACACTGATTTTATACTATTGATGACTTCATGTACAGAATTTGAATTTTGGGAACTTCTAACAGCCTTTAAATGTAGCATCATCATGGAGTTTTAGTGTTACTTAGAGTGTTCTTAATTTAATGCATCTGATTGGCTTTTAGTGTAAATGAATAACACAATAGATTTAGCTTTTCTATACGTTGTTCATGTCTATTTTGCTTATTTTTGGAGTATAAACACATTAATTCCATAAAACTATGTGTCTGGGTAATTTTTACAGTACAAACCAGAATATAGGAGTACAAAAATAGAAATACTCCCAAATGGATGAAATGGATTTAATTGGTTAAATTGCACAGCGTTATTGTAACAAGTTGTCTTTGTGTCATCAGGATGTGTTTGGAGACATAAAGAAAATGTATTATTATTATTATTATTATTATTATTACATTGGAACTGGTCCTTTATTGTGATTCAGATATTTACTTCTTTAAACTCATTCACTTACTGTGTGGTGTGTTTCTGATCTTCTGTAAATGAGGACGGAGTCTGCAGAAAGAAAGAAAAGGTCAGTCATACTAGTGTTCTATTCACTCATTGTCCACTAGAGGGAGTGTGTGTTCACTGTCTGATACACAGAATCAGTATAAGAGATAAAAGTGTGTGTGTGTGTGTGTGTGTGTGTGTGTGTGTGTGTGTGTGTGTGTGTGTGTGTGTGTGTGTGTGAAAATGTGTAAACAGTACTTTGTGTTTTCTTGTGTCTCAGTATGTAGAAGATCAGAGTTGATCCTCCAACCAGCAGCAGAACCAAACAAACACAAACGGTGATGATCACAGAGGAACCTGGAGAAAGAACAGACTCAGCTATTATTATATTACTCACAGTAGAACCACTGGTCAGTCTCTGCTCTGTCTGACCGCCTCTGTACAGGTGCAGTGATGAAGGTGTTACAGATAAAAAACACTAGAACCTTCAGCCACCTGGTGGTCACCCTGAGAACCCTCCAACTTCACGTCTGCCTGAATACTTTTAAGGGAGTCTATAACAAAAGTTGTGAATAATAACTGAGTTCTTACCGAAATGTACTTCTGATGTGACCGTCGTTGCTGCTGTTGCTGCTGTGGACGTCGTCCTGTAAGCTGCTGCTGTTGGTGCTGTGGACGTCGTCCTGTAAGCTGCTGCTGTTGGTGCTGTGGACGTCGTCCTGTAAGCTGCTGTTGTTGGTGCTGTGGACGTCGTCCTGTAAGCTGCTGCTGTTGGTGCTGTGGACGTCGTCCTGTAAGCTGCTGCTGTTGGTGCTGTGGACGTCGTCCTGTAAGCTGCTGCTGTTGGTGCTGTGGACGTCGTCCTGTAAGCTGCTGTTGTTGGTGCTGTGGACGTCGTCCTGTAAGCTGCTGCTGTTGGTGCTGTGGACGTCGTCCTGTAAGCTGCTGCTGTTGCTGCTGTGGACGTCGTCCTGTAAGCTGCTGCTGTTGGTTCCACTCTGCTGCTTGAATTTGCTGGTGCTGTTTTATTTGGTGAAGCTGATAATTCTGTTTAAATATACACAAAAATAAAAACAGACTTCGGTAAAGTGTAAATCTTGTAAATCTCTTGTAAATGCTGTAAATCTCTTATTAAGTTAGAAGCTAATTAATAACTGTCTGCACAATATTAGTAAGTTGTTTTGGTTATATATAAATGTTATTAGTGTAAATATTAACGTGTCTGTTACATGACAGTGTATGATTTGGAGCTGGGCCCGTTTATCCTCCCTCTTCTGTAAAAGCAGGATTTGTATCTGAAGAAGAGAATCTAAATCCCCAAAACAACCAATGAGATTCAGACTACCAAACACCTGCCAGTCAGATTCAGTCCACCTGAATCTAAACCCTATAATCAACTATTAGATTACGTTTGGAGTCTAAACCCCAACACCAACAATCCAATTCAGTCTACCACAGAATAAGACCAATTAGATTCAGCCACTAGAGTGTAGACCGCAGCAACGACCAATCAATTTTAGCCTACCAGAGTCTAAAACAACAGATTCAGGCTATCGGCTTCTAAACCCAAACACCAAACAATCAGATTTGGTGTACCAGATTCTAAACCCCAAGACAAAGCAATCAGATTTAGTCTGAGTTTGAGGTTCAGGGTATATAGAGTTCTGAGTACTGAACTCTCAGTGTTACATTATTGAACAATGTCGGTACCTTTTTACAGTCTGTGGCACCTTCAGCAACCAGAAAATAAGAATTGTCTAACTTACTTCTTACATGTTCTACTCTGTATAGCTTAATAACACAATATTACTATATATTTAATATTACTATATATTTACCCATTTATTACCAATCTGCATTATACCCTATCCCTTTTCTAAAGTACAACAAAAAGAATTGACATTTATTTAATGTAGGGTAAAATGCTTTCTATCTTTTTTCTTTCTCTCTCTCTGTCTGTCTCTCTCTCTTTCTCGCACCTCACTGACCAGGCAGATGTACTTTGGTCAGACAAACAAACCAGACCTATATTAAGATTTCTCAGTGGTTAAAGATGATGAGAAGATCTTCTCGTTCTCACACTCAGAGCTGTTACCAAACATATCAACATGACTCGAACTGACTCTTATTACTAGCAGTAAAATATTTAAGTAAACACAAAAACACACAGTTACTGCAGTTACTAACAGTTCTTTACTAATGAACAACAGACATGAGAAATGAGAGAAGATCATGTGTCTCACCAAAAACCTGTAGATGAATCTCCGTGTAGAGGGAGTAATAACGAACTGACTCTCCTCTGTTCCACACTCCACAGTAATAAACTCCTCCATCTTCTTCTCTCAGGTCACTGATGTTCACACTGACAACTTTAGATCCTGTATTATCAGAGATGGAGAATCTGTCTATCTGATGATCTGAAGTACCAATCAGTTTAGCAACATATAGACCCGCCTGTTTGTGGAAGTTCTTGTTGTTTGGTTTAAACTGCTCTGGATATGAACAGCTGATGGTGATGTTCTCTCCCAGATAACCAGTCACAGTCTTTGATCTAGAACATGAATCTGTTAATGATATAAAATAAATTAATATACAGAATCTTTTGATCTCAGTGATCAAACAGCACTAATAAGATTATAATCTGTTCAGTTCCAGCTTTTCTCACCTTGATTGACTTTCAGGTTCACTGTGTGATTCCACACTCCAGTCCCTCCACACTGATATAATCCAGCGTCCTGTAATCTCAGGTTTCTGTAAGTTTTCACGATAATCAATCAGAGAGACTTTCTCATTATTAATGCACTCGTTCTGTTTTACTTTACAAAAATATGGATTAACCGTTTGAAGGTCTTTGTGATCACAGTAGATTCTGACACTACCTCCAGTATAGCCAATCACATCAGAGCAGCTCACAGAACCTGCCTATCAAATCGAAGTATTTAATCAACTTCTCTGATCCCAGCAAGCTTGTCCTAAGACCTTCAAAGACCCTCTAAATACTTCAAAACAGTGTTAAACCCTGAACATGTTAAGAAGTAGAGTATCTGACCTGAGAACAGCCAGAGGGTGAAGAAGAAGATCGTCATCCTGAACTGAATTGTATCTTCACTGATGTTCACTCAAAGTCTTCTGTCTTCTGTTCTGGTTGTTTCCTGTTTCCATAGTAAGAGTCAGAGCAGCTTAAGCTCCTCCCACTCTCACATCTGACCGTATCCTGATGGCCATATCCTAATTTAAATTAAAAAATATATATATATGTAACTCCCGCTTGTCCGAGTCACGGGGGGACTGGAGCCAATCCCAGCATCATCGGGCCAAGGCCACCATGGACAGTTCACCAGTCCATCGCATGGCCAACACACTTATGCACACACTCACACCTATGGGCAATTTAGAGTGACCTACCACCTTTAAACATGTACGAGGAAACCAGAGTACCTGTAGGAAACCCACTCAAGCACAAGGAGAACAGGCACACTCCACACAGAATGACCCGGACCGGGAATCCAATCCAGATCATCTTACTGTGAGGAGACAGTGCTGTCACAACTAATCTCCCCCTGGCAGTGCAGCACTACCCTTCACAGTGCCCATCCCTGCCACCCCAGGTTGTCACCAAGTCCGCAGCCTGGGATCCACAACCATTCTTCAGGCCTGTAACCCTCCCAGTCAAATAAGTACTGGGTCAGACGCGACAGACATTATACACAGGAGCACTGTCTATAAGACATGGGGCCGGACTCGAGAGCCAGACTCTTCCAACATAGAAGGCCAGGGTGTCACAATGCTTCTGGTCCATGGTTCTCTTTCTTGCCTCCGGAACTGTCTGCAGTGATGCATTTGTCTTCTGCCAGTTACGTTGGCAATGGCAAACATAGTGGTCAGCTGCCGGGACCACTACCTCTCTCTTTTGATCAGCAAACAAGGGCGAAGGACAGCCGAACTGGCACTCGAAGGACGACATGCCCAGTAAGAAGTGCCAGAGGGTGTTGCAGCTATTCATATCGGCTATCTCTTTGGTGTTGGGGAGTTTGGGCAAGGCCACAAACTTTGAGAACCAGTTGACGATTACAATATAGACTGTATTGCCCTTGGAAACTGGCAGGCCCGTCACAAAATCTAATGAAATGTGGGACCATGGGCCAGGATGGGTAGGGGATAGAGAAGACCTGATGCTTGGGACCTGGGTGCTTTATTCTTGGCACACACCACGCAGGCTGCTATAAAGTTGTGGATGTCCTTCTCTAGTCCAGGTCACCAGAAATGCCAGTAGAAAAACTCCTTCTTCTGGTTAACCCCTGGGTGCCCTGAGAAGGGATAAGAGTGTCCCCATTTCTTCTAATGTAGTATGTGTGCACAAGTGCCATGGTAAGCAGTGGAGTGGTTGGTAAGCTTGTGTTGCAGAGAGAGAGAATGCTGTGCTAGGTCATGCTGCAAACCTTAGCAGGTGGATGCTGGCCAGGAGGGTCAACAGTTACTATGGGCTGTTGGTTGGATGCAGCATGGATAACAGATGGCTCATCACAGTTGCCGCCAAGGGCTCGCCAATGTCTCTACCTTGACCAGGTGTGCTCACCTACACTGAAACGGGCACAGATAATGTCTGGAAGCCAACCATAGTCCATCTGAGGTCACTTGCAAAATGAAACAGGACAGGAGGGCGACCAGTGTTCATGCATGCATCCCGTGGTGTTGTTGCTGGCTGTGTGCCCAGGGATTTGGCTTAAGCCGCTAGGTTACCAGGGATGGTTGACCTTTACGGGCCTCTATAAGCTTGTGAGGCATGGCTGTGCTCTCTAGCACTGACTTTTACCCTTAAAAAGCTAGACACTCTGTGGTCAAGAACACACTGTGGTCACGTTCAGACAAAAATAACAAACCTATATTAAGATTTCTCTGTGGTTAAAGATGATGAGAAGATCTTCTCAATCTCACATTCCAAGTGATGGGGACTTATGGGGACCCATTCTGCAAGTAAACACTGATTATAAAAAAACAGTGTGGAAAGGAACGTTGCAAATAAGTTGACATGCAATGGAGATGTCCGAACATGGCCTGCAAGTAGGTTTGAGGCACTTCTTGAAGGATTAAGATCCCTGAGTCTGAGAGGCTGATTTGAGCGCTGCTGCTTTGCTACCTGTTGCAGCTGGATAGCAACTTTCTCAGCTTTTCTCGACTGGTTAAAATGACAATTATTATTTATATGATTCCAGCTTTTCTCAGCTTGTTTTACTTTCAGGTTCACAGTGTAATTCCATACTCTAGACTATCCACACTGATATAATCCAGTGTACTGTCCACTCAGGTTTCTGTAGATCACTATGAAGCCATGTGTTTTGCACCCAGATTGTATCAACTCAGATTATATCAACAATAACTGTCAAAATATACATAACCACAACTGCAACTGATTAAAGTGTAATAGCTGACCTGAGATCAGGTGGAGGCTGAAGAAGATCTTCATCCTGAACTGAGCTTCAGGTTCACTCATCTTCACAAACTCTTCTTTATGCTAGTGTGGTGTTTCCTGTTCCTCTAGTAGTATCAGAGTTTTTATACCTCAAGCTCCTCCCACTCTCACCAGCGACCACATACCAATTTAACCACAAAGGATGATATCACTGAGACTTTGTGCTGTGACATTACATCATTCCAATACAACCATAGAGTCAGTTTGATAGATGTGATCAAGTTTAAAAAAAAAAAAATTCTATATGTTCTTATGAATCTTGATTGCTCTCAATGTTAATTCATCACTGAGTTATTACCACAGTATTGAAAGAGCTGAGCATAAATACAGACAAGAACACAGTTGAGTGTGGTGGAGATGTGTTTGAAACCAAAACGTGATTCCAGTATATAGACCAAATCCAATCAAAGAATTGTATTCAGAGAAACAACAAACTTCACTAAAATTAAGGCACACTAGAACAGCGGTGTCCAATAGAGAGCTCCATCCCTTGTCCTGCAACGAGCTCCATCCCTGGTCCTGCAACAAGCTTCATCCCTGGTCCTGCAGAGAACTCCAAACCTTGTCCTGTAGAGAGCTCCATCCCTTGTCCTGCAGAAGTAATAAAAAACTTACTTTTTAGTGGAGCCTGTAGACAGAAACAGAAACAACAACAATAATAATAATAATAATAATAATAATAATAATAATAATAATAATAATAATAGTAAGAGCAATGATAATAATAATCATCATCATCATTACAGCACAATATATCCATTAAATTGGTATTTTACCATTTTATTAGAAATGTTGTTACACATTGATTTGATACCCTGAATATAAAATTTGGCCCTATCTCACTCTAGCCCCTGAGTAGTAGTAAGACAAATTTGGTTGATTGGTGTTGGGGTTTAGACTGTGGTAGACTGAATCTGATTGAATAGTGTTGGGCTTTAGACTGTGGTAGACTGAATCTGATTGGATAGTGTTGGGGTTTAGACTGTGGTAGACTGAATCTGATTGGATAGTGTTGGGGTTTAGACTGTGGTAGACTGAATCTGTTTGGATAGTGTTGGGGTTTAGACTCTAGTAGAATGAATCTGATTGGTTGATGTTGGGGTTTAGACTCTGGTGGACTGAATCTGATTGGTTAGTGTTGGGGTTTAGACTCTGGTAGACTGAATCTGATTGGATGGTGTTGGGGTTTATACTCTGGAAGACTAAGTCTGATTGGTTGGTGATGGTGTTTACGCTCTGATAAACTGAATCTTGGCACTATTTGCTATGACATACATATATACGTGAACTTTGAGGGAAAATGCAGACATGTTTAACTGATCTCCTCTAATACGTTGCACTTTTATTAAAACATCTCCCACCTCGTTGTCACCTTAGGCTTAGACAACACATATGATAAAATATAAGATTATGAGCAATAAACTTTAGACATCTGATTGTTTCATTCAAGCAAAACATTCCTGCAGATCAAATTGATGTAGCATTTTTTTTATTTTGCATGCTAAACCACCTCATAGATCAGAATATCCAGTGAGAGTTGGGAGGAGGACACAGGACAAATCTTACTGCATTTGGATCATGTTACCACCGCAGGGCGTGATGGATGTAATATCTAAATAGAGAAAATCTAAAGATCCAGAGCTCGTAATACGAGGAAGTTGGCCCCTACAAGATGGCACATGACTTTAGAGGATGCTGGTGTTTTTTTTCTTGTTTTATGTGCTGCGTGTAACTTTACCAACAGTGTGTGTTTGTACCTTGTTTCTTGGTGCATCAGTGTTCATCCTCCAATCAGCAGCAGAACCACACAGACACACACAGTGACAATAACTGTGTAGTTTAAGGGAACTCTTGTACCTAAAATTCAGAAACGAATGCTTACAAATTCATAAAATTTCTATGGATCCAAAGTGTGCTGCACTCCAATGTACTGAGTTGCTGCTTTACTAAACAAATGTATCTAGTCCTGAGTTTTCAGGCTTTCAGAATGCTGTAATTTTTTATCTGAGTGTAAATAATCTGTATACATAAAAACATGAACTTGTCTGTGTGTCTGTCTGTTTCCCTCCTTATTTACTTTCTCCTTCACGTCTCAGACTTCATGTGTTTTCAAGCAAGCGGTGCACTAAAATCTATTTCAGAAATGAAATGAGTCAAGAAATCAAAATTGAAATCTTTTTAAAGTCAAATATTTGCTCATTTAAGTACATATAATGCCAAGTTTTTCATATATTTTATATATTTAAGAATTTCAAGTCCAGTGAGTAATCTGAAATGATACAAAATTATATGTTAAACTGACAGAGACTTTTAAAAACTGTAAACTGAAAGTGACTTGTTCCTAAAAAAAGAAACCGGCAGTTTGCTGCTTGTCTTAGTAAAATTGGAGGTCACTGGATTTCAGAATGTTTATTGACTTTGAGCTGCTTAAATGTCAATAAGAAATGGAGAAACTGGAGGTGTTCTTAAACTTTTGACTGATAGTGTACGTAACAGATTCATATTCTGACCAGACAATACAGTAATAAACATTATCAGTTGGTCGTATCTAATATGACTGTGAATGCGGGGGAGTGGTTTGTGTGGAGTGTAAGGATGTAAATACATGTACACATGAGACTATTTACTGCAAAATTAGAAAGAAAAACTTTTAATATGAACATAAACTTTATATAATTAGTGCCTTTGATTACAGACAATACTTGAATTTGCATGTAATTTAAAAAAGCAGAGAAACACTGTATAAATAATTCAGTACTTTATCTGTAAAGAAAGAGAAATACATGTAATTTGTCAGCATTTTCACAAAATTTAAAATAACTGTTAAGCTGTTCATTTACAGATTATGTCAGTAATGTTAGTGTGTACAATTAAAAAATAAGTAATAGTATTTCAATTAAATTAAGATTCATTTTTTACAGTGTAGATAAAAATATATATTAAGTGTAACTACAGTAGCACTTCGATAACATTCTGTAGACCAAGCCCAATTAAACATAATGAGAACAGGTCTTTATGAAATGATTTATTAACTAAAGATGTTTGACAGTCTGATTGGTTGATGTTGAGGTTTAGACTCTGGTAGACTGAATCTGATTGGTTGGAGTTGGGGTTTAGACGCTGGTAAACTGAATCTGATTGGTTGGTGTTGGGGTTTAGACTCTGGTAGACTGAATCTGATTGGTTGGTGTTGGGGTTTAGACTCTGGTAAACTGAATCTAATTGGTTGGTGTTAGGGTTTAGACTCTGGTAGACTGAATCTGATTAGTTGGTGTTGAGTTTTAGACTCTGGTAGACTGAATTTGATTAGCTGGCATTTGGGTTAAGACTCTGGTAGACTAAATCTCATTGGACGGTGTTGGGGTTTAGACTGGTAGACTAAATCTCATTGGACGGTATTGGGGTTTAGACTGGTAGACTGAATCTGATTGGTTGGTGTTGGGGTTTAGACTTTGATAGACTAAATCTGATTGGTTGGTGTTTGGGTTTAGACTCTGATAGACTGAATCTGATTGGATGGTGTTGGGGTTTAGAATCTGCTAGATTAAATCTGATTGGACAGTTTTGGGGTTTAGACTCTGGTAGACTGAATCTGATTGATTGATGTTGGAGTTTAGACTCTGGTGGACTGAATCTGATTGGTTAGTGTTAGGGTTTAGACTCTGGTAGACTGAATCTGATTAGCTGACATTTGGGTTTAGACTCTGGTAGACTGAATCTGATTAGTTGGTGTTGAGTTTTAGACTCTGGTAGACTGAATCTGATTGGTTGGTGTTGGGGTTTAGACTCTGGTAGACTGAGTCCAATTAGCTGGCATTTGGGTTTAGACTCTTCTAGACTAAATCTGATTGGTTGGTGTTGGGGATAACACTTTAGTAGAATGAATCACACTGGCTATCTTGAGGATCTATGGTATCATAGACTGGATCCAAGTTGATGTCGTCCTCCTCTTTAATGGGATAATTTTGATAAACTCCATCAGCCTGAAATTATTAAAGCAAGACAGAAACAATAAATTAACAAACATAAAAAGATACACTGTCTACATTCCACACCGGTTCTAAACTGTACTAAACATGTTCTGCTGATCTTAAACACATTCCTGTTCAGATCTATAGTTCTCCTGTAGTCAGTTGGTCACTGTGGAACCAGAACTCCCCAGTATGCTCTGTGCTACTGCTAAAACAGTAATAGCTCAGTATACCAAAAGAGAAGATCCAGATTCTCAGCTGATTTTAAAAAGACAAAGGAGGTTCAAGTACAGAGATGTAGGAGAGTAGTGCTCCACAGTTTCAGACCTGCCTCAGTAAAACCCTGATCTGTAAAAGAACCTTGAGGGTGGGACAGAAAGCAGGTGGGTGAGAGAGGAATAGAGGGAGAGTGAAGGTGAATGTGTATATATATATATATATATATATATATATATATATATATTATTTACTAGAGATGGAGCGATTAGCGTTTTTAAGGCCGATTCCGAACGCCGATCTCCTTTCAACGCGATCAGCTGATAGCCGATACTGATCGAGGGGGCGGGGCTAAGAGCAAGCAAGTCATGAAACCTGGTCTAAACTGGGGTTTTTTTTTTTACCATTTTTAACAAGCTCAGGTGAAACAGTATAATATTTTAACTAAATTAGAAGTTGGTCTATGTGGGAGTAAACTGCTTGATACAGCTCCAGAAGATCCACATCTGAAAAGTATCTCTACTAGGAACAGCAGAGCGTGGATCCAGGTGAAATATCAAGTCTTCTACAGCTGAGAAGAGCTGCGGTAAATGCTATAAACTGTTCTCGTGACGCCGCTGCTTTAGTCAGTCTGTGGAAAATGAAAGAGTGTGTATTTCCACCTAGTGGTTCAGATAGGAATTGCAGGGAGCTGGCCGGAGGGGGTTCTCCTCTTCCTGGATGAAACACTAGCTGGAAATACAGAAATTAGGCTCATTTGTTTAACGTCATCGATCAGCTCCTGGGATCAGCTACATTGGAGAAATATCGGCCGATCACCGATCACATACTTTAACTAAAGAACGGCTGATACCAATACATGGCCGATCGATCCTTCCATCTCTAATATATATATATATATATATATATATATATATATATATAGGAACAGAAAGGTGAGGAGGTGCTGGACCATGCAAGGAAGTATTTTATATTTTATATGGACAGAAAACAAGTGTAAACATTTGAAAGCACACAGAAACAATAAAGTAGATTTTAATCTAAGTTAGAAACATAGATAACCTGAAACGTTGAACTTGTAAACTGATGAATAATCTGTGATTTGTATTTCATCACTGCCCAAAGAAAGTTTCTGTACATACACATCAAAGTTGGTGAGTATCAGATTTATTCGTCACTGCTGCTAATTTATACCCAGATTTAAAACGAGGAGTTCAGAGGTTTAAAGAAAACATGTTTATTCACTCCTTCACTTACTGTGTTTTTGGCCCAGAATGTGTTAACCGTTCTTTTCTTGCGTCTCAGTATGTAGATGATCAGAACTGAACCTCCAATCAGCAGCAGAGCTGCACAGACACTGACAGTGATGATGAGGAAGAAACCTGGAGAGAAAGAACGACACAGGTTTTTCACAAATTAACATTTTACATTCTATAAACCCCGATTTTTGAAAAACTGGAATCTGTGATTTTATTAATTTGTGTATTTGATGAAAAACAGTCAGTAAAAGTTGAGACAGGTTTATGTTCATCACTTTAATTACACAGTTTAATGACTCTGAGGATTCTGATTGGTGCAGATTTGGGAGGTAATTTTTGCCCCATACTCGCTCAAAACAAGACTCAACAGTCCGTGCTCGTCGTCTGATTCTCCTCTTGGTGATGCTCTGTACATTTTCAATAGGTGGAAGATCTGGACAGCAGGCCGGTCAGTCAAACACACACACTCTGTGTCTATGAAGAAACGTTGTTGTAGTCCAGGCAGAATGAGGTCCAGCATATGCCTCTGCATCCCTGACTCCTTCACGGCCATCACTGCCTCCCATATATAACAGCTGTCGGACCTTCTGCTGATAAAACTCTGAACGGAGCTTTTCATCTTTTTCATGGAGAACTTCACATTTTCCCCCAAAAACAAGCTAAATCGTAGACTCATCTCACCTCAGCACACATTTCTACTGTCTTTCAGTTGAGCTCAAGCCCAGAGAACTCGGCGGTGAGTTTTGAGTTATATTTCCTGATGCAGTGGCGGACTGTGTTACGGTGTTAAGTATTCCTGAGCCCATGTGTCTACATTTATGTATATAATATATATAATTGTTGTAAATATTACTTACATACCATGTATATCTGTTAAAGTGAGTCTGTTCAGACACAGATGGCCTTCACACAAAATTTTAAATAGGTTACGAGTCTGCCCCAAACCCAGGAAACAAAGACTTGGCCAGACAGGTCACATGGGCAGATGGAACATGGAGGCAGGCCTATGAAACTGCAATCACCAGTCGAATTCAGACCATCATGTATGTTTGTATATACTCTGAACTGGTCTCCCTCTTCACTGTGACAGCAATAAAAGAAGTTACAACAATATATACACAAAGCCGTATGCCTACTCATGATAACCACTGTAGCTTTAGAACAACTATAAGGTCCTTCTATTTTTACTAAGTTAGACTTAAGAAGGGTAAGAAGGGATCAAGGATGGTGATGAATGGAAGCTTTTGTCACCACTAGAGGGCACGATGCGTTATTCATAATGCCATACATTGTAATGTTCCTTCTGTGTTTTAGAGATATGAGATAGGCCAGGTCAGTACGTGATAGCCTACGCAGAAAACATCCTGATCTATTCTCCCGATCTGGAAGCCCATGTTCAGTTTATCCAGTACTTACCCATTTACCACAGAATCAGTTATATGTTGTAGGTGTTATAGGCATGTTTAGGTTTCTCATGCAGAGTTACCCTGGATCTTATGTATGGTAGATGTGAAAGACCAAAATTCTTCCCAATCCCATCTCAACAAAACTTATATTAACAATATATCAGGTTCACCAGTCAAATCCTAGTTCATAGTTGTATTCTCTAATGTTTATCTGAGCTCAGTGGGCTCACAGGTGAGACTCTGTTTGAAGGCCTCTGTAATGTTGTGTTGATGAAGGTGTACAGATGAAGGATATTGGAACCTACAGTATCCTGGTGCTCACACTGTGATCAAGCCCTCTGGCCCCACATCTGTTCCTGTTCCAGGTGTGGAGCCCCATCCATGGCCTGAATATCTTTAAAGTGATCTAGAATGAAAGAGGCAGTTATGGATAATAACTGAGTTCTTACTGAAATGTCCTCCATCAGTAGCTTCTGCTGTTGTTGCTGTTGCTGCTGTGGACGTTGTCTGGGAAGCTGCTGCTGTTGCTGCTGTGGACGTCGTTCTTGGTGCAGTTTCTTTTTTAGACCCTGAAAATACACATACAAACCATTTTAATACCTGTGAAATATCCTTAATAAGCCTCATCACGCCAGTAGCTGGGATTAATACTATACTTACACTTACATAAGCTTGTTGTGTATAAACAACAAAAAAATTCTGCTCATCAAAGTACAAACAGTGTACATGTACCTTGTAAGGTTTGGTTGGAAGTTCTGACTGTGTGTCTTTAATAAATTAGACACGTCAGATAAGCGCACTCAGACTGTATTTGAATGCAGTAGCCTCCAACTTTCAGTGTAGCACTTTATTTCAGAAGATTCATGAGTTTAGAATTAACTTTATTATTTATTATTCTTACCACTAGAGGACACTACAAGTTCTTAGTATTGCCATTCATGTTGTAATGCTCCTTCTGTGTTTCAGGTTTTTTAAATAATGTCTCAAGAGATATGTTATGTTAGTACGTGATAGTCTACATAGATAACATTCTGATCTATTCTCCTGATCTAGAAACCCATATTGAGCTTGTCCAATCAGTCCTTAATCATTTGCCATAGAATCAATTGTATGTCATAGGTGAGAAAAAATTTCACAATCACTTTGTTCTGTTTCTAGGATACGTAATCTGTTATGGATGATAGAAAGAGGCTGTAGTAGACTGGTCTATTCCCAGTTCCATTAAAGGCTCATTTTTATTCTCCCTCTACGTGTGGAAATGTCTGTGTGGGTTTCAAGTGATATAACCGTCATTGCCCATATACGTCTCTGCGTCAGCTTCGGTGACATGGTTGTTGAGCAACACTTCCAGTAGAGGGCAGTACGGAGTAAATCAAACATGGCGACGGTGGAGAAGCTCATAGTTCTGTATTTACTTCAGAAACGATGGGAAATGACTGTTTGTCTCTGCGCTGCGGTGAAGTCACATCATGGTTAAAATTTCTAAACAACTCGCAACCAGTCTTCAAAAAGTCCCGCTGTTTCTTCTTTAACGTGCTTGTATGGAAGTTGTCGCATCTTAAGTGCCATTGCTCCGTCCCATCCATATCCGTAAGCTTTCCGAAAACGTTCAAATAACACACCATGCTTATCCGTATCCGTATTTAAGGATGAGTATAAATGAGCCTTAAGGAGCTCCAACATGATATTAGTGTTTGAGGAAATGGTGCCATGCCAGTTTCACTGTGTACTCTGTATGTAGTTGAAATGACAATAAAACCCACTTGAATTTACTTGACTTGAATAGAGGGAGCTAACCATCCAAGAATCTGTGGTCCTCAAAAGAATCATTTTTGGTCCTCACTAACTCTGTTAAACTAAACTCAATCCCTGTCAGGTTCGTTGGTCTCTTTTCTCCTCTCAGTTTGATATTGGGCAAAGTCCATACTATCATCTGAAATCACTCAGAATTCTCTCATGAGCTCAGCTACTAACATGACCCCATGTCAGTGTGTGATTGACTTCCAAACCCTGCTTAAGCCTTGGTCAGCTCTACCTTCGGGTGTACCACCTGTGGATAACTGGATGTAGAAGAGTGAGGAGGTTTGAGAACAAACTCAAAGCTTTGAAGAGGTTCTACGCAGACATAAGAGAAACACTTTCGGCATAGAGGTCAAACGCTCAAGTACTCCCATGGGGACCAGGTTTGCCTTTCAAATAGAAACTTCAGGCTCTTAGTGAGAAGTAGAAAGTTTAAAGTCCTTCAGTGAATCAAGAACATAACGTATAAATTAGATTTATCTGTTGAGTACCACAACTCAACTTCATTTCAGTCTCCCTCTTGAAACCTGTGGTCCCAGGTCTGCTAGACGAGGTAACGCCCAACGTCGAACCCTCCAAAGGATGAGAAGGTGGCTTGCAGTATCTTGTAGACTGAAAGGAGCGATGCTGGGATTCAGCCAGGGATATTGTAGATCCTATCTTGGTGGAGGAATTCCATTGACGTCATCCAGGAAGGCAGCCCCTACACCAAGAGGTCGCCCAAGACATCATTCACCCAGCTCTTCTGCTCTCCAGCACAATGGGCATTCCAGAGGTGGTGCCAGATGGTGATCGAGGGTTCAGCGCCATAGCAACTCCATTATGTTGCACTGTGATGTTCCCAGTAGCCTGGAGAGTTGTCCTCATTCCTTGG
Source organism: Megaleporinus macrocephalus (assembly GCA_021613375.1). Classification (NCBI taxonomy): domain Eukaryota; kingdom Metazoa; phylum Chordata; class Actinopteri; order Characiformes; family Anostomidae; genus Megaleporinus; species Megaleporinus macrocephalus. Next base: position 36,647,804 of record CM038722.1, on the reverse strand, counting down.
GAATCCTGGATGCCTTGGGTGAGTACCGTCACACATATGGACTCACTGTCTTCATTGACTCACAGCACTCAATTTCCCATGATTCTCCTCACCAACAGGCCACTGTCAGATCTCCACCATTACAGACCACCAACCAGAAGCTCCTCACCAGAGTTCTGATCACACACCTGTAGCTCTGTAACGTTGTATTTGAATTTAAGCCCACATGTTTGTTCTTGCAGTGTGAAGTATTGCCATTGTTAGACGTCATGTATGAGTGGTTTCGTGTTTGACTCTCTCCTGGTTTGATCTATTTTTCGTTTTTCTGGTTTTTCTCGTCTGTCTTGGACAAAAGAGGACTTGGACCGACTTTGGGACTACGCTTTTGGAGACATTAAAACCTTTTAACAATGAAGTGTAATAGTGACACCTTCAGCAACTAGAAAATAAGAACTTTCTAACCATTTACATATTTTACTCTGTATAGCTCGTTCCCATAATATTACTATATATTTACCCATTTATTACAAATCTGGATTATAACATCTCCCTTTTCTGAAGTAGACCAAGAAGAATTGACATACTCGGTTAAAAATGCAATGTCTCTCTCTTGTGTGCGTGCACCTCATTGACCAGGCAGATGCAAATAAACCAGACCTATATTAAGATTTCTCGATGGTTAAAGATGATGAGAAGATCTTCTCATTCTCACACTCAGAGCTGTTACTAAAGATATCAACATGACTTAAACTGACAACACACAGTTACTGCAGTTACTAACAGTTCTTCACTAATGAACAACAGACGTAGCAAGAAATGAGAGAAGATCGTGTATCTCACCAGAAACCTGTAGCTGAATCTCTGTGTAAAGGGAGTAATAACGAACTGACTCTCCTCCGTCCCACAATCCACAGTAATAAACTCCTCCATCTTCTTCTCGCAGGTCACTGATGTTCACACTGAGAACTTTAGATCCTGTATTATCAGAGATGGAGAATCTGTCTATCTGATGATCTGAGGTACCAATCAGTTTAGTAACATATTGACCAGCCTGTTTGTGGAAGTTCTTGTTGTTTGTTTTAAACTGCTCTGGATATGAACAGCTGATGGTGATGTTCTCTCCCAAATAACCAGTCACAGTCTCTGATCTACAACATGAATCTGTTAATCATATAAAATAAATTAATCCCAGAACCTTTTGATCTCAGTGATCAAACAGCACTAATACGATTATATTCTTCATGTTATTATATGTTATATAATAAAATTGTATAATTATATAATTATATAATAACATTATATGTTCAGTTCCAGCTTTTCTCACCTTGATTGACTTTCAGGTTCACTGTGTAATTCCACACTCCAGTCCCTCCACACTGATATAATCCAGCGTCCTCTAATCTCAGGTTTCTGTAGGTCACTTCTAATTGTCCAGGATAGTCAGACAGAGAGACTTTCTTGTGATTGACGCACTCGTTCTGCTTTACTTTACAAAAATATGTATTAAGTGCTTGATGGTCTTTGTGATGACAGAAGATTCTGACACTACCTCCAGTATAGCCAATCACATCAGAGCAGCTCCCTGAACCTGCCAATCAAATCATAGTATTTAATAAAACTCTGTGATCTCAACAAAGACCCTCTAAATATTTCAAAACTACTTTAAACCTGAACATGTTAAGAAGTAGAGTATCTGACCTGAGAACAGCCAGAGAGTGAAGAAGAAGATCTTCATGCTGAACTGAATTGTATCTTCACTGATGTTCACAGGAACTCGTCTGTCTTCTGTTCTGGTTGTTTCCTGTTTCTCTAGTAAGAGTCAGAGCAGCTCAAGCTCCTCCCACTCTCACATCTGACTATATCCTAATTTAAACACAGCGAGTGACATCACTGGGAGTGTCTTGGTGTGAAATGACCAACATGAGTAATAATTAATTCACTCACTCAAAACTTTCACATTAACTTTAAGAGAAAAGGTTTTGCAGCCAGTCAGTCAGTCAGTGAAGAACCATACACTATACTGCTAAAAGTGTTCACTCAACCATCCAGACCACTTCATTCAGGTGTTCCAATCACTTTCACGACCACAGGTGTATAAAACCAGCATCTAGTCATGTAGGCTGCTTCTCCACACATTAGTAAAGAATGGGTCTCTCAGGAGCTCAGTGAACTCCAGCGTGGTATCGTGATAGGACGCCACCTGTGTAGCAAGTCCAGTGGTGAAGTTTCCTCACTACTAAATATTCCACAGTGGACTGTCAGTGGTGTTAGAACAAAGTGGAAGTGATTGGGAACGACAGCTCAAGAACAGAGCGTAGAGAGCTTCATGGAATGGGTCTCCATGGCCGAGAAGCTGCATCCAAGCTATACATCACCAAGAACAATGCACAGCGTCAGATGCAGTGGAGTAAAGCACGCCACCACTGGAATCTAGAGCAGTGGAGACGTCTTCTCTGGAGTGACCAATCATGCTTCTCCATCTGGTAATCCAATGGACGAGTCTGGGTTTGAAGGTTGTCAGGAGAACAGTATTTGTCTGACTGCATTGTACAGAGTGTGAAGTTTGGAGGAGGGGGGATTATGGTCTCAACTTTGTGGGGACAGTTTGGGGGCGGCCCCTTCCTGTTCCAACATGGCTGCCCACCAGTGCACAGAGCAGCTCCATAAAGACATGGAGGAGCATTCTGGTGTAAAAGAACTTGACTGGCCTGCACAGAGTCCTGACCTCAACCTGATTGAACACCTTTGGGATGAATTAGAGCGGAGACTGCAAGTCAGACCTTCTCGTCCAACATCAGTGTCTGACCTCACAAATGGTCTTCTAGAAGAACGGTCAAACATTCCCATAAACACTCTCCTAAACCGTGTGGAGAGCCTTCCCAGAACAGCTGAAGCTGTTATAGCTGCAAAGCGCGGACCGACATATTTAACCCTATGAATTGGATGGATTAATGGGACGTCACTCAAATTCATATGCGTGTGGAGGCAGACAAGTGAATAGATTTGTCAGTATAATATTTCTGGTATAAACTGGTATAGTGCTGGTTCAAGCTGGTATAATTCTGGTATAAACTGGTAAAGTGCTGGTTTAAACTGGTATAGTGCTGGTTTAAGATGGTATAGTGCTGGTTTAAGATGGTATAGTGTTGGTTTAAGCTGGTATAGTGATGGTATAAGATGGTATAGTGCTGGTTTAAGACGGTATAGTGTTGGTATAAGATGGTATAGTGCTGGTATAAGATGATATTGTGATGGTATAAGATGGTATAGTGCTGGTTTAAGACGGTATAGTGCTGGTATAAGATGGCATAGTGCTGGTTTAAGACGGTATAGTGCTGGTTTAAGATGGTATTGTGATGGTATAAGATGGTATAGTGCTGGTTTAAGACAGTATAGTTCTGGTTTAAGATGGTAAAGTGATGGTATAAGATGGTATAGTGCTGGTTTAAGACGGTCTAGTGCTGGTTTAAGATGGTATTGTGATGGTATAAGATGGTATATTGCTGGTATAAGATTGTACAAGATGATATAGTGATGGTAAAGTGCTGGTATTAGACGGTATAGTGCTGGTATAAGATGGTATAGTACTGGTTTAAGATGGTAAAGTGCTGGTATAAGATGATATAGTGCTGGTTTAAGCTGGTATAGTGATGGTATAAGATGGTATAGTGCTGGTTTAAGACGGTATAGTGCTGGTAAAAGATGGTATTGTGATGGTATAAGATGGTATAGTGCTGGTTTAAGACAGTATAGTTCTGGTTTAAGATGGTAAAGTGATGGTATAAGATGGTATAGTGCTGGTTTAAGATGGTAAAAGATGGTATAAGATGGTATAGTGCTGGTATCAGATGGTATAGTGCTGGTTTAAGACGGTATAGTGCTGGTTTAAGACGGTATAGTGCTGGTATAAGATGGTATAGTGCTGGTTTAAGACGGTCTAGTGCTGGTTTAAGATGGTATTGTGATGGTATAAGATGGTATATTGCTGGTATAAGATTGTACAAGATGATATAGTGATGGTAAAGTGCTGGTATTAGACGGTATAGTGCTGGTATAAGATGGTATAGTACTGGTTTAAGATGGTAAAGTGCTGGTATAAGATGATATAGTGCTGGTTTAAGCTGGTATAGTGATGGTATAAGATGGTATAGTGCTGGTTTAAGACGGTATAGTGCTGGTAAAAGATGGTATTGTGATGGTATAAGATGGTATAGTGCTGGTTTAAGACAGTATAGTTCTGGTTTAAGATGGTAAAGTGATGGTATAAGATGGTATAGTGCTGGTTTAAGATGCTATATTAATGGTAAAAGATGGTATAAGATGGTATAGTGCTGGTATAAGATGGTATAGTGCTGGTTTAAGATGGTATAGTGCTGGTATGAGATGGTATAGTGCTGGTATAAGATGGTATAGTGCTGGTATAAGATGGTATAGTGCTGGTTTAAGCTGGTTTAATTCTGGTATAAACTGATATAGTGCTGGTTTAAACTGGTATAGTGCTGATTTAAGACGGTATAGTGCTGGTATAAGATGGTATAATGCTGGTTTAAGATGGTATAGTGCTGGTTTAAGATGGTATAGTGCTGGTATGAGATGGTATAATGCTGGTATTAGATGGTATAGTGCTGGTATAAGATGTTATAGTACTGGTTTAAGACGGTATAGTGCTGGCATAAGACGGTATAGTGCTGGTTTAAGATAGTATAGTACTGGTTTAAGATGGTATAGTTTTAGTATAAGATGGTATAATGCTTGTATTAGACGGTATAGTGCTGCTTTAAGATGGTATAGTGCTGGTATAAGAGGGTATAGTGCTGGTATAAGAAGGTATAGTGCTGGTTTAAGATAGTATAGTACTGGTTTAAGATGGTATAGTGTTAGTATAAGATGGTATAGTACTGGTTTAAGCTGGTTTAATTCTGGTATAAACTGGTATAGTGCTAGTTTAAACTGGTATAGTGCTGGTTTAAGACGGTATAGTGCTGGTTTAAGATGGTATAATGCTGGTATAAGATGGTATAGTGCTGGTATAAGATGGTATAGTTCTGGTTTAAGATGGTATATTGATGGTATAAGATGGTATAGTGCTGGTTTAAGATGGTATATTGATGGTATAAGATGGTATAAGATGGTATAGTGCTGGTATAAGATGGTATACTGCTGGTTTAAGATGGCATAGTGCTGGTTTAAAATGGTAAAATGCTGGTATAAGATGGTATAGTGCTGGTATAAGATGGTGTAGTGCTGGTATAAGATGGTATAGTGCTGGTAAAATGGTATATTGCTGGTATAAGACGGTGTAGTGCTGGTATAAGATGGTATTGTGCTGGTTTAAGATAGTATAGTACTGGTTTAAGATGGTATAGTGTTAGTATAAGATGGTATAGTACTGGTTTAAGCTGGTTTAATTCTGGTATAAACTGGTATAGTGCTAGTTTAAACTGGTATAGTGCTGGTTTAAGACGGTATAGTGCTGGTTTAAGATGGTATAATTCTGGTATAAACTGGTAAAGTGCTGGTTTAAACTGGTATAGTGCTGGTTTAAGATGGTATAGTGCTGGTTTAAGATGGTATAGTGTTGGTTTAAGCTGGTATAGTGATGGTATAAGATGGTATAGTGCTGGTTTAAGACGGTATAGTGTTGGTATAAGATGGTATAGTGCTGGTATAAGATGATATTGTGATGGTATAAGATGGTATAGTGCTGGTTTAAGACGGTATAGTGCTGGTATAAGATGGTATAGTGCTGGTTTAAGACGGTATAGTGCTGGTTTAAGATGGTATTGTGATGGTATAAGATGGTATAGTGCTGGTTTAAGACAGTATAGTTCTGGTTTAAGATGGTAAAGTGATGGTATAAGATGGTATAGTGCTGGTTTAAGATGGTCTAGTGCTGGTTTAAGATGGTATTGTGATGGTATAAGATGGTATATTGCTGGTATAAGATTGTACAAGATGATATAGTGATGGTAAAGTGCTGGTATTAGACGGTATAGTGCTGGTATAAGATGGTATAGTACTGGTTTAAGATGGTAAAGTGCTGGTATAAGATGATATAGTGCTGGTTTAAGCTGGTATAGTGATGGTATAAGATGGTATAGTGCTGGTTTAAGACGGTATAGTGCTGGTAAAAGATGGTATTTTGATGGTATAAGATGGTATAGTGCTGGTTTAAGACAGTATAGTTCTGGTTTAAGATGGTAAAGTGATGGTATAAGATGGTATAGTGCTGGTTTAAGATGGTAAAAGATGGTATAAGATGGTATAGTGCTGGTATCAGATGGTATAGTGCTGGTTTAAGACGGTATAGTGCTGGTTTAAGACGGTATAGTGCTGGTATAAGATGGTATAGTGCTGGTTTAAGACGGTCTAGTGCTGGTTTAAGATGGTATTGTGATGGTATAAGATGGTATATTGCTGGTATAAGATTGTACAAGATGATATAGTGATGGTAAAGTGCTGGTATTAGACGGTATAGTGCTGGTATAAGATGGTATAGTACTGGTTTAAGATGGTAAAGTGCTGGTATAAGATGATATAGTGCTGGTTTAAGCTGGTATAGTGATGGTATAAGATGGTATAGTGCTGGTTTAAGACGGTATAGTGCTGGTAAAAGATGGTATTGTGATGGTATAAGATGGTATAGTGCTGGTTTAAGACAGTATAGTTCTGGTTTAAGATGGTAAAGTGATGGTATAAGATGGTATAGTGCTGGTTTAAGATGGTAAAAGATGGTATAAGATGGTATAGTGCTGGTATCAGATGGTATAGTGCTGGTTTAAGACGGTATAGTGCTGGTTTAAGACGGTATAGTGCTGGTATAAGATGGTATAGTGCTGGTTTAAGACGGTCTAGTGCTGGTTTAAGATGGTATTGTGATGGTATAAGATGGTATATTGCTGGTATAAGATTGTACAAGATGATATAGTGATGGTAAAGTGCTGGTATTAGACGGTATAGTGCTGGTATAAGATGGTATAGTACTGGTTTAAGATGGTAAAGTGCTGGTATAAGATGATATAGTGCTGGTTTAAGCTGGTATAGTGATGGTATAAGATGGTATAGTGCTGGTTTAAGACGGTATAGTGCTGGTAAAAGATGGTATTGTGATGGTATAAGATGGTATAGTGCTGGTTTAAGACAGTATAGTTCTGGTTTAAGATGGTAAAGTGATGGTATAAGATGGTATAGTGCTGGTTTAAGATGCTATATTAATGGTAAAAGATGGTATAAGATGGTATAGTGCTGGTATAAGATGGTATAGTGCTGGTTTAAGATGGTATAGTGCTGGTATGAGATGGTATAGTGCTGGTATAAGATGGTATAGTGCTGGTATAAGATGGTATAGTGCTGGTTTAAGCTGGTTTAATTCTGGTATAAACTGATATAGTGCTGGTTTAAACTGGTATAGTGCTGATTTAAGACGGTATAGTGCTGGTATAAGATGGTATAATGCTGGTTTAAGATGGTATAGTGCTGGTTTAAGATGGTATAGTGCTGGTATGAGATGGTATAATGCTGGTATTAGATGGTATAGTGCTGGTATAAGATGTTATAGTACTGGTTTAAGACGGTATAGTGCTGGCATAAGACGGTATAGTGCTGGTTTAAGATAGTATAGTACTGGTTTAAGATGGTATAGTTTTAGTATAAGATGGTATAATGCTTGTATTAGACGGTATAGTGCTGCTTTAAGATGGTATAGTGCTGGTATAAGAGGGTATAGTGCTGGTATAAGAAGGTATAGTGCTGGTTTAAGATAGTATAGTACTGGTTTAAGATGGTATAGTGTTAGTATAAGATGGTATAGTACTGGTTTAAGCTGGTTTAATTCTGGTATAAACTGGTATAGTGCTAGTTTAAACTGGTATAGTGCTGGTTTAAGACGGTATAGTGCTGGTTTAAGATGGTATAATGCTGGTATAAGATGGTATAGTGCTGGTATAAGATGGTATAGTTCTGGTTTAAGATGGTATATTGATGGTATAAGATGGTATAGTGCTGGTTTAAGATGGTATATTGATGGTATAAGATGGTATAAGATGGTATAGTGCTGGTATAAGATGGTATACTGCTGGTTTAAGATGGCATAGTGCTGGTTTAAAATGGTAAAATGCTGGTATAAGATGGTATAGTGCTGGTATAAGATGGTGTAGTGCTGGTATAAGATGGTATAGTGCTGGTAAAATGGTATATTGCTGGTATAAGACGGTGTAGTGCTGGTATAAGATGGTATTGTGCTGGTTTAAGATAGTATAGTACTGGTTTAAGATGGTATAGTGTTAGTATAAGATGGTATAGTACTGGTTTAAGCTGGTTTAATTCTGGTATAAACTGGTATAGTGCTAGTTTAAACTGGTATAGTGCTGGTTTAAGACGGTATAGTGCTGGTTTAAGATGGTATAATTCTGGTATAAACTGGTAAAGTGCTGGTTTAAACTGGTATAGTGCTGGTTTAAGATGGTATAGTGCTGGTTTAAGATGGTATAGTGTTGGTTTAAGCTGGTATAGTGATGGTATAAGATGGTATAGTGCTGGTTTAAGACGGTATAGTGTTGGTATAAGATGGTATAGTGCTGGTATAAGATGATATTGTGATGGTATAAGATGGTATAGTGCTGGTTTAAGACGGTATAGTGCTGGTATAAGATGGTATAGTGCTGGTTTAAGACGGTATAGTGCTGGTTTAAGATGGTATTGTGATGGTATAAGATGGTATAGTGCTGGTTTAAGACAGTATAGTTCTGGTTTAAGATGGTAAAGTGATGGTATAAGATGGTATAGTGCTGGTTTAAGATGGTCTAGTGCTGGTTTAAGATGGTATTGTGATGGTATAAGATGGTATATTGCTGGTATAAGATTGTACAAGATGATATAGTGATGGTAAAGTGCTGGTATTAGACGGTATAGTGCTGGTATAAGATGGTATAGTACTGGTTTAAGATGGTAAAGTGCTGGTATAAGATGATATAGTGCTGGTTTAAGCTGGTATAGTGATGGTATAAGATGGTATAGTGCTGGTTTAAGACGGTATAGTGCTGGTAAAAGATGGTATTTTGATGGTATAAGATGGTATAGTGCTGGTTTAAGACAGTATAGTTCTGGTTTAAGATGGTAAAGTGATGGTATAAGATGGTATAGTGCTGGTTTAAGATGGTAAAAGATGGTATAAGATGGTATAGTGCTGGTATCAGATGGTATAGTGCTGGTTTAAGACGGTATAGTGCTGGTTTAAGACGGTATAGTGCTGGTATAAGATGGTATAGTGCTGGTTTAAGACGGTCTAGTGCTGGTTTAAGATGGTATTGTGATGGTATAAGATGGTATATTGCTGGTATAAGATTGTACAAGATGATATAGTGATGGTAAAGTGCTGGTATTAGACGGTATAGTGCTGGTATAAGATGGTATAGTACTGGTTTAAGATGGTAAAGTGCTGGTATAAGATGATATAGTGCTGGTTTAAGCTGGTATAGTGATGGTATAAGATGGTATAGTGCTGGTTTAAGACGGTATAGTGCTGGTAAAAGATGGTATTGTGATGGTATAAGATGGTATAGTGCTGGTTTAAGACAGTATAGTTCTGGTTTAAGATGGTAAAGTGATGGTATAAGATGGTATAGTGCTGGTTTAAGATGGTAAAAGATGGTATAAGATGGTATAGTGCTGGTATCAGATGGTATAGTGCTGGTTTAAGACGGTATAGTGCTGGTTTAAGACGGTATAGTGCTGGTATAAGATGGTATAGTGCTGGTTTAAGACGGTCTAGTGCTGGTTTGAGATGGTATTGTGATGGTATAAGATGGTATATTGCTGGTATAAGATTGTACAAGATGATATAGTGATGGTAAAGTGCTGGTATTAGACGGTATAGTGCTGGTATAAGATGGTATAGTACTGGTTTAAGATGGTAAAGTGCTGGTATAAGATGATATAGTGCTGGTTTAAGCTGGTATAGTGATGGTATAAGATGGTATAGTGCTGGTTTAAGACGGTATAGTGCTGGTAAAAGATGGTATTGTGATGGTATAAGATGGTATAGTGCTGGTTTAAGACAGTATAGTTCTGGTTTAAGATGGTAAAGTGATGGTATAAGATGGTATAGTGCTGGTTTAAGATGCTATATTAATGGTAAAAGATGGTATAAGATGGTATAGTGCTGGTATAAGATGGTATAGTGCTGGTTTAAGATGGTATAGTGCTGGTATGAGATGGTATAGTGCTGGTATAAGATGGTATAGTGCTGGTATAAGATGGTATAGTGCTGGTTTAAGCTGGTTTAATTCTGGTATAAACTGATATAGTGCTGGTTTAAACTGGTATAGTGCTGATTTAAGACGGTATAGTGCTGGTATAAGATGGTATAATGCTGGTTTAAGATGGTATAGTGCTGGTTTAAGATGGTATAGTGCTGGTATGAGATGGTATAATGCTGGTATTAGATGGTATAGTGCTGGTATAAGATGTTATAGTACTGGTTTAAGACGGTATAGTGCTGGCATAAGACGGTATAGTGCTGGTTTAAGATAGTATAGTACTGGTTTAAGATGGTATAGTTTTAGTATAAGATGGTATAATGCTTGTATTAGACGGTATAGTGCTGCTTTAAGATGGTATAGTGCTGGTATAAGAGGGTATAGTGCTGGTATAAGAAGGTATAGTGCTGGTTTAAGATAGTATAGTACTGGTTTAAGATGGTATAGTGTTAGTATAAGATGGTATAGTACTGGTTTAAGCTGGTTTAATTCTGGTATAAACTGGTATAGTGCTAGTTTAAACTGGTATAGTGCTGGTTTAAGACGGTATAGTGCTGGTTTAAGATGGTATAATGCTGGTATAAGATGGTATAGTGCTGGTATAAGATGGTATAGTTCTGGTTTAAGATGGTATATTGATGGTATAAGATGGTATAGTGCTGGTTTAAGATGGTATATTGATGGTATAAGATGGTATAAGATGGTATAGTGCTGGAATAAGATGGTATACTGCTGGTTTAAGATGGCATAGTGCTGGTTTAAAATGGTAAAATGCTGGTATAAGATGGTATAGTGCTGGTATAAGATGGTGTAGTGCTGGTATAAGATGGTATAGTGCTGGTAAAATGGTATATTGCTGGTATAAGACGGTGTAGTGCTGGTATAAGATGGTATTGTGCTGGTTTAAGATAGTATAGTACTGGTTTAAGATGGTATAGTGTTAGTATAAGATGGTATAGTACTGGTTTAAGCTGGTTTAATTCTGGTATAAACTGGTATAGTGCTAGTTTAAACTGGTATAGTGCTGGTTTAAGACGGTATAGTGCTGGTTTAAGATGGTATAATTCTGGTATAAACTGGTAAAGTGCTGGTTTAAACTGGTATAGTGCTGGTTTAAGATGGTATAGTGCTGGTTTAAGATGGTATAGTGTTGGTTTAAGCTGGTATAGTGATGGTATAAGATGGTATAGTGCTGGTTTAAGACGGTATAGTGTTGGTATAAGATGGTATAGTGCTGGTATAAGATGATATTGTGATGGTATAAGATGGTATAGTGCTGGTTTAAGACGGTATAGTGCTGGTATAAGATGGTATAGTGCTGGTTTAAGACGGTATAGTGCTGGTTTAAGATGGTATTGTGATGGTATAAGATGGTATAGTGCTGGTTTAAGACAGTATAGTTCTGGTTTAAGATGGTAAAGTGATGGTATAAGATGGTATAGTGCTGGTTTAAGACGGTCTAGTGCTGGTTTAAGATGGTATTGTGATGGTATAAGATGGTATATTGCTGGTATAAGATTGTACAAGATGATATAGTGATGGTAAAGTGCTGGTATTAGACGGTATAGTGCTGGTATAAGATGGTATAGTACTGGTTTAAGATGGTAAAGTGCTGGTATAAGATGATATAGTGCTGGTTTAAGCTGGTATAGTGATGGTATAAGATGGTATAGTGCTGGTTTAAGACGGTATAGTGCTGGTAAAAGATGGTATTGTGATGGTATAAGATGGTATAGTGCTGGTTTAAGACAGTATAGTTCTGGTTTAAGATGGTTAAGTGATGGTATAAGATGGTATAGTGCTGGTTTAAGATGGTAAAAGATGGTATAAGATGGTATAGTGCTGGTATCAGATGGTATAGTGCTGGTTGAAGACGGTATAGTGCTGGTTTAAGACGGTATAGTGCTGGTATAAGATGGTATAGTGCTGGTTTAAGACGGTCTAGTGCTGGTTTAAGATGGTATTGTGATGGTATAAGATGGTATATTGCTGGTATAAGATTGTACAAGATGATATAGTGATGGTAAAGTGCTGGTATTAGACGGTATAGTGCTGGTATAAGATGGTATAGTACTGGTTTAAGATGGTAAAGTGCTGGTATAAGATGATATAGTGCTGGTTTAAGCTGGTATAGTGATGGTATAAGATGGTATAGTGCTGGTTTAAGACGGTATAGTGCTGGTAAAAGATGGTATTGTGATGGTATAAGATGGTATAGTGCTGGTTTAAGACAGTATAGTTCTGGTTTAAGATGGTAAAGTGATGGTATAAGATGGTATAGTGCTGGTTTAAGATGCTATATTAATGGTAAAAGATGGTATAAGATGGTATAGTGCTGGTATAAGATGGTATAGTGCTGGTTTAAGATGGTACAGTGCTGGTATGAGATGGTATAGTGCTGGTATAAGATGGTATAGTGCTGGTATAAGATGGTATAGTGCTGGTTTAAGCTGGTTTAATTCTGGTATAAACTGATATAGTGCTGGTTTAAACTGGTATAGTGCTGATTTAAGACGGTATAGTGCTGGTATAAGATGGTATAATGCTGGTTTAAGATGGTATAGTGCTGGTTTAAGATGGTATAGTGCTGGTATGAGATGGTATAATGCTGGTATTAGATGGTATAGTGCTGGTATAAGATGGTATAGTACTGGTTTAAGACGGTATAGTGCTGGCATAAGACGGTATAGTGCTGGTTTAAGATAGTATAGTACTGGTTTAAGATGGTATAGTTTTAGTATAAGATGGTATAATGCTTGTATTAGATGGTATAGTGCTGCTTTAAGATGGTATAGTGCTGGTATAAGAGGGTATAGTGCTGGTATAAGAAGGTATAGTGCTGGTTTAAGATAGTATAGTACTGGTTTAAGATGGTATAGTGTTAGTATAAGATGGTATAGTACTGGTTTAAGCTGGTTTAATTCTGGTATAAACTGGTATAGTGCTAGTTTAAACTGGTATAGTGCTGGTTTAAGACGGTATAGTGCTGGTTTAAGATGGTATAATGCTGGTATAAGATGGTATAGTGCTGGTATAAGATGGTATAATGCTGGTATAAGATGGTATAGTGCTGGTATAAGATGGTATAGTTCTGGTTTAAGATGGTATATTGATGGTATAAGATGGTATAGTGCTGGTTTAAGATGGTATATTGATGGTATAAGATGGTATAAGATGGTATAGTGCTGGTATAAGATGGTATACTGCTGGTTTAAGATGGCATAGTGCTGGTTTAAAATGGTAAAATGCTGGTATAAGATGGTATAGTGCTGGTATAAGATGGTGTAGTGCTGGTATAAGATGGTGTAGTGCTGGTATAAGATGGTATAGTGCTGGTAAAATGGTATATTGCTGGTATAAGACGGTGTAGTGCTGGTATAAGATGGTATTGTGCTGGTTTAAGATAGTATAGTGCTGGTATAAGATGGTATAGTGCTGGTGTAAGATGGTATAGTGCTGGTATAAGATGGTATATTGCTGGTATAAGACGGTATAGTGCTGGTATAAGATGGTATTGTGCTGGTTTAAGATGGTATAGTGCTGGTTTAAGATTTTATAGTGCTGGTTTAAGTTGGTATAGTGCTGGTATAAGATGTTATATTGGTGGTATAAGATGATATAGTGCTGGTATAAGATGGTAAAGTGCTGGTATAAGATAGTATAGTGCTGGTATAAGATGGTATAGTGCTGGTATAAGATGGTATAGTGCTGGTATAAGATAGTATAGTGCTGGTTTAAGACGGTATAGTGCTGGATTAAGACGGTATAGTGCTGGTATAAGATGGTATAAGATGGTTTAAGACGGTATAGTGCTGGTATGATATGGTATAATGCTGGTATAAGACGGTATAGTGCTGGTTTAAGATGGTATAGTGCTGGTTTAAGACAGTATAGTGCTGGTATAAGATGGTATATTGCTGGTATAAGATGGTATAGTGCTGGTTTAAGATGGTATAATGCTGGTATAAGATGGTATAGTGCTGGTATAAGATGGTATAATGCTGGTATAAGATGGTATAGTGCTGGTTTAAGATGGTATAGTGCTGGTTTAAGATGGTATAATGCTGGTATAAGATGGTATAGTGCTGGTTTAAGATGGTATAGTGCTGGTTTAAGATGGTATAGTGCTGGTTTAAGACAGTATAGTGCTGGTTTAAGATGGTATAATGCTGGTATAAGATGGTATAGTGCTGGTATAAGATGGTATAGTGCTGGTATAAGATGGTATAGTGCTGGTTTAAGATGGTATAGTGCTGGTTTAAGCTGCTATAGTGCTGGTTTAAGCTGCTATAGTGCTGGTTTAAGATGGTATAGTGCTGGTTTAAGATGGTATAGTGCTGGTTTAAGCTGCTATAGTGCTGGTTTAAGATGGTATAGTGCTGGTTTAAGATGGTATAGTGCTGGATTAAGTTGGTATAGTGCTGGTTTAAGCTGCTATAGTGCTGGTTTAAACTGGTATAGTGCTGTTATAAGATGGTATAGTTCTGGTTTAACACGTTGCAGGTTGAAAAAAGTAAACCATATATAAATGGTAAGAGAGTAAAATAGAGCTAAAGCACTACAGAGAGTATATATATATATATGTGTGTGTGTGTATGTGTGTGTGTGTGTTCTGAACACAGTGGTCTGTCGTTCTGCAGGTATGTGTAAGAGCAGCTTCTTTTGTTTAACTCAGACCTGTCTTCTATATTTACACACAGGAAGCCCTACTTCCCCTCCTCACTCTCCTACCCCTCCTCAATCTCCTACCCCTCCTCACTCTCGTACCCCTCCTCACTCTCCTACCCCTCCTCAATCTCCTACCCCTCCTCACTCTCCTACCCCTCCTCACTCTCCTACCTCTCCTATCTCTCCTACCCCTCCTCACTCTCGTACCCCTCCTCACTCTCGTACCCCTCCTCACTCTCGTACCCCTCCTCACCACACACCACACGCATACACACACACACACCATACACACACACACACACACACACACACACACACACACACACACACACACACACAAACACCACACACACATACATACACACACACACACACACCACATACACACAAACACCACACACACATACATACACACACACACACACACACACCATACACACACACATATACACCACATACACACAAACACCACACACACATACACACACATCATGTACACACACACATGCCATATACACACCATATACACACACACACCATGCACACACACCATATACACACAACACACACCACAAACACACACACAACATACACACACAACACAGACACCATATACACAAACACACACCACATACACACACAACACAGACACCATATACACACACACACACCACATACACAAAACACCACACACACATACATACACATACACACACAAACACACACACACCATACACACAAATACATACACACACACACACCACATACACACAACAACACCAAACCACACCATACACCACCACACCATACACACACACACACACACACCATTACACACACACCACCATATAACACACAACACACACACAAACACACACCACATATACACACACACAGACCATATACACACACCATATACACACAGACCATAGGCACCACACACCATATATACACACACACAACACACACACACACCATATATATACACACACACACACCATATACACCACATATAAACACGCCATATACACACACACATGCCATATACACCACATATACACACCATATTTATACACACACACACACACACCCCATATACACACACACAACACACACACCATATACAAACACACACATCATATACACACACACATGCCATATACACCACATATACACACACCATATATACACACACACACACCATATACACACACACACCATATACACACACAGACACAAAATATACACACAAACCATACACACAGAGACAATATACACACACACAATATAAAAACACAACACACACACACCATATACACACACCTTATACACACACAATATACACACACACACACCATACACACACACACACACCATATACACACACAGAATATACACACAAACACCATATACACACAACATATACACATAACATAAACACACACACACCATATACACACGCCATACACACACACACATCACACCATTACTACACACACCATATACACCCATACACACCACACATATACACCCACATATACAAACACCATACACACACACCATATACACACATTATACACACACCCATACACACACACATCACATAACCCACATTTGCACCACACACCACATACCCACACACCCACATGTACACACACACCCACTATACACACACACCACATACAAACACATACACACACACACACATATACACACACACCATATATAAAACACACACACACACCACCACCCTATACACACACACACCATATACACACACACACACACACACACACACAACATATACGGACACACCATACATACACCAACATACACACAAACACCACACACACACCATATACAAACACACCATACACACACACACACACCATATACACACACCATGTACACACACACGCCATATACACCACATATACACACAACATATACACACAAACACCATGCACAACACACCACCCATATACACCACATATACAAACACAATATACACACACACAACATATACCACACACCATATACACACGCCATATACCACACACGGACACAAACATATACACACGACACACATATTTACACACACCATACACACACACACAGACCATAATACACACACACCATATACACACACACAACACACACACCACCATGTACACACACAGTAATATACACACACAGTATATACACACACACACACCATACCACACAAAAACATACACCACATCCATCACACATACACAGAGACCATATACACACACACACCCCATATACACACAACATATACACATAACATATACACACACACACTATATACACACGCCATAACACACACACAAATACTCATATACACACCACCATATACACCATACACACACACATATACACCACTTATACAAACACCATACACACACACACACCCATATACACACACATCACATATCCCACATATGCACACCCACCACATACGCACACCATATACACATACACATGCCATATACAACACATATACACGCAAACACCATATACACACATACACACTATATATACACACCATATACACACACCAACACACACACACACACCATATACACACACAACATATACACACAAACCATACATACACAAACCATACACACAACACATACACACACACCATATACACACACCAACACATACACACACACACCATATACACACACACCACACACACCACACCATATACACACACACAGACACAACATATAACCCACAAACCATACCCACACATGAGACATATATACACACACACAATATAAAAACACAACACACACACACCATATACACACACCTTATACACACACAATATATACACACACACACCATACACACACACACACACACCATATACACACACAGAATATACACACAAACACCATATACACACAACATATACACATAACATAAACACACACACACCATATACACACGCCATACATACACACACACACACACACACCATATACACACACCATATACACCATACACACACACCATATACACCACATATACAAACACCATACACACACACACATCACATATCCCACATATGCACACACACCACATACACACACACCACATGTACACACACCATACACACACACACAGACCATATACACACACACCATATACACACACACAACACACACACACCATATACACACACAGTATATACACACACAGTATATACACACACACACCATACACACACCTATTACACGATACACAGAGACCATATACACACACTACCATATATACACACACAACACCACACACACCATATACACACAACATATACACATAACATATACACACACACCATATACACACGCCATACACACACACAAACACATCATATACACACACCATATACACCATACACACACACCATATACACCACTTATACAAACACCATACACACACACACACACCATATACACACACATCACATATCCCACATATGCACACCCACCACATACACACACACCACATATACACACACACCACATACACACACCATATACACATACACATGCCATATACAACACATATACAAGCAAACACCATATACACACTATACACACTATATACACACACATATACACACACAACATATACACACAAACCATACATACACAAACCATACACACACACACCATATACACACACACAACACATACACACACACCATATACACACACACACACCATATACACACCATATACACACACATCACATATCCCACATACACAAACACCAAATCCACACACACACACACCATATACACACACACCACATATACACCACACACACACCACATACACAAAAACACACACACACATACATACACATACAAACACAAAACACACACACACCATACACACAAATACATACCACACACACACACCACATAACACATAAACACCAACACACCCATACACACACACACCATACACACACACACACAACACCATACACACACACCATATACACACAACACACACCACAAACACACACCACATATACACACACACCATATACACACACAGTATATACACACACACACACCATACACACACAACATACACACACCATACACATACACAGAGACCATATACACACACACACCATATACACACAACATATACACATAACATATACAAACACACCATATACACACGCCATACACACACACAAACACATCATATACACACACCATATACACCATACACACACACCATATTACACCACTTATACAAACCACCATACAACACACACACCATATACACACACATCACATATCCCACATATATGCACACCCACCACACTACGCACACACTCCACATATTACACACACACCACATACACACACCATATACACATACACTTGCCATATACAACACATATACACGCAAACACCATATACACACATACACACTATATATGACACACCATATACACACTACACAACACACACACACACACACCACTAATACACACACAACCATATACCACACAAACCATTACATACACAAACCATACAAACACACCACACCATATACAACACACAAACACTACACACACACCATATACACACACCAACACATACACACACACACCATATACACACACCAACACACACACACACACCATATACACACACAGACACAACATATACACACAAACCATACACACAGAGACAATATACACACACACAATATAAAAACACAACACACACACACCATATACACCACCACCTTATACCACACAACTAAATACATATACACACACACACACCATACACACACACACACCATATACACACACAGAATATACACACAAACACCATATACACACAACATATACACATAACATAAACACACACACACCATATACACACGCCATACACACACACACACACACACCATATACACACACCATATACACCATACACACACACCATGTGTGTATATGGTGTGTGGGGGCAGTCGTGGCCTGAAGGTTAGGGATCCGGCCTTGTGACCGGAAGGTCACCGGTTCGATCCCCGGGACCGGCAAGTCATGACTGTAGTGCCCTTGAGCAAGGCACCTAACCCCAACTGCTCCCCGGGCGCCGTGGATAAGGGCTGCCCACCGCTCCGGGCACGTGTGCTCACCGCCCCCTAGTGTGTATGTTCACTAGTGTGTGTATATGTGGGTGTTTCACTGCACGGATGGGTTAAATGCGGAGGTCCAATTCCGCTGTGTGTAAACACATGTGGCTAATCGTAGTTCTACGTTCTAATCGTAGTCCTACGTTCTACACATATATGCATATACACCACATATACAAACACCATACACACACACACATCACATATCCCACATATGCACACACACCACACACACCACATGTACACACACACCACATATACACACACACCACATACACACACACATGCCATATACAACACATACACACACACACACCATATACACACACACCATATATAAACACACACAACACACACCATATACACACACACACACACAACATATACGGACACACCATACATACACCCACATACACACACACACCACATACACACAAACACCACACACACACCATATACAAACACACCATACACACACACACACCATATACACACACCATGTACACACACACATGCCATATACACCACATATACACACAACATATACACAAAAACACCATGCACACACACACCATATACACCACATATACACACACAACATATACACACACCATACACACACACCATATACACACACAGACACAACATATACACACACACCATATACACACACCATACACACACACACAGACCATATACACACACACCATATACACACACACAACACACACACACCATATACACACACAGTATATACACACACAGTATATACACACACAGTATATACACACACACACCATACACACACCATACACATACACAGAGACCATATACACACACACCATATATACACACACACACACACACCATATACACACAACATATACACATAACATATACACACACACCATATACACACGCCATACACACACACAAACACATCATATACACACACCATATACACCATACACACACACCATATACACCACTTATACAAACACCATACACACACACACACCATATACACACACACATCACATATCCCACATATGCACACCCACCACATACACACACACCACATATACACACACACACCACATACACACACCATATACACATACACATGCCATATACAACACATATACACGCAAACACCATATACACACATACACACTATATACACACACCATATACACACACAACATATACACACAAACCATACATACACAAACCATACACACACACACACCATATACACACACACACAACACATACACACACACCATATACACACACCAACACACACACCATATACACACACATCACATATCCCACATACACAAACACCAAATCCACACACACACACCATATACACACACACCACATATACACCACACACACACCACATACACAAACCACCACACACACATACATACACATACACACACAAACACACACACACCATACACACAAATACATACACACACACACACCACATACACATAAACACCAAACACACCATACACACACACACCATACACACACACACACACACACACACCATACACACACACCATATACACACAACACACACCACAAACACAAACCACATATACACACACAGACCATATACACACACCATATACACACAGACCATATACACACACCATATATACACACACACACAACATATATAAACACACACAACACACACCATATACACACACCATATACACACACACACACACAACATATATGGACACACCATACATACACCCACATACACACACACACCACATACACACAAACACCACACACACACCATATACAAACACACCATACACACACACACATCATATACACACACCATGTACACACACACATGCCATATACACCACATATACACATAACATATACACACAAACACCATGCACACACACACCATATACACCACATATACACACACAATATACACACACACACAACATATACACACACCATACACACACACCACATACACACGCCATATACACACACAGACACAACATATACACACACACCATATACACACACCATACACACACACACAGACCATATACACACACAACATATACACACAAACCATACATACACAAACCATACACACACACACCATATACACACACTTAACACATACACACACACCATATACACACACCAACACACACACACACCATATACACACACAACACATATCCCACATACACAAACACCAAATCCACACACACACACCATATACACACACACCACATATACACCACACACACACCACATACACAAAACACCACACACACATACATACACATACACACACAAACACACACACACACACCATACACACAAATACATACAGTGAGTCCAAGAAGTATTTGATCCCTTGCTGATTTTCTTTGTTTGCCCACTAATAAAGACACTATCCTTCTGCACTTTTAATGGTAGATATATTCTAACATGGAGAGACAGAATATCAAGACAAAAATCCAGAATATAATTTTAAAGAATATATTTTAATTAATTTGTATTTCATGGAGTGAAATAAGTATTTGATCCCTCTTGCCAAACACACTCAATACTTAGTGGCAAAGCCTTTGTTTGCAAGCACAGCGGTGAGACGTTTGTTGTAGTTAACCACAAGTTTAGCACACACACCAAGGGGAATTTTGGCCCACTCTTCCTTGCAGATCCTCTCTAAATCATGAAGGTTGGTGGGCTGTCGCTTGGCAACTCTGACCTTCAGCTCCCTCCATAGATTTTCGATCGGATTGAGGTCTGGCGACTGGCTGGGCCACTCCATGACCTTAATGTGATTTTTCTTGAGCCAATCCTTTGTTGCCTTTGCTGTATGTTTAGGGTCGTTATCATGTTGGAAGACCCAACCACGGCCCATTTTCAGATCCCTGGCAGAGGGGAGGAGGTTGTCCCTCAGGATTGTGCGGTACATGGCTCCATCCATCTTCCCAGTGATGCGGTGAAGTAGCCCTGTACCCTTGGCAGAGAAACACCCCCAAAACATTATGCTTCCACCTCCATGCTTGACGGTGGGCACAGTGTTCTTGGGGTCATAGGCAGCATTTTTCTTCCTCCACACATGGCAGGTGGAGTTGAGGCCAAAAAGTTCAATTTTGGTCTCGTCTGACCACAAAACCTTCTCCCAATAACTTGGTTCATCTTTCAAATGATCATTGGCATACTTGAGGCGCGCCTCCACATGTGTTCTCTTCAGCAGGGGTACCTTTCGGGCACTGCAGGATGTGAATCCATTGTTGCGCAAAGTGTTGCCAATTGTTTCCTTGCAAACTGTGGTCCCAGCTGCCTTCAGGTCATTTGCTAACTCCTGCCGAGTGGTTGCAGGACGATTTCTGACCATTCTCAGCATCATTGCCACCCCACGAGGCGAAATCTTCTTTGGAGCACCGGGCCGAGGTCTGTTGATTGTCATGTTATACTCTTTAAACTTTCTGATAATTGCACCAATAGTTGTTACTTTCACATCCAACACCTTACTAATCTTTTTGTAGCCCATTCCAGCTTTGTGAAGGTCAACAAATTTGACTCTGAGGTCCTGTGACAGCTCTTTGGTTTTACCCATGTTGGAGACTTGGAATCTGTGTGATCTGTCTGATTCTGTGGACAGGTGTTTATCACACAAGTGATTAGTGAGAACAGGTGGCTTCAGGTCAGGTAACAAGTTGATTGGGAGTGTCTCACTGGTCTGTAAAAGCCAGAACTGCTAATGAATACTAAGGGATCAAATACTTATTTCACTCCATGAAATACAAATCAATTAATATATATTCCTTAGATTTATTTTCGGGATTTTCTTTTTAATATTCTGTCTCTCCATGTAAGAATACATCTACCATTAAAAGTGCAGAAGGATAGTGTCTTTATTAGTGGGCAAACAAAGAAAATCAGCAAGGGATCAAATACTTCTTGGACTCACTGTACACACACACACACCAAATACACACAAACACCAAACACACCATACACACACACACACCATACACACACACACACACACACACACCATACACACACACCATATACACACAGACCATATACACACACACCATATATACACACACACAACACACACACACACCATATATACACACACACACCATATACACCACATATAAACACGCCATATACACACACACATGCCATATACACCACATATACACACCATATATATACACACACACACACACCCCATTTACACACACACAACACACACACCATTTATACACACACATCATATATACACACACACACCATATACAAACACACACATCATATACACACACACATGCCATATACACCACATACACACACACACACCATATACACACACAGAATATACACACAAACACCATATACACACAACATATACACATAACATAAACACACACACACCATATACACACGCCATACACACACACACACACACACCATATACACCATACACACACACCATATACACCACATATACAAACACCATACACACACACACATCACATATCCCACATATGCACACACACCACATACACACACACCACATGTACACACACACCACATATACACACACACCACATACACACACACATGCCATATACAACACATACACACACACACACCATATACACACACACCATATATAAACACACACAACACACACCATATACACACACCATATACACACACACACACACACACACACAACATATACGGACACACCATACATACACCCACATACACACACACACCACATACACACAAACACCACACACACACCATATACAAACACACCATACACACACACACACCATATACACACACCATGTACACACACACATGCCATATACACCACATATACACACAACATATACACACAAACACCATGCACACACACACCATATACACCACATATACACACACAATATACACACACACAACATATACACACACCATACACACACACACCATATACACGCCATATACACACACAGACACAACATATACACACACACCATACACACACACACAGACCATATACACACACACAACACACACACACCATATACACACACAGTATATACACACACAGTATATACACACACACCATATACACACACCATACACACACCATACACATACACAGAGACCATATACACACACACCATATATACACACACACACACACACACCATATACACACAACATATACACATAACATATACACACACACCATATACACACGCCATACACACATACAAACACATCATATACACACACCATATACACCATACAGACACACCATATACACCACTTATACAAACACCATACACACACACACCATATACACACACATCACATATCCCACATATGCACACCCACCACATACACACACACCACATATACACACACACCACATACACACACCATATACACATACACATGCCATATACAACACATATACACGCAAACACCATATACACACATACACACTATATACACACACCATATACACACACAACATATACACACACACCATACATACACAAACCATACACACACACACCATATACACACACACAACACATACACACACACCATATTCACACACCAACACACACACACACACCATATACACACACATCACATATCCCACATACACAAACACCAAATCCACACACACACACCATATACACACACACCACATATACACCACATACACACACACACCATATACACGCACACACCATATACACCACATATACACACACCATATGCACACACACCATATACACACACACAGCACATACACATACAACACACACACCATATACACACATACCACTTACACACACACCATATACACACACACCTTACACACAAACACACACCATACACACACATCATATACACACACACCATACACACACAGACCATACACACACACACCATATACACACACACACAACATATACACACACCATGCACACACACACATCACATATCCCACATATGCACACACACCACATGTACACACACACCACATATACACACACACCACATACACACACCATATACACATACACATGCCATATACAACACATATACACGCAAACACTGTATACACACACACACCATATACACACACCATATACACACATACACACATACACTATATACACACACCATATACACACACACAACATATACACACACACCATACATACACAAACCATACACACACACACACCATATACACACACACAACATATACACACACACCATATACACACACACCATATACACACACAGCACAAACACATACAACACACACACCATATACACACACACACACCATATACAAACATACCACTTACACACACACCATATAAACACACGCCATACACACAAACACACACACAGCATATACACACACACCATATACACACACTATATACACACACACACACACAACACACATCATATACACACACAACATATACACACAAGCCATACACACACACCATATACACCATACACATACACACCATATACACCACATATACACACACCATACACACACACACACCATATACACACACATCACATATCCCACATACACAAACACCAAATCCACACACACACACCATATACACACACACCACATATACACCACATACACACACACACCATATACACGCACACACCACATATACACACACCATATGCACACACACCATATACACACACAGCACATACACATACAACACACACACCATATACACACACACACACCATATACACACATACCACTTACACACACACCATATACACACACGCCATACACACAAACACACACCATACACACACATCATATACACACACACCATCCACACACAGATCATACACACACACCATATACACACACACAACATATACACACATCATACACACACACACCATATACACACGCCATATACACACACAGACACAACATATACACACACACCATATACACACACCATACACACACACAGAGACCATATACATACACACCATATACACACACACCATATACACACACCATATACACACACAGTATATACATACATACCATATACACACACAGTATATACACACACACCATATACACACACACAACACACACCATTTACACACACAACATATACACACAACATATACACACACACCATATACACACGCAATACACACACACAAAGCATATACACACACACACACCATATACACCATACACACACACACCATATACACCACATATACACACACCACACACACACACACACACACACCATATACACACGCAATACACACACACAAAGCATATACACACACACCATATACACCATACACACACACACACACACCATATACACACACATCACATATCCCACATATACACACACACCACATATACACACACACCACATACACACACACACCATATACACGCACACACCATATACACCACATATACACACACCACACACACACACACCATATACACACACATCACATATCCCACATATACACACACACCACATATACACACACACCACATACACACACACACCATATACACGCACACACCATATACACCACATATACACACACCATATGCACACACACACATACCACATACACCACATACACACACGCTGTACACACACACACACACACACACCATATACACACACATTACATATACACACATAAATAGACACACATTCATAGACACACATACATAGACACACAAACCACATATATACACACATACATAGACACACGTGCATAGGCACAGACCATATACACACATAAACCACATATACACATCACATACGCACACACCTTATACAGACACACACACCATACACACACCACATACATGACATAAACATATCACATGACATACACACACAACTACCACATACTCACACCATATACACATACACATCACACACACACACCACACACATCACATATACACACACCATACACACACCATATACACACACCATACATAAACACACACACCATACACAGCACACACACACACACATCACATATACACACACACACACACCACATACACACACCACATATACACACATCACACATACACACACAACATATACACACACACACACACACCACATACACACACACCACATATACACACAGCACACATACACACACAACATAGATGCACACAAAACACACGCACACCACATACACACACCATACACACACAACACAACACACATCATATACACACACACACACAGTTTCAGGAAGCAGGTCTGGCTGTTGTGATGTTTCTGATGGATATGTATGAATTAATAATACGTTTATCTTGTACGGTATTAAAACAGGATATGAACTGTATTCAGTATCCCAGCTCTACGTTTGAGCTCTGCAGATAAATACATATAGATAAATACATATACTCTTGAATTGGAAGTAGAATAACTGACCTGAGATCAGGTAGAGGGTAAAGATGAAGATCTTCATCCTGAACTGAACTCCAGCTTCACTGATGATCAAACTCCAGTCTATTATGGTCCAACACTAAAGCTCTTGTTCACAGGTTGTTGTTCTTTATGAGTGTATCTGTCTCCAACTCCAGTTCTATCTAGTTTGGGTTCTTCCTCGTTCTCCTCTTTCTCTGGTTAGAGTCAGAGTTGTTCAACTCACAGCTCCTCCCACCAGCATCACTGACCACATACCAAATTAAACTCAGAGAACATGAAGAGCTGCAGTCAGGAGGTTCTGTCTTGTCTTCAGAGGAGCAGCTTGCTGTAGGACCCTGTTCATAACGATACATGAGGCCTACATAAGCTTATCATAACATGACTGTACACTCGGTGATCAGACGCGTCTCCGGTTAGTCGGTCTGATCTCCAAAACCTGTCTGGGACGGAATGTGTAGATCCACTCGTTAGACAGTGACTAATTACCAGCCGTGTATTCGTCGAGTCCATGTTCTAGATAGTTGAGTTGAGGTGATATATTAATGGAGATGGAATGTTCTAGATAGTTGAGCTGAGGTGATATATTAATGGAGATGGAATGTTCTAGATAGTTGAGTTGAGGTGATATATTAATGGAGATGGAATGCTCTAGTTGTGTTGAGGTGATATATTAATGGAGATGGAATGTTCTAGATATTTCTCAGCGTTTAGCTGTACCTAACACTAACAGCTGAGGTGATAAATTAATAGAGTTGGAATGTTCTAGATAGTTATTGGAGTTTACCACTAGCTAACATTAAGAGCTGAGGTGATATATTAATGGAGTTGGAATGTCTTAGATAGTTCTCAGCGTTTAGCTCTACATAACACTAACAGCTGAGGTGATAAATTAATAGAGTTGGAATGTTCTAGATAGTTATTGGAGTTTACCACTAGCTAACAATAACAGGTGAGGTGATATATTAATAGAGTTGGAATGTTCTAGATGGTTATTGGAGTTTACCACTAGCTAACAATAACAATTGAGGTGATACATTCCACCTCCATTATTATATCACCTTAACTCAACTATCTAGAACATTCCACCTCCATTAATATATCACCTCAACTATCTACAACATTCCATCTCCATTAATATATCACCGCAACTCAACTATCTGCAACATTCCATCTCCATTAATATATCACCTCAACTCAACTATCTACAACATTCCACCTCTATTAATATATCACCGCAACTCAACTATCTACAACATTCCACCTCCATTAATATATCACCTCAACTTTCTAGAACATTGCATCTCCATTAATATATCACCTCAACTATCTACAACATTCCATCTCCATTAATATATCACCTCAACTCAACTATCTACAACATTCCATCTCCATTAATATATCACCTCAACTGTCTACAACATTCCACCTCCATTAATATATCACCTCAACTTTCTACAGCATTCCATCTCCATTAATATATCACCTCAACTGTCTACAACATTCCATCTCCATTAATATATCACCTCAACTGTCTACAACATTCCACCTCCATTAATATATCACCTCAACTCAACTATCTACAACATTCCATCTCCATTAATATATCACCTCAACTGTCTACAACATTCCACCTCCATTAATATATCACCTCAACTGAACTATCTACAACATTCCATCTCCATTAATATATCACCGCAACTCAACTATCTACAACATTCCACCTCCATTAATATATCACCTCAACTCAACTATCTACAACATTCCACCTCCATTAATATATCACCTCAACTCAACTATCTACAACATTCCACCTCCATTAATATATCACCTCAACTCAACTATCTACAACATTCCATCTCCATTAATATATCACCTCAACTGTCTACAACATTCCACCTCCATTAATATATCACCTCAACTGAACTATCTACAACATTCCACCTCCATTAATATATCACCTCAACTGAACTATCTACAACATTCCATCTCCATTAATATATCACCGCAACTCAACTATCTACAACATTCCACCTCCATTAATATATCACCTCAACTGAACTATCTACAACATTCCATCTCCATTAATATATCACCGCAACTCAACTATCTACAACATTCCATCTCCATTAATATATCACCTCAACTGTCTACAACATTCCACCTCCATTAATATATCACCTCAACTCAACTATCTACAACATTCCACCTCCATTAATATATCACCTCAACTCAACTATCTACAACATTCCATCTCCATTAATATATCACCGCAACTCAACTATCTACAACATTCCACCTCCATTAATATATCACCTCAACTCAACTATCTAGAACATTCCACCTCCATTAATATATCACCTCAGCTCAACTATCTACAACATTCCATCTCCATTAATATATCACCTCAACTCAACTATCTAGAACATTCCATCTCCATTAATATATCACCTCAACTATCTACAACATTCCATCTCCATTAATATATCACCTCAACTCAACTATCTACAACATTCCACCTCCATTAATATATCACCTCAACTCAACTATCTACAACATTCCACCTCCATTAATATATCACCTCAACTCAACTATCTAGAACATTCCACCTCCATTAATATATCACCTCAACTCAACTATCTAGAACATTCCACCTCCATTAATATATCACCTCAGCTCAACTATCTACAACATTCCATCTCCATTAATTTAATCGCCTCAACTCAACTATCTAGAACATTCCACCTCTTATAATATATCACCTCAACTATCTAGAACATTCCATCTCCATTAATATATCACCTCAACTATCTACAACATTCCATCTCCATTAATATATCACCTCAACTATCTAGAACATTCCATCTGCATTAATATGTCACCTCAACTCAACTATCTACAACATTCCATCTCCATTAATATATCACCTCAACTATCTACAACATTCCATCTCCATTAATATATCACCTCAACTATCTAGAACATTCCATCTCCATTAATATGTCACCTCAACTCAACTATCTACAACATTCCATCTCCATTAATATATCACCGCAACTCAACTATCTACAACATTCCACCTCCATTAATATATCACCTCAACTATCTAGAACATTCCACCTCTATTAATATATCACCTCAACTATCTAGAACATTCCACCTCCATTAATATATCACCTCAACTCAACTATCTACAACATTCCACCTCCATTAATATATTACCTCAACTCAACTATCTACAACATTCCATCTCCATTAATATATCACCTCAACTCACCTATCTACAATATTCCATCTCCATTAATATATCACCTCAACTATCTACAACATTCCATCTCCATTAATATATCACCTCAACTATCTAGAACATTCCGTCTCCATTAATATATCACCTCAACTATCTACAACCTTCCATCTCCATTAATATATCACCTCAACTATCTACAACATTCCATCTCTATTAATATATCACCTCAACTATCTAGAACATTCCATCTCCATTAATATATCACCTCAACTCAACTATCTACAACATTCCATCTCCATTAATATATCACCTCAACTCAACTATCTAGAACATTCCACCTCTATTAATATATCACCTCAACTATCTACAACATTCCATCTCCATAAATATATCACCTCAACTCAGCTATCTAGAACATTCCACCTCCATTAATATATCACCTCAACTATCTACAACATTCCATCTCTATTAATATATCACCTCAACCCAACTATCTATAACATTCCATCTCCATTAATATATCACCTCAACTGGTAACGTTAGGTAGTGCTAAACGCCAAGAGCTATCTAGAACATTCCATCTCCATTAATATATCACCTCAACTGTTAACGTTAGCTAGTGGTAAACTCCAATAACTATCTAGAACATTCCAACTCTATTAATATATCACCTCAGCTGATATTGTTAGCTAGTGGTAAACTCCAATAACTATCTAGAACATTCCAACTCCATTAATATATCACCTCACCTGTTATTGTTGCTAGTGGTAAACTCCAATAACTATCTAGAACATTCCAACTCTATTAATATATCACCTCAGCTGTTAGTGTTATGTAGAGCTAAACGCTGAAAACTATCTAGAACATTCCAACTCCATTAATATATCACCTCAGCTGTTAGTGTTAGGTAGAACTAAACGCTGAGAACTATCTAGAACATTCCAACTCCATTAATATATCACCTCAGATGTTCTACTTCAAATGAACTATTTTAGGTGTTTCTAGTTGCAGGATGTTTTACTCTGTTGTATGTGATTCAGGTTTAAAGTGTTTCTGCTGCAGTTGTTTAGATGGAGAACTGTAGAAGAATGTAGAATTGAACTGGATCAGTCAGATGAGTGACATCTTCTATTTGACTGGCAGGTCCAGTGGTCTGCTCTGAGGTGATTGGATATGCAGGAGGTAGTGTTCTGATCCACGGCAGGTACCAACCGCATATAAAGGACAACAGATACTTCTATAACAGGAAGATAAACCAGTGTGTGTATCTGAACTCTAATCAGGACAAGGTTCATGAAGACAGAGTTTCTCTACTTGCTTCTAGTAAACATCTTACAGTGTTCTACAGACACTTGAGTTTACAGGATGCTGGATTATATCAGTGTGGAGAAGCTGGAGTGTGGAATCATGAGCTGAACCTGAAGGTGATCTCAGGTGAAAAAAGCACATTATATTGATTTCTGAAGACTTGCATCGATTATTGGTTATTGACTGAGTCTAATTTTCATATGATTAACAGATTCATGTTGTTTGGGACTAAAGACTGTAACTGGTTATCTAGGAGAGACTCTCACCATCAGCTGTTCATATCCAGAGCTGTATAAGAATAACTCCAAGTACTTCTACAAACAAAATAATAAGATTACTGAACTGATCAGAACCCCAGACTCTCAGAGAGACAGATTCTCCATCTCTGATAATACAGGATCTAAAGTGTTCAGTGTGAGAATCAGTGATGTGAAAGAAGAAGATGGAGGAGTTTATTACTGTGGAGTGTTTGTTGGAGGAGAGTCAGTCAGTTATGACTCTCTCTACACAGAGATTCAGCTATAGGTTACTGGTGAGATACATTAACTTCTCCTTCTGTTCATGTTTACATTGTTTATTATTAGATATAAAACACTGAGCGTGAGAAAGAGAAGATATACTCATCATCACTAAACCACAGACAACACAGGAAGTTACAGAGTCTGAGTTTAGACTTGAGCTTCTCCTCCTGGTTTTGGTCAACTGTCTCAACATGACCACAGTATCTACACACATATGAAGAAAGATGTACTGAATGTAGAGATCAGTGAGAACAAGGAGAGAGAGAGAGAGAGAGAGAGAGAGAGAGAGAGAGAGAGAGAGAGAAAGAGAGAGAGAGCTCTATATGTGATATTTAATGATATGAAAGTTTAAATTTATTCTGTTTCTATAGTTTATTTTCAAAACTACTCAAAACCCACCAACACCAGCAAAAACAAGACCAACTGAGAAACCAACCACACCATCCTACAACACCACACCATCATCTCCAGGTTCCTTTGTCATCATCATCATCGCTGTATGTGTCTGTGTGGCTCTGCTGCTGATTGGAGCAGAGCCACTGATTGCTGATTGGAGCAGAGCCACTGCTGATCTTCTACAAACTGAGATGCTCCAAAATACAAGGTACCCCCCACCCAAACTGTTCATCTTCCATAATATTATACTGTACTATAGACCTACATCGTAGGATTGATTTGTATTGTTTGTTTGTGGTTAACAGGTTCAGTGTCTTCACCAAACACGCTGTGGGTGGAAAGCAGTAATATGGTATATACCTGGTTGTGTGTGTGTGTATATTTATATATATATATATATATATATATATATATATATATATATATATATATATATATATATATATATATATATATATATATATTTAAAACTGAATCTATATATTTACCATATTTACCATCAGTCTGTTTTCTCTGGATCTGTGTCCCGTCCAGGCCAAAAGAACTAATCCCAAAACTGTCCTGATAATCAGATCTAAATACCCTATTAACCTCCAAAATAATACCACAAATCCCATAATAATCAAATCAGCACTGTATCCATGTACTGAACACTAAACCAACACAGCCAGAAAGTTAGTTAGTTTGTGTTTGATGATGATCTACAGACGCTTAAATGATTAATGTCATTAGTGTAATGGTTAAGCTTTAGAATAGGTGTAAGTTTTGTGTTCAAGTTAAGTTTAGGCTTAGATTTTATTAAGTCTAACGAACAAACTCAAATTTAATAGATATGTAATGATGAAGAACAATTACAGAGGAGTACAATGATAAAGATTTTATTAAACATCCACTAAAAAGAGAGTGAGTAGAATAGATATTAGCTTCACTATATGGCCATAAATCTTTGGACACTGTAAATTACACACATATAAGCTTGAAGTACATTGCATTTCAAAACCATGGGGATTTTTGTGGATCTATAGCAGCTTCTGCTCTTCTGGGAAGGCTTTCCAGAACATTTCAAAGTGTGTCTGTGGGAATTTGTGTCCATTTAGTTAAAAGAGAACTTGTAAGGTGTGACGCTGATGTTGGGAGAGAAGATCTGGCTTGCAATCAATGTTACAGTTCACTTAAAAGGTGTTCAGTGGGGTTGAGGCTCATCTGTGCTCCTTCACACCAAACTCTGTGTTAATGTCTTTATGGATCTGGCTTCCTCCCCAAACTGCTGCTGCAAGTATATACCTGTAAAATGTCATTGTGTGCTGTTGCATCACCTTCACTGGAACTAACGATCTGAGCCCAAACCCTGAACCTCACCTAGACAATTATCTTACCTCCAAGAAACCGGTATCACTATCTGGCAGAGAACACATTTCACTGCTCCACAGTCCAGTGGTGGAGCTTTACACCACTCCAGAGTCCAGTGGTGGAGCTTTACACCACTCCAGAGTCCAGTAGTGGAGCTTACAGCACTACAGAGTCCAGTGGTGGAGCTTTACACCACTCCAGAGTCCAGTGGTGGAGCTTTACACCACTCCAGAGTCCAGTAGTGGAGCTTACAGCACTACAGAGTCCAGTGGTGGAGCTTTACACCACTCCAGAGTCCAGTAGTGGAGCTTACAGCACTACAGAGTCCAGTGGTGGAGCTTTACACCACTCCAGAGTCCAGTAGTGGAGCTTACAGCACTACAGAGTCCAGTGGTGGAGCTTTACACCACTCCAGAGTCCAGTGGTGGAGCTTTACAGCACTACAGAGTCCAGTGGAGGAGCTTTTTGTTCTGGGACTATGAGTAGATCACTATGCCCAATGCCAAGTGTCAGATGGAGTGGAGTGATGCCACTGGACTCTGGAGCAGTAGAAAATGTATTCAGCTGCTCAGCCACAGAGACCCATTTAAGGAAGCTCCTATATGCAGTTTCTGTAGTGACGCTGCTTTCAGAGGCAGTATGGATCTCTGTAGTAGGAGACACAACGGAATACAGGAGCTATGTGCTTCAGCACTCAGCGTCTTTGCTCTGTGAGTTTGCGTGGTCTGCTGATTTGTGGCTGAGCCGTTGCTGTTCCAAGACGCTTCCATTCTACAACAATAGCACTAAAACAGGGCCGGGGAAGATCTAGCAGGACAGAAATTTGATTCATAACAAAATTGACATCCTATGACAGTACCAGTTACCCAGCACTTCAGTATGAACCAGTGTACTACCAGTGTTTATCTATGTACACTGTTTGTCTGTGTACTTGTTTATTTACATCTGTTGGGTGGGAGCTATATACTGTATATACAAATATTAAGGATATAGGGCAATTGAAATATGAAAATAGTGCAGCAGCATGTCCAGTAGCAATACTGAGTAGCAGTGGTTATATATTTTAGCAACAACAGCATAAATCCTGGGTATCTGCATTTATATATACTGTATGTATATACTGTATGTTATGTATGTATATATGTATGTATGTATATGTATACTGTATGTATATATGTATGTATATATATGTATACTGTATGTATGTATATGTATACTGTATGTATATATGTATGTACTGTATGTATGTACTGTATGTATATACTGTATGTATATATGTATGTACTGTATGTATGTACTGTATGTATATACTGTATGTATATATGTATGTATATATGTATGTATATATGTATATACTGTATGTATGTATGTATGTATGTATGTATATACTGTATGTATATATGTATGTACTGTATGTATGTACTGTATGTATATACTGTATGTATATATGTATGTATATATGTATGTATATATGTATATACTGTATGTATGTACTGTATGTATATATGTATGTATATATGTATGTATATATGTATATACTGTATGTATGTACTGTATGTATATACTGTATGTATATATGTATGTACTGTATGTATATACAGTATGTATATATGTATGTATATATGTATATACTGTATGTATGTACTGTATGTATATACTGTATGTATATATGTATGTATATATGTATGTATATATGTATATACTGTATGTATGTACTGTATGTATATATGTATGTATATATGTATGTACTGTATGTATGTACTGTATGTATATATGTATGTATATATGTATGTACTGTATGTATATATGTATGTACTGTATGTATGTACTGTATGTATATACTGTATGTATATATGTATGTATATATGTATGTATATATGTATATACTGTATGTATGTACTGTATGTATATATGTATGTATATATGTATATACTGTATGTATGTACTGTATGTATATATGTATGTATATATGTATGTACTGTATGTATATACTGTATGTATGTACTGTATGTATATATGTATGTATATATGTATGTACTGTATGTATATATGTATGTACTGTATGTATGTACTGTATGTATATACTGTATGTATATATGTATGTATATATGTATGTACTGTATGTATATATGTATGTACTGTATGTATGTACTGTATGTATATACTGTATGTATATATGTATGTATATATGTATGTATATATGTATATACTGTATGTATGTACTGTATGTATATATGTATGTATATATGTATGTATATATGTATATACTGTATGTATGTACTGTATGTATGTACTGTATGTATATACAGTATGTATATATGTATATTTATGTCGCGGTCTGTGAGGGGATTCAGGTGGGGCGATTGTTCGCGAGCCCTGCGCGGTTAACGAGCCCCGCCCCCTGGCCACGTGCGGGCTTCGGCTTTCCACAACATCGGTGCTGAACCAACACGTCCCACATAGCAGACGACTCCGTTCAGGATCCGGGTTTCCTCCAGGAGATCCGCGCAGCCGTCACAAACCCTATGCAGTATCGGACCGGGTTCGGTTCATGACTCTAAGATCCGGTTTACTGATGATAAATCCGCTAAACGCTTCATTTCCCATCTTCAGTACGATTTCAGAGCGGAGTCAGATTCTATATGTAGTTTAGACTCGGTATACAGATTCGGTCCAGATCCGCGGAGGAACACAGAACCGGGACTACTTCAAACTCAGCGCGAGGAGCGACCAACGGACATCACCACCAACTGACAGCAGCAGAGCTCCTACACAGCAGAGGCAGGTCACAGTTCAGAAAGTTTATTAAACTTAAATATGGTTTTGTTCAGGTTTGTTTTATGTTGGATATGCTGGTGATTTATTAGTGTTTTATGATTCTACATCTTTACATCAGCTATTTATTCAGTGAGTTCAACTAGCAATGCTAGTTAGTTAACGTTAGCCAGCTACAGAGCTGAACAAATGCTGATAATTTCGACTCGTTTTGCTTCTCAAACGCACTGCTACGTAAAATAAACTAATTCCTGTAACGAATTAAAAGTCGTGTTTAATGTTCAGCAGAAATTTAACATGGGACCACATGCAAAAAAAAACCCCGGCAACTTAAAGTTTGCTGTTCCACCTTAAATAGCTCTACAGTTACAGTCTAGCCCCTCTGAGTCACTGAGTCACTCAGGCACCATTTAAGGTGGAATGGGAGAATAAAAAAAAGAAGCTGATTTTCAGGCCCTTGTCTGAAAATGTTTTTAGTATTAAAATAATAATTAGGATGTTTAGATATAAAGCTGTGTATTGGGAGAATGTAGTGAACATTAAACTCAGTCTGAAATGAATTAATAGTAAAAACACAAACAGTTACTACACTGGGCTAATGATATGCATATTTTTACTAGGATCTCTAAGATAGACTGTTTGAACACCTGAAAGCCAGACCTATTTCTTCCATTCAAGGTGGGTTACATGTAAGTCAGTTAATTAAATTTGTCTTTTACATGTTTGAATTAATCTAATACATTATATGTTAGGTAACACAGGGCGTTATGTTTGTATTTTATAGGTTATAAGTACAGCCAACCTAGTTCTGTAAACCAAGATCTAACAGCAACAGCTTGTAAGTCTCCTTTAGTACTGTTTAGTTTAACTCGTTTTGCTTCGCTAATGCTTTTGTGAAATGAAGTGAGCTATGAAGTAATTTGGTTAATCGTATAATGTTAAAATGTGTTTGGTGTTCAGTCCCTCCACAGACTCTCATTGGACCCCCTGATCAGCCCTGTTGCATCCACCAGACAAGGTGAGTTACATTTAGTTCAGTAAATAATTATTTTACAGGTTTGGATTTATTTAATGCATGTTGGAACGTTGGATGATATTGTGTATTTCATAGGTTACACAGCATCATTTATCCAGTTTATATGTTGGGGCCACAAACTACTGAACAAATATATTCTAAGTTGTTCTCTGGTCCTCTACATAGAAGCTATGTGACTTGTACGTGTATTATGTACAGTACTGTACTGTTTACTAAATGGAAAACTAATTATTGCACAATATGTAGAACTGTACATACCATGAACCTCAAACACTGCTGTTCCTCCTTCAAATTCAAATCCTGACTTTACAAATCAGGGATGGTAAAACAACCTGATGTTACCTGACAGGCTCTACTTCGAAATGATGTCCCCAAACAAGGGAAACCAGCTTGTTTCGTTCTAGGGCCATACCATATAAATAATGTGTAGAACCACATCTGGGCATTTTTCATCTCAATGGGCACACAACATCAGAGAACAGTTTGAACACTGAAATACTGAATAAATGCATTCTATGGCACCTTGCAACTTTGAGAATGTAAATGCAGTTTTTTATTGTATGGCACATTTAATGTAGTTAACTTAAATTATTCTTTAATGATATTTTTTGCTTTGCAATTGCAAGCACTGCAAATTCTAGCTAATTCTAATTTTAACAATGCAGTCGTGTGATTTTTAGGAATTTCTACATTATTCTGTTCCAGTCGTCTTGTTTCCTTTGGCTCCGTTCATAATGTGCAACAGTTTAAAAACAGTGGACAGTGTCCAGCAATAGGCCTGTCATGATTATTGTTACATAATCAACTGATTGATTTTTTTCATCTAATTGCAATTATTTAAGCTGACAGCAATGAGTTTGCATTGTTGTCAGCTTTGACAGTTGTTTACGCCATAACCAACAACAAGGTTTTATCAGTTGGGTTGAGCCAAATACTTCTAAATAAAATAAAATGCTTTTATACCTTTGGGTCAAGGATCCAACAAAATAGCCAGACACAAAAGTTACAGTGGCCAAACAATTTCATATACTCTGTGTTAAGAGGGAGGGCATGGGATGTTGAGGCATCAGTTTCTGTCAACTTAAGTGTTAACATGGTTCCTTGCAGGTAAAGCTTGTGAGAGCTACTGAGAGCTAGTGTCGTGGTCTCTGTGACTCCCTATTTACAACAGAGCATTGGGTGTGGATCCATGTGGTCTGTTTGTTGGGATTATTAAAAGTAAGGGTTTTTCTTTTAGTTTTATATGCATAATTTATGTAAAATGGTAATATTTTATGTCCATTGGTGAAGATTCACACTCATATTACTATATATATATGACTATAAAGCACAACTTATTAATATAATCCTGACTTCTCGCAGTGTTTAGGAAGAGTGTGAGAACAAACACATAGTCTTGGTATATGCAGGGGTAATAAGCGCATGCTGTATACAGCTGTGAGAGAAAGTTTGTAGACTTAAATCTTTAGAAGTTCTACACCTGAAATGTGATCTAATAAGTGAAAAAAAAGATATATGCACTCGCTCAGAAGTTTGTTTTTTTATATATATATATACACCTCTGTTACTTAAAAATGATCTTTTACACCAGTGGTGGAAGTAGAGGGGATTTTAGTTTTTAATTGGGCTGCTCCAGGTAACAGGAGATTTTCTGGTCAGCAGTCTGACTGAGTTTAAGATGAGTGATTCTAGGCACCTCAGAACATTATTTGTGAAGTTGCTTATCTGGGTGGTGTTTATGTTCCAGACTAACATAATTAATAAATTCAAATAAATTGGGATTGGATGTTGGTTAGCTAAACCTCTCCTTGATGATTTTACTATTTACAGTTACCATCAGTTAACAGTTAACATCCAAAAGGACACAGGGCCAGATCCGTTTTACGGACCTGGGCAAGAACTTCAGCGTGATTTGCGCCAGATCCAGGCCAGATAATTTTGCTATGTGGGGTGGCTTCCGCGCCTGAAAAAACCTTGTTGTCCTGGGAGGGAACGTGCGCCGGCGCTGAGGGATATAGGGCCGGCCACAGTAGGTATATATATATATATATATATATATATATATATATATATATATATATATATATATATATATATATATATATATATATGTATGTGTGTGTGTATGTGTATGTATGAGTGTATATACCGTATGTATGTATGAATGTATATATGTATGTAGGTATATACTGTATATATGTATGTATATACTGTATGTATGTATGTATATACTGTATGTATGCATGTATATGTGTATGTATGTAGGTATATACTGTATGTGTGTATGTATGTATGTATATACAATATTGTTATGAGCCCTTGGTCGTAATAGCTTTTTTTATGTCTATTGGCGGCCGTTTTGGGAGATGTTCAGAGTTCTCTCCTTTGACCTGACCTGGAACAACTCCTACCCAGACCAGACCAGCCCAGCACTCTCCACTACATCTGTACATTTAGCTACAGCTTTGTTAGACTTGTAGGGGATGGGTGTCTTTTGTTTATCTACCCTTTTCTCCTGTTTTGTGGTGGGAGTTAGGGGTAGTTAGGGGAGTTAGGGGTAGTTAGAGGAGTTAGGGGTAGTTTGGTGTATTTTGTTTGCTTTGGTTTCAGGTTAGTTAGTTATTTTGGCATTCGCCCGTCCCTGAAGCCAGTGTCCCGCCTATCACTCATTTGTTAACAATAAACTTGAACTTTTCTGGTTTGAACAGTGTCCAGTGTTTTGTCTGACAGAGGTCAGGGGAGAGAACCCACTCTCAATTTCTGTTACGGCCTGACCCTAGACCAGGTCACAACAATATGTATGTATGTATGTATATACTGTATATACTGTATGTATGTAGGTATGAATGTATCTGTTTGGTTTCTTTTAACAGTTCTGCTCTTTTCACAGATATCTGACTCTGAATATGTCTATGAGGAGATCAGAGACACCAGACCCCATTCAGACACCGGATCTACTCCACTTTACTCCACTGTCCAACTCCCCACTGCCTCTTCTGATCCCCCAAACACTGTGTACACCACTGCACAACTGCCATCAAACCCTCCTGTCCAGAACACCTACAGCCTGTTACAGCTGCCTAAACCCACCACTGGAGCCCACATATACGCCACTGTGAGTTTCCAGAAGAATCCTGATTCTCTTACAGAGGAGTCTGTCACTGTGAATCATAATCCACAACTGGAATGATTTACTGATCATTTATACCGTAAACAGTTCTGAATCTTTATTACTGCTCTGTATTTCATTCTTTAGAACATTACTGTAACTGCACTGACTGTAAAGACTGGACGACCACTGTAGTACTTCTACCAGCGTAAATAGTTTATGAAATGTTGTCTACCACTACTTGATGTTTCTTGGTCTCCAAGTTTGTTCTTTGTTAGGTTTTTTGGAATATTCTAATATCTGTCTGCTGCAGTGTTTTTATTTCATGCTTCCCAGTTTTTTGAACTTGCAGTGGTTGTTCTGAGTTCCACAACTACAAAAAACACTCAGGTTGTTGTTCAATTACTGAGAAGCGGCTCTATGCCCCCCTCTAGTGTTTGTGCAGGGTCTGACCACAGGTTGAGGGACACGGCTCCTGCCTGTGGCAGACCAGGACTGACCCCTCACATGGTTTCATATATTTATGAAGCTTTTCAGTAGAACTGCTTTCACTTCCAACTGACATTTTGTTGAGTTTTAGGGTTTGTACATTTAAACATATTTGTTTAGGTATTCATCAGATTTCATGTATCATAGATCAAGCTCAGAAGAATCTTTTATTTTAAAGTACACTGTTATTAGCTAATCCAGATATATTAGATACTAGAGTTAATCAGAGAAATGTATAAACGCTGATGTAAAATGAAATAAGCACAGCCCTGTCTGACAGAGGGTGTGAAGCTAAAACTAAATGGCACCCCCTTTGATAGGCAGACCCCAGATAGACCACTAGACAGCTCTATTATAACCCAAAACCAGTCACATTATATCAACAACACAACAATAAAAACATACTTTTCTCTGTATCACTTTTATTCAGAATTTTGTGACTCCAGATACATATGTTCCTTAATGAGACATGACTGACCACTTCCTTTTAGACCCTTGTTGTAGCGTTATGGATAAATTAAGGATGCAGAATTAATACAGATGTTCTTAGAGAACCCGTTGGCTACAGGGCTGTACGTAGCTGCTGTGATGCCTATTAGAGCTGAATAGCTGGCACAGCATATTTAAAATCAGATAAAGATTAAAAGATCTACATTTTCAATAACATACAAAAACAATCATAGTTAAACGGGTCTATGCAGGAAGAAATGATTCTTTAGACTGAAGAAGAATGTACGATATGACAGATGAACATCAACAGCACCAACACCAGCATCTTACAGAACCACATCAACAACACCAACACCAGCATCTTACAGAACCACATCAACAGCTCCAACACCAGCATCTTACAGGACCACATCAACATCACCAACACCAGCATCTTACAGAACCACATCAACATCACCAACACCAGCATCTTACAGAACCACATCAACAACACCAGCATCTTACAGGACCACATCAACAACACCAACACCAGCATCTTACAGGACCACATCAACAACACCAACAACAGCATCTTACAGAACCACATCAACATCACCAACACCAGCATCTTACAGAACCACATCAACATCACCAACACCAGCATCTTACAGAACCACATCAACAACACCAGCATCTTAAAGGACCACATCAACAACACCAACACCAGCATCTTACAGGACCACATCAACAACACCAACAACAGCATCTTACAGAACCACATCAACAACACCAACAACAGCATCTTACAGAACCACATCAACATCACCAACACCAGCATCTTACAGAACCACATCACCAACACCAACACCAGCATCTTACAGAACCACATCAACAGCTCCAACACCAGCATCTTACAGAACCACATCAACAGCTCCAACACCAGCATCTTACAGGACCACATCAACAGCTCCAACACCAGCATCTTACAGGACCACATCAACAACACCAACACCAGCATCTTACAGAACCACATCAACATCACCAACACCAGCATCTTACAGAACCACATCAACAGCACCAACACCAGCATCTTACAGAACCACATCAACAGCTCCAACACCAGCATCTTACAGAACCACATCAACAGCTCCAACACCAGCATCTTACAGGACCACATCAACAGCTCCAACACCAGCATCTTACAGAACCACATAAACAACACCAGCATCTTACAGGACCACATCAACAGCTCCAACACCAGCATCTTACAGAACCACATAAACAACACCAGCATCTTACAGAACCACATAAACAACACCAGCATCTTACAGAACCACATCAACAGCTCCAACACCAGCATCTTACAGGACCACATCAACAACACCAACACCAGCATCTTACAGGACCACATCAACAACACCAACACCAGCATCTTACAGGACCACATCAACAGCTCCAACACCAGCATCTTACAGGACCACATCAACAGCTCCCAACACC
The DNA here is from genome assembly GCA_021613375.1 of Megaleporinus macrocephalus. Lineage (NCBI taxonomy): Eukaryota > Metazoa > Chordata > Actinopteri > Characiformes > Anostomidae > Megaleporinus > Megaleporinus macrocephalus. The sequence continues at coordinate 36,602,970 of CM038722.1, read as the reverse complement.
AGCATCTTACAGAACCACATAAACAACACTAGCATCTTACAGGACCACATCAACAGCTCCAACACCAGCATCTTACAGAACCACATCAACAGCACCAACACCAGCATCTTACAGACCACATCATCATCACCAACACCAGCATCTTACAGAACCACATCAACAGCTCCAACACCAGCATCTTACAGAACCACATCAACAACACCAACACCAGCATCTTACAGGACCACATCAACATCACCAACACCAGCATCTTACAGAACCATATCAACATCACCAACACAAGCATCTTACAGAACCACATCAACAACACCAACACCAGCATCTTACAGAACCACATCAACAGCACCAACACCAGTATCTTGCAGAACCACATCACCAACACCAGCATCTTACAGGACCACATCAACAGAACCAACACCAGCATCTTACAGGACCACATCAACATCACCAACACCAGCATCTTACAGAACCACATCAACAGCACCAACACCAGCATCTTACAGGACCACATCAACAACACCAACACCAGCATCTTACAGGACCACATCAACAACACCAACACCAGCATCTTACAGGACCACATCAACAGCTCCAACACCAGCATCTTACAGGACCACATCAACAACACCAACACCAGCATCTTACAGGACCACATCAACAGCTCCAACACCAGCATCTTACAGAACCACATAAACAACACCAGCATCTTACAGGACCACATCAACAGCTCCAACACCAGCATCTTACAGAACCACATCAACAGCACCAACACCAGCATCTTACAGACCACATCATCATCACCAACACCAGCATCTTACAGAACCACATCAACAGCTCCAACACCAGCATCTTACAGAACCACATCAACAACACCAACACCAGCATCTTACAGGACCACATCAACATCACCAACACCAGCATCTTACAGAACCATATCAACATCACCAACACAAGCATCTTACAGAACCACATCAACAGCACCAACACCAGTATCTTGCAGAACCACATCACCAACACCAGCATCTTACAGGACCACATCAACAGAACCAACACCAGCATCTTACAGGACCACATCAACATCACCAACACCAGCATCTTACAGAACCACATCAACAGCACCAACACCAGCATCTTACAGGACCACATCAACATCACCAACACCTGCATCTTACAGAACCACATCAACATCACCAACACCAGCATCTTACAGAACCACATCAACAACACCAACACCAGCATCTTACAGGACCACATCAACAGAACCAACACCAGTATCTTACAGGACCACATTAATAACACCAACACCAGCATCTTACAGAACCACATCAACATCACCAACACCAGCATCTTACAGGACCACATCAACATCACCAACACCTGCATCTTACAGGACCACATTAACAACACCAACACCAGCATCTTACAGGACCACATTAACAACACCAACACCAGCATCTTACAGAACCACATCAACAACACCAACACCAGCATCTTACAGAACCACATCAACAACACCAGCATCTTACAGGACCACATCAACAGAACCAACACCAGTATCGTACAGGACCACATTAACAACACTAACACCAGCATCTTACAGAACCACATCAACATCACCAACACCAGCATCTTACAGGACCACATTAACAACACCAACACCAGCATCTTACAGGACCACATTAACAACACCAACACCAGAATCTTACAGAACCACATCAACAACACCAACACCAGCATCTTACAGAACCACATCAACAGCACCAACACCAGCATCTTACAGAACCACAACACCAACACCAGCATCTTACAGAACCACATCAACAGCACCAACACCAGCATCTTACAGACCACATCATCATCACCAACACCAGCATCTTACAGAACCACATCAACAGCTCCAACACCAGCATCTTACAGAACCACATCAACAACACCAACACCAGCATCTTACAGGACCACATCAACATCACCAACACCAGCATCTTACAGAACCATATCAACATCACCAACACAAGCATCTTACAGAACCACATCAACAACACCAACACCAGCATCTTACAGAACCACATCAACAGCACCAACACCAGTATCTTGCAGAACCACATCACCAACACCAGCATCTTACAGGACCACATCAACAGAACCAACACCAGCATCTTACAGGACCACATCAACATCACCAACACCAGCATCTTACAGAACCACATCAACAGCACCAACACCAGCATCTTACAGGACCACATCAACAACACCAACACCAGCATCTTACAGGACCACATCAACAACACCAACACCAGCATCTTACAGGACCACATCAACAGCTCCAACACCAGCATCTTACAGGACCACATCACCAACACCAACACCAGCATCTTACAGGACCACATCAATAACACCAACACCAGCATCTTACAGGACCACATCAACAGCTCCAACACCAGCATCTTACAGAACCACATCAACAGCACCAACACCAGCATCTTACAGAACCACAACACCAACACCAGCATCTTACAGAACCACATCAACAGCACCAACACCAGCATCTTACAGACCACATCATCATCACCAACACCAGCATCTTACAGAACCACATCAACAGCTCCAACACCAGCATCTTACAGAACCACATCAACAACACCAACACCAGCATCTTACAGGACCACATCAACATCACCAACACCAGCATCTTACAGAACCATATCAACATCACCAACACAAGCATCTTACAGAACCACATCAACAACACCAACACCAGCATCTTACAGAACCACATCAACAGCACCAACACCAGTATCTTGCAGAACCACATCACCAACACCAGCATCTTACAGGACCACATCAACAGAACCAACACCAGCATCTTACAGGACCACATCAACATCACCAACACCAGCATCTTACAGAACCACATCAACAGCACCAACACCAGCATCTTACAGGACCACATCAACAACACCAACACCAGCATCTTACAGGACCACATCAACAACACCAACACCAGCATCTTACAGGACCACATCAACAGCTCCAACACCAGCATCTTACAGGACCACATCACCAACACCAACACCAGCATCTTACAGGACCACATCAATAACACCAACACCAGCATCTTACAGGACCACATCAACAGCTCCAACACCAGCATCTTACAGGACCACATCAACAGCTCCAACACCAGCATCTTACAGAACCACATAAACAACACCAGCATCTTACAGGACCACATCAACAGCTCCAACACCAGCATCTTACAGAACCACATCAACAGCACCAACACCAGCATCTTACAGACCACATCATCATCACCAACACCAGCATCTTACAGAACCACATCAACAGCTCCAACACCAGCATCTTACAGAACCACATCAACAACACCAACACCAGCATCTTACAGGACCACATCAACATCACCAACACCAGCATCTTACAGAACCATATCAACATCACCAACACAAGCATCTTACAGAACCACATCAACAGCACCAACACCAGTATCTTGCAGAACCACATCACCAACACCAGCATCTTACAGGACCACATCAACAGAACCAACACCAGCATCTTACAGGACCACATCAACATCACCAACACCAGCATCTTACAGAACCACATCAACAGCACCAACACCAGCATCTTACAGGACCACATCAACATCACCAACACCTGCATCTTACAGAACCACATCAACATCACCAACACCAGCATCTTACAGAACCACATCAACAACACCAACACCAGCATCTTACAGGACCACATCAACAGAACCAACACCAGTATCTTACAGGACCACATTAATAACACCAACACCAGCATCTTACAGAACCACATCAACATCACCAACACCAGCATCTTACAGGACCACATCAACATCACCAACACCTGCATCTTACAGGACCACATTAACAACACCAACACCAGCATCTTACAGGACCACATTAACAACACCAACACCAGCATCTTACAGAACCACATCAACAACACCAACACCAGCATCTTACAGAACCACATCAACAACACCAGCATCTTACAGGACCACATCAACAGAACCAACACCAGTATCGTACAGGACCACATTAACAACACTAACACCAGCATCTTACAGAACCACATCAACATCACCAACACCAGCATCTTACAGGACCACATTAACAACACCAACACCAGCATCTTACAAGACCACATTAACAACACCAACACCAGAATCTTACAGAACCACATCAACAACACCAACACCAGCATCTTACAGAACCACATCAACAGCACCAACACCAGCATCTTACAGAACCACAACACCAACACCAGCATCTTACAGGACCACATCAACAGAACCAACACCAGTATCTTACAGGACCACATTAACAACACCAGCATCTTACAAGACAACATCAACATCACCAACACCAGCATCTTACAGAACCACATCAACAATACCAACACCAGCATCTTACAGAACCACATCAACAACACCAACACCAGCATCTTACAGAACCACATCAACAACACCAACACCAGCATCTTACAGAACCATATCAACAACACCAGCATCTTACAGAACCACATCAACAACACCAACACCAGCATCTTACAAGACAACATCAACATCACGAACACCAGCATCTTACAGGACCACATCAACAACACCAACACCAGCATCTTACAGAACCACATCAACATCACCAACACCAGCATCTTACAAAACCACATCAACAACACCAACACCAGCATCTTACAGAACCATATCAACAACACCAGCATCTTACAGGACCACATCAACAGCTCCAACACCAGCATCTTACAGAACCACATCAACATCACCAACACCAGCATCTTACAGAACCATATCAACAACACCAACACCAGCATCTTACAGGAGCACATCAACAGAACCAGCATCTTACAGGACCACATCAACAGCTCCAACACCAGCATCTTACAGAACCACATCAACATCACCAACACCAGCATCTTACAAAACCACATCAACAACACCAACACCAGCATCTTACAGAACCATATCAACAACACCAGCATCTTACAGGACCACATCAACATCACCAACACCAGCATCTTACAGGACCAGATCAACAGCTCCAACACCAGCATCTTACAGAACCATATCAACAACACCAACACCAGCATCTTACAGGAGCACATCAACAGAACCAACACCAGCATCTTACAGGACCACATCAACATCACCAACACCAGTTTCTTACAGGACCACATTAACAACACCAGCATCTTACAGAACCACATTATCACCAACACCAGCATCTTACAGAACCACATCAACAGAACCAGCACCAGCATCTTACAGGACCACATCAACACCAACACCAGCATCTTACAGGACCACATCAACAACACCAACACCAGCATCTTACAGAACCACATCAACAACACCAACACCAGCATCTTACAGGACCACATCAACAGCACCAACACCAGCATCTTACAGAACCACATCAACAGCACCAACACCAGCATCTTACAGAACCACATCAACATCACCAACACCAGCATCTTACAGAACCACATCAACAACACCAACACCAGCATCTTACAGGACCACATCAACAGCACCAACACCAGCATCTTACAGAACCACATCAACATCACCAACATCAGCATCTTACAGAACCACATTAACATCACCAACACCAGCATCTTACAGAACCACATCAACAACTTCAACACCAGCATCTTACAGGACCACATCAAAATCACCAACACCAGCATCTTACAGAACCACATCAACAACACCAACACCAGCATCTTACAGGACCACATCAACATCACCAACACCAGCATCTTACAGAACCACATTAACATCACCAACACCAGCATCTTACAGGACCAGATCAACAACACCAACACCAGCATCTTACAGGACCACATCAACAACACCAACACATGAAGTTATGAAATAAAGTTTTGGAGAAGGACCACGCCCAAACTCCTCCCTTCCATCATTACATGCTCTATATCTCCAGAATGTTGTGTCCACCACTATCCTAAGAAACAAGAAAACCCATAGTCCACCTCCTCCTTTAAAAGCTGTTTAGTGACCACTCTCTTTTGTCCCCGACAGTGTCTCCGTGGGTGAAAGAGCTCCAATGTTCACTCCTGTTCTGCTTCTATTTATATCACTTCTGTTGTTGCTGCTGAACATGGTTTCTTACACTCGCTCACCAAGACCTTCAGCCATCGCTGTGTTTACTGTTCTCTCATTGGCTGCCTGTTCTTAAAGATCTAACCAGGAGCAGCACCTTCACCACCACTGACCAGAGATCAGAATACACAGCACTACTTCCTCATCCTCACACAAACACATGCACAAAATATACACAAACACATGCACCGACACACAACTCATGCACACAAACACATGCGCACACACGCACACAAACACATAAGACATACACACACGGCAGGCATATTTATACTACACTGTGGTTTTAGGCTGAATAACGTCAGCACTTCTTCAGAACACTCATATACACATACACACACACACACACACACACACACACATACACAACATGTACACACATACACTTAGACACATATACACACATACACAACATACACACATCAACATACTCACACACACATACACAACATACACACATAAACATACTCACACACACATACATACACACGCACATACACATATACACACACACATACATACACACACACACACACACACACATACACTTACATGAATATACACACACATACACACACACAAATATTTACACTCACACACACACATTACATATACAAAACATACACACACAAACATACACAAACATACACAAACATACACTTACACATATATACACACACATATATACACACTCACACACACCAACACACACATACACTAACATACACATACAAAAAAACACACATACACACACACACATATGCATATACGCACACATACACTAACATATACACAGATACACACCACAAACACACACATACACACACCACATACCATATACACAAACCACATATACACACACACCACATACAACATATACACACACACACAAAACATATACACACACACCATATACACACACACACACACCATATACATACACATACACCATACACACACACACACCATATATACATACACACCATACACACACACACACCATATAGACCATACACACACCATATACACCACATATACAAATATCATATACACACATACACACAACATATATACACACACACACACAACATATATACACACACACCATACACACACCATATACACAACATAAACACAACATACACAAACAAAACAACACATATACGCACACACACAAACACACACCACATACACACACACACACCATATACACAACATACACACACATACACAACATACACATACAAAAGAACACATATACGCACACACACAAACACACACCACATACACACACACACACCATACATACACACAACTCACACACACACACCACATACACACACACCATACACTCACCATACACACACACACACACACACACACATACACCACATATACACACACCATTTGCACACAACACACACAACATATACACACACATACCATATACACCACATATACACACGCACCATATACACCATACACACACACACACACATACCATATACACCATACACACACACTTACACACATATACACACACATATACACTCACACACACAGCAACACACACACACACTAATATACAAAATAACTCATACATACACATATATGCACACACACACACACACTAACATACACACACAACTCACACACACCACATACACACACACCATATACACACGCAACCCACAAACACACACCATATACACACACAACACACACAACATATACACATACATACCATATACACCACATATACACACACCACATACACACACACCATATACACACACCACACACACAACATATACACATACATACCATATACACCACATATACACAAACACCATATACACCATACACACACACACATACCATATACACCATACACACACACACACACACACACACACACACCATATATACACACACACACACCATATACACCATACACACACACATATCATATACACCATACACACACACACACACCATACACACACACACCATATACGCCATACACACTCACACACACACACACACACACACACACACACACACACACACCATATACGCCATACACACACCATATACACCACATATACACACACACCATATACATCACATATACACACACACACACACACACACACACACATCACATGACACACACAGTTTCAGGAAGCAGAGCTGACTGTTGTGATGTTTCTGATGGATATGTATGAATTAACACACACACACACACACACACACACACACACACACCATATACGCCATACACACACCATATACACCACATATACACACACACCATATACATCACATATACACACACACACACACACACACACATCACATGACACACACAGTTTCAGGAAGCAGAGCTGACTGTTGTGATGTTTCTGATGGATATGTATGAATTAACACACACACACACACCATATACGCCATACACACACCATATACACCACATATACACACACACCATATACATCACATATACACACACACACACACACACACACACACACACACATCACATGACACACACAGTTTCAGGAAGCAGATCTGGCTGTTGTGATGTTTCTGATGGTATGTATGAATTAATGATACGTTTATCTTATACGGTATTAAAACAGGATATGAACTGTATTCAGTGTCCCAGATCTACGTTTGAGCTCTGCAGATAAATACATATAGATAAATACATATACTCTTGAATTGGAAGTAGAATAACTGACCTGAGATCAGGTAGAGGGTACAGATGAAGATCTTCATCCTGAACTGAACTCCAGCTTCACTGATGATCAAACTCCAGTCTATTACGGTCCAACACTAAAGCTCTTGTTCACAGGTTGTTGTTCTTTATGAGTGTATCTGTCTCCAATTCCAGTTCTATCTAGTTTGGGTTCTTCCTCATTCTCGTCTTTCTCTGGTCAGAGTCAGAGTTGTTCAACTCACAGCTCCTCCCACCAGCATCACTGACCACATACCACATATACACACACCATTTGCACACAACACACACAACATATACACACACATACCATATACACCACATATACACACGCACCATATACACCATACACACACACACACACATACCATATACACCATACACACACACTTACACACATATACACACACACATATACACTCACACACACAGCAACACACACACACACTAATATACAAAATAACTCATACATACACATATATGCACACACACACACACACACTAACATACACACACACCATATAAACACACAATATATACACACACACACCATACACACACACCATACATACACACAACTCACACACACCACATACACACACACACCATATACACACGCAACCCACAAACACACACCATATACACACACAACACACACAACATATACACATACATACCATATACACCACATATACACACACCACATACACACACACCATATACACACACCACACACACAACATATACACATACATACCATATACACCACATATACACACACCATATACACCATACACACACACACATACCATATACACCATACACACACACACACACACACACACACACACCATATATACACACACACACACCATATACACCATACACACACACATATCATATACACCATACACACACACCATACACACACACACCATATACGCCATACACACTCACACACACACACACACACACACACACACACACACACACACACACCATATACGCCATACACACACCATATACACCACATATACACACACACCATATACATCACATATACACACACACACACACACACACACACACACATCACATGACACACACAGTTTCAGGAAGCAGAGCTGACTGTTGTGATGTTTCTGATGGATATGTATGAATTAACACACACACACACACACACACACACACACCATATACGCCATACACACACCATATACACCACATATACACACACACCATATACATCACATATACACACACACACACACACACACACACACATCACATGACACACACAGTTTCAGGAAGCAGAGCTGACTGTTGTGATGTTTCTGATGGATATGTATGAATTAACACACACACACACACCATATACGCCATACACACACCATATACACCACATATACACACACACCATATACATCACATATACACACACACACACACACACACACACACATCACATGACACACACAGTTTCAGGAAGCAGATCTGGCTGTTGTGATGTTTCTGATGGTATGTATGAATTAATGATACGTTTATCTTGTACGGTATTAAAACAGGATATGAACTGTATTCAGTGTCCCAGCTCTACGTTTGAGCTCTGCAGATAAATACATATAGATAAATACATATACTCTTGAATTGGAAGTAGAATAACTGACCTGAGATCAGGTAGAGGGTAAAGATGAAGATCTTCATCCTGAACTGAACTCCAGCTTCACTGATGATCAAACTCCAGTCTATTACGGTCCAACACTAAAGCTCTTGTTCACAGGTTGTTGTTCTTTATGAGTGTATCTGTCTCCAATTCCAGTTCTATCTAGTTTGGGTTCTTCCTCATTCTCGTCTTTCTCTGGTCAGAGTCAGAGTTGTTCAACTCACAGCTCCTCCCACCAGCATCACTGACCACATACCACATATACACACACCATTTGCACACAACACACACAACATATACACACACATACCATATACACCACATATACACACGCACCATATACACCATACACACACACACACACATACCATATACACCATACACACACACTTACACACATATACACACACACATATACACTCACACACACAGCAACACACACACACACTAATATACAAAATAACTCATACATACACATATATGCACACACACACACACACTAACATACACACACACCATATAAACACACAATATATACACACACACACCATACATACACACAACTCACACACACCACATACACACACACACCATATACACACGCAACCCACAAACACACACCATATACACACACAACACACACAACATATACACATACATACCATATACACCACATATACACACACCACATACACACACACCATATACACACACCACACACACAACATATACACATACATACCATATACACCACATATACACACACACCATATACACCATACACACACACACATACCATATACACCATACACACACACACACACACACACACACACCATATATACACACACACACCATATACACCATACACACACACATATCATATACACCATACACACACACACACACACCATACACACACACACCATATACGCCATACACACTCACACACACACACACACACACACACACACACACACACACCATATACGCCATACACACACCATATACACCACATATACACACACACCATATACATCACATATACACACACACACACACACACACACACACACACATCACATGACACACACAGTTTCAGGAAGCAGAGCTGACTGTTGTGATGTTTCTGATGGATATGTATGAATTAACACACACACACACACACACACACACCATATACGCCATACACACACCATATACACCACATATACACACACACCATATACATCACATATACACACACACACACACACACACACACACATCACATGACACACACAGTTTCAGGAAGCAGAGCTGACTGTTGTGATGTTTCTGATGGATATGTATGAATTAACACACACACACACACCATATACGCCATACACACACCATATACACCACATATACACACACACCGTATACATCACATATACACACACACACACACACACACACACACACATCACATGACACACACAGTTTCAGGAAGCAGATCTGGCTGTTGTGATGTTTCTGATGGTATGTATGAATTAATGATACGTTTATCTTATACGGTATTAAAACAGGATATGAACTGTATTCAGTGTCCCAGCTCTACGTTTGAGCTCTGCAGATAAATACATATAGATAAATACATATACTCTTGAATTGGAAGTAGAATAACTGACCTGAGATCAGGTAGAGGGTACAGATGAAGATCTTCATCCTGAACTGAACTCCAGCTTCACTGATGATCAAACTCCAGTCTATTACGGTCCAACACTAAAGCTCTTGTTCACAGGTTGTTGTTCTTTATGAGTGTATCTGTCTCCAATTCCAGTTCTATCTAGTTTGGGTTCTTCCTCATTCTCGTCTTTCTCTGGTCAGAGTCAGAGTTGTTCAACTCACAGCTCCTCCCACCAGCATCACTGACCACATACCAAATTAAACTCAGAGAACATGAAGAGCTGCAGTCAGGAGGTTCTGTCTTGTCTTCAGAGGAGTAGCTTGCTGTAGGACCCTGTTCATAACGATACATGAGGCCTACATAAGCTTATCATAACATGACTGTACACTCGGTGATCAGACGCGTCTCCGGTTAGTCGGTCTGATCTCCAAAACCTGTCTTGGACGGAATGTGTAGATCCACTCGTCAGACAGTGACTAATTACCAGCCGTGTATTCGTCCAGTCTCTATCGTCTGCAGTTTGTTTCGTCCAGTCGTGTCTGTTCATGTCGTTATTAAGTCTTTCAGTTCGTCCACTTATCGACCAGGTGTGTCCTCCATGATCATCTTCCTCACAGACACCATCACCTGCCCAGTGACACACTGCATAGCCAGTGCTGGGAGTTGTACTGGGAGGGGTTTAGTTGTATTTTGAGGGGTTTAGGTTGTACTGGGAGGGCTTTGGGTTACAATAAGAGGGGTTTTGGTTGTACTGGGAGTGGTATGATTGTACTGGGAGAGCTTTGGGTTACAATAAGAGGGGTTTTGGTTGTACTGGGAGTGGTATGATTATACTGGGAGGGCTTTGGGTTACAATAAGAGGGGTTTTGGTTGTACTGGGAGTGGTATGGTTGTACTGGGAGGGCTTTGGGTTACAATAAGAGGGGTTTTGGTTGTACTGGGAGTGGTATGATTGTACTGGGAGGGCTTTGGGTTACAATAAGAGGGGTTTTGGTTGTACTGGGAGTGGTATGATTGTACTGGGAGAGCTTTGGGTTACAATAAGAGGGGTTTTGGTTGTACTGGGAGTGGTATGGTTGTACTGGGAGGGCTTTGGGTTACAATAAGAGGGGAATTGGTTGTACTGGGAGTGGTATGGTTGTACTGGGAGGGCTTTGGGATACAATAAGAGGGGAATTAATTGTACTGGGAGTGGTATGGTTGTACTGGGAGGGCTTTGGGTTACAATAAGAGGGGAATTGGTTGTACTGGGAGTGGTATGGTTGTACTGGGCAGGAATTTAGTTGTACTAGGAGGAGGTCTGGCTGTAATCGGAGGGATTTCGTTGTACTGGGAGGAGCTTGGCTGTACTGGAAGGAGCTTGGTTGTAATAAGAGGTGTTCATGTTGTACTGGAAAGAGTTATGGTATTATTGGGATGAGTCTGGGTTGTACTGGGAGCAGTCTGGATTGTACTGGGAGAGAGTTTTAGTTGTGCTGCAGGGTAAATGGTGCAGCAGTTATGTTTTGTTGTCCAGCTTCTTAATGGAGATGCAATGTTCTAGATCTTGGAATTCAGCACTACCTAACACTATAAATTGAGGTGATATACTAATGGAGATGGAATGTTCTAGATAGTTCTTGGCGTTTAGCACTACCTAACGTTAACAGTTGGGGTGATATATTAATGGTGATGCAATGTTCTAGATAGTTCTTGGAATTTAGCACTACCTAACACTAACAATTGAGGTGATATATTAATGGAGATGGACTGTTCTAGATAGTTCTTGGAATTTAGCACTACCTAACACTAACAGCTGTAAATAGCAGCGTTATCCTCTAAACCCTCCCCGAATTCTGATTGGCCGACAGGGAGCAGCTGGCGTTTAGTCCCTCCCACGTGGTGGAAAGGCTAGTTGGACTGGTCCAAAGTGCGTCACACTAAAGTTGTAAAGGTGAACGTAGCCTGAGGCTGTGCGTCTGCTGCAGCGGACTCTGTTGACCACTGCACAGAGGTCAGCGGCTAGTTCAGTTAGCGGAGCACATTGTGGAAGCCGTCTGTGCCGTGCGTCCCTTTGGGAAGAATGAAATCTGGGAATGTGAGTGATTTCTGGAAAATATCTGAATCTGAACCACAGCTGTGAATTTTTATTGGTCAATTAATCTGTTAAGTGTGTCTGATTGGTCCAATTAGGAACAATCAGTTCTCAGCTATTGATTATAAACCCTGAAACTGTTTAGTGCTACTGTTTACACTCAGGGACGTGTTGAGGTTGGGGGTCTGTCCTGATTGAGTACAGACAGTCTGGAGGCTGTAGGCTGAAAAAAACATAATATTTGAGGCCCTTAAAAATGAATGGGAGCCTGAGGGGGAAAAAAGAGGGATGAACAACAAACAGACGAGTGCAGGTCAAACCAACACTGCAGTCGTAGTCAGGGGTCTGTCCCGAGTCAGTGTATGTGAAACAGTGTCTATCAGTCGAGCAGAAATGCCTTAAATCACTGTGTAAAGTTCCATCCTATTCATTCTCTATGGGCCAAAATTCCCAGAAAATCCGTAGTTTTCCAGAATCCGTGCATCCAATCAAAAAGCTGTATATAATCCTGAATCACACAATCAGACCAGACACTCTGGAGTTGGAGTGGAGTTGGATAACGGCGCAGCAACTCACATTACAGAGTGTATAGTTTTTTCCATTTGCACACTTTAGTTCCCAGCAGTGCTGTTAGTGACATCATCACACTGACTTCAGTTCAGTCTGAGTCATCAGACACTATTATAGACTCAGATACTGAGGGAGGTCACATGATCATATGAAGACGTCCAGTAGCAGAGTACAAACTGTCCTAATACTAATGAACATGTAGGTATAGAGTATCAATATAACTTATTGATACTGGTTCAATGTTCTGATCACAGCAGTTCTACTGATCTGGTATCTGTAGTTATCATATAACACACAATCATCTCAACACCTTCTAGGAAAACTTGGTCTGTGGTCAGTGATGCTGGTGGGAGGAGCTGTGGGTTTGAACAACGCTGACACTTACCAGAGAAACAGGAAGTAACCAAACCAGAGACAAGAGGAGACGGAGACGTACAGACAGGACTACACGCTACAGAGAGAAGGAGAACTTTGGAGACAGAAGACTGGAGTTCAGTTCAGGATGAAGCTCCTCCTCACCTTCACCCTCTACCTGATCTCAGGTCAGATGTTCTACTTCAAATGAACTATTTTAGGTGTTTCTAGTTGCAGGATGCTTGACTCTGTTGTATGTGATTCAGGTTTAAAGTGTTTCTGCTGCAGTTGTTTAGATGGAGAACTGTAGAAGAATGTAGAATTGAACTGGATCAGTCAGATGAGTGACATCTTCTATTTGACTGGCAGGTCCAGTGGTCTGCTCTGAGGTGATTGGATATGCAGGAGGTAGTGTTCTGATCCACTGCACTTACCAACCGCATATAAAGGACAACAGATACTTCTATAACAGGAAGATAAACCAGTGTGTGTTTCCTAAATTGAGTCAAAGAAAGAACACATGGGTTCATGAAGACAGAGTTTCTCTACTTGACATGTTTGAGGATAGTGTTTTAGTGATCTACAGAAAACTGAGTTTACAGGATGCTGGATTATATCAGTGTGGAGAGGCTGGAGTGTGGAACCATAGCCTGAACCTGAAGGTGATCTCAGGTGAGAAATACTTAAATACTAAGTCTATCATAATATTGTCACCATAGTGATTTCTGAAGTGACTGTGAGATGATTACTGATTATTGATTACTGATGAGTTGAATTTTCATATGATTAACAGATTCATGTTGTAGATCAAAGACTGTAACTGGTTATCTGGGAGAGACTGTCACCATCAGCTGTTCATATCCAGAGCAGTACGAGAGACACACCAAGTACCTCTACAAACAGAATAATCAATATTTTACTGAACTGATCAGAACTACAGACTCTCAGAGAGACAGATTCTCCATCTCTGATAATACAGGATCTAAAGTGTTCAGTGTGAGAATCAGTGATGTGAAAGAAGAAGATGGAGGAGTTTATTACTGTGGATTGACTGTTGGAGGAGAGTCAGTCAGTTATAACTCCCTCTACACAGAGACTCAGCTACAGGTTACTGGTGAGATACATTAACTTCTCCTTCTGTTCATGTTTACATTGTTTATTATTAGATATAAAACACTGAACGTGAGAAAGAGAAGATATACTCTTCATCACTAAACCACAGACAACACAGGAAGTTACAGAGTCTGAGTTTAGACTTGAGCTTCTCCTCCTGGTTTTGGTCAACTGTCTCAACATGACCGCAGTATCTACACACATATGATGAAAGATGGACTGAGTGTAGAGATCAGTGAGAACAAGGAGAGAGAGAGAGAGAGAACAAGGAGAGAGAGAGAGACAGACACAGACAGAGAGAGAGAGAGAGAGACAGACAGAGAGAGAGAAAGAGAGATTTTCAGTATCAGATTCTGAGTTCTGGGTACTAATTTGATCTTTTATGTCATGAAAGTTTAAATCAGTTTTTTCTGCTGTATATTTTCAAAACTACAACTCCAGCAAAAACAAGACCAACTGAGAAACCAACCCCACCATCCTACACCACCACACCATCCTACATCACCACACCATCCTACATCACCACACCATCCTACATCACCCCACCATCCTACATCACCACACCATCCTACATCACCACACCATCCTACAGCACCATACCATCCTACATCACCACACCATCCTACAGCACCACACCATCCTACAACACCACACCATCCTACATCACCACACCATCCTACAGGACCACACCATCCTACATCACCACACCATCCTACAGGACCACACCATCCTACATCACCACACCATCCTACATCACCACACCATCCTACAGGACCACACCATCCTACATCACCACACCATCCTACATCCCCACACCATCCTACATCACCACACCATCCTACATCCCCCCACCATCCTACAGTACCAAATGATCCTATACAGCAGGACAAGGCAAGTTTATTTGTATAGCTCCTTTCATACACAGTGGTAACTCAAAGTGCTTTACAATAATAAAGATAAATATTTAAAAATGAATAAATTAAATCGTGAAAAAGTTGTAGAACTAACAGAGTTTTAAACTGAGTGAGGTTTGAAAGTGGAGTTGGACTGTGGAAGAGTTGTAGAACTAACAGAGTTTTAAACTGAATGAGGTTTAAAAGTGGAGTTGGACTGTGGAGGAGTTGTAGAACTAACAGAGTTTTAAACTGAGTGAGGTTTAAAAGTGGAGTTGGACTGTGGAAGAGTTGTAGAACTAACAGAGTTTAAAACTGAGTGAGGTTTAAAAGTGGAGTTGGACTGTGGAAGAGTTGTAGAAGTAAGAGTTTAAAACTGAGTGAGGTTTAAAAGTGGAGTTGGACTGTGGAAGAGTTGTAGAAGTAACAGAGTTTTAAACTGAGTGAGGTTTAAAAGTGGAGTTGGACTGTGGAAGAGTTGTAGAAGTAAGAGTTTAAAACTGAGTGAGGTTTAAAAGTGGAGTTGGACTGTGGAAGAGTTGTAGAAGTAAGAGTTTAAAACTGAGTGAGGTTTAAAAGTGGAGTTGGACTGTGGAAGAGTTGTAGAAGTAAGAGTTTTAAACTGTGTGAGGTTTAAAAGTGAAGTTACAAAAAGACAGTTACAGAAAGACTGAGCTACAGAAACACTGATTTACAGAAATACTGAGCTACAGAAACACTGATTTACAGAAATACTTAGCTACAGAAACACTGATTTACAGAAATACTGAGCTACAGAAACACTGATTTACAGAAACGCTGAGCTACAGAAACACTGATTTACAGAAATACTGAGCTACAGAAACACTGATTTACAGAAATACTGAGCTACAGAAACACTGAGCTACAGAAACACTGAGCTACAGAAAGACTGATTTACAGAAAGACTGATTTACAGAAATACTGAGCTACAGAAACACTGAATTACAGAAATACTGTGTTACAGAAGGACTGATTTACAGAAGGACTGATTTACAGAAGGACTGAGTTACAGAAGGACTGAGTTACAGAAAGACTGATTTACAGAAAGAATAAGTAAGAGAAAGACTGAGTAAGAGAAAGACTAAGTAAGAGAAAGACTGACTTACAGAAGGACTGAGTTACAGAAGGACAGTTACAGAAGATGTGTCTCTGTGTCTCTCAGTTTCAGGTTCCTCTGTTTTAGTCCTCTATATTTTATTCTATATTCATTCTCCTCACCTGGAACTGGAACAGATGTGGAGCTAAAGGCTGTATGAAGATGTGTCTCTGTTTCTCTCAGTTTCAGGTTCCTCTGTTATCATCATCACTGTATGTATATGTGTGTCTCTGCTGCTGATTGGAGGATCAACACTGATCTTCTACAAACTGAGATGTAACAAACAACAAGGTACTATTTACACACACACTGACTGTGTTGTCTTTATGCTGTATATCAATAATTAAAACTACTTCTGTATCTGAAGTAGCTGCAGTAGAGTAGACAGTAGAAGTCCTGTAACAGTTATTCACACCTAGTTAATGAGAACAGCTCCCTCTAGTGGATACAGCACTCTGTGAGTAATGATTTCTCTCTTTCTACAGACTCTTCCTCCGTCAGCAGAAGATCAGGAACAAATATCACAGTAAGTGAAGAACTGAAGAACTAACTCAGTGATCAGCAGCTCTCCTCTGAACTTCTAGCTTCCTGTAGAGTTTACTGCATTCAGTGTTTAAGTGAGAGAACATGTGGAAGATCAGTACACAGTACAGTGATGACTGTTATATGCAGGACTTTTGGAAATGAGTGTGCATAGTCTGCACCATAGACCCCCACTGCAAACCCCTTTAATTAGTTCAAGTGTGCAGGTGGGTTTCTGGTATTGTCCTGTGGTGTTATGGTTGGGGGTTAGTTACAGGGGGGTTGTGTTGGTAACTGCTAAGAGAAAGAAAAGTGGTACAATGGCTGTCAGTACTGAGTAAGTTAGCACAGCAGTGGCTGGTAGCATTGAGCTGGGGTGCAGTGGAGCAGAGCTAGTGTGTATTCTACTACCATTGCCATGCTACACTGGGGAAGGAGCCTAGGTGGCGTATTCAACGCAGCTGCAGACGCCCAGCATTATGGCTATGACATCATGATTGAACTGAGCTGAGGTACAGAGGAAAACAGTGGATACAGTAGAGGCTTCAGCTAAAGACATAGGTGGTCTAGGGGTAAAATGGGGTCAATAAGGCTTCAATGTGAACGTGTGCAATGAGAAACAAAGGAGGAACAACACAACCAATACTTACAGCTTTTAACTGTTTCAATGCACACAACAATGAACAAACACAGTTTCTACCATTTAAATCCACCCAGAAATTATTTACACCAACAGTATTTACAGTACGTACAAAATAGAAAACACTGTTCAGGTGGGCTGCTGGTATTAAAGGCAGTGTTCTAGGAGTATTCTAGAGAGTATTCTGGGAGTATTCTAGTGAGTATTCTAGGCAGTATTCTAGAGAGTATTCTAGGGAGTATTCTAGGGAGTATTCTAGGGAGTATTCTAGGAGTATTCTAGGTAGTATTCTGGGAGTATTCTAGTGAGTATTCTAGGCAGTATTCTGGAGAGTATTCTAGGGAGTATTCTAGGGAGTATTCTGGGAGTATTCTAGTGAGTATTCTAGGCAGTATTCTAGGGAGTATTCTAGGGAGTATTCTAGGGAGTATTCTAGGAGTATTCTAGGGAGTATTCTGGGAGTATTCTAGTGAGTATTCTAGGCAGTATTCTAGAGAGTATTCTAGGGAGTATTCTAGGAGTATTCTAGCGAGTATTCTTGGAGTATTCTAGGGAGTATTCTAGGGAGTATTCTAGGGAGTATTCTAGGAGTATTCTAGGAGTATTCTAGGGAGTATTCTAGGGAGTATTCTAGGAGTATTCTAGGGAGTATTCTGGGAGTATTCTAGAGAGTATTCTAGGCAGTATTCTAGGAGTATTCTAGGAGTATTCTAGGGAGTATTCTAGGAGTATTCTAGGGAGTATTCTAGGAATATTCTAGGAGTATTCTAGGGAATATTCTAGGGAGTATTCTAGGAGTATTCTAGAGAGTATTCTGGGAGTATTCTAGGGAGTATTCTAGGCAGTATTCTAGAGAGTATTCTAGGGAGTATTCTAGGAGTATTCTAGGGAGTATTCTAGGAGTATTCTAGAGAGTATTCTGGGAGTATTCTAGGGAGTATTCTAGGGAGTATTCTAGGCAGTATTCTAGAGAGTATTATAGGGAGTATTCTAGGAGTATTCTAGGGAGTATTCTAGGAGTATTCTAGGGAGTATTCTAGGGAGTATTCTAGGAGTATTCTAGGGAGTATTCTAGGAGTATTCTAGGGAGTATTCTAGGGAGTATTCTGGGAGTATTCTAGGGAGTATTCTAGGCAGTATTCTAGAGAGTATTCTAGGGAGTATTCTAGGAGTATTCTAGGGAGTATTCTAGAGAGTATTCTAGGAGTATTCTAGGGAGTATTCTGGGAGTATTCTAGAGAGTATTCTAGGCAGTATTCTAGGAGTATTCTAGGAGTATTCTAGGGAGTATTCTAGGAGTATTCTAGGGAGTATTCTGGGAGTATTCTAGAGAGTATTCTAGGCAGTATTCTAGGGAGTATTCTAGGAGTATTCTAGAGAGTATTCTAGAGAGTATTCTAGGGAGTATTCTTGGAGTATTCTAGGAGTATTCTAGGGAGTATTCTAGGAGTATTCTAGGGAGTATTCTAGGAGTATTCTAGGAGTATTCTAGGGAGTATTCTAGGAGTATTCTAGGGAGTATTCTAGGAGTATTCTAGGGAGTTTTCTAGGGAGTATTCTAGGAGTATTCTAGGGAGTTTTCTGGAGAGTATTCTAGGAGTATTGTAGTATTATAGGACGACCATAAAGAAAATAAATAATCAAAACACCAAAAACCAAAGAACTGCCCTAAAACTCTGATTTACCTTCTTAAACAGCACAAAAACAAAAAGGCTGCCTGCTCTGATCTAAACTGCACCACAAAACATAAATACAGAGGTTTGCGCCCCCTTACCTGGTGTGTCTATACATGGGGTTACTAGGTGCTGTACGATGTATGAGCGCACCTGTCTTACCTGTCCAGAACCCAGAATGACCGGCAGTTCAACCAACCAACGCTCAGTCAGAACAGAGGATATAACACCAAATATGGTTCAGCTTATGAAAGTGCTAGTGTGAGTCTACTGTTTAGAAGGTGCACCGAACACAAAAAGCATGAACCACTAAACAGCTGTACATGCTGAGCGAGTCCCTAACAGTAAATAGAGATGGTAGAGGTGGGGTTGGTGTGGACTAGCTGTCACTCAATGATGTATATAATCCTGATTTATATTCAGTCCTGTGTTCTGACCATGTGTTTAACTGCTGGATCTGCATGAATCAGTTCACTGGACTATGATAACCATCTTCGACCTCTCACATTCACCAGCTCATGGAGCGAGTACTCGTCTGTATAGCGTTCCCTTCTTACACTGATCACTTCTCGTTTACCTCACTCCTGCAGTTTAAAGAGTGTGAGGTTCAAGTAGTAAAATGAATTAGCGTTACAGGAGTTCAGCTACTCCAGGCAGGACTGCTGGATGCTCCATGCCTGGTTCCGTTGCCCTTGCACTGCTGTGGAACGATGGTACTGTGTATTCATTGAGGAGAACGTGGAAAATAGCTCTGTGTCTGTGTCCATCACTGCTAGTGGATAAATGTATTTACGTATCTGTTTGATTTCTTCTAACGGTTCTGCTCTTTTCACAGATATCTGACTCTGAATTTGTCTATGAGGAGATTAGAGACGCCAGACCCCATTCAGACACCAGATCTAATCCACTGTCCAACTCCCCACTGCCTCTACTGATCCACCAAACACTGTGTACACCACTGCACAGCTGCGATCAAGCCCTCCTCCCCAGAACACCTACAGCCTGTTACAGCTGCCTAAACCCACCACTGGAGCCCACACATACGCCACTGTGAGTTTCCAGAAGAATCCTGATTCTCTTCCAGAGGAGTCTGTCACTGTGAATCATAATCCACAACTGGAATGATTTACTGATCATTTATACCTGACCTTTACTGACTGTAAAGACTGGACGACCACTGTAGTACTTCTACCAGTGTAGATAGTTTATGAAATGTTGTCTACCACTACTTGATGTTTCTTGGTCACCAAGTTTGTCGTTTGTCAGATTTTTTTTTAGAATATTCTGATCTCTGTCTATTGCAGTGTTTTTATTTCATGCTTCCCAGTTTTTTGAACTTGCAGTGGTTGTTCTGATCTTGGCTTTTTAAATATTAAAGAATATTGCTTAAAAATCTGGACTGACCCCTCACAGGGTTTAATATATTTATGAAGGTGTTACTCCATCAGTAGTGGTTTAATCTGATATATCTGATTACAGCGAGTCTTCATTCACTCAATTCATTTAATGTTATGTTTGTAGAACTGCTTTCTCTTTTAACTGACCTGTTGCGGAGACATGACCTCATAAGTCAAGTAAAGTAAAGTTTATTTGTATAGCGCTTTTTACGATGTTGTCACAAAGCACATGAAATCACACACTTTATCCCTTGTGAGCAAACCAGAGGCAACAGTGGCAAAGATTGTATGATTAAACTTATTTGTTTTTGAATTTCTTTTATCAAGTCCAGAAGAATCTTTTATTTTTAAGTACACTGTTATTACCTGATCCATCAACAGCACCAACACCAGCATCTTACAGAACCACATCAACATCACCAACACCAGCATCTTACAGAACCACATCAACATCACAAACACCAGCATCTTACAGAACCACATCAACAACACCAACACCAGCATCTTACAGGACCACATCAACAGCACCAACACCAGCATCTTACAGCATCACATCAACAGCACCAACACCAGCATCTTACAGCATCACATCAACAGCACCAACACCAGCATCTTACAGCATCACACCAACAGCACCAACACCAGCATCTTACAGAACCACATCAACAGCACCAACACCAGCATCTTACAGAACCACATCAACATCACCAACACCAGCATCTTACAGAACCACATCAACAACACCAACACCAGCATCTTACAGAACCACATCAACAACACCAACACCAGCATCTTACAGAACCACATCAACATCACCAACACCAGCATCTTACAGAACCACATCAACATCACCAACACCAGCATCTTACAGAACCACATCAAAAACACCAACACCAGCATCTTACAGGACCACATCAACATCAGCAACACCAGCATCTTACAGAACCACATCACCAACACCAACACTAGCATCTTACAGACCACATCAACATCACCAACACCAGCATCTTACAGAACCACATCAAAAACACCAACACCAGTATCTTACAGGACCACATCAACATCACCAACACCAGCATCTTACAGACCACATCAACAGCACCAACACCAGCATCTTACAGAACCACATCAACATCACCAACACCAGCATCTTACAGACCACATCAACAGAACCAACACCAGCATCTTACAGAACCACATCAACAACACCAACACCAGCATCTTACAGAACCACATTAACATCACCAACACCAGCATCTTACAGAACCACATCAACATCACCAACACCAGCATCTTACAGAACCACATCAACAACACCAACACCAGCATCTTACAGGACCACATCAACAACACCAACACCAGCATCTTACAGAACCACATCAACAGCACCAACACCAGCATCTTACAGAACCACATCAACAACACCAACACCAGCATCTTACAGAACCACATCAACAGCACCAACACCAGCATCTTACAGAACCACATCAACATCACCAACACCAGCATCTTACAGAACCACATCAACAGCACCAACACCAGCATCTTACAGGACCACATCAACAACACCAACACCAGCATCTTACAGGACCACATCAACAACACCAACACCAGCATCTTACAGGACCACATCAACAACACCAACACCAGCATCTTACAGAACCACATCAACAACACCAACACCAGCATCTTACAGGACCACATCAACAACACCAGCATCTTACAGGACCACATCAACAACACCAACACCAGCATCTTACAGAACCACATCAACAGCACCAACACATGAAGTTATGAAATAACTTAAGTTTGGGAGAAGGACCACGCCCAAACTCCTCCCTTCCATCATTACACGCTCTATATTCTCAAAATTTGCACCGACTTAGCCATGGCTTCGTGTTGGCCCGTTGACTGCTCCTTCCTTCCTCTCTGCCGACACAGAGTTGCTTCGGCGGCTGGCTCTTTGCCAATCGCCAGCATATCCTGCCTCCCGCTATTCCTCGTGCTGCTCCTCGTTTGGGGTCCTTTATCACCGCTCACGCTGGGACTGCTTTGTTTCTATCGTCTCCTGGACGTGGTCGCTCTCGTTAGCCGCACCCCGGCTCTTCCTCGACTGCTTCACTGCTTCACACGGCGGGTCCCTGCGCCGCCCGTGCGTTGATGCCCCCCCCGCGCCTGCTGAGCCTCCCCACGCCTCTTCTCTCCCTCTAAATCTCGCCTTCCAGGAACACTGGACTGGCCTATCATCAGGCTCCAAGTTTGGGGGAACGTCGTGTCCCCTGCTCCCCTTCTGCCTCATGGACTGAGCCGTATTTTCCCCGCATCTCCCCTACGTCGGAGGTAAAGGTCCTGGGCGCCCCGATGACGTCACGCCTCCTGCTGGGTCCGGAGAAACGACACCTGGTTTACCAGGCCTTATCCCTACACCTCTGCCCCCCCTGCTGCTCCCTCCAGGCTACTGCAGCCTGCAGCTGTTGGTTCTGCCTCAAACGTGCTGATTTCACTCACAGCTTCTCACTCCAGCGAACACACGTTGTCACCCCGTTGTCTACTATCTTACAGCTTTGTGTTATAGCAGGTCATGCGTCATGTAACCTCATCAGTGTTGTCACAATTTCACTACTACATAATGTCGCTTCTTGGTACCACGACTTCTTACTGGTACATTTATGACTGTATAATTGAAGACATGAAGGATTTCAAAAGGTCACAACAATGTACTGACAAACATCGTCACTATGAAGCTGCAGAATTGTTTATAATGCCGTCTCAGCTTCTGAGAAATGACCTTTTGGCTCCGCCACCGACGCCACAACGTTATACAACAAACCTGTGTGTTTCTGCCTCTTCCAGCTGGGCTCAGTCACCTCTCCTCCTCAATCATCCTTCCTCATACCTCAATCGTACGACTTCCCTTTCCCTCAATCGTCCCTCCCCCACCTCAATCGTCCAACCTCCCTTTCCCTCAATCGTCCTACCTCCCTTTCCCTCAATCGTCCAACTCCCCTTTCCCTCAATCGTACAACTCCCCTTTCCCTCAATCGTCCCTCCCCCGCCTCAATCGTCCAACCTCCCTTTCCCTCAATCGTCCAACTTCCCTTTCCCTCAATCATCCAACTTCCCTTTCCCTCAATCATCCAACTTCCCTTTCCCTCAATCGTCCCTCCCCCACCTTAATCATCCAACTTTCCTTTTCCCTCAATCATCCAACTTCCCTTTCCCTCAATCGTCCCTCCCCCACCTTAATCGTCCAACTTCCCTTTCCCTCAATCATCCAACTTCCCTTTTCCTCAATCATCCAACTTCCCTTTCCCTCAATCGTCCCTCCTCCGCCTTAATCATCCAACTTCCCTTTTCCTCAATCATCCAACTTCCCTTTCCCTCAATCGTCCCTCCTCCGCCTTAATCATCCAACTTCCCTTTTCCTCAATCATCCAACTTCCCTTTTCCTCAATCATCCAACTTCCCTTTCCCTCAATCGTCCCTCCTCCGCCTTAATCATCCAACTTCTCTCTCCCTCAATCGTCTCTCCCCCGCCTCAATCGTCCAACTTCCCGTTCCCTCAATCATCCCTCCCCCACCTTAATCATCCAACTTCCCTTTCCCTCAATCATCCAACTTCCCTTTCCCTCAATCGTCCCTCCCCCACCTTAATCGCCCAACTTCCCTTTCCCTCAATCGTCCAACTTCCCTTTCCCTCAATGAACCCTCCCCCGCCTCAATCGTCCAACTTCCCTTTTCCCTCAGTCGTCCCTCCCCCGCCTCAATCGTCCAACTTCCCTTTCCCTCAATCGTCCCTCCCCCGCCTCAATCGTCCAACTTCCCTTTCCCTCAATCGTCCCTCCCCCATCTCAATCATCCAACTTCCCCTTTTCTCAATCATCCCTCCTCCATCTCATTCATCCAACTTTCCCTTCCCTCCAATCATCCCCCTCCGTGCTTCAATCGTCTCTCTGTTCTCTCGTTCTGCCCGTATCCTGTTCCCTTCCTCAATCTTCCTGCCATTTTTTTACCAGTCTCCCAACTGCTGCACCTCATGCCAGCCTCAATCATCCCTTCTTCGATTTTTCTGCTATTTCTTTACAGGTCCCCCTATTGCATTGCCTCATGCCTGCCTCAATCATCCCTCCTCCCCTCTCCCTCCCTCGATCTTTCTGCCATTTCTTTACAGGTCCCCCTACCACGGTGCCCCATGCCTGCCTCAATTATCCCTCCTCCCACCTCCCTTAATCTTCCTGCCTTTTCTTTACATGTCCCACTACTGCCTTGCCTCTTGCTTGCCTCAATCATCCCTCGCTTAAAACTTGTGTTTATCTCAGCTGGAGCTTTTGGGGTCTGGCTTCAAAACCTAGCAGCAGAAGCCACCCAGAACTCCAACCCCAAGTTTCTCAGAGTTCCCCCGCCTTGCCCTGCCTTAGTGGTCCGCACTTCGCAAAATGAAGTTATGAAATAACTTAAGTTTGGGAGAAGAGCCACGCCCAAACTCCTCCCTTCCATCATTACATGCTCTATATCTCCAGAATGTTGTGTCCACCACTATCCTAAGAAACAAGAAAACCCATAGTCCACCTCTTCGACGTTAGCTTTAACAGCTGTTTAGTGACCAGTCCTTTTCCTCTCCGAGAGTGAAAAAACTCCAATGTTCACTCCTGCTCTGCTTCTATTTATATAACTTCTGTTGTTGTTTCTGAACATGGTTTCTTACGCTCGCTCACCAAGACCTTCAGCCATCGCTGTGTTTACTGTTCTCTCATTGGCTGCCTGTTCTTAAAGATCTAACCAGGAGCAGCACCTTCACCATCACTGACCAGAGAGTAGAATACACAGCACTACTTCCTCATCCTCACATGCTGGACTGATTCAGCTCCACAATACAGTCACTCACTATCACCTCTTCAGGTACAAAGTGGTACTACAGTCACTCACTATCACCGCTTCAGGTACAAAGTGGTACTACAGTGACTCACTATCACCTCTTCAGGTACAAAGTGTTACAACGATGACTCAATATCACCTCTTCAGGTACAAAGTGGTACTACAGCAACTCACTATCACCTCTTCAAGTATAAAGTGGTACTACAGTGACTCACTATCACCTCTTCAGGTACAAAGTTGTACTACAGTGACTCACTATCACCTCTTCAGGTACAAAGTTGTACTACAGTGACTCACTATCACCTCTTCAGGTACAAAGTTGTACTACAGTGACTCACTATCACCTCTTCAGGTACAAAGTTGTACTACAGTGACTCACTATCACCTCTTGAGGTACAAAGTTGTACTACAGTGACTCACTATCACCTCTTCAGGTACAAAGTTGTACTACAGTGACTCACTATCACCTCTTCAGGTACAAAGTGGTACTACAGCGACTCACTATCACCTCTTCAGGTACATAATAGTACTACATTGACTCACTATCACCTCTTCAAGTAGTACATAGTATTACTGTGACTCACTATCACCTCTTCAAGTAGTACATAGTATTACTGTGACTCACTATCACCTCTATAGTTACAAAGGAGTATTACTGTGACTCACTATCACCTCTTCAGGTAGAACACAGTATTACTGTGACTCACTATCACCTCTATAGTTACAAAGGAGTATTACTGTGACTCACTATCACCTTTATAGTTACAAAGTAGTACTACAGTGACTCACTATCACCTCTTCAGGTAGAACACAGTATTACTGTGACTCACTATCACCTTTATAGTTACAAAGTGGTACTACAGTGACTCACTATCACCTCTATAGTTACAAAGTAATACTACAGTGACTCACTATCACCTCTTCAGGTAGAACACAGTATTACTGTGACTCACTATCACCTCTATAGTTACAAAGTAGTATTACTGTGACTCACTATCGCCTTTATAGTTACAAAGTAGCACTACAGTTAGTCACTATCACCTCTTTAGGTAGAACACAGTATTACTGTGACTCACTATCACCTCTATAGTTACAAAGTAGTACTACAGTGACTCACTATCACATCTTTAGGTACAAAGTGGTACTACAGTGACTCACTATCACCTCTTCAGGTACAAAGTGGTACTACAGTGACTATCACCTCTTCAGGTACAAAGCTGTATTACAGTGACTCACTATCGCCTCTTCAGGTATAAAGTGGTACTACAGTGACTCACTATCACCTCTTCAGGTACAAAGTTGTACTACAGTGACTCACTATCACCTCTTCAGATACAAAGTGATACTACAGTCACTCACTATCACCTCTTCAGGTACAAAGTAGTACTACAGCGACTCACTATCACCTCTTCAGGTACAAAGTGGTACTACAGTGACTCACTATCACCTCTTCAGGTACAAAGTAGTACTACAGTGACTCACTATCACCACTATTTACTCAGATCTGTCTTCTATATATACACAGAGGAAGCCCTGCTACCCCTCCTCACTCTCCTACCCCTCGTCCCCCTCCTCCCCCTCATACCCTTCCTCACCACACATATATATACATACACTCACACACACACACACAAACATATACTCATACACACACATACGCACACACCTCATATACACACATAAACATGCACACGCACACCACACATATACACACATACGCACACTAACACACACACCGCATACACACATCACACATATACACCAAACACAGGCACAAAGACACACAACCATACGCACACACACAAAAACATGCACACATATACACACATGCACACAAATACACACACACACATGCACATGTAAACAAACATACACACACAATTACACACACATCATATGTATACACACACAAACACATGCACATGCACAAAATATACACAAACACATGCACCGACACACAACTCATGCACACAAACACATGCGCACACACGCACACAAACACATAACACATGCGCACACGCGGCAGGCATATTCATACTACACTGTGGTTTTAGGCTGAATAACGTCAGCACTTCTTCAGAACACTCACATACACACATACATGCACACACAAACACACATACACACATACACACATTCACAAAATACACAACATACACACACAAACACTTACATAAATATACACACACATACACATACATGCACACGCACATACACAAATATTTACACTCACACACACACATCACATACAAAACATACACACACATACACTTTGATACATATACACACACACATACATACACATACACACATATATATACACTCACACACACATACACACCAACACACACAAAAACACTAACATACACACACACCATACACACCATACACCACATATACACACATACACACCACAAACACACACAAAACACACACCATATACACACACATACTATATACACCACATATATGAACACACACACACCATATACACACACATACAACACACAACATATACACAAAACACACACCATATACACACACACAATATACACCACATATACACACACCACATACACACAACACACAAAACATATACACACAAAACATATACACACACAACATATACACACACACCATATACACCACATATACACACACCATATACACACACATACACCATATACACACACACACACACACACACACACCATATACACACACACACACACAACATATATACACACACACCCTATACACACACCATATACACCATGTACACCATACACACACACAAACAACATATATACATACACACCATACACACACACGCACCATATACACCATACACACCATATACACCACATATACAAATATCATATACACACACACACAACATATATACACACACACACAGAGACCATACACACACACTCACACACACACACATAAACAACATACACACACCATATACACAACATACACACACATACACTTACATAAATATACACACACATACACATACATGCACACGCACATACACAAATATTTACACTCACACACACACATCACATACAAAACATACACACACATACACTTTGATACATATACACACACACATACATACACATACACACATATATATACACTCACACACACATACACACCAACACACACAAAAACACTAACATACACACACACCATACACACCATACACCACATATACACACATACACACCACAAACACACACAAAACACACACCATATACACACACATACTATATACACCACATATATGAACACACACACACCATATACACACACATACAACACACAACATATACACAAAACACACACCATATACACACACACAATATACACCACATATACACACACCACATACACACAACACACAAAACATATACACACAAAACATATACACACACAACATATACACACACACCATATACACCACATATACACACACCATATACACACACATACACCATATACACACACACACACACACACACACACCATATACACACACACACACACAACATATATACACACACACCCTATACACACACCATATACACCATGTACACCATACACACACACAAACAACATATATACATACACACCATACACACACACGCACCATATACACCATACACACCATATACACCACATATACAAATATCATATACACACACACACAACATATATACACACACACACAGAGACCATACACACACACTCACACACACACACATAAACAACATACACACACCATATACACAACATACACACACATACACAACATACACACACACATATACACTCACACACACCGCAACACACACACACTAACGTACACATACAAAAGAACACATACACACACACTAACATACACACACACACACACACACACCATATAAACACACGATATATACACACACACACACCATACACACACACACACACCACATACACACACACCATACACTCAACATACACACAACACACACACGCACACCACAAACACACACCATACACACACACACCATATACACCACATATACACACACACACCATATACACCATACACACACACACACACACACACACACACACATACCATATACACCATACACACACAACATATATACACACACACCATACTCACACACACACCATATACACCATACACACTCACACACACCATATACACCACATATACACACACCATATGCACACACATCACATACACCACATACACACAACACACACACACAACGCACATACCATATACACACAAACCACATATACACACACCTTATACAGACACACACACCTTATACAGACACACACACACCATACACACACCATACATGACATACACACACACATGACATACACACACCTACCACATACTCACACCATATACACATACACACCACACACATCACATATACACACACCATACACACACACACCATACACAGCAAACACACACACACACACACACATCACATATACACACACAACACATACACACACATCACATACACACACACACACATCAAATACATCACATATACACACTCACACATCACATGACACACACACATACACAGTTTCAGGAAGCAGATCTGGCTGTTGTGATGTTTCTGATGGTATGTATGAATTAATGATACGTTTATCTTGTACGGTATTAAAACAGGATATGAACTGTATTCAGTGTCCCAGCTCTACGTTTGAGCTCTGCAGATAAATACATATAGATAAATACATATACTCTTGAATTGGAAGTAGAATAACTGACCTGAGATCAGGTAGAGGGTACAGATGAAGATCTTCATCCTGAACTGAACTCCAGCTTCACTGATGATCAAACTCCAGTCTATTACGGTCCAACACTAAAGCTCTTGTTCACAGGTTGTTGTTCTTTATGAGTGTATCTGTCTCCAATTCCAGTTCTATCTAGTTTGGGTTCTTCCTCGTTCTCCTCTTTCTCTGGTCAGAGTCAGAGTTGTTCAACTCACAGCTCCTCCCACCAGCATCACTGACCACATACCAAATTAAACTCAGAGAACATGAAGAGCTGCAGTCAGGAGGTTCTGTCTTGTCTTCAGAGGAGTAGCTTGCTGTAGGACCCTGTTCATAACGATACATGAGGCCTACATAAGCTTATCATAACATGACTGTACACTCGGTGATCAGACGCGTCTCCGGTTAGTCGGTCTGATCTCCAAAACCTGTCTTGGACGGAATGTGTAGATCCACTCGTCAGACAGTGACTAATTACCAGCCGTGTATTCGTCCAGTCTCTATCGTCTGCAGTTTGTTTCGTCCAGTCGTGTCTGTTCATGTCCTTATTAAGTCTTTCAGTTCGTCCACTTCTCGACCAGGTGTGTCCTCCATGATCATCTTCCTCACAGACACCATCACCTGCCCAGTGACACACTGCATAGCCAGTGCTGGGAGTTGTACTGGGAGGGGTTTAGTTGTATTTTGAGGGGTTTAGTTGTATTTGAGGGGTTTGGGTTGTACTGGGAGTGGTATGGTTGTATTGGGCGGGAATTTAGTTGTACTAGGACGAGGTTTGGCTGTAATCGGAGGGATTTCGTTGTACTGGGAGGAGTTTCGTTGTACTGGGAGGAGTTTCGTTGTAATAGGAGGGGTTCAAATTGTACTGGAAAGAGTTATGGTATTATTGGGATGAGTCTAGATTGTACTGGGAAAGGGTTTTAGTTGTGCTGCAGGGTAAATGGTGCCGCAGTTATGTTTTGTTGTCCAGCTTCTTAATGGAGATGCAATGTTCTAGATAGTTTTTGGAATTTAACACTACCCGACGTTAACAGTTGAGGTGATATATTAATGGAGATGGAATGTTCTAGATAGTTCTTGAAATTTAGCACTACCTAACACTAACAATTGAGGAGATATATTAATGGAGATGGAATGTTCTAGATAGTTATCGGCGTTTAGCACTACCTAACGTTAATAGTTGGGGTGATATATTAATGGTGATGCAATGTTCTAGATAGTTCTTGGAATTTAGCACTACCTAACACTAACAATTGAGGTGATATTCAAGTTTAATTAATTCAATTCAAGAGTTTTATTGTCATGTGTACAGCAGAACAGACAGTTACACTGTACAATGAAATTCTTACTTTGCTGCTCCTCCATTCATCAATAGATAAAGATAACAAATAAAAGAAATAAAATATATATATACAAAATATACAAAGTATAACAATATAAGTTGAAGAATAAAAGTATTTTTATAGTTAAAGAATAAAAAATAAAAGTTATGTGTGCTTTTATATGCAAGTATGAAGAGCAGCAGCCATAAAGTGCAAGTTGCAAGAAACAAATGTAAACAATAATGTTTGTGTGAGTATTGAATGTAAACAGTATCCTGACAGTACAGTGAGTGTAAACAGTATTCTGACTGTACAGTGAGTGTAAACAGTGTTCTGACAGTACAGTGAATGTAAACAGTATTCTGACTGTACAGTGAGTGTAAACAATGTTCTGACAGTACAGTGAATGTAAACAGTATTCTGACAGTACAGTGAGTGTAAACAGTATTCTGACTGTACAGTGAATGTAAACAGTATTCTGACAGTACAGTGAGTGTAAACAGTATTCCGACTGTACAGTGAATGTAAACAGTATTCTAACAGTACAGTGAGTGTAAACAGTAATCTGACTGTACAGTGAATGTAAACAGTATTCTGACAGTACAGTGAATGTAAACAGTATTCTAACAGTACAGTGAGTGTAAACAGTATTCTGACTGTACAGTGAATGTAAACAGTATTCTGACAGTACAGTGAGTGTAAACAGTAATCTGACTGTACAGTGAATGTAAACAGTATTCTGACTGTACAGTGAATGTAAACAGTATTCTGACAGTACAGTGAATGTAAACAGTATTCTAACAGTACAGTGAGTGTAAACAGTATTCCGACTGTACAGTGAATGTAAACAGTATTCTGACAGTACAGTGAGTGTAAACAGTAATCTGACAGTACAGTGAGTGTAAACAGTATTCCGACTGTACAGTGAATGTAAACAGTATTCTGACAGTACAGTGAGTGTAAACAGTAATCTGACAGTACAGTGAGTGTAAACAGTATTCTGACAGTACAGTGAATGTAAACAGTATTCTGACAGTACAGTGAGTGTAAACAGTAATCTGACAGTACAGTGAGTGTAAACAGTATTCTGACAGTACAGTGAATGTAAACAGTATTCTGACAGTACAGTGAGTGTAAGGTGCAGTTTAAATCAGACCAGTTAAAACCAGTTCAGATAGGAGAGGTTGGAGAGGTAGTGCGTGAGGTGTTCAGAAGCCTGATGGCCTGTGAGTAGAAACTGTTTGTCAGTCTTGTGGTCCTGGACTTCACACTCCTGTAACGTCTGCCTGAAGGTAAACGTGTGAAGAGTGTGTGCTGGGGGTGTGTACTGTCCCTGATTATGTTGTGGGCCCTCCTGGTGACCCTGGTGTGGTAGATGTTCTGTAGTGAGGGGAAGGCTGCTCCTGAGATGGACTGTGCAGTTTTGATCACACGCTGGAGAGCCTTTCTGTCCTGAGCAGTAGAGTTTCCATACCAGACGATGATGGAGCTGGTAAGAACACTCTCAATCATACTCCTGTAGAAGGTGCTGAGAATTTTGGTTGGCATACCAAATTTTCTCAGCCTTCTCAGAAAGTACAGTCGCTGCTGGGACTTCCTGATGATGATCTGAGTGTTGTGGGACCAGCTGAGATCCTCACTGATGTGAATGCCAAGGAACTTAAAGGTTTTCACCCTCTCCACCTCAGTCTCCTCTATGTACAGGGGTGTGTGTAGCTCTCGCTTCCTCCTTGGATCAACAATCATTGCCTTGGTCTTGTCTGCATTCAAGGAAAGATTGTTGTCATGACACCAGGCCACCAGCTCAGCCACCTCCTTCCTGTACGCTGTCTCTTCCCCACCAGTAATCAGTCCAATGACTGTAGTATCATCAGCAAATTTGATGATGCTGGTGTTATATGGTGGTGATATACTAATGGAGATGGAATGTTCTAGATAGTTGTTGGAATTTGGCACTACCTAACGTTAACAGTTGGGGTGATATATTAATGGAGATGGAATGTTCTAGATAGATCTTGGAATTTAGCACTACCTTACATGGACAATTGAGGTGATATACTAATGGAGCTGGAATGTTCTAGATAGCTATCAGCGTTTAGCACTACCTAACGTTAACAGTTGAGGTGATATACTAATGGAGATGGAATGTTCAAGATAGTTCTTGGAATTTAGCACTACCTAACACTAACAATTGAGGTGATATACTAACGGAGATGGAATGTTCTAGATAGTTATTGGAATTTGGCACTACCTAACGTTAACAGTTGGGGTGATATATTAATGGAGATGGAATGTTCTAGATAATTATTGGAATTTAGCACTACCTAACTATAACAGTTGAGGTGATATATTAATGGAGATGGAATGTTCTAGATAGTTCTTGGAATTTAGCACTATATAACATTAGCAGTTGAGGTGAAATATTAATGGAGAAGGAATGTTCTAGATAGTTATCGGTGTTTAGCACTACCTAACACTAACAATTGAGGTGATATACTAATGGAGATGGAATGTTCTAGATAGTTCTTGGAATTTGGCACTACATAACATTAACAATTGAGGTGAAATATTAATGGAGATGGAATGTTCTAGATAGTTCTTGGTATTTAGCACTACCTAACACTAACAATTGATGTGATATACTAATGGAGATGGAATGTTCTAGATAGTTATTGGAATTTAGCACTACCTAACACTAACAATTGAGGTGATATACTAATAGAGATGGAATGTTCTAGATAGTTATTGGAATTTAGCACTACCTAACACTAACAATTGAGGTGATATACTAATGGAGATGGAATGTTCTAGATAGTTATTGGTATTTAGCACTACCTAAAACTAACAATTGAGGTGATATACTAATGGAGATGGAATGTTCTAGATAGTTATTGGAATTTAGCACTACCTAACGTTAACAGTTGAGGTGATATACTAATGGAGATGGAATGTTCTAGATAGTTCCCGGTATTTAGCACTACCTAACACTAACAATTGAGGAGATATATTAATGGTAAAATAATAATATGAACTGTCCTGCTGAGCTGAGGGACGTCTAACTTCAGCAGGAGGTTTAATTTATGTCACGTCCGGCTGTAAATAGCAGCGTTATCCTCTAAACCCTCCCCGAATTCTGATTGGCCGACAGGGAGCAGCTGGCGTTTAGTCCCTCCCACGTGGTGGAAAGGCTAGTTGGACTGGTCCAAAGTGCGTCACACTAAAGTTGTAAAGGTGAACGTAGCCTGAGGCTGTGCGTCTGCTGCAGCGGACTCTGTTGACCACTGCACAGAGGTCAGCGGCTAGTTCAGTTAGCGGAGCACATTGTGGAAGCCGTCTGTGCCGTGCGTCCCTTTGGGAAGAATGAAATCTGGGAATGTGAGTGATTTCTGGAAAATATCTGAATCTGAACCACCGCTGTGAATTTTTATTGGTCAATTAATCTGTTAAGTGTGTCTGATTGGTCCAATTAGGAACGATCAGTTCTCAGCTATTGATTACAAACCCTGAAACTGTTTAGAGCTACTGTTTATGCTCAGGGACGTGTTGAGGTTGGGGGTCTGTCCTGATTGAGTACAGACAGTCTGGAGGCTGTAGGCTGAAAAAAACATAATATTTGGGACCCTTAAAAAATGAATGGGAGTCTAAGGGGGAAAAAAGAGGGATGAATAAAACAACAAACAGACGAGTGCAGGTCAAACCAACACTGCAGTCGTAGTCAGGGGTCTGTCCCGAGTCAGTGTATGTGAAACGGTGTCTATCAGTCGAGCAGAAATGCCTTAAATCACTGTGTAAAGTTCCATCCTATTCATTCTCTATGGGGCAAAATTCCCAGAAAATCCGTAGTTTTCCAGAATCCGTGCATCCAATCAAAAAGCTGTATATAATCCTGAATCACACAATCAGACCAGACACTCTGGAGGGGGAGTGGAGTTGGATAACGGCGCAACAACTCACATTACAGAGTGTATAGTTTTTTCCATTTGCACACTTTAGTTCCCAGCAGTGCTGTTAGTGACATCATCACACTGACTTCAGTTCAGTCTGAGTCATCAGACACTATTATAGACTCAGATACTGAGGGAGGTCACATGATCATATGAAGACGTCCAGTAGCAGAGTACAAACTGTCCTAATACTAATGAACATGTAGGTATAGAGTATCAATATAACTTATTGATACTGGTTCAATGTTCTGATCACAGCAGTTCTACTGATCTGGTATCTGTAGTTATCATATCACACACAATCATCTCAACACCTTCTAGGAAAACTTGGTCTGTGGTCAGTGATGCTGGTGGGAGGAGCTGTGGGTTTGAACAACGCTGACACTTACCAGAGAAACAGGAAGTAACCAAACCAGAGAGAAGAGGAGACGGAGACGTACAGACAGGACTACACGCTACAGAGAGAAGGAGAACTTTGGAGACAGAAGACTGGAGCTCAGTTCAGGATGAAGCTCCTCCTCACCTTCACCCTCTACCTGATCTCAGGTCAGATGTTCTACTTCAAATGAACTATTTTAGGTGTTTCTAGTTGCAGGATGTTTTACTCTGTTGTATGTGATTCAGGTTTAAAGTGTTTCTGCTGCAGTTGTTTAGATGGAGAACTGTAGAAGAATGTAGAATTGAACTGGATCAGTCAGATGAGTGACATTTTCTATTTGACTGGCAGGTCCAGTGGTCTGCTCTGAGGTGATTGGATATACAGGAGGTAGTGTTCTGATCTACTGCAGGTACCAACAGGATGTAAAGGACAACAGATACTTCTATAACAGGAAGATAAACCAGTGTGTGTTTCCTAAATCGAGTCAAAGAAAGAACACATTGGTTCATGAAGACAGAGTTTCTCTACTTGACATGTTTGAGGATAGACTTTTAGTGATCTACAGAAAACTGAGTTTACAGGATGCTGGATTATATGAGTGTGGAGAGAGTTCAGTGTGGAACCATAGCCTGAACCTGAAGGTGATCTCAGGTGAGAAATACTTAAATACTAAGTCTATCATAATATTGTCACCATAGTGATTTCTGAAGTGACTGTGAGATGATTACTGATTATTGATTACTGATGAGTTGAATTTTCATATGATTAACAGATTCATGTTGTAGATCAAAGACTATAATTGGTTATCTGGGAGAGACTCTCACCATCAGCTGTTCATATCCAGAGCAGTACGAGAGACACACCAAGTACTTCTACAAACAGAATAATCAATATTTTACTGAACAGATCAGAACTACAGACTCTGAGAGAGACAGATTCTCCATCTCTGATAATACAGGATCTAAAGTGTTCAGTGTGAGAATCAGTGATGTGAAAGAAGAAGATGGAGGAGTTTATTACTGTGGAGTGGGTGTTGGAGGAGAGTCAGTCAGTTATAACTCCCTCTACACAGAGACTCAGCTACAGGTTACTGGTGAGATACATTAACTTCTCCTTCTGTTCATGTTTACATTGTTTATTATTAGATATAAAACACTGAGCGTGAGAAAGAGAAGATATACTCATCATCACTAAACCACAGACAACACAGGAAGTTACAGAGTCTGAGTTTAGACTTGAGCTTCTCCTCCTGGTTTTGGTCAACTGTCTCAACATGACCACAGTATCTACACACATATGATGAAAGATGGACTGAGTGTAGAGATCAGTGAGAACAAAGAGAGAGAGAGAGAGAGAGAGAGAGAGAGATAGAGAGAGAGAGAGAGAGAGAGAGAGAGATCAGATTCTGAGCTCTGGGAACTAATTAGATCTTTTGTCATGAAAGTTTAAATCTGTTTTTTTTCTGCTGTATATTTTCAAAACTACAACTCCAGCAAAAACACGACCAACTGAGAAACCAACCCCACCATCCTACACCCCCCCACCATCCTACATCACCCCACCATCCTACATCCCCACACCATCCTACATCACCACACCATCCTACATCACCACACCATCCTACATCACCACACCATCCTACACCACCACTCCATCCTACATCACCACACCATCCTACATCACCACACCATCCTACAGTACCACACCATCCTACATCACCCCACCATCCTACATCACCCCACCATCCTACATCACCACACCATCCTACATCACCACACCATCCTACATCACCACACCATCCTACATCACCCCACCATCCTACAGTACCACACCATCCTACATCACCACACCATCCTACAGTACCACACCATCCTACACCACCACTCCATCCTACACCACCACTCCATTCTATAGCAACACCCCATTCTACAAAGCAAGGCAAGGCTAGCGTATTGTAGAGCTAACAGAGGTTTAAACTGAGTGAGGTTTGTGGTCTTGGACTGTGGAAGAGATGTAGAACTAACAGAAGGAGCACATTACAGAAAGACTGAGTAACAAACAGACTGAGTTACAGAAAGACTGAGTAACAAACAGACTGTTTTACAGAAGATGTGTCTCTGTGTCTCTCAGTTTCAGGTTCCTCTGTTATCATCATCACTGTATGTATCTGTGTGTCTCTGCTGCTGATT
This sequence comes from Megaleporinus macrocephalus, assembly GCA_021613375.1. Taxonomy (NCBI): domain Eukaryota; kingdom Metazoa; phylum Chordata; class Actinopteri; order Characiformes; family Anostomidae; genus Megaleporinus; species Megaleporinus macrocephalus. The sequence continues at coordinate 36,562,840 of CM038722.1, read as the reverse complement.
GGAGGATCAACACTGATCTTCTACAAACTGAGACGTAACAAACAACAAGGTACTATTTACACACACACTGACTGTGTTGTCTTTATGCTGTATATCAATAATTAAAACTACTTCTGTATCTGAAGTAGCTGCAGTAGAGTAGACAGTAGAAGTCCTGTAACAGTTAATCACACCTAGTTAATGAGAACAGCTCCCTCTAGTGGATACAGCACTCTGTGAGTAATGATTTCTCTCTTTCTACAGACTCTTCCTCCGTCAGCAGAAGATCAGGAACAAATATCACAGTAAGTGAAGAACTGAAGAACTAACTCAGTGATCAGCAGCTCTCCTCTGAACTTCTAGCTTCCTGTAGAGTTTACTGCATTCAGTGTTTAAGTGAGAGAACATGTGGAAGATCAGTACACAGTACAGTGATGACTGTGATATGCAGGACTTTTGGAAATGAGTGTGCATAGTCTGCACCATAGACCCCCACTGCAAACCCCTTTAATTAGTTCAAGTGTGCAGGTGGGTTTCTGGTACTGTCCTGTGTGTTATGGTTTGGGGATAGTTACAGGGGGGTTGTGTTGGTAACTAAGAGAAAGAAAAGTGGTACAATGGCTGTCAGTACTGAGTAAGCTAGCACAGCAGTGGCTGGTAGCATTGAGCTGGGGTGCAGTGGAGCAGAGCTAGTGTGTATTCTACTACCATTGCCATGCTATACTGGGGAAGGAGCCTAGGTGGCGTATTCAACGCAGCTGCAGACGCCCAGCATTATGGCTATGACATCATGATTGAGCTGAGCTGAGGTACAGAGGAAAACAGTGGATACAGTGGAGGCTACAGCTAAAGGCATAGGTGGTCTAGGGGTAAAATGGGGTCAATAAGCACTGTTCAAACCAGAGAACTGCAAGTTTATTGTTAACAAATAAGTGATAGATGGGACACGGGCTTCAGGGACGGGCGAACGCCAAAATAACAAACAAAACAACTAAAGAAAGAAAACTAACTAAACCTGAAAACAAAGCAAACAAAAATACGCAAAACTCCCCCTTACTCCCCTAACTCCCCCTAACTACCCCTAACTCCACTAACTTCCCTAACTACCCCTAACTACCCCTAACTCCCTATCACAAAACAGGAGAAAGGGGTAGATAAACAAAAGGAACCCGTCCCCTACGTCCCACAGTGATCTTATGGAATCTAACAAAGCTGTAGCTAAATGTACAGATGTAGTGGAGAGTGCCCTTTTATATTGCAATGTGCCCCCTAGTGGTCAGTCACGGACCTACACAATGTCACAAAGAAAAACACCCAACAACATGGCCACCAACAGACCAAAAAAAAAAAGGCAATTGCGATCAGGGGTCGTAACACATGCACCAGGTCATGGAGTGAGTACTCGTCTGTATAGCGTTCCCTTCTTGTACTGATCACCTGTCGTTTACCTGTACTGATCACCTGTCGTTTACCTGTACTGATCACCTGTGGTTTACCTGACCTGGCAGTTCAAAGAGTCTGAAGGTCAAGTAGCAAAATGAATCATGACGTTACAGGAGTTCAGCTACTCCAGGCAGGACTGCTGGATGCTCCATGCCTGGTTCCGTTGCACTTGCACTGCTGTGGAACGCTGGTACTGAGTATTCCTAGAGGAGAAAGTGGAAAAGAGCTCTGTGTCTTTGGTCTTCACTCCTAGAAACTTCACATTTGACACCCTAAGCTCTGAGAAGTTCCGTTGTACCCAGGACAAAGACACTGAATGTTCCTGGGCTTGTAGCTGGCTTCAGGCGGGGTAGACAGGTCAATGGACAAATGTAACACCACATGTGCTCTCCTTTGCTAGCTGGGATGGTAGCTAGTTCCTCTGGGGTGGCAGGAGTGGGGTACTTCAGGGTGGGCAAGAGCCTGGAGCAGGTGACTGAGATTTCACTGTCAGGGCTGTTGTCTGGACTTGGGGCTCCATGTGACAACTTCATGGTCAAGAAAGGAAAGGCGGGAAGAGCATGGGCGACGGATCCCGAATGCTTGAAGGACATTTTTGAGCAAACAGGGTGAACACAATGGCCTAAGGGGTTCTGTGTCTTAGCCCTGCCCCACCACTAAACAGATTGTTTATGGTACTGTGTGTTGTTAATGTTGTTGGTCTTCAGATAAAGTGTGTGTATGTGTGTTACGCAGACTTGGGGTTAAACAGAGTGTTTGTGTGTTAGTTAGTGCTAATAGTCTAATAGCATCTCATTAAGAAATGATGACCTAGACTGACTCTTTTTCTTTTACTTTGTTTAATTCAGGCTGAAGATTGCTTAATATGAAATGATCTTCGATGATTAGTTTAATTGTACATACTGTGTTGCTCTGATTTCAGGCTGATTATGAAAATGATCCATGTGGGACCCAGAACAACATCAGCATGAGTCCAGTCTACCAAAACATGAACCACAACACCGACCAATCAGATTCAGTCTACCAGAGTCTAAACCCCAACACCAACCAATCAGATTCAGTCTACCAGAGTCTAAACCCCAACACCAACCAATCAGATTCAGTGTACCAGACACTAAACCCCAATGTCAACAACCAGATTCAGTCTACCAGAGAGTAAACCCCATTATCAACCAGTCAGATCCAGTCTGAAGCTCAATTTTTGACTGACCTACCAACGGTCCATTCACAAACGCATATTAACATATGAGTTGTTGCCAGGCTGAAAAAGTTATACAACACTATCAAAGTATTAACTAGAAACTGAAGCACAACTGATACTGTATTATAATACTGCTCTCTCTAAACAGTGTGACCTTTCACACTCTCGCACCGGAGTACCTGCAAGATCTAATTTCCTATTATGAACCGCCACGTTCACTCAGATCACAGGATGCTGGTTTTCTATTAGTTCCAAAAATTCAGAAGACTTCAATGGGGGGAAGAGCTTTTTCCTACAAAGCCCCCAAATTGTGGAATAATCTCCCAGTTAATGTTCGGGACTCTGACACAGTCTCAATATTTAAGTCTAGACTGAAAACATACTTGTTTAGTATCTTTTGGTGATTAATCTTCTCTTTTAGATAAAGGCAGGAGATCTGGGGGTTCTTGGACACAGAGGTTTATGGTAAACTGAGATGTTGGTGCTGTTGTTCCACCACTTCACGCCATCACAGGTTTGTTGACGGTGGAGTGGGGGGATCCCAGTCTCTCAGAGTGGTCTCATGTCCATGTTACCTTCTGGTTCTCTCCTTTTAGTTTAGGCTGTTATGGTTAGATGGTTAGTCACCAGCCACACTCTAAAATTCTGAAAATTCATATTCTCTACAGTCTTACTCCCGAGCCCAACCAACTCTCTCTCTTTACTCTTCCTGAGGTAATGACTGTCTGTTACATCACTGTACCATCCAGATGTACCAGCATTGAGATAGGATGGGACTGTTTCAGCTCACTTTACATAAAGACTCAGTCATAGACTGCCTCAGTCAGAGACTGCCTCAGTCATACACTGCCTCTATCTGTGCAGCTTCTAAAGCTTTGCTATCCAGATTTCAAACAGAGGCTCCTTTCTTTGGTATTTAGTTTAAACTGTAAATACTGTTTGACCAGAGGAGGACGGGTCTCCCCTTGTGAGTCTTGGTTCCTCCCAAGGTTTCTTCCTCCAGTCTGAGGGAAGTGCTCTTGCTCACTGGGGGATATATGTTATAACTGTCTGTTTTCAAATCTCTGTAAAACTGCTTTGAGACAACATCGTTGTAAAAATCGCTATATAAATAAACTTGACTTGACTTGAGATGAGCTGAAATCAATAAATAACTTTAATTCTGGATATTTAACATGTTGTTCACTACAGGTTTATCACTCAGTGACAGGAAATATATGTAATATATACAAAAGTAGTTACTAAAGAATACAAACTTCTGAAATACATGCAGCTTCTTTCAGTCTACCAGACTTTAGTCCCTCAGACCCAATGATCAGATTCAGTTAATCCCAGATTTAATTTTAATACTGATTGATAAGATTCTGCACACTGAAATCTTAAAAGTAAACATTTTAAATATTAATAACTACTAAATATGAGATTTAACAAACATACTGAAAATGACTTACAGTATTATGGAGCTACTGTTTAGTGTTTATGTGTAATTTAAGAAGTATTTTTACATCATAAATCTGTTAAATCTCTGTAAAGAACGTCCACCATGTATTTATATCTTTTAAAATTCTTCATATCTTTTTATTCTACTTGTAAACTGTAAGTGTGAACATATGTCTCTGCTACGTCCTGTCTGACTGATCATACAATAATAAGAGTATAAAATAAATGTATATGAAATATTAAAACTAATAAAAGATGTTCCAGTTCTACAGAGGACTTGTTTCATTATGTTCCTCCTCGTTAATAACGTTCTATCAACAGTTATTATATGAAAATAAACATCATGTAGTAGAACGTTTTAATATACAGGTCACTAAATCATTATAACTTATAGAAAAATAGAAAGTTATCATTTCTGGAACTAAGATCTGTTTTTCTTTTAATATGTTTCAAAATTTAATTGAGATTTTCTTTTTATGTTTTATTCTTCACACGTTTCTCCACCAGAGCTGCAGAGGAGTGGGATTTTTAGAAAAGGCCAGTAAAGGCAGGTCATCTCCAGCTTACTGACTCCAGACTGACCACTGATTCTAGTCCAGTAACATAAAACCACAACAGAGACTTTTATTTTGAAGCTCTCGTCTTCTGGTTTATTCTGTTTATCGGCTGCAGATGTGGAAGTTTGATTCTGAGACTGGATTAACAAGCTGCAGTAAAAACCCAGAAGATGTTAGGAGGCCCCCTGGTGGCCAGGGTGATGTAAGCAGCTGCTTATGATGCTTAATAGCTGTAAAACCAGCAACTGTATTTTAAACAGCAGATAAAGAAATATAACTCTGCATTAAATAATACATTAATATTTATATAATTAATAAAATATTTCCTAATAAATAAACTTCATCTATTTGGCGGGGGGGCTGTTTATAGTACATTAACAGTCGTGGGCTGGAGGTTAGTGAACCGGTCTTGTAACCAGAAGGTCCCAGTTTGATCTCCTGGACCACCAGGGCACGACTGAGGACACCTAACCCCCAACTGCTCCCCGGGTACTATGGATAGGGCTGCTCACAACTCTGGGCAAGTGTGCTCACAGCCCCCTAGTGTTTGTTCACTAGTGTGTATTTATGTAGGTGTTTCACTGCCCCCTAGTGTGTGTGTTCACTATGGTGTGTTTAATATGGTGTGTATATGTGGGTGTTTCACTTCCCGCTAGTGAATGTGTGTGTGTGTTTTCTAGTGTGTGTGTTCTCTAGTGTGTGTGCGTGTTTTCTAGTGTGTGTGTTCACTAGTGTGTGTGTATGTGGGAGTTTCACTGTACAGATGGGTTAACTGTGGGGGTTAAATACCGCTGTGTGTAAACAGAACTGGTAAATAGTTCTAAACTCTAATCTTTATCCATCACTCAGTACATGATGACTCTCTCGTTCCTCTGCCTCTCACTAGTTCCGCCCACTCTCCTCTACTAAACACACACCTGTAGCTGATCCAGGATCATTCAGGGCTGTAACTTCTACTCATTTGTTCTCTCTGGATATATGCAGGGTCTCGGGTTCTGAGCAGATTCCTGGTTTTGATCTGTTTGTCTGATTATTAATATATAGACGTGTCTCTGATGTTGTCTGCCTGTGTTTTGGAATTAGGGGTATTTATTTAATCCACCAATTAATTATTTGAATTAATTAATTTAGATGAATCAAATTTACCCTTATAAAATATTAGTTTTCTGAGGTTAAGGTTGGTTTGAGTTCAGGGATCCACACACTGGTAATAATATTGAAAACACACCAAGACAAGCTTATATACAAAAGGTTTATTTAGATGAACACATCAAAAGGGATGAAAGTGGGAAATGAGAGGAATAAAGAGATAAAAAAGTTAAATAAAGGAACCTAGACTAAAAGAAAGCAGAACTTGCTATATAGAATGGAAATATGCACTCTGTGAAACGGCTTCTCTAACAAAGGAATCTTGAAAACACTCGGACCGGACCACGATAGATGTTTGTGCATGCGTGTGCTGTACTGCGTTTCCATCTGTGGGGAGGCATCGCTGGCTGGCTGCTTCGAGTGGGTCACGTGGTTCGCGCACCTGGGCTGCAGGGGCGACGCGCTGGTTGCCTCGGTGACGGCGGGCCGTGCAGACCTCTACTGCGCATGGGCGGTTTGGTTGCTTCGTGCGCCTCGGTTAGATGAATGAAGCACGACTCACGTGCGCACGGTGAACCGTTCACTAAACGAAATTTAACTGAACTTGAGTGACGGGCTGTGTAGACCGTCTCGGCTGATCTTCATTCTCCGTGAAACTACCGTCTTGCGGAGCTGTTGCGGAGCTGTTGCGGAGCTGTTGTAGAGCTGTTGCAGAGCTGTTGTGGAGCTGTTGTGGAGCTGTTGTGGAGCTGTTGTGAAGCTGTTGTGGAGCTGTTGTAGAGCTGTTGTGGAGCTGTTGTGAAGCTGTTGTGGAGCTGTTGTAGAGCTGTTGTGGAGCTGTTGCGGAGCTGTTGTAGAGCTGTTGCGGAGCTGTTGCGGAGCTGTTGCGGAGCTGTTGTGGAGCTGTTGTAGAGCTGTTGTGGAGCTGTTGTAGAGCTGTTGTGGAGCTGTTGTGAAGCTGTTGTGGAGCTGTTGTAGAGCTGTTGTGGAGCTGTAGTGGAGCTGTTGTGAGCTGTTGCGGAGCTGTTGCGGAGCTGTTGTGAGCTGTTGTGGAGCTGTTGTGAGCTGTTGTGGAGCTGTTGTGGAGCTGTTGTGGAGCTGTAGTGGAGCTGTTGTGGAGCTGTTGTGGAGCTGTTGTGGAGCTGTTGTGGAGCTGTTGTAGAGCTGTTGTAGAGCTGTTGTGGAGCTGTTGTAGAGCTGTTGTGGAGCTGTTGTGGAGCTGTTGTGAAGCTGTTGTGGAGCTGTTGTAGAGCTGTTGTGGAGCTGTTGTGGAGCTGTTGTGGAGCTGTTGTGGAGCTGTTGTAGAGCTGTTGTGGAGCTGTTGTGGAGCTGTTGTGGAGCTGTTGTGGAGCTGTTGTGGAGCTGTTGCGGGCGGCTTGGTTTTAGGGCATGTCGTTGCTTCGAGGCCCCGTGGCTGAAAAGCCCCGGATGAAGAGAGAAGTCTGCCTCTAAGAGCTGACGCCCTGAGGAGGAACTCCTTGGAGTTCCAACAGCTTGCCGTCTTTGTCCAGAGTCAAGAAGGAGATAAGTGTGAGAGAGACGTTTCCTTTGTTTATAAAGTTCCTGAGGGGGGAGAGGTGACGTGGAGGCCCCCCTCTCATGCATATGCATCACTCGTGTTTTTTACATATAGTCATTCGCGCAAAGTCGAGTGCACTACGTCACTCTATCCTGATTGGCTGAGGCCAAAGCAGGCATCTTTTGTAATCTCACTCTTACATACCAGAGGAGAATGCCGATTTAAACAGAATTAAAGAAAAGAAAACAGAAAAGAGTAGATTAAAATGTAAATAAACGTAAATCTCCAATTAAAATCAAGTGTCCTGTGTTAGTCTGAGCTGCTGTAAATGCTTTGGTACACTTAAAGATTTAAGTAAATCTTGAAGTTTAAGTTTACTTAATAAACTTACAAAACTTGTAACACCCTGATAAATCCTAACAATTCATTCACTTAATGATTACAAAGAAAACTTGTATGTTTGGATATGAGAAAGTACAATTCTTCAAAAATTAATTATTCTTAACAATTAAGGAGTTGGCTTAAAAAAAATAGAGAGGAAGGAAATTAAAAGACACCGTGTAGACATAAGGTGGACACATAACAACTTTACATATTTCACTGCCACAAATAGAGGAACATTTCTACGAAAAGTTAATTTGGCTTATAAAGTCTGGTCTCTGCTAAACTGGTGTCAGCAGGATGTGTGGGGGTAGAGGGGTCATAAATAGTTTTAGCTCTGTCTTATCTGATTTTTAGGCAGGATGAGACGGGGTGGTGTGTGTGAGAAGACTTCTTGTGTCTGGTCTGTCCTGGAAGAGGATGGTGGAAATCGCTGGTTTCGACACAAAGTCTTAGAACAGACAGAATATGCTGTTCACCAAATCAGAAAAAGTCAGTGTATGGGTTTTATGCATGGATCGTTACAACTCTGTGGTTTGAACTCTGAGTACTGAACTGTTCTAAATAAAACTATTTCACACATGTGACCGGCTTCAGTCCCCCAGTTATATATAATATAGAGTGTTTTTATCTATATTAACAGATACACAATTCGAGCTGAATCACAATAAAGATGCAGCAGAATCAGTATTCACTGTTCAGAAGACTAACTACATAACTTCTTCAGATCAACTGACTTTAACCTAAATACACCTGAAAAGAGGGAATGGACTGGAGGAGTCAGGAGGAAAGGAATGAGCCACAATGAAGCAGGGAACCACAGTCCATCAGCAGCCACCAGAAATACACTGATGCCCACAGAGCCTCAGGGTGAGGCAGCTGCAAGAAACTGGCTGACCAGTTACAACCTGGTGGTTTTTGTCCCTGTAGGTTTTGCTTTTCAGGTCCATTATCGAGCTGGTCAACTGTGTGGGAATGAAGATGGACACTCCAGATTGCTGACCCTGTGGTTTGACCACATGACACTGCATAGCCTGCTCCTCGGTGGTAGACCTCAGATAGAGACATCAGAGCTTCTTCAAGACAGTGGGCCACTGTGAAAGATGTGGAGATCTCGAAAAACAGGATTAGCACCACTTTTATAGACAACCGGAGCACATGCTGTAAAGAGGCAGTGCTCAACAGCTCAGCAAGACCAGCAGCTACTGATGAGAGACTGAACACCAGCCGGGGACAAACAAACGTCTCTCAGAGGAGTGACAGTAGCACTAATCACTCTCTCTGTCCTCACACAGAAGAATGGAGTGACTCAGAGGACACTCAGTGAACCTGCCTGATCTCTATGAAAGCTTTAGCGAAAGTTCTTCCAGGAAGACTCCAATGCTACGTCACACGTTCATTCATTACTCCAACCAATCACAGTCTGGCACCTGTTTTTAAAAGGATTCAACTTACGCTCCCTCTCTGCTGCATTCAGGCGCTGAGTTTCGACACACTGTCGTTTTGACGTTAGGGGTTTTTGGGGGGAAACACGGGATTACGCGGGATGTATGTTTTAAGCGCTCTGAGGAATAATTCTTTATTATATTTCTAAAAGGCTCGGATCAGCTGAAATGAACAAAATTTTAAGCCTAGCAACCTCCTTGCCCCTCCGTTTCTATGGCTGATACTTTGTTCACATCCCCTTGATTCTCCTCTGTTTACCTAATGGCTTTCCCTCAATGAACTGGACTTCTGCTGCTTATGAGTCTTACAGAAGACCGGATGCCCATCTCATCTTCAAAGTTCAACTGGTGCTAATCTAATAAGGTACGTTAATTCATGTAAATGCTGGTGGTGGTTAACGTTACTGTTAACTGATCAAAACTGTATGTAGGACCCGTGGCCCAGTTAACAATCGGGCCAAGACCCAAGCGCTGAGATGCATCCGTGGGCCAAGACCCAAACTACTCTGCACAAGTCAGTACAATGCTTTATCACAACTAACTCTAACTTCACAGCACTTATACTAACATTGCTTCACCTAGTCTCTTCTAAAGGCTAGTCTAAACTAGAATTCCATTTCTCAGTAGTACTTAAACCCTGTGAATGTATCTTCCTCACGTTAATACTATCTCTTGTGTTTCATTTCAGATTATTTGGGCCAGGTTAATGCATCTCCGGTGGGTACACTTTATTTTTCTATTAATTTTGGGGGGCAGCTTCGCCCCTGCTGTCCAGATCCTGCAGGATCTGCGAGGGTCTGCGCCCTTAAAGACTTGGGCCTAGGGCTGGGCCTATGCCAAAGACTTTCTTCATGAGCTACATAACTAACCTTTCAATTGTACACTTATCGAATATTAAACATCATTCATTCCTCTACTCGTGGAACTTCCATTTCTCTCCTGGGACGAATCCCTGTTCACTGAGATCTCTCACCTCACGACCTAAAGAACTTGAGGAACTACTTCCTTCATTGTTTCTTTATTAAAGACTGTAGGTTGGAGTTGTGTGTGGTCACACTAGAGTGTTCTTCTCACAATCTGAGGTAGAGCAGTTTATGGAAAAGTGATAGAAGATTATGGAGGTTTATGAACAAATGGAACACTTACATACATGATGGGTATAAAGGAGGAGTGAAGTGGTGGAGATCATAAAGTACATCAGACATTAGTTTCTATTCACACATGTTGAAACTCAAGTCTATAAAAAACACCAGAGTGGTCAGTGATGCTGTGGGTTTGAACAACACTGACACTTACCAGAGAAACAGGAAGTAACCAAACCAGAGAGAAGAGGAGACGGAGACGTACAGACAGGACTACACGCTACAGAGAGAAGGAGAACTTTGGAGACAGAAGACTGGAGCTCAGTTCAGGATGAAGCTCCTCCTCACCTTCACCCTCTACCTGATCTCAGGTCAGATGTTCTACTTCAAATGAACTATTTTAGGTGTTTCTAGTTGCAGGATGTTTTACTCTGTTGTATGTGATTCAGGTTTAAAGTGTTTCTGCTGCAGTTGTTTAGATGGAGAACTGTAGAAGAATGTAGAATTGAACTGGATCAGTCAGATGAGTGACATCTTCTATTTGACTGGCAGGTCCAGTGGTCTGCTCTGAGGTGATTGGATATGCAGGAGGTAGTGTTCTGATCCACTGCAGGTACCAACCGCATATAAAGGACAACAGATACTTCTATAACAGGAAGATAAACCAGTGTGTGTTTCCTAAATCGAGTCAAAGAAAAAACACATTGGTTCATGAAGACAGAGTTTCTCTACTCAACATGTTTGAGGATAGTGTTTTAGTGATCTACAGAAAACTGAGTTTACAGGATGCTGGATTATATCGGTGTGGAGAAGCTGGAGTGTGGAGTCATGAGCTGAACCTGAAGGTGATCTCAGGTGAGAAACACTTCAATACTAACTATATCATAATATTGTCACCATAGTGATTTCTGAAGTGACTGTGAGATGATTACTGATTATTGATTACTGATGAGTTCAATTTTCATATGATTAACAGATTCATGTTGTAGATCAAAGACTGTATCTGGTTATCTGGGAGAGACTCTCACCATCAGGTGTTCATATCCAGAGCAGTACGAGAGACACACCAAGACCTTCTACAAACAGAATAATCAATATTTTACTGAACTGATCAGAACCCCAGACTCTCAGAGAGACAGATTCTCCATCTCTGATAATCCAGGATCTAAAGTGTTCAGTGTGAGAATCAGTGATGTGAGAGAAGAAGATGGAGGAGTTTATTACTGTGGAGTGAGTGTTGGAGGAGAGTCAGTCAGTTATTACTCCCTCTACACAGAGATTCAGCTACAGGTTACTGGTGAGATACATTAACTTCTCCTTCTGTTCATGTTCACATTGTTTATTATTAGATATAAAACACTGAGTGTAGAGATCAGTGAGAACATGGAGAGAGAGAGAGAGAGAGAGAGAGATCAGATTCTGAGCTCTGGGTACTAAATGGATCTTTTATGTCCTGAAAGTTTAAATCTGTTTTTTTTTTCCTGCTGTATATTTTCAAAACTACAACTCCAGCAAAAACAAGACCAAATGAGAAACCAACCCCACCATCCTACAAGACCACACCATCCTACAAGACCACTCCATCCTACTGTACCACACCATCCTACATCACCACACCATCCTACACCACCACTCCATCCTACATCACCACTCCATCCTACACCACCACTCCATCCTACATCACCACACCATCCTACACCACCACTCCATCCTACATCACCACACCATCCTACACCACCACTACATCCTATAGCAACACCCCATTCTACAAAGCAAGGCAAGGCTAGTGTATTGTAGAGCTAACAGAGGTTTAAACTGAGTGAGGTTTGTGGTCTTGGACTGTGGAAGAGATGTAGAACTAACAGAAGGAGCACATTACAGAAAAACTGAGTAACAAACAGACTGAGTTACAGAAAGACTGAGTAACAAACAGACTGATTTACAGAAAGACTGAGTAACAAACAGACTGAGTTACAGAAAGACTGAGTAACAAACAGACTGAGTTACAGAAAGACTGAGTAACAAACAGACTGAGTTACAGAAGATGTGTCTCTGTGTCTCTCAGTTTCAGGTTCCTCTGTTATCATCATCACTGTATGTGTCTGTGTGTCTCTGCTGCTGATTGGAGGATCAACACTGATCTTCTACAAACTGAGACGTAACAAACAACAAGGTACTATTTACACACACACTGACTGTGTGGTCTTTATGCTGTATATCAATAATTAAAACTACTTCTATATCTGAAGTAGCTGCTGTAGAGTAGACAGTAGAAGTCCTGTAACAGTTATTCACACCTAGTTAATGAGAACAGCTCCCTCTAGTGGATACAGCACTCTGTGAGTAATGATTTCTCTCTTTCTACAGACTCTTCCTCCGTCAGCAGAAGATCAGGAACAAATATCACAGTAAGTGAAGAACTGAAGAACTAACACAGTGATCAGCAGCTCTCCTCTGAACTTCTAGCTTCCTGTAGAGTTTACTGCATTCAGTGTTTAAGTGAGAGAACATGTGGAAGATCAGTACACAGTACAGTGATGACTGTTATATGCAGGACTTTTGGAAATGAGTGTGCATAGTCTGCACCATAGACCCCCACTGCAAACCCCTTTAATTAGTTCAAGTGTGCAGGTGGGTTTCTGGTATTGTCCTGTGGTGTTATGGTTGGGGGTTAGTTACAGGGGGGTTGTGTTGGTAACTGCTAAGAGAAAGAAAAGTGGTACAATGGCTGTCAGTACTGAGTAAGTTAGCACAGCAGTGGCTGGTAGCATTGAGCTGGGGTGCAGTGGAGCAGAGCTAGTGTATATTCTACTACCATTGCCATGCTACACTGGGGAAGGAGCCTTGGTGGCGTATTCAACGCAGCTGCAGACGCCCAGCATTATGGCTATGACATCATGATAGAGCTGAGCTGAGGTACAGAGGAAAACAGTGGATACAGTGGAGGCTTCAGCTAAAGACGTAGGTGGTCTAGGGGTAAAATGGGGTCAATAAGGCTTCAATGTGAACGTGTGCAATGAGAAACAAAGGAGGAACAACACAACCAATACTTACAGCTTTTAACTGTTTCAATGCACACAACAATGAACAAACACAGTTTCTACCATTTAAAGCCTCCCAGAAATTATTTACACCAACAGTATTTACAGTATGTACAAAATAGAAAACGTTGTTCAGGTGTGCTGCTGGTATTAAAGGCAGTATTCTAGGAGTATTCTAGTATTATAGGAGTATTCTAGGAGTATTCTAGGGAGTATTCTAGGGAGTATTATAGGAGTATTCTAGGAGTATTCTAGGGAGTATTCTAGGGAGTATTATAGGAGTATTCTAGGAGTATTCTAGGGAGTATTCTAGGAGTATTCTAGGAGTATTCTAGGGAGTATTGTACAGATGGTTCTAGGAGTATTCTAGTATTCTAGGAGTATTCTAGGAGTATTCTAGTATTCTAGGAGTATTCTATGGAGTATTCTAAGAGTATTCTAGGAGTATTCTAGGGAGTATTCTAGGGAGTATTCTAGGGAGTATTATAGGAGTATTCTAGTATTCTTAGACAGTACTAAAGAAAATAAATAATCAAAACCTACAAAAACCAAAGAACTGCCCTAAAACTCTGATTTACCTTCTTAAACAGCACAAAAACAAAAAGGCTGCCTGCTCTGATCTAAACTGCACCACAAAACATAAATACAGAGGTTGGCGCCCCCTTACCTGGTGTGTCTATACATGGGGTTACTAGGTGCTGTACGATGTATGTGCGCACCTGTCTTACCTGTCCAGAACCCAGAATGACCAGCAGTTCAACCAACCGACGCTCAGTCAGAACAGAGGATATAACACCAAATGTAGTTCAGCTTATGAAAGTGCTAGTGTGAGTCTACTGTTTAGAAGGTGCACCGAACACAAAAAGCATGAACCACTAAACAGCTGTATATGCTGAGCAAGTCCCTAACAGTAAATAGAGATGGTAGAGGTGGGGTTGGTGTGGACTAGCTGTCACTCAATGATGTATATAATCCTGATTTATATCCAGTCCTGTGTTCTGACCATGTGTTTAACTGCTGGCTCTGCATGAATCAGTTCACTGGACTAATATGATAACCATCATCGGCCTCTCACATTCACCAGCTCATGGAGCGAGTACTCGTCTGTATAGCGTTCCCTTCTTGTACTGATCACTTCTCGTTTACCTCACTCCTGCAGTTAAAAGAGTGTGAGGTTCAAGTAGTAAAATGAATTAGCGTTACAGGAGTTCAGCTACTCCAGGCAGGACTGCTGGATGCTCCATGCCTGGTTCCGTTGCCTTTGCACTGCTGTGGAACGCTGATACTGTGTATTCCTTGAGGAGAACGTGTTCTACTCTTTTCACAGATATCTGACTCTGAATATGTCTATGAGGAGATTGGAGACACCAGACCCCATTCAGACACCAGATCTAATCCACTTTATTCCACTGTCCACTCAACTCCCCACTGCCTCTTCTGATCCCCCAAACACTGTGTACACCACTGCACAGCTTCTATCAAACCCTCCTGTCCAGAACACCTACAGCCTGTTACAGCTGCCTAAACCCACCACTGGAGCCCACACATACGCCACTGTGAGTTTCCAGAAGAATCCTGATTCTCTTCCAGAGGAGTCTGTCACTGTGAATCATAATCCACAACTGGAATGATTTACTGATCATTTATACCGTAAACAGTTCTGAATCTTTATTACTGCTCTGTAGTTCATTCTTTAGAACATTACTGTAACTGCACTGACTGTAAAGACTGGACGACCACTGTAGTACTTCTACCAGCGTAGATAGTTTATGAAATGTTGTCTACCACTACTTGATGTTTCTTGGTCTCAAAGTTTGTCCTTTGTCAGGTTTTTTTTTTTTTTAGAATATTCTGATCTCTGTCTACTGCAGTGTTTTCATTTCATGCTTCCCAGTTTTTTGAACTTGCAGTGGTTGTTCTGATCTTGGCTTTTTAAATATTAATAAATGTTGCTCAAAAATCTGGACTGACGCCTTAAACCATTTACAGGGTTTAATATATTTATGAAGGTGTTACTTTATCAGTAGTGCTTAAATCTGCTATATCTGATTACAGCGAGTCTTCATTCACTCAATTCATTTAATGTAATGTTTGTAGAACTGCTTTCACTTTTAACTGACCTGTTGCGGAGACATGACCTCATAAGTCAAGTCAAGTCAAGTTTATTTGTATAGCGCTTTTTACAATGATGTTGTCACAAAGCAGCTTTACAGGATTTGAAAAGCATGAAAAACATGAAATCACACATTTTATCCCTTGTGAGCAAAACCAGAGACAACAGTGGCAAAGATTGTATGATTAAACTTATTTGTTTTTGAATTTCTTTTATCATGTCCAGAAGAATCTTTTATTTTTAAGTACACTGTTATTACCTGATCCATCAACAGCACCAACACCAGCATCTTACAGGACCACATCAACAACACCAACACCAGCATCTTACAGAACCACATCAACATCACCAACACCAGCATCTTACAGAACCACATCAACAGAACCAACACCAGCATCTTACAGAACCACATCAACATCACCAACACCAGCATCTTACAGAACCACATCAACAGAACCAACACCAGCATCTTACAGAACCACATCAACAACACCAACACCAGCATCTTACAGAACCACATCAACAACACCAACACCAGCATCTTACAGGAACACATCAACATCACCAACACCAGCATCTTACAGGACCACATCAACATCACCAACACCAGCATCTTACAGGAACACATCAACAGCACCAACACCAGCATCTTACAAGACCACATCAACAACACCAGCATCTAACAGAACCACATCAACATCACCAACACCAGCATCTTACAGAACCACATCAACAACACCAACACCAGCATCTTACAGAACCACATCAACATCACCAACACCAGCATCTTACAGAACCACATCAACAACACCAACACCAGCATCTTACAGGACCACATCAATAACACCAACACCAGCATCTTACAGGACCACATCAACATCACCAACACCAGCATCTTACAGGACCACATCAATAACACCAACACCAGCATCTTACAGGACCACATCAATAACACCAACACCAGCATCTTACAGGACCACATCAACATCACCAACACCAGCATCTTACAGGACCACATCAATAACACCAACACCAGCATCTTACAGGACCACATCAACAACACCAGTATCTTACAGAACCACATCAACATCACCAACACCAGCATCTTACAGAACCACATCAACAACACCAACACCAGCATCTTACAGGACCACATCAATAACACCAACACCAGCATCTTACAGGACCACATCAACATCACCAACACCAGCATCTTACAGGACCACATCAATAACACCAACACCAGCATCTTACAGGACCACATCAACAACACCAGTATCTTACAGAACCACATCAACAACACCAACACCAGCATCTTACAGGAACACATCAACATCACCAACAACAGCATCTTACAGAACCTCATCAACAACACCAACACCAGCATCTTACAGAACCACATCAACAACACCAGCATCTTACAGGACCACATCAACAACACCAACACCAGCATCTTACAGGACCACATTAACATCACCAACACCAGCATCTTACAGGACCACATCAACAACACCAACACCAGCATCTTACAGAACCACATCAACAGAACCAACACCAGCATCTTACAGAACCACACAAACAACACCAGCATCTTACAGGACCACATCAACAACACCAACACCAGCATCTTACAGGACCACATAAACATCACCAACACCAGCATCTTACAGGACCACATCAACAACACCAACACCAGCATCTTACAGGACCACATCAACAACACCAACACCAGCATCTTACAGGACCACATCAACAACACCAGCATCTTACAGAACCACATCAACATCACCAACACCAGCATCTTACAGGACCACATCAACATCACCAACACCAGCATCTTACAGGACCACATCAACAACACCAGCATCTTACAGAACCACATCAACATCACCAACACCAGCATCTTACAGAACCACATCAACAGAACCAACACCAGCATCTTACAGGACCACATCAACAACACCAACACCAGCATCTTACAGAACCACATCAACAGAACCAACACCAGCATCTTACAGAACCACATCAACATCACCAACACCAGCATCTTACAGGACCACATCAACAGAACCAACACCAGCATCTTACAGGACCACATCAACAGCACCAACACCAGCATCTTACAGGACCACATCAACAACACCAACACCAGCATCTTACAGAACCACAACAACATCACCAACACCAGCATCTTACAGAACCACATCACCAACAACAGCATCTTACAGAACCACATCAACATCAACAACACCAGCATCTTACAGAACCACATCAACATCACCAACACCAGCATCTTACAGGACCACATTAACATCACCAACACCAGCATCTTACAGGACCACATCAATAACACCAACACCAGCATCTTACAGGACCACATCAACAACACCAGTATCTTACAGAACCACATCAACATCACCAACACCAGCATCTTACAGAACCACATCAACAACACCAACACCAGCATCTTACAGGACCACATCAATAACACCAACACCAGCATCTTACAGGACCACATCAACATCACCAACACCAGCATCTTACAGGACCACATCAATAACACCAACACCAGCATCTTACAGGACCACATCAACAACACCAGTATCTTACAGAACCACATCAACAACACCAACACCAGCATCTTACAGGAACACATCAACATCACCAACAACAGCATCTTACAGAACCACATCAACAACACCAACACCAGCATCTTACAGAACCACATCAACAACACCAGCATCTTACAGGACCACATCAACAACACCAACACCAGCATCTTACAGGACCACATTAACATCACCAACACCAGCATCTTACAGGACCACATCAACAACACCAACACCAGCATCTTACAGAACCACATCAACAGAACCAACACCAGCATCTTACAGAACCACACAAACAACACCAGCATCTTACAGGACCACATCAACAACACCAACACCAGCATCTTACAGGACCACATAAACATCACCAACACCAGCATCTTACAGGACCACATCAACAACACCAACACCAGCATCTTACAGGACCACATCAACAACACCAACACCAGCATCTTACAGGACCACATCAACAACACCAGCATCTTACAGAACCACATCAACATCACCAACACCAGCATCTTACAGGACCACATCAACAACACCAACACCAGCATCTTACAGGACCACATCAACAACACCAGCATCTTACAGAACCACATCAACATCACCAACACCAGCATCTTACAGGACCACATCAACAACACCAGCATCTTACAGAACCACATCAACATCACCAACACCAGCATCTTACAGAACCACATCAACAGAACCAACACCAGCATCTTACAGGACCACATCAACAACACCAACACCAGCATCTTACAGAACCACATCAACAGAACCAACACCAGCATCTTACAGAACCACATCAACATCACCAACACCAGCATCTTACAGGACCACATCAACAGAACCAACACCAGCATCTTACAGGACCACATCAACAGCACCAACACCAGCATCTTACAGGACCACATCAACAACACCAACACCAGCATCTTACAGAACCACAACAACATCACCAACACCAGCATCTTACAGAACCACATCACCAACAACAGCATCTTACAGAACCACATCAACATCAACAACACCAGCATCTTACAGAACCACATCAACATCACCAACACCAGCATCTTACAGGACCACATTAACATCACCAACACCAGCATCTTACAGGACCACATCAATAACACCAACACCAGCATCTTACAGGACCACATCAACAACACCAGTATCTTACAGAACCACATCAACATCACCAACACCAGCATCTTACAGAACCACATCAACAACACCAACACCAGCATCTTACAGGACCACATCAATAACACCAACACCAGCATCTTACAGGACCACATCAACATCACCAACACCAGCATCTTACAGGACCACATCAATAACACCAACACCAGCATCTTACAGGACCACATCAACAACACCAGTATCTTACAGAACCACATCAACAACACCAACACCAGCATCTTACAGGAACACATCAACATCACCAACAACAGCATCTTACAGAACCACATCAACAACACCAACACCAGCATCTTACAGAACCACATCAACAACACCAGCATCTTACAGGACCACATCAACAACACCAACACCAGCATCTTACAGGACCACATTAACATCACCAACACCAGCATCTTACAGGACCACATCAACAACACCAACACCAGCATCTTACAGAACCACATCAACAGAACCAACACCAGCATCTTACAGAACCACACAAACAACACCAGCATCTTACAGGACCACATCAACAACACCAACACCAGCATCTTACAGGACCACATAAACATCACCAACACCAGCATCTTACAGGACCACATCAACAACACCAACACCAGCATCTTACAGGACCACATCAACAACACCAACACCAGCATCTTACAGGACCACATCAACAACACCAGCATCTTACAGAACCACATCAACATCACCAACACCAGCATCTTACAGGACCACATCAACATCACCAACACCAGCATCTTACAGGACCACATCAACAACACCAGCATCTTACAGAACCACATCAACATCACCAACACCAGCATCTTACAGAACCACATCAACAGAACCAACACCAGCATCTTACAGGACCACATCAACAACACCAACACCAGCATCTTACAGAACCACATCAACAGAACCAACACCAGCATCTTACAGAACCACATCAACATCACCAACACCAGCATCTTACAGGACCACATCAACAGAACCAACACCAGCATCTTACAGGACCACATCAACAGCACCAACACCAGCATCTTACAGGACCACATCAACAACACCAACACCAGCATCTTACAGAACCACAACAACATCACCAACACCAGCATCTTACAGAACCACATCACCAACAACAGCATCTTACAGAACCACATCAACATCAACAACACCAGCATCTTACAGAACCACATCAACATCACCAACACCAGCATCTTACAGGACCACATTAACATCACCAACACCAGCATCTTACAGGACCACATTAACATCACCAACAACAGCATCTTACAGAACCACATCAACAACACCGGCATCTTACAGAACCACATCACCAACACCAACACCAGCATCTTACAGGACCACATCAACATCACCAACACCAGCATCTTACAGGACTACAACACCAAAACCGGCATCTTACAGAACCACAACACCAACACCAGCATCTTACAGAACCACATCAACATCACCAACACCAGCATCTTACAGGACGACATCAACAACACCAACACCAGCATCTTACAGGACCACATCAACAACACCAACACCAGCATCTTACAGGACCACATCAACAACACCAACACCAGCATCTTACAGGACCACATCAACAACACCAACACCAGCATCTTACAGGACCACATCAACATCACCAACACCAGCATCTTACAGGACCACATCAACATCACCAACACCAGCATCTTACAGGACCACATCACCAACACCAACACCAGCATCTTACAGGACCACACCAACAGTACCAACACCAGCATCTTACAGAACCACATCAACAACACCAACACCAGCATCTTACAGAACCACATCAACATCACCAACACCAGCATCTTACAGGACCACATCAACAACACCAGCATCTTACAGAACCACATCAACATCACCAACACCAGCATCTTACAGAACCACATCAACAGAACCAACACCAGCATCTTACAGGACCACATCAACATCACCAACAACAGCATCTTACAGAACCACATCAACAACACCAACACCAGCATCTTACAGAACCACATCAACAACACCAGCATCTTACAGGACCACATCAACAACACCAACACCAGCATCTTACAGGACCACATTAACATCACCAACACCAGCATCTTACAGGACCACATCAACAACACCAACACCAGCATCTTACAGAACCACATCAACAGAACCAACACCAGCATCTTACAGAACCACACAAACAACACCAGCATCTTACAGGACCACATCAACAACACCAACACCAGCATCTTACAGGACCACATAAACATCACCAACACCAGCATCTTACAGGACCACATCAACAACACCAACACCAGCATCTTACAGGACCACATCAACAACACCAACACCAGCATCTTACAGGACCACATCAACAACACCAGCATCTTACAGAACCACATCAACATCACCAACACCAGCATCTTACAGGACCACATCAACATCACCAACACCAGCATCTTACAGGACCACATCAACAACACCAGCATCTTACAGAACCACATCAACATCACCAACACCAGCATCTTACAGAACCACATCAACAGAACCAACACCAGCATCTTACAGGACCACATCAACAACACCAACACCAGCATCTTACAGAACCACATCAACAGAACCAACACCAGCATCTTACAGAACCACATCAACATCACCAACACCAGCATCTTACAGGACCACATCAACAGAACCAACACCAGCATCTTACAGGACCACATCAACAGCACCAACACCAGCATCTTACAGGACCACATCAACAACACCAACACCAGCATCTTACAGAACCACAACAACATCACCAACACCAGCATCTTACAGAACCACATCACCAACAACAGCATCTTACAGAACCACATCAACATCAACAACACCAGCATCTTACAGAACCACATCAACATCACCAACACCAGCATCTTACAGGACCACATTAACATCACCAACACCAGCATCTTACAGGACCACATTAACATCACCAACAACAGCATCTTACAGAACCACATCAACAACACCGGCATCTTACAGAACCACATCACCAACACCAACACCAGCATCTTACAGGACCACATCAACATCACCAACACCAGCATCTTACAGGACTACAACACCAAAACCGGCATCTTACAGAACCACAACACCAACACCAGCATCTTACAGAACCACATCAACATCACCAACACCAGCATCTTACAGGACGACATCAACAACACCAACACCAGCATCTTACAGGACCACATCAACAACACCAACACCAGCATCTTACAGGACCACATCAACAACACCAACACCAGCTTCTTACAGGACCACATCAACAACACCAACACCAGCATCTTACAGGACCACATCAACATCACCAACACCAGCATCTTACAGGACCACATCAACATCACCAACACCAGCATCTTACAGGACCACATCACCAACACCAACACCAGCATCTTACAGGACCACACCAACAGTACCAACACCAGCATCTTACAGAACCACATCAACAACACCAACACCAGCATCTTACAGAACCACATCAACATCACCAACACCAGCATCTTACAGGACCACATCAACAACACCAGCATCTTACAGAACCACATCAACATCACCAACACCAGCATCTTACAGAACCACATCAACAGAACCAACACCAGCATCTTACAGGACCACATCAACAACACCAACACCAGCATCTTACAGAACCACATCAACAGAACCAACACCAGCATCTTACAGAACCACATCAACATCACCAACACCAGCATCTTACAGGACCACATCAACAGAACCAACACCAGCATCTTACAGGACCACATCAACAGCACCAACACCAGCATCTTACAGGACCACATCAACAACACCAACACCAGCATCTTACAGGACCACATCAACAAAACCAACACCAGCATCTTACAGAACCACATCAACATCACCAACACCAGCATCTTACAGAACCACATCAACAACACCAACAGCAGCATCTTACAGAACCACAACAACATCACCAACACCAGCATCTTACAGAACCACATCACCAACAACAGCATCTTACAGAACCACATCAACATCACCAACACCAGCATCTTACAGAACCACATCAACATCACCAACACCAGCATCTTACAGAACCACATCACCAACAACAGCATCTTACAGAACCACATCAACATCACCAACACCAGCATCTTACAGGACCACACCAACATCACCAACACCGGCATCTTACAGAACCACATCACCAACACCAGCATCTTACAGGACCACATCAACATCACCAACACCAGCATCTTACAGGACCACAACACCAACACCAGCATCTTACAGGACCACATCAACAACACCAACACCAGCATCTTACAGGACCACATCAACATCACCAACACCAGCATCTTACAGGACCACATCAACATCACCAACACCAGTATCTTACAGGACCACATCAACATCACCAACACCAGCATCTTACAGGACCACATCACCAACACCAGCATCTTACAGGACCACATCAACAACACCAACACCAGCATCTTACAGGACCACACCAACAGTACCAACACCAGCATCTTACAGAACCACATCAACAACACCAACACCAGCATCTTACAGAACCACATCAACATCACCAACACCAGCATCTTACAGGACCACATCAACAACACCAACACCAGTATCTTACAGGACCACATCCACAGAACCAACACCAACATCTTACAGGACCACATCAACAACACCAACACCAGTATCTTACAGGACCACATCAACAGCACCAACACCAGCATCTTACAGGACCACATCAACAACACCAACACCAGTATCTTACAGGACCACATCCACAGAACCAACACCAACATCTTACAGGACCACATCAACAACACCAACACCAGCATCTTACAGGACCACATCAACAGAACCAACATCAGCATCTTACAGGACCACATCAACAGAACCAACATCAGCATCTTACAGGACCACATCAACAACACCGACATTAATCTGATGAAGGACAATTCGGTAACAACACAAAAATCTCTTTCATTTCATATTTATGTGAAATGTGTTCAGACACTTCCTGAACCCAGCTGAACCTTACTGACCCGACAATTCCTGCACAGAGATGAACCTTACTGACCAACGTTTTTGGAACCAACTGCATCTTAAACCCAACTGAACCTCACTGACCTGACACCTCCTGAACCCAGTTGATCCATACTGACCGAACATTTCCTGAACCAAGCTGAAACTTACTGACCCGACACTCTCTGAACTTACAGACACTTTACGAACCCAAATGATCCTTACTGACTGGACACTTCCTGAACCAAGCTAACCCTTAGTGATCAAAGACTTCCTGAACCAAGCTCAACATTACTGATCCAACACTTTCTGAACCCAGCTGAACCTTACTGACCTTACATTTCCTGAATTGAGCTGATCTCTACTGATCCAGCTCTTCCTGAATCATTATTTTCTTAATTGTGTCTGAATTAGCAGTTCAGGCTCCTCAACTACATCTCACACTCTTTTACTTCCCTGCATCTTGATTTCACACCTCATTAGAATCACGTGACTGCAAAAGGGACGTTTACATCAGTGTTTCCTGTCAGTGGTTCTGGAGAACCGACTGCTCTGCTCACATGAGTGTCTCTGTTCTAACACACCTGCTTCAACTCAGCTATGATTTATTAAGGAGCTGTGGAATCCACACTCCAAACAATAGCAGACGAGGTATCTCCAGAATGTTGTGTCCACCACTATCCTAAAAACAAGAAAACCCACAGTCCACCTCCTCAACGTTAGCTTCAACAGCTGTTTAGTGACCAGTCCTTTCCTCTCCGAGAGTGAAAGAGCTCCAATGTTCACTCCTGTTCTGCTTCTATTCATATCACTTCTGTTGTTGCTGCTGAACATAGTTTCTTACACTCGTTCACCAAGACCTTCAGCCATCGCTGTGTTTACTGTTCTTTCATTGGCTGCCTGTTCTTAAAGATCTAACCAGGAGCAGCACCTTCACCACCACTGACCAGAGATCAGAAAACACAGCACTACTTCCTCATCCTCACATGCTGGACTGATTCAGCTCCACAATACAGTGACTCACTATCACCTCCTCAGGTACAAAGTGGTACTACAGTGACTCACTATCACCTCTTCAGATACAAAGTGGTACTACAGTCACTCACTATCACCTCTTCAGGTACAAAGTGGTACTACAGTGACTCACTATCACCTCTTCAGGTACAAAGTGGTACTACAGTGACTCACTATCACCTCTTCAGGTACAAAGTGGTACGACAGTGATTCACTATCACCTCTTCAGGTACAAAGTGGTACTACAGTGACTCACTATCACCTCTTCAGATACAAAGTGGTACTACAGTGACTCACTATCACCTCTTCAGGTACAAAGTGGTACTACAGTGACTCACTATCACCTCTTCAGGTACAAAGTGGTACTACAGTGACTCACTATCACCTCTTCAGATACAAAGTGGTACTACAGTGACTCACTATCACCTCTTCAGGTACAAAGTGGTACTACAGTGACTCACTATCACCTCCTCAGGTACAAAGTGGTACTACAGTGACTCACTATCACCTCTTCAGATACAAAGTGGTACTACAGTCACTCACTATCACCTCTTCAGGTACAAAGTGGTACTACAGTGACTCACTATCACCTCTTCAGATACAAAGTGGTACTACAGTGACTCACTATCACCTCTTCAGGTACAAAGTGGTACTACAGTGACTCACTATCACCTCTTCAGGTACAAAGTGGTACTACAGTGACTCACTATCACCTCCTCAGGTACAAAGTGGTACTACAGTGACTCACTAGCACCTCTTCAGATACAAAGTGGTACTACAGTCACTCACTATCACCTCTTCAGGTACAAAGTGGTACTACAGTGACTCACTATCACCTCCTCAGGTACAAAGTGGTACTACAGTGACTCACTATCACCTCTTCAGGTACAAAGTGGTACTACAGTGACTCACTATCACCTCTTCAGGTACAAAGTGGTACTACAGTGACTCACTATCACCTCCTTAGGTACAAAGTGGTACTACAGTCACTCACTATCACCTCTTCAGGTACAAAGTGGTACTACAGTGACTCACTATCACCTCGTCAGGTACAAAGTGGTACTACAGTGACTCACTATCACCTCTTCAGGTACAAAGTGGTACTACAGTGACTCACTATCACCTGCTTAGGTACAAAGTGGTACTACAGTGACTCACTATCACCTGCTTAGGTACAAAGTGGTCCTACAGTGACTTACTATCACCTCCTTAGGTACAAAGTGGTACTACAGTCACTCACTATCACCTCTTCAGGTACAAAGTGGTACTACAGTCACTCACTATCACCTCTTCAGGTACAAAGTGGTACTACAGTGATTCACTATCACCTCTTCAGGTACAATGTGGTACTACAGTGACTCACTGTCACCTCCTTAGGTACAAAGTGGTACTACAGTCACTCACTATCACCTCTTTAGGTACAAAGTGGTACTACAGTGACTCACTGTCACCTCCTTAGGTACAACGTGGTACTACAGTCACTCACTATCACCTCTTCAGGTACAAAGTGGTACTACAGTCACTCACTATCACCTCCTCAGTTACAAAGTGGTACTACAGTGACTCACTATCACCTCCTTAGGTACACTGTGGTACTACAGTGACTCACTGTCACCTCCTTAGGTACAAAGTGGTACTACAGTCACTCACTATCACCTCTTCAGGTACAAAGTGGTACTACAGTGACTCACTGTCACCTCCTTAGGTACAAAGTGGTACTACAGTCACTCACTATCACCTCTTCAGGTACAAAGTGGTACTACAGTCACTCACTATCACCTCTTCAGGTACAAAGTGGTAATACAGTGACTCACTATCACCTCTTCAGGTACAAAGTGGTACTACAGTAACTCACTATCACCTCTTCAGGTACAAAGTGGTACTAAAGTGAGTCACTATCACCTTTTCAGGTACAATGTAGTACTACGGTGACTCACTCTCACCTCTTCAGAAACAATGTGGTACTACAGTAACTCACTCTCACCCCTTTAGTTACAAAGTGGTACTACAGTGACTCACTATCACCTCTTCAGGTACACTAAATTTTACACACAAACTAAAGCATATATAAATAGTAAGAGAGTAAATTACAGCTAAAGCACTACAGAGAGTATATATATATGTGTGTGTGTGTGTGTGTGTGTATGTGTGTGTGTGTGTGTGTGTGTGTGTTTCTGAACACAGTGGTCTGTCGTTCTGCAGGTATGTGTAAGAGCAGCTTCTTATCTTTAACTCAGACCTGTCTTCTATATTTACACACAGGAAGCCCTGCTACCCCTCCTCACTCTCGTACCCCTCCTCACTCTCGTACCCCTCCTCACTCTCCTCACTCTCCTACCCCTCCTCACTCTCCTAGCCCTCCTCACTCTCCTACCCCTCTTCCCCTCCTCACCACACATACACATACAACACCGACACCACATACACGCATACACACAGACCACATATATACACACACACACACCATATACACACACAGCATATACACACATACACACACACACACACCGCACACACACACACCGACACCACATACACGCATACACACAGACCACATATATACACACACACACACCATATACACACACAGCATATAAACACATACACACACACACACCGCACACACACACACACACTATATACACGCATGCACACAGACCACATATACACACACACATATATACTCACCCCATATACACATACACACATATGCACACACACACATACACACGCACCTCATATACAGACACAAACACACATACACACAAACACACACACCGCATACACACAACACACATATAAACAGACACATGCACAAACACATTCACAAACACACACAGGCAAACACAAACACATGCACACACACAATCACATGCACATATATACACACATACACAAACACATGCACACAAAGACATATTTACACACACAAACATCATACGTACACACACACCTGCGTGGCAAGCACATTTATACTACACTGTG